>JAMLFY010000013.1:19813159-20548078 GCA_030441495.1 Dalbergia oliveri | reverse complement strand
ACCTTTTCTATCCGCTTCTGTCCACCTTTCTTGGGTCTCCTACCAATTATGCCACTAATGTTTTGGTCGCTGTTAAGTTGGAGGAGTTGCAACATTTTGCAGCTGCCCTTGTCCAATGTTAGCCTTCACCTAGTAACTTAAGCTTTTAGGAGATTTAGTCCTTAATATGGTGCCAAAGCCTCTATGACCAAGTAGTTAAAGCCCAATCTTAGCCGCTCCTATTCCATTTTATGAAAATTGAATTTTAGGACATGGTGAAAATGGATTTGTGTTTTGTGTTTGTCCTTTCATGAGCTTTCGCATAACAATTTTTAATTTTGGTAGAGTTGTCCTTGACATCTATCATGTGCGCTCTATTGGTTACTGATATTTTCCTTGATTGTCTACAGAAGGAAAATCAGTGCAAGAAATGGTGAATGAAGCTCTGCGACGAGTTCCTAATACTGATGGTTAGATACTTAGTATCATATCTTCCAGCTTTGGCTAAAATTTATTCACAGTATGGTTTTCTATATTTCCCAAAGCAAATGGTGTGATGAAAGATCCTTTTTTTATTATTTAATTGCAGGGGACAAAAGTATTGACATGGTATTTTCACTTCTAGAATTTAATTCTAACTTTTAGTAAATTATTACTATCCAGGACTGAATATTTACATCAAAAGTTAACTTCATCAGGTCAATCAGATCCGGGACTCATTGGCTATTATGGGTCACAACAGCACTGCCTTTAGCTTACCACAGGTATGTGTTGATCCCATATTTTAAATTGTTTCTCTATCTGGAATTCTGTAATATGGAGCTTCAGGTGTAAATAAATACAGTTGTTTTGCATTTGAAATGATATGAAAATGGATGTAGCGAAGCAAAAGTTTGGAAATGTGACTTGTCTTTTGATTTCTACAGAAGAGTTCATCAATTTTGAACTCTTATTTTATCAAATCCTATTGTCAGAGTCATATATGGGCAAAGAAAGAGAGCAATTTTTCTCCAAGTTATCCAGCATTAGCATGTTGCCTTGGTGGTTGTCTTCATGCCTTCGTAAATAAAGTCTTTTGTCATCTATTGGAGGACAAAACATTGTTTTTCCTTTCCATTGTCAAAATTTGGGGCCAGAAGTTTGAAATTCTAGTCCTATTAGTGCCTGCACCTGCCTTGCACCGAGTATGATAACTAATCCAATACAAACGAGAATTAAAATATTTTCATACACTTAGTATTTGGTACAAAACTACTTTTCTTCCCCTTTGTGTTACTTCTTGTCAACTGCTTATGCTTAGATCTGAAAGGTATTTGAGAAATACCACTGACAGGTTAAGGCATTTGAGTTATTTGTATGTCGGTAATCTGGTTAGTGGTTACTTAAAAGCTTTGTGTCTTCACTGGGAAAGACCTTTGAACTTTTGATTGTGAAGAATGTGATCTCAGTATGGGAAGTAAATTTTCTCTGATGTATGAATTAAAATGCTATTTCAAGCAATGGCTATCTAATATCTGTGATTTCCTTTGCATATTTAATCAACCTGCCTGGCTCATGGATTCATATAATACTTATGTTTTATGATGATTTCTTGATAGAGCTTTGCTATATTGGAATGTAGTTTTTGATTTAAATCAACACCACTGCATCGGTTGATCTAATTGATCATGGAAACTTGACCTTAAACAGCCACATCTCCAGCGGACAAAGCTTTGTGATATGAAGGATGTTGAACTTGATCAATTATATGTTAAGAGAAGGGAGCAATTGAAAGAGCTTGTTGCTAGCATAATCCGTCCAAAGATCGTACAGGGAAAGACTCTAAATGGGAAGGAGTTTGTTTCCTTCCTGGAGCAGGTACCCAGTTTTGACTTTCTCTATGGAGGAGTAAATAATAAAAGTTATCATAATTTGATATGGGCTAAAGCTTCTGAACAGTTTTCCACATAGCCATACACATTATTTCTTTAAATAATTGTCCATGGAGGACCTCTACATAGGACACTGAATCTTCCCTTATGTCATAATTAGTGTGCTTAGAATCAGCAAATGCAAATCAATCTAGTAGCACAACATACGGCTCAATCTCAAGCAGTGCTTTACTTTTCTGTGGTTCCTTATTTCATCGATGCTTTTGGGAATAACTTTGGAGTAATTCTATTTTATGGTTTACGTTTCTGTTGTGGCATAATGTAATGACAATTCGATGACTAGTGTAAACAACTAGAACAAATTTTTTTAATTTATGCCATGTAAAAGTACTATTATAATTTATAAGTGAGAGTGGAAATTATTTGTTCCTACTGGTGTAACATTAAAATTTACCAACTTTTCCCCTTTCTCTTATAGGAAATTGTACTTGTGAATGCTTTTCTCTTTAGTTAGCTCTATCTAATATAGGCAAATTGAGGCTAATGATTGGACAATTAAAATAAGATGAGGCTTTTCGTGTGATTTCATTCTGTGCATCTCCATTAAACACCTTGATTTTAACATTTCAAATTTAGATACTTGAAGCCTTGAACAAAGGAGAAATACCATCAACAGGCTCTCTTGTGGAGGTTTTCAACAAGGGTATTCTTGAGAAATGTCTCAATTTATACAGTGAAAAGATGGCAACATTGAATCTTCCTCTTCCAGAGGAATCTCTGCAGGAGGCCCATGATAGATCTAGAGATGAAGTCATGCAAGTCTTTGATCAGCAGCGTTTTGGTCGTCACGATGCTAAGAAATCAGTCATGCAGCTGGATGAAGAAGTACAGAAGGTACCTTTTGAATATTTATAGTAGATTGAAAGCTCAAGATATTATTGGCTTATTTGGAATTCAGTTAGCAACTAACATTTTTTAGCAAAAGCTAGTTGAATGATTTTCTCTTATCCATTATATTTTTATGGTTTTGGACTTTTTGTTTAAACTCTTCTGGTTCTCAGCAGAATTAATTAAGTTATTAATAAGTTCTCTTTCCTGATATTTGTTAAGTTTGGAAGATCCTTTATATGATTTATCATCTTGATGATGGACTTCTCCACCAATTATATAAAGCGTCAAGGATTTATGTACCTATAGATTCTCTTAACATCAATGTGTGATGATATCAGGCTTATGTTTGAGGATTTGGCCAATATGATACTTGTTATTTGATGATGTTACAACGTGTTCATTTTATAGCTCATATTTTCTGTGAAAAATAATGCAGGTGTATAAAAATGTTCTTTTGCAAAACGAGTATCGATCTTCAAAGCTCTGTGAGGCAGTGTACACCAGCTGTGAGGACATTATGGATCAGCTTCAAGTTCTCCGGCTTCCTTCCATGGCAAAATTTAATGCAGGTTTCCTGCAATGCAATGGTAGTTTCAAGCATGAATGTGTTGGACCCTCGAAAACTAACTATGAGCAGCGCATGATGAAGGTTTGACACAATACAAAAAATGTTTTGTCATTTTTACTCTACTACCCCTGTTCTCAATGGAAATGTGACAGTATTCCTTGAATATTCTGAATTGACCTTTTTTTTAAAATGAATTGACCCTTTAAGTGGCAGTACAAAGTAGACTTGGGGATGTTTGGATGAGATATATTTGGTTATTTTTTAAAATTAATCATAATTGGAAAAAAAATAATCAGTTTTTATCTTTTTCATCTGTTTAAGATTCAAAATCAATTTTTTTTTTAAAATCTGAAACAAACACATTCATTATGAAAATCTGAACCATTTCAATATTCCCTGAAGTAAATAAATCATTCTAGTTCATAACTTTTCCTGATCTGCATACTGGTTCAAATGCTTAATGAGCCTTGGTGTAACAAATGGATATGCAGATGATGGGGAAGTCTCGCTCTCTATTTATAAAGGAGTACAACCACAGGTTATTTAATTGGTTGGTGGCCTTCTCCCTGGTCATGGTAGTGATTGGCCGCTTTATTATAAAGTTCTTTTTGATTGAAATTGGAGCATGGATACTCTTTATATTTCTGGAAACCTACACAAGGATATTCTGGTCAGCAGAATCACTTTACTATAACCCAGTTTGGCATTTTATAGTTTCAACTTGGGAAACTCTTGTTTACAGCCCAATTCTCGATCTCGACAGGTAACTTGAACTTTTTCCTCTAATACTTAAAAAAAATTCGATGTCTGACATATGTTAAAAGCAAAATTCAAGAACCAGACATTATGTTCAAACCTTTCCATTCGTTTCTTTTAAGATATCATTAGTGTATGATATGAGTTGTTGGGTGGTATTATTACAATTGGTGTTGCACTTCTGCATTTTGATTCATGTAATGCACATGTCCCTTCCTTGGAAACCAAACCTTAATTACCAAGTAGAACCAAGGTGTGATCAACAGACTGTGAATGTGTTTTCCTTTCTTTCTGTCTAAATTCCACCTCTGGTCCTTCCTTGGTTGAGTTTAGATTATTCATTTTTATTACTAAAATTCCTGAAGATGATCTTTAGCCACTTTTGAACTTATTTATGCTCGCTGTTGCTCGCTGTCCAGTATCGTATTCCATTGTGATTAAGGGTGTGTTTGGTTGGAGGGCATAAATGCGAAGATGTTTTTAAGAATGAGTTATATGTGTAATTTTACACAAAAACATCCATGAATTTTTTTCATGTTTAGCCCCCAACCAAACATAAGATTTTATGAAATGTTGGTATTCATGTTGTTGTTTTGGTGATTGAAACAGATGGGCTATTCCCCTTGGCGTAGTGCTGTCATTGTTTATTCTTTTTTGGCGGTGTCATGGGAAACATAAATATGGATCCCAGTGGCTTTTACCATTATATAGGAGCAATAAAAATGGTCCAAATCGACCAAGAACAGACTAAATCAACCTATGGTGATGGTTGCAGTAGCAGGCACGTGTATAAGAATCTGGTGTGCTGTTCACTTGAGCAATTCATCCCTTAAGGCGAACTTTTTTCTCTTTTCGTATGTACCCTTTTATCTTTAATAAGGTTTTTATGTAATTGATAAAAAAAAAACAAAAGTTTGTATGTGAAAAGGTGAACTGAGGAATGAGGATGATTGGCCTCTCCAGCAGCTTCTATAACTTTGGCGCCTCAAAAATGTTCTTTGTTGCCAGTGGCACAAAATCTGATATTTGAAGCAATGTTATGGTGAATGGTGATATAAGAGGGAATAGTCGATTGGGTGAGCTAATCCTTATTCGCAACGTACACATGTTCTAAAATCACAACATACTATATAAGCCAATTTAAGTTGATGTCACATATAATATGGACTGATATATATAATTATTAACTTTACTCTCATTTCCTTTTTTTTTTTTTTAAGGAGTGTGGGGGAGGGGAGAAATTTGGATTTGGGAGAGGGAATAGGTCCACAACTCAACCTAGTGTGGGTGCTTGCGAGGCTCACTTTAAAGGAGTTGTTTATTTGTTGAAAATATTTCCTTTAGATTTATGAAGAAAATGAAAAAATTAAAACTCAATTTAAATTTAGATATTCCTTTCACAAATTATAAACTGAACTTTTTAGTAAGCGAATAGCCAACTCCTTTCTGCCTTGCCCTCTGCCACACTCAATTTTTTTAGGAGATAAATAGTACTAAATACTTTTGAAGTTTAGAATTATTGCACTCTATCTTATGCTTCTATAAATAAGACACTTCAACTCATTTCTATAATTAAATTCATTTCTATTTTTTTTAATATATTCACTAAACTCATATTTTCCTTAATAGATATAATAAAAATTATAAAATAAATATAAGAATTTATTATTTGATGAAATAATACAACTTCAAATTTAAAAAAATAATAGTTTCAGAGTTCAAAAAATAAAATCATATTTTTAACCTTTTCTTTTAGAGTATATAAAATTGTTTTAATAATAATTTTGAGTATGATTTATAATTGAATGAATATTATTTCACACGATAAGTTAATATTGAACATCAAAATTTTAGCTTACATCTATTTAATAGTTATGGCTATCAATGTTTTGATTATTGTACATGTTAGTAAAATAACAAATTGATTCTTCTAACAATGACTCTTGGAGTTATTTCGTACTTTTAGTATAGTTAAAATTTGTTTGTGCGGTTTTTTTTTAAAAAGCTATTAATTCTATAAGTTTTTCATTTCTTATTTTGACTTAAGAAATTGCTAATGCAATTTTAGTGAATATTGGAAAAACCTTAATATTACAAGTAACATTTGTTGAAAATAACATTCTATTTTTACTGCAATAAACTATTTTTAAGTTGAGTTTCTTGTATTTGTGGATTAACTCTTAACTTTAATTAAACATAAAGGGAATATACAAACAAGTAAGATTAAATTATGGGAAAACATATTAATTATTTAAATTAGGATGAAAATTAAAATGAAACACTATAAATTAGGATTACAACGTACAATGAAAAAACTCCTGCATTTTATTTATTAGAATTAAAAAAAAGGTAAATAACATTAAGTATCGTCATTAAAATTTTGAGTTATTGTCTTAACATATATTGTATCTCCTTTACTTTTCATTTTTAGTAGTTACTTTCACTTATTTTCAATTGTAAGTAGTTGCATATCCAGCTTAATGCAGCTGGCAATACCTCTGTATATAAAAACTTTTTGCAGTCAATGAAAGCTAAGTGATCATTTTCACTCATTCTCAAGTTCTGAGAGTTCCCATTCTCTCTAGATTTTCTATTATTTGAGCTTTCTCTCTCTCGTCTCGACATGCTCATAGTTCTGATGGCCTTTTCTGCGAAACTCATGATGGTATTAGAGCTCTTTTGAGCTCTGATAAGGATTGCAATCCTCTGGTTGGTTTTCTTTCCTTTGATCGATTTGTTTGTGTGATCGATTATTCTTTGATCAGCTCTTTGTGCGATCAATTTCTCAATTTTTTTTATATGGTTCCCTCCTTTGATTTGATCATTCTTCGTTTAATTTCTTATGTGATTTGTTCGTTTCTCTAATCTGAATTATAAGTTCAATCGATCAATTTGTTTCTACTGTTGCATAATGGCAGAAACATTCCTCATGCAATTCAGCTCCCATGCTTAATCCAATGCAAGATCCAACAAGTCCTTACTTCCTCCATCCTGGTAGAATCCAGGTGTGTTGATTGTTTCCTTACTATTAACTGAATCCAATTACAATGTATGAAGCAGATCCATGGTTGTTGCTTTAGATGTGAAAAATAAATTAGGTTTCATTGATGGTTCATTACCTCAACCTAATATTGATGATCCTTTAAGAGCTACTTGGGATTAGCAATATGATAGTTTTGGCATGGTTAGTTAGATACACTGAAATTTCACAAAGTATAATGTTCACTACTAAGGCTTTTGATCTATGGTGTGAGTTGAAGACCAGATTTCAGCAAAACAATCATAGTCGTATAGCTGATTTGAATGTGGAATTGTATTCCATGAAACAAGACAATGTCTCAGTCACTACTTATTTCTCAACTGAAGGCCATTTGGGGAGAATTAGAGAACCTTAGGCCCATAAACCATTGCGTTTGTGGTTTACAATGTGTGTATAAAGCTTATTGTGAACAAGACTGTGTGATGAGCTTTCTCAAAGGACTGAATGATCAATATTCTGGTGTAAGGTCTCAGCTCCTACTTATGAACCCGCTGCCTAGCCTGAACCAGGCATACAACAAGAAAGACAATTTGCCCATGAGAATGGAGAGATTGCTCGAATATTGGCTATGAATAACAATCCAAGTATAAACGGGAAGGCTGGAAATGCCAATAAACCAAATTTTGTTAAAGGTTACTACTAAAACAACAGAGGACTTTGTAGTCATTGTGGCAAATCGGGCCACACAATTGAGACTTGCTGGCAAAAGCATGGGAAACCACCAAATTTTCAAAACAGACCTACTATAAACTTTGTTTCCTCTGATGAATGTGACATGGAGGAACAACAAGGGACAGTGCTTAGCAGAGTTCCAATTTCTCCTTGACCAAGGACCAATATGAAGGTCTCATAGCCTTGTTGCAAAAATCTCAATCTCAGCATGGTGGCACCTCCACCCTCAACCAAGAAAACCATATGTCAAACAACATAATCACTAAACCACCAAATCCTCCCTCTGGTCCCCTTAACCCAATCACCACCACACCAGGTATCATTCTTGCTTTTAATCTCAACACTCATGTCAAACTTTGGATCATCGATTCGGGTGCCACTAACCATGTATGTAGCTCTTTAGACATGTTCGTTACTCACAAAAATATTACTCCAATCCCCATCCTACTTCCCAATGGTAACCACGTTTTAACAAACATAGTTGGCACTGTGTGCTTTTCCAATTCATTAGTTTTACACAATGTACTATACTTACCATCATTTTCTTTCAATCTAATTTCAGTTAGTAAACTCACCTCTTGCATGCATACTAATGTCTCATTTACCTGATAAATTGTGTGTCATCCAGGACCAAACCAATATGAAGATGATTGGATTGCTAATGTGGTGGATGGTCTCTATGTTCTCACAACCCCATTACCAAACACTTCCCTCAAACACATGTAAACTACAGACACCACCTTACACGATAGATGGCACTTTAGGTTGGGCCACCCCTCATCAAATAAGCTTTGCATTTTACACTCTTTTCCATTCATTTCCTCTTCATCATGTAATAAACCATGTAATATTTGCCCCTCGCAAAACAAAGAAAATTACCATACAATCTCAATTCTACTAGATTAGATTGTACTTTAGCATTGCTGCACATGGACATCTGGGGACCAATTTCAGTTACATCCATTTATGGTCACTGATTTTTCTTAACTATAGTTGATAATTTTTCTATACATACATGGATTTTCTTGCTAAAACATAAATATGAAGTTCCAAGCTGCATCACCTCTTTCATTCAACTTGTTGAAACTCAATTTCTTGCAAAGTCAAATCCATAAGATCTGACAATGGACTTGAATTCAATCTGAAAACCTTTTTTTGCTAACAAAGGCATTTTGCATCAAAGATCCTGTGTTGAAACACCACAACAAAATGGCATTGTAGAACGAAAACACCAACACATTTTAAACATCACTTGAGCTCTCATGTTTTAATCTAATCTACCCAAAAATTTATGGAATTTTGCTACTAGCCATGCCGTGCATCTCATCAACAGACTTCCTAGCAAAATTTTATCTAACAAAACTCTTTTTGAATCATTACATAATAAACCCCCTGATTTATTTTTACTTCGAATTTTTGGTTGTGAATGTTTTGCTTCCACCCTCTTAGCCCATCGAACCAAATTAGATCCTAGAGCTAGTAAAGGAGTTTATTTGGGCCACAAACCTGGTATGAAAGGATTTCTTATTTATGACATTCACACTAGAGCCATTTTTGTGTCCAAACGTAGTTTTTCATGAAAAACACTTTCCCTTCAAAAAACAACACTTACAACCTTCCCCAAGCATTGACCAAAACAACACATTTGACTCCTTTGGTTCTAATTCAGACTTTTCCTATTTATCCATTCCCCATAACCCACCAACCCCTTTAATTCCACCACACTCTGACCTCCACCTAACCAACGATGATCACCCTTCCCCACCTCATCCCCCTCCCAACAACCCTTCCCCGCCGCTTCACACCATGATATCACACCTTCCCCACTCTCTTCCGTTCCACCCGACCTCGTCATCTCCCCTAATACTTGCAAGATTATAATCACAATTTGGCCAACACCACCACGAGGCTCCATCATCCTCTCCTGCAAGGTACCCTATCTCACACTATTTATCTTATAACTCCCTCTCACCCTCTTACAAAAACTTTACACTCGCCATCTCTTCCCATCATGAACCCAAAACATACCATCAAGCCGCTGAGAATGAGAATTGGCAACAAGCTATGAAGGCTGAATTAGGCCTTGATCAAATGGGAACTTGGGAATTTGTTCCACTTCCCCTGGTACGAAACTGGTTGGCTGCAAATGGGTATATGAATCAAACATAAAGCAGATGGGTCCTTGAGCGTACAAGGCCCGCTTGGTAGCAAAGGGCTTCACCCAAACTGAAGGGATTGATTTCTTCGAAACCTTCTCTCCAGTTGCGAAGCTCACTCCTGTGCGTATCCTCTTGGCTCTTGCAGCGACTCAAACTGGCTTCTAGAACGCTAGACGTGAACAATGCCTTCCTTCATGGGGACTTGAATGAGGAGGTCTATATGGCACTTCCCCCTGGTGTTACACCTCTTCAGCCAAACATGGTTTGTTGCCTGAAGAAGTCCCTCTACGGCTTACGTCAAGCCAGTCGCCAATGGTATGAGAAACTCTCAAATGTTCTCAACTCCTTTGGCTATTCCCAGTCCATCCTGACCATTCTCTATTCATAAAGGCTGGTTCTCAATCCTTCACAGCTATTTTGATTTATATTGATGATATGCTTCTAAAGGGCAATGATGCCTCAAGATTGCTTGCGTGAAAAACCAGCTTGATCATCTTTTCAAAATCAAGGACTTAGGACCCTTTTGCTTCTTTCTTGGCCTTGAGGTTGCACGTTCTTCCCGTGGCATCTCCGTTTGCCAAAGGAAGTACATCTTTGAATTGCTTGAATTGGCAGGGTTACTCGCTTGCAAGCCAGCTTCAACACCCATGCACCACACGTGAAATTAGTCAAAGACGATGGCCAACCATTTACTGACAATGCTGCATATCGATGACTCATAGGACAACTCCTTTACCTCACCAACACAAGGCCAGATATATGCTTTGCAATGACCTATCTCAGCCAGTCTTATCAAACCCTATGGTTGCTCATCACTCAGCTGCATTGCGCATTCTCCTACCTAAAAGGTTCTCCTGGATATGGTTTGTTCTTTCCTTGCAGCTTACCCCCAACTCAAGGCTTTTAGTGACTCAGACTAGGCTACATGCCCAGAGTCATGCTCTCATTACCGGGTTCTACATTTCTTGGAGATTCCTTGATCTCTTGGAAATCTAAGAAACAACCCACCATGTCTCGCTCCTCCTTAGAAGTAGAATATCGCGCTTTGGCAGCCACAACTTGTGAACTTCGTGGCTATCCTTCCTCTTGCACGACTCAGATCCACTCATTGCACCAGCTCTGATTTCCTGTGACAATCGCTCTCCATGCAAATCGCTGCAAACCCTGTGTTTCATGAACGCACGAAACACATCGAGCTCGATTGCCATGTTGTTCGGGAAAATTGAAATCTGGCTTCCTTCGCTTACTACTTATCCGTTCTCCACTCCAAGTTGCTGATCTCTGCACCAAGCCTCTTCCTCCACCTCAGTTCTCTCTTCTTTTCTCCAAGCTAGCCTCCTGAACATCCATGCCCAGCTTGAGGGGGGCTCTTAACATATATTGTATCTCCTTTATTTTTCATTTTCAGTAGTTACTTTTGCTTATTTTCAATTATAAGTAGTTGCATATCCAAGCTCAATGACAGCTGGCAATACCTCTGTATATAAACACTATTTTAAGTCAATGAAAGCTAAGTGATCATTTTCACTCATTCTCAAGTTCTGAGAGTTCCGTTCTCTCTAGATTTTCTCTTGTCTTCGAGCTTCTCTCTTGTCTTCGAGCTTTGTTCATGCTCATAGTCCTATGATGGCCTTTTTTGTAAAACTCATGATATTGTACTCCACCCTATTCGTAAGAAAAAATGACACTCCAACCCAAATGAGTTAATCCCACTGATAGTTCCTCACTTAACCCATGTTTTAATTCACACATGCTATTGAAAAAAAGAAAACTTCGAAGATAATATTGTTGAAGCCATGTCAATTGGTTATTCATTCCATTCCTTTGTCAATTTCATTGTAATATAAGTATTATTTTCCCTTTCCTTTTCCAGTTTTGTAATTTAATGAGTTGTTTTCATTGTTATTCGATTAGATTTATCACACGCGTAAGTTGCAGGCATATATATGAAATGAATTAATTGCTTCTTCTTCGACTCGTAGATTGTATGAACATATTTTTGAAAACCATATAAAAGTTTTAAAATACTGATAACAATAACTACTGAGTAGATGTAAGCTAAATTTTGATATTAAAATATTAATTTACTGTATAAAATGATATTCATTTAATTATAAATTATACCTAATATTATTAAAATAATTTTATATACTTTGAAAGAAAAGGTTAAAAACATGATTTGAACTCTGAAATTATTATACTTTTAATATTTAAAGTTGTAATACTTCATCAAATAATAACATTTTTCAGATTCATTTTATAATTTTTATTATATATATTAAATATAAATGAGCTTAAAGTAAATTGAAAATTATAATATTTTAAAATAAAATACCAATGAGTCAAATGGTTAGAGAAATGTGAGTTTAATAATAAAAATAATAGTGTCTTTAAAATATGCATGGGATAGAGTTTTATATTTTTAGAATAATGAGATAAAGTACAAGAACTCCAAATCTCAAGAGAATTTAATGTTATTTACCCCTCTTTTTTTAAGATACACTACCATTCAAACAATCCACTAGTATAGTCTACTTTTGTAAAATAATTCTTTAGGCCCAATAAGCCTAACAAGAAAAGTTCATTGTATTACATGTATTTTAAAGGAGTATCAGACCATTTAATAATAAAAAAACCTATGGATGGGTTGAGTTTGACTGTGTGGTTGAAGATTTTCAAATCCACAACCAAACCCAATCCTCATGGATTAGAGATTTTTTAACCCAACTGATTTACACAGCCCAACTTACGTTTTATGGGTTGGGTTGAAACCTATGGATTTATAAATTGACCTAACCTAATAAGCGCCCCTAGACGTATTGGCTATTTCTTGGTGATAATATAGACATATTGTTTGTATTAATAAAAATATTGGGGTTTCTCTTGTACCCTTAAAATTTATAAGAGTATGGATATTTTATAATTATTTATAGTTAAAAATGTGTCATGTGTCCACTAATTTAATTTTTTAAAATATAAAAAATAAAGATTTACCCACATTATTGAAAATAAGAAGGATACTGATATCTATAGGATATCAAAGTAAGAACCTAAAAATATATAACAAATCAAATTTTACTAGGAATAATTTAGAAATGATCCGGTGAAAACCACCAAAGGATACATCTTATGATAAAATTTTAAAAAATTAAGTTGCACTGAATTATGATATTTATGGCCTTGACTTTTATAAGGTTGTGTTTGACACATTGCCCAACAACATTGACGTAATTTTGATTATCATTCAGAAAGTTTGCCACTTTTTAAATTGCTCGTAATACTATAATGCAATGTTTAGTATGAGTATATAATCTAACTAGTAATTCACATTACATAAAAGAAATTACAACATAATATTCATCTTTTACTAAAATAATAATAATAGTGATTTTGATATAATAATTATTTGAGTAAATAATACAAATCACTCTTGAGGTTTGGCTCTAAATTGCACTCCACTATATTCTTGTTAAAAAATTGCATTTCACCTCACTTATTATATTAATAATTAATAGTAATAATAATAAATAATATTATCACTAAATGTCATTAACTATTATGACAATAAGTAAAAATAATAAAATTTTATACCATAGGCTTACTCTTTCCCTTCAAAATCTAAACTCAAAAATACATCCTTATATATTATATGCGTCATAGGATAAGGTTTGACCATAGTATTAGGTCCGTCAAAACTTAAGTAATATATATTGTTTGATATGACATTATATAAGATGTTACATTATATGATATACAATTATCCTCTCATAATTAAAAATAATTCTAATTTTAAGTAAATATTTAGCAAAAAAAAAAGTAAAATTATAATATAATAAAAATATTTATTAAATTTTAAAATTATTATTATTTAAATATGTATTATTTCTGTTTATAATTATTATAAGCCATTATTATTTTTTATTTAAAATTATAATTTATATTGATGTTATTTATTGTTACTTTAATTTTAATATTTATTTATTAATTTAATGAAATATAAAAAATATTTATACAATATAATACTCTTTTTTAATATTTGGGTACATACTATATAAAAAAGTTATATTAAAATAATAATCTTTATCAGTTATTTAAATTTAATGAGGTGAAGTGTGATTGTTAAGAAAGAATGAAATAAAGTACAATTCAACCAAACTTCAAAGGTGATTTGTGCTATTTACTCTTGAAAATAGTACAACAACAATAATGAGGCCAAACCAAGCCAAACATAGTATAGACCAAGATAATTTAAAGTCACGTTACCAATAATTCAAATAAATTATGCACGTGCTCTAAAAGTTTAACTAAATAATATTATTAACCTCATGTTAAGAACGTACTAGATTTTTTCCTTAAAAAAGAACGTTAGATTTTTTTTTAATAATTAGAGCGTTAGTTTTTTTTTGGTAATGAAACGTTGGGTTTTAATGTATACATTCAATTAATTTGATAAATACCTTTAAAATTTTATCTATATAATATCATTATTTATATATAAAGGAAATATTTCAATTTATCATTCGATTTTTTTTAAGAAAATAATATTATGTATTACTCGTTTGCTAATTTTAAAATGATAATTGAGTAAGTAAATCCTGTTACGCATTCAAAATCTACATCATAAATATAATCCGGATATAATTAAAATTTAGCATTTTTAATTACTCCGCAATTATTTAGAAACTTCTTAAATTGTCATTATACAATAATAATAATAATTTACTTCAACCATTTTGATGTATTAATTTTATTTTATAATAAAATTGAAAAAATCAATTCAATGCACCAGCTATAATAATATTTATTAAAATATAAGTAGCATTAACTTCAAATTGAAATTTATAAACTTTGCACAAACAAAGGATAAATTATTCAAAATATCTGGAAATATATATTAAAACTTTGATTATATTTAATTAGATAGATTTGCACCAAAACAATTAGATATCAAATCCAAGGTAAAAAATCGATTGACATAAATGTGCATTCATGTATCCTTATTAGTTTATTCGGTCAATGATTTACTTCAGGGTCAAGCTCAATACAACTATATATATCTATATCACTTGGGTTACTGCTACACCAACTATATCTGAGACAACTATAAATTATTAGCAAACCACAAAAAATAATCGTCTATACTATCACTTGGGGTCAGTGCTATATGAACTTAAGAGTGAAATGTAACCTACCAAAGAGCATTTATGCCCAATGTTTTTTTTTTTTCCTCTTTAACTCTAAATTTGCTATCTTAGTACTCAAGTGAGTGTGCAGAGACGTACACTTTTCGTTTGATAGCTTGCTATCAAATTGTGTTTTGAGATTTTCCAATTTGCTTGTAGAAGCAAGCTACATCTCATGCTAGGTTTTTGAGGAGATAAAAGAAAGAAAAAAAAATTCTCTAGAGATTTACTTGTTCACTGTAAATTTAGTTTCTCAATACTCATTTAGGTGTGTAGGGCAATGATTTTAGATAAAGTTTAATAACTTGCTTTCTACTGAATTGATTTTTTAGATTTTCAAAATTGCTTGTTCATAATATCTTATTATTAAATGAATCTAGATTTATGTTTATAATCTAACTGGGTTGAATTTGTTTAGGTTCTCCAAGAGTATGTATCTTTAGCTGAAAATGGCTAACAGTGAAAGTGGTCAGAATTTTGGCAGTTGCATAGGTGAATTGTTCCTTATCTCTTAATAGTTTTCATGTCATATTTGTAGATTTTCAATTTGCTTGGATGTGAGTTTTGAATTTTCTATTTTCTTACTTTTCCTTTGTTGATATAATTATCGTCTGTGATATTGAAAGCCAAAGTTTATTTTGTTCTTATAAAGTTTTTCTTAAGAGGATGATGGAGGAGAGTGAAAATATGATTCAAAATTATGAAAATTGTTCCACCTAATTACTATCACATTTCAAGATTAAATGGATAAATTCATCGAAGAATATGATTGGGTTGAGGAGAATAATTGAAGCAAATACAAGGGGGTATATTATCTAATATACTACTACTCTTTTGTAAAATGAAGGGGAAAAGGGAGTAGGTTTTTGAAACCCTAATCTAAAAATTATGTCTTGGGTAATAAAGTGCTTGTTGTTTATCTTGTAGAGTAATTGCAGAAGTGTTTCAGATTGAAAAGTTGCTTAACAATATTGTTAAGACATGTGAGGGAATGTTATCTCTCTAACATGGTTCTAAGTAACTTTGACAACATTAAAATTTGCATTGTATTAATGTTTTTTCCCTGATAAGGAGATGTCTAATGGTGTTTTCATTCAACTTATCTTAACCTTTGATTAATTTCTCTTATTGTTGAAGATGATGCTTCTTCAAATGCCGTCGCCAGTAGCTTTGGGGTTTCACAACAATCTGTTACCTCACAACAAACAATTACCTCAAAAGCCAATCCAAAGACAAGATTGAACTCTGTATGTGGTTGCATGATTTTGATGAAAATTGTTCTTTATAAGTTCAATTTATCTCTCACTTTTGTTTTGGTTTAATTTATTATAATTATGTACAAAAATCTGATATTTTAGATACTCTCTTTTCACAGGGCAAAAGGGTCACTTCCAAGTCAAAGCCAAAAGAGTCCTCTCCCACTTATGATCCTCAACTATTCATAAGACGCATCGTTTACAGGGAGTGTCATGGAAAGATAATTTTGGGTTCTGTTCACTATTATGATGGCAATAAAAAAATGTTCTACGTATGGGCCCTATAACCTACACAACTTATTATTTAATTATAAATTACATTAATGTGTAAATTTATTTTTGGTTAGTCTTGACAAAATGTATCAAGTGAAGAGGATAGTTTATTGTAAGAGTGAAATGAGCAACTCTAAAAGTCATATAATCATATAAGAATAATCAAAATTAAAAGTTAATTATTGGTTAAATGTTCACTTAAAAAGTCAAATGATGTTATTATTTAATCTTGATCATTCATATAAAATTTAAATGGTTAAGATTTACTTATCTCATTCTCACAATTAACCACTTCCCTCATTTGATTCTTTAGTCTTTATAGATTGTGATACTTTAAAAACTCAATTTATATAAATCTAAATTAAAATGTTTTTTTTTAAGGTGTTGACTTTACTACACTATTATTAGAATCACATTACACATAGAAAATTGTTTGAATGCAGGTTGTGTATGATGATGAAGAGGAGTTGTATGTCAAGATGAGTGATCTTTTAAACCATTTGGCAACGGATAGGGAGATTAAGGCACAAGAAACTCAAGTTCTTTCTATGCCACAAAAAGAAAATGCGAAAAAGCCTAAGCCTAAGCTGAAACTGAACTCTGTATGTATTTGCATGCTTTTGATGAAATTTAATCTCTATAATATAAGTTTAACTTATCTAGTTGATGTGATACATTCTGGTTTGATTAATTGTGATTACGTATAAGAATCTTATATTTTAGATACTCTCCTTTCACAGGGCAAAGAAGGTGTCACCAAGAAGGAAACAAAAGGAACGGCCATTGCCACTGCCACTCATAGCAATAACCCTCAACAATTCATAGGACGCATTATCTTCAAGGATTATAATGGAGAGACAATTTTGGGATCTGTTCATTACTATGATCCCAAAAAGAAAATGTTCTATGTATGAGTCCTTTAACCCACTCAATTTATTTACTATAGATTATGTTAATGTGCATACTTATTTATAAATTTTTATTGTCTTTTAAGTTATTTAAGATTACTTCCAAACATTCTTGTTACCGTACTTTTACTCAATATTGCTATTTAGCCTTAAATCTTAATAGATTGTGATGCACTAAAGCTTCAATTTATATATGACCCTAGTTAATTATTATCCAAATATGTTTTTAAGGTTTTGAATTTTGTGTACTATTAGAATTCAAGTCATTTCATAGACAATCATTTTGATATAGGTTGAGTATGACGATGGAGACAGGAAATTTGTAAGGAAGAATGAGCTCTTCAGCATGTTTGCGACTGAGAAAGAAGTGTACAAGGCTCGGGGTAAAGCAACACCATGGTATGGTTAAAATAAAGTTCAATGAAAAACTTGAATATTATACTTCAGCATTTTCATGGAAATGACCAAAGATTTATTGGTTGAAATTGGAGTGGTGTTTTGAATATTGTTTTTCCTCTTACTTTTGTGTATTTAGTTTGTGACTAACTATGTATAATTGCAACAATAGTTCAAAGAAGGGTGTTGCAGAAAAGAAAAGGTCTATGCCAGGAGAAACATCAGCTCCAACCAAGAAAAGAAATACTTCTGCCGGTAAGAAAGAACACATTCCTTATGTTCTTTGGTTTGAAAGGATATTAAGGGTTTGTTTGATTTTCAAAAATAGTTTTTGTTTTTTAGTTTGTTTCTTATTGTTTAGGATTTTATGAAAAAAAAATTGATGAAAATTGAAAAAAAAAATCAATTTTCAAGTTTTATTTTTTATTTTTACTATTTTTTTACAAAATTTTAAATAGAGATAAAAACTAACTACGAACAAAAAATAAAACTAAAAAATAAAAATAGAAACTAAATAGACCCGAATAATGTGTTTGGATTTTTGTTTAAAAATGTCAAAACTGCGGTATAGATGAAAGACATTCTTTTGGATAACTTTTATTGGGATTATCTATTTAGAGTTCCAAACAAAAAGCAAAACACACACTAGTTAAATAAGGGTTATATTAACCATTGCCCTAATTAAGTGCAATGGTTAATGATACTTAAAAACAATAAGTTTTAAAACTCTGTGATGAGCTCTTTGATTTATGGAAGAGTTATGAGATTTATATTTATAATATATGGGACATGTAAACTAATATCATCCATCATTTATGAGATGTAAATCCTTTGAATGGGTCTACCACATCAAATAGTGGATAAGATGTAAGTTGACAGTGTACCACACAATATAAATACAAATAACATTTTTCTTTATGTAATACACTTACAACTTCGAAAGCTTATAAATTGATATTGCTTTAGAGGCACAAACTATCATTCAAGCATTTTGAAATATCTCATTTGACATTGGTATTTGTCTCGTACATACTTAGGTCCAAAGATACGAGGGAGTTCGTGTGCCAAGATGAAGAATATCTAGCAGGCATGTGGTGGCAAAGATGACGGGACTTAATCGAGGAGTTTTGGACATGTCTACTATTTTTGTTTGTTTAATTAGAATGCAATGTGGTGTTGTATTTTGTATGATGGTATTGATACCATTGATATCATCTTTTAGTTTTGTGTTTCTTTAATTCAGACTTTGTGGAAACTCCCCTGTATTTGTGGGAGGTTTATCAAATAATAACAATGATAATAATAAAACTCCTTGATCAACCTCTGCTCTTAAATGCATGATAAGCTCAAAATTAATTGTGTCACATTGATAATCATCATTTATTTTATTATGTCATTTAGCTTTACTAGTTGTGTGGACTAAGCCAATGGGACAAGCTTATTAAACTTGTCTACGCTTTTATTAATTCCATTAAAATATGAGAAATGGAACCTTGAATGATTTGAAAAACTTCTTTTTTTAAAAAAAAAAATAAGAATTGCTCTTAAAAACTATTTCAAGAGTTTTTTGTGAATATATGATTTGTATTTCTGTACAATAACATGTCGATCAAAAAGGGGACGGAGGCCGGTGGATGGTATTCATGTTTTCTCCCGCGAAATTTGAAAAAAACTCTAATGAGAGGTAGAAAGGGATAGCTTTTAATTATAAAAACTTCATCATGAATATAACTATGATCTTCTCTTTTAAACTTTGTTAATTGAAAAATTGTATCCATAAAATATGAGGAAGGATCAATTGATAATAGGTTATGTTAAAATTAGTTTGGATTACCAAACAACTTTTTAGGGAGTGGTTATTGTCACACTCTTATATAAATTGCCACAATCTTTTGATGGCTTTTGTTTTAATATTCCTAAAATATCCTTATTTAATAGTTATTTTAAGCCTTTGCTATTACTACGCACATTCAATCTCATACTTTTATTTCTTACATTCTAAATTTTCTTCACAAATTTTACATCATACTATACAATATAATTTTTTATATATATAAATAAGAAGTAGGTCTAACAAATTTGAAGACTTCTATACTTTCATCAAAATTTTAATTAGGTCTATATGATATAAAATTTTTTAATTGAGTCTTTACATTATAAAACACATATAATCAAATCTTCAAGTAACCTATCCTGATAAAAATTTAATGCTTTTGATTGGAAGAGTGCCAATTCTAGTAGTAATCAATTGGACTTTTGGATATTCATTGTATTTAATTTTTTTAGCTATAGATTATTTTAGGATCTTGATTACAAAATTTTTTCAAATTAAACATAGAAACTTTATTAAAAAAAAGTTCAAACTATATAGAGACCTTATTAAAAATATCAATGAAAACAATGTCATGATTTTTATTTTTGAGAATTTTTAAAACTAGTTAATTATAAATAATTAAGAGTGTGACAATAGATAAAATGTCAGAATAAATATTAGAAAAATATATTTTAAAAATATTAAAACAAAAGTCACTAAAAGAGTGTGACAATATAACATAAAGGTGTGATAGTAACCACTCACAAGTTTTTATTATAAAGTCTTTTTTAAAAGATCTATTGCAGCATATTGAAAATTCTTGTCTTAATAAAAAGAAGAAATTATAAAAATATTCGCAATATATATATATATATATATATATATATATATATATATATATATATAGTTGTTTGACCGTTAATATACGATGATAATAAAAAATAATTTATTGACCATTATAAAAAAATAAATGATAATTTATGTAAATATATCTTGTATAAAATTGAGTATATAATTTTTTTTAAAATAAGTTAATAATTAAATAAATAGACAAAGTATAAATGTGACATATATTTTATAACATATTTTGAATATTATATTTATAAGGTAGAAAAAATCTTAGTAAATAACCCATAGCTAACAATAAAAAGTCTGTCTTATAGAAATTTTGTACATTTCGAAAATTGAAATTGTTAAATAATAAAAGAGAATAAGTCGATACTTTTACTATATCATGAGTCATTTATAAAAATAACAATAGATATCTATGAGAGATAGGACATGTCCCATACCCCATCTTTGTTTAAAATTTTTGCCTCTCATCTTCACCCTCATCCAGTCACATGTTCTCATTTCCCATTTTACGGAGATTTGAATATCTATAGTATTCATGAGTTTATTAAAAGAATTACAAAAAGAGAAAAATTTTAAAAATATTTTGAAATTCAAAAAATAAATATCTACAATAATAAATACTTCTAATACAACATAATCCAAATTAAAAATAAAAATGAATACAAAATGCAAATCCAATAAAGATAATTGAAAAAATGAAGGCATGCTATCATCGTCCATGCCTCATTTAATAAACGGGACTCTACACTGTTGATCATCTCCATGAAGACAAAATCTATTCCCATTTTCATCCCATAGCGAGTAATCATCGTGTGCACCCACTTCATAGGTTCTTTTTGTTATCCTTAGCCATTTATATCTTTATGGTAAATTAAAATATTTAATTTATAAAAACATAAATATATTTTCTAATTAATAAAAAATAAAGAATAAATTTAATTTATGTGATTTCAATTACACCTTCTTTCCTTCTATATTCTTTTAGTAAATAAAAATATCAATTTTAAAATATATGTTATAATTAATTTGTTATAATTAGTACAAAAAATCATATATAACCCTAATTTACATCATCTCAATTATTGAAGTGTTATATCAATTACAAAATTATTTTTTAGAAAAAGTAATGTAATTATTTATTTTTAAAATTAGTAAATAATTAGCATCATAATCAAAGAAGTGTAAATTGTGGAATTGATTTTTTAATTTTTTTCAAACAAATTAATATGAAACTATTGTGAAATTGATAAGTTTGAATGTTTAAATTTTAAAAAAATTAAATAAGATATAGTAAGACGCTAGATAGATATTTTTTTTTTTTCAAAAGTTCTAGATTTGAAGTTAGAAACTTTTCCCCCAACCTGTCGTGATTTAGAATTTTGTCTATCATCCACATCCTCATTTCCATCACGGTCTTTATCTCTCATTCCTCATAACGATTTAAATCCTTATGATATTTTCACGAATTCATTAAAAAATTCCAAAAAAAGATAAAAATTGTAAAAATATTTTAAAATTGAAACATAAATATCGAAAATAACAAATACATGAAATATAATCCAAATTAAAAATAAAAATACATACATAATATAAATCCAATAAAGATCATTTTAAAAAAATGTGTGCTAAGTTTATCTTATTATCATTAATTATCCTAATTATAATAGTTTTGTTATCATTAATATTATAATTATAATAATTAATTATAATCAATATAATTATCTTTAATTATAATAGTTTTTGGGTAACATAATTATAATAGTTTTATTATCATTAATACTATAATTATATATATAATTATTATAATAATATAATACATTTAATTATCATTTTATTTATTTTTTATTTATTAAATAATTTCTATTGAAATATTTATAGAGTACTTTTGTGTTAATGGAAGATAGATATGAAGAAATGATTGGAAACAAATAATTAGAAGATAAATTAAATCTAAAAACTTACTTTAAATATTAAGATTATGAAAGATAGGGCATAATTTTCTCTATAAATGACACATGAAATTTTTTTCATGTAATGAGTCTTAAATATTAATATTATAGATTGATTATAGATTATTATTATAGATATTATTTGATAAATAACTTCGATCGAAATATTTTGTAGATATTTTTGTTGTGTTAATGGAAGAGAGATATGAATGTATGATTGGACAAAAAAAATTAATAATTAGAAGTTAAATTAAATAAAAAAATTTACGTTAAATATTAAGATTATGAAAGATAGGACATAATTTTGTCTATTAACGATACATGAAAAACTTTCTATATAATGAATATTAAATATTAGTATTATAGATTAGATCAAATCAACATGTACATTATATATCATCTATAACTATATATTTTAAAAATAAAACAAAAAATCCCTGTTAAAAAAATCAAATTTTACTTTACAAAATCAATATTTTATTGTATCATTTCATACCTTTCTAGTATTTTACCATACAAAATCAATATTTTACATATAATCTAGATTAAATAGATTATCTTACAACAATTTTTTTTGTTAAAGTATTCATATATAATTAAAGAAAAATGTTAATATAGGCTCAAATTTATGGTGAATCTTACAAGTCACATGATCTCAATGAGTACCTTTATAATATTTATATATTTTTAATTTTAAATTATGCTTTGAATGATTGATATATTATTATTCACAGTGAATCTAGAATAAACTATCATGACTTATCTAATTAAATTGATTTGCACATAATTGATTATATACAAAAAATATTATAATAAATCTTACAATTTCTAAAAGCACACACTAAATTACAAATTTTAAACATTAATATATAGTTAAGATTTAATTTTAACATTATGTCACATTTCATCAAATGATATTAAGAATACCTTGTAATTTTAAAAATAAAAAAATCGTATATTCTAAATATTTTATTTCTTTTTCAATACTATTAATCTATTATGGAAGAAAACATTTATAAAAAAAATACTGCCTATCTTCATCTTTATATCACATTTAATATAAGAAAATGTAGTGAAAGAAGGATAATTGCAATTTATGAAGCGGTAAATCTAAGGAAAAATGTAATGATGCTGATTTATAATATTTGGTATAATTTATTGTTATTTATATGCTTTATAACCATTCCTTAAGTTTGAAAACTAAACAGATTAGTCACATCAAATTGAAAAATTTGAAGCTGGTGCATATAGACTTTGAATTGTTAGTCTTCCTAGCAATTTCTCACCAAGTATATATCAATCAAGTTATGAAACTTCTGAGTGATGTCATTTTCAATTGAGCCAATTTTTTCAAAATTATATATAGTTTTGAATGTAGAATTACTTTTTCTTTTTCTCCTTTGGAGGTATAAATGCAGAAGATTATGATGAGCAACATCTTTTTAAGTTGTTGACCTGGCTTCTAAGTGTAGAAAAAGAAATTTACTTTTATTTGGCATGAATATTGATTGTTCTCCTTTATTCTTAAGTTAGAAAATTAAGTAAATTAGTCACATCGAATTGGAAAATTGATGTTGATTAGTCTGTATAGTAATTTCTTAGTAATTTCTCACAAATGATTTATCAGTCAAGTGGTGAGACTTCCCCAACTTAATCCATGAAAAAAAAATCAAACAAAGTAGTTCCTCAAGAATAAAAATATATATTTTGTGTTCTATCATAATTAAAAATATAGGATAAATTAGAATGTCTTCAATATTTTTGAAGAATTTTGGACAAATTGATCCTTATCAATTTATAAAATAGTTGAAATTATATTACTCAATAAGAAAAATATGTATCAAAATATTGAGGGGAACTAAATCTATAATCTATAATATTAATATTTAAGATTCATTACATCGAAAGTTTCCTATGTGTTATTCATAGAGAAAATTATGCCCTACCATTTTCATAATCTTAATAATTAAAGTAAGTTTTTAAATTTAATTTACCTTATAATTATTAATTAATTTTATTCAATCATACCTTCATATCTCTCTTCCATTAACACAATAGAAATACCCTATAAAATATCTCATACAATATCATTTAATATGAAAATAATAACAAATAATATAAATAAAATGATAACTGAATGTATTATTAAATTATTAAAATTTTATATGTATAATTTTATAGTATTAGTTAATAATAACAAAACTATTATAATTACACTACCACAAAAAAAGACTATTATAATTAACGATAATTTTATTGACCATGTATAAATATTATATAATTATAAAAAAATCTATTATATAAAAAAAGATTATAATAAATCTTACAGTTTTTAGAAACACACACTAAATTTCAAAAATATTAATATATAGTTAATATTTTATTTTAGCATGATGTTACATATCATCAAATGATATTAAGAATACCTTGTAATTCAAAAAAATAAACAATCATATATTTTGTATATTTTATTTCTTTTTCAAAACTATTAATCTATTGTGGAAGAAAACATCTATAAAAGAAAATACTATATGTCTTCATCTTTATATCACATCTGACCTAACAAAATGTAGTGAATTAAGGATAATTGCACTTTAGGAAGTGATAACTCTAAAGAAAAATGTAATAATGATGATTTTTTAATATTCTGCATAATTTATTGTTATCTATATGTTTTCTAATAACCCATTCCTTAAGTTTAAAAATTGAACAGATTAGTCACATCAAATTGGAAATTTTGAAGTTGGTACATAGACTATGAATTGTTAGTCTTCCTAGCAATTTCTCACCAAGTATATGTCAATCAAGTGTGAAACTTCCAAGTGATACCATTTTCAATGGAGCCAATTTTTTCAAAATTATGTATGTTCTAAATATAGAATTTTCAGAGGTTTCAATGCAAAAGATTATGAGCAGCGTTTTTTATGTTGTTGACATGACTCCTAAGTAGAAAAAGAAATTTAAAATCATGGACACTTTTATTTAGTGTGAATATTGATTGTTCTCTTTTATGTCTTCTAACCCATTTCTCAAGTTAGAAAATTATGTAAATTAGTCACATTGAATTGGAAAATTGATGCTGGATTAGTCTTTATACTAATTTCTCACAGATGATTTATCAATCAAGTGGTGAGACTTCCCCCAACTTAATCCATGAAAAAAAAATTGAACAAAGTAGTTCCTCAAGAATAAAAATATATATTTTGTGTTTCGTCATTATTAAAATTATAGGATAAATTAGTCTGTCTTCAATATTTTTCAAGAATTTTGGACAAATTGATCCTTATCAATTTATAAAAGATTTGAAATTATAATACTCAATAAGAAAAATAAGTGTATCAAAAAATTGAAGGGGAACTAAATCTATAATCTATAATACTAATATTTAAGATTCATTATATAGAAAGTTTCCTATGCGTCATTCATAGAGAAAATTATGCCCTACTATTTTCATAATTTTAATAATTAAAGTAAGTTTTTAAATTTAATTTACCTTATAATTATTAACTAAATGTATTATTATATTATTAAAATTTTATATGTATAATTATTATTAGTATTAGTTAATAATAACAAAACTATTATGATTACACTACCACAAAAAGAAGACTATTATAATTAACGATAATTTTATTGACCATGTGTAAATATTATATAATTATAAAAAAATCTATTATATAAAAAAAGATTATAATAAATCTTACAGTTTTTAGAAACACACACTAAATTTCAAAAATATTAATATATAGTTAATATTTTATTTTAGCATGATGTTACATATCATCAAATGATATTAAGAATACCTTGTAATTCAAAAAAAATAAACAATCATATATTTTGTATATTTTATTTCTTTTTCAAAACTATTAATCTATTGTGGAAGAAAACATCTATAAAAGAAAATACTATATGTCTTCATCTTTATATCACATCTACCTAACAAAATGTAGTGAATTAAGGATAATTGCACTTTAGGAAGTGATAACTCTAAAGAAAAATGTAATAATGATGATTTTTAATATTCTGCATAATTTATTGTTATCTATATGTTTTCTAATAACCCATTCCTTAAGTTTAAAAATTGAACAGATTAGTCACATCAAATTGGAAATTTTGAAGTTGGTGCATAGATTATGAATTGTTAGTCTTCCTAGCAATTTCTCACCAAGTATATGTCAATCAAGTGTGTAACTTCCAAGTGATGCCATTTTCAAGGAAGCCAATTTTTTTCAAAATTATGTATAGTTCTAAATGTAAAATTTTTCTCGTTTTCTTTTTTTTTTGGAGGTTTAAA
This sequence comes from Dalbergia oliveri, assembly GCA_030441495.1. Lineage (NCBI taxonomy): Eukaryota > Viridiplantae > Streptophyta > Magnoliopsida > Fabales > Fabaceae > Dalbergia > Dalbergia oliveri. Next base: position 20,521,215 of record JAMLFY010000013.1, on the reverse strand, counting down.
TGTAGAAGATTATGAGCATCGTTTTTTTGTGTTGTTGACATGACTCCTAAGTGTAGAAAAAGAAATTTAAAATCATGGACACTTTTATTTGGTGTGAATATTGATTATTCTCTTTTATGTGTTCTAACCCATTTCTCAAGTTAGAAAATTATGTAAATTACATCAAATTGGAAAATTGATGCTAGATTAGTTTTTATAGTAATTTCTCACAGATGATTTATTAGTCAAGTGGTGAAACTTCCCCTAACTTAATCCATGAAAAAAAAAATCGAACAAAGTAGTTCCTCAAAAATAAAAATATTTATTTTGTGTTCCGTCATAATTAAAAATATAGAATAAATTAGTAGCTCTTCAATATTTTTGAAGAATTTTAAGACAAATTGATCCTTATCGAGATAAAATAGTTGTAATTATATTACTCAATAAGAAAAATAAGTCTATTAAAATATTGAGGAGGAACTAAATTTATAATCTATAATCTATATCTATAATATATAATACTAATATTTAAAACTCATTATATCAAAAGTTTTCTATGTGTCATTCATAGAGGAAATTATTCTCTATCATTTTCATAATCTTAATAATTATTTTTAAATTTAATTTACCTTATTATTATTAATTAATTTTTTCCAATCATACCTTCATATCTCTCTTCTATTAACACAATAAAAATACCCTACAAAATATCTTTTTCAAAATTATTTAATATGAAAATAATAACAAATAATATACACAAATGATAATTGAACGTAATACTATATCATTAAAATTTTATATGTATAATTATTTTTTATTAGTTAATGATAACAAAACTATTATAATTACGCTACCACAAAAAGAAGACTATTATAATTAACGATAATTTTATTGACCATGCATAACTATTATATAATTATATAAAAAGTTATTATAATATGTATGTCTACAACCCATATGCGATGTTAAAAAAACTACATAAATCTATTACCTAGTTAGAAAACATATTATAATAACTTTTTATATAATTATATAATAGTTATGCATGGTCAATAAAATTATCATTAATTATAATAGTCTTCTTTTTGTGGTAATGTAATTATAATAGTCTTGTTATCATTAATTAATTCTATAATAATTATACATATTAAATTTTAATGATATAATGATATGTTCACTTATCATTTTATTTATATTATTTGTTATTATTTGCATATTAAATAATTATGAATGAGATACTTTGTAGGGTATTTTTATTGTGTTAATGGAAGAGAGATATGAAGGTATGATTGAAAAATATTAATTAATAATTATAAAGTAAATTAAATTTAAAATCTTAATTTAATTATTAAGATTATAAAAATGGTGGGGCATAATTTGCTCTATGAATGACACAATGAATCTTAAATATTAGTATTATAGATTATAAATATAGATTATCAACATAAAAAATATATTATAATAGCTTTTTATATAATTATATAATAGTTACACATGATCAATAAAATTATTGCTAATTATAATATTTTTTTTGTAACATAATTACAATAGCATTGTTATCACTAATATAATTATTATACCTATACAATTTTGATGATATAATAATACGTTCAATTATCATTTTGTTTATATTATTTGTTTTTATTTTAGTGTAAAATAATTTTGATTAAAATATTTTGTAGAATAGCTTTTTTGTATTGATAGAAGAGATATATGAAGGTATGATTGAAAAAAATAATTAATAATTAGAAGGTAAATTATTCAAAAACTTACTTTAAATGTTAAGATTATGAAAATGGTGGGGCATAATTTTTTCTATGAATGACATATGGAAAACTTTCCATGTAATAAGTCTTAAATATTAGTATTATATATATATATATATATATATATATATAGAGTACAACTTTAATTATATATATTAGTTTAGTTAGATACACAAAAATAAAAATAGAGATAGATTTTGCATGACAAAAATGCATTTATCCTAATGCACTAACCTCCTTTGATGTTTAGTCTAATTACATTCAATAATTGTTAAGTTGTAAAATTATCACTAATATTCCTTGAAGTTCATGAAAATTAGATGAATCTCCCTTGTAAATACTTTTTTGTTAATTTGAATGACCAAAAAATCTGACATATACATAATCATTAATCATAAAATTATAATATTTGATAATATTTAATATACTAATTGGACAAAATACCTTTTTTATCATGTGAAAGTGAAACTTATAACTATAATTTATGATAAAAGGGGATATTTTAGTTAATAAACATGTCAAATATTATCAAAATATTAAAATTTTATCATCAATAATCATGTGGTGTCACATATTATCTTTTTTATCACTTAAATTAATAAATTTACATTTGTGAGGGAGGACCATGCAATTTTGTAAAATAGAGAGGTATCGAGTATAATTACATTAATCTTCAAGAAAGGTGAGCCAATTGCTCTAACTTAAATTAGGAAAATGCTAACCTCCATCATCTCATGTTGAAATTTTATATAATATTATTATGTGTGATCTTTCACTATTTATTTCATTGTGTCACATGTCATATTTGAGTTCTACAAATTAAATCAATGGTGAAATATGAGAGGATTCATTTTTGCTAACCTTTACATCTCCATGTAGAGGTTAGCAAGGTATACATTTTTTGAGGCAAAAAACAACTTCTTTTATTTTTTTATTTTTGTAAGAAATTTTTCTTTTATTTAAAGAAACATATAATGTAGGGGAACTATGTAATTTCATTTAATTCACATTTATTATTACTTTGACTTTTTCCTCATTAATTTCATACTCTCTCTCATCTTTAGGACATTTTTTATCATCAATATTTTATTCATAAAAAAATATGAAATTAAAAATATATTAGTATTTATTATTAAAAATATTGAATATTAGCATAGTTTATGATATAATAATAATAATAATAATAATAATAATAATAATAATAATACAATGCATAGAAAAAAAAATACCGTAACTTTGTTTTCTATTAATAATTTCGAAACATGGATGTTTTTTTTTTTTGGTCATAACATGGACTTTGTTCTCCGTGTGCGCTTTTTTTATACAAATTGATTTCTATATTATTTAATGTAGTTTATCAGCATTCCATATTTATTATTCATTAAAATCATGGTTTTAAAAATAACTAGGTGGTGCCGGTGCACTGCATGAAAAATTAGTTTTCAAAATCTTTCTTAGTTTAAACTTATTTAAATTATTTAATACTTTTTTATAATATATTCAATTAAATTTGATAAATTATATATATATATATATATACACTTTTAACATTTGGGTAAAAACTTATACAAATAATTTGTATGAAAAATTATTCTTTTTAATTAAAAAAAATACTTGGTTGCATGTTTCAATTGAATTTGTACCAACTAAATCATGCTAAATTTTTTTTTCATTATTTAATTTATATACAGTGTTAATATTAAAAATTTATATAAATAGTCAACCGTATATTATTATGTTAGCAAAATAATTAGATTTAACTACTTATTATAAATATGATGAGTGTAAACATTTTATTCAATATCCTAAAAATACAAGGAGAGTTTTTTTTTATTCACCTAAATTTGAGTTTATTGATTAAAAATAGAATTTATTTTATATGCACCACTTATAAAAAAAAATTGCACATACATCAAACATAATTAAATGATAATGTAAAATTACTTTACATTAATCTCTTTAAAATAACAAAATCTACCTTTAAATGTTCATCAACATCTAGTCATTTTAGGATGGTATATAATTAAATTCATTTTTTATTGAAATTGTTTGATACTTATTATCTTAAGCATCATATAAAAAATATAATGCAATTAACCGATGCTACAAATTAGTATATGAAAATTAATATTAAAATAAAGTGTATCTCTGTACCATAAAAAAGATATCTAATTATATAATTTTAGGCTTTTCGCATACAAATAGGTTGTTGCAAATTTTTAAAATTTAAATTTGATTATCTTCTGATTTATAATGGTATATTTAATTAATAAATTATTAAGTTAATAAATTGAGCAAGATAATTTAATAGTGTAAAGTAGTTTAAATTTGATTGCATATAGAGAAGAAAGATGAAATGAGGTGATTTTAGGGAAAAAACTCTAGACTTTCTTTACATTTACAAATTTTTAAAATTTAAATTTGATTTTAGGTAAAGTAATAAGAGGAACTAGAGTGATCTAGGAAGTTGAGTAATTTTAAGTTTCATGTAATAATTTTTTATAGTATTCCTTTTAGATATAGATGTGTAAAGCATTTCTTTTTTTTTTTTGTATAGAGTATGTACCGCTAATAACAATTACTAATCTTCTTTGAGGTAGCTCCCTTAAGGGGTAAACCACTGGTTACAAGACCTCACATTGTTAGGTTTGAACTATTTTTTTTATATTAAATATATTTATCTAAGATATAATTGAAATTTCAATATCACTTATATAATATTTAGGAGGCTTGAAATAAAAAATATTATAAGTTGAGAAATAATGGAGAGATAATATTAAATAGGTGAGAGAAAAAATTAAAAGATCAATTAATGTGCACAAATTTAAAATTACATTTATATCCAAGCAAGATTATAAGTTGATTAATAAAAGAGGGGATGGTTTTTGTGTCCCAAAGAAAATGTGTAATTTGCTAACCTTCACATCAAGTTCTCGAGGTTAATTAGCAAACCCGTTTAAATTATTTAAGAAAGATTGTCACTTTTTAAATTGATGGTAATGTTATAATGTGGTGTTCGGTCTACACAAGGAATCTAACTACAATTTATGTTACCTTGTTTGGTATATAAAAAAAAATTGGTGGCTAATATATTTCTTTTTCTAATATAATAATAATAGTAGTAATAAGTATTTATTATTATTTATAATTACATTATTATTAATTATTAGTTATTAATATTATTATTGAAATGAAATTGAAGAATAATTATAATTATTAATAGTTATTATTAATATTAATTAGTAATTATAATTAATATTAATTATAATAATAATAATAATTATTACTAATAATTAATTATTATGATAATAATTAAAAATTATAATATACAATATTTATAATTATTACTCTCTTTATTTTAAAATAAATATTATTTGAGATTATTGCTCGGTAATTAATAAAATTATAAAATCATCTCGATCTTTTCAAAAGTTAATTTAAAAGACTAAAGCATCCTTTTAAAAGGGAAATCCACATTATTACTAAGTTGTAATCTAGATTGTCTTGGTAATCTGGATTACTAATAATAATAATAATGATGTTTTACCAAACAAAATAATATCATCGGTCAAGGTAAATTGAAATCACATTAACAGTGATCTGCATAAATTATCTCATACCAAATGTCCTCTAAAGGTGTCATAAGTGACAATAACCAATCCCCTGAATTAATTTATTAATTATAATTATAATTTCAAATATCTTATCAGCAAAAAAAAATACACTATCATTTAGTTATGTGTGGTTATATGTGTGAGAATTTTGAGATAATAAATCCAAAAATCAAATACTTTTATATATATGTTAATATAATAATTAGATATTTGTATAAAATATTTTTGCACTCACACACACGCATCACTCGCAAAAGAAATGCGCACAAGCACACTATGTTGAAAATACGCTGATTTAAGATAGTTCTATATAAATAAAAACAAAATAAGTAGTGTATATGGTATGATATCTTTTGGGTTAGGGTTAAATGAAATTAGTTCATCTATAAAATAGTATTTAAAGTGATTGAAGCTTTTCACCTCTCTCTATAGCACTTTTGAGAAGATTGAAGGCATTCCTCAGAGGTTTAGTTTTTGACTCATTTTCTACTTTGCTAGCAAAGCTACATCTCATTATATATAGTTTTATTGAGGACGATGAACAAATTTTCTGTCTACGATTTAATTTTTATTGTAAGTTTGATTTGTCAATACTCATGTTAATAGTTTAAAATTGCGATTGCGATTGTGATCATAGCTACGATTGCATTGAGATGCGAAAAATTATAAAAAAAATGCTTCGACACGGCTGTAATTGGCGTTGTGATGCAGGTGTAGAGGGTTTTGCAACAACAATGTGGCGCCTGCAATCGTGGTTGCAAAATCGCAATTTAAAACGAAACTATGTGTTGGTGACGATTCTAGATAGAGTTCAATATCTTGTCATTTATTGAATTGAATTTTGGGAATTTTTTATTTGCTTGTTGATCATATCTAATTGTTGAGCTAAGATATAGATTTAGCTTTGTGATTTTTTTTTGGGTGAGTATCTTTGTAATTTAATTGGCTGGCTTTTGTTTAGGTTAAGAGTTTCTCCAGAAAATGAGCAACAGTGGGTCAAATCAAACTTTCAAAGCTGTGAATGAATCCGATGACCATAACAAAGGTAAATTGTTCATTATCTATCTCTTAATGTGTGTTATTTACATGTTTGGTTATACAGTAAATCTTGAGGATAAATAATTCCTATATGGTACTTTAAAGGGTGATTTACTTAGATATGAGATTATGCGGGAATTTGTAAAAATGTGGTGTTTAAGGAAGTTGTCAATGGCAAATTCCGTTGTAGAGACACAAATTAGTGGGGCCCACTAGAAGTTGCCACTTGCAGATTCTGTTTCAGGGACACAAACCAGGGGACAACTCTTTCTTTAACTTTTTTTTTTTTAATTTTTCAATGTTTTATAATGATTGAAAATCACATTTGAAGACTTCTATTTACAAAACATCATATTTTGTGATATTCTTCTAAGACACCATATTGTGGTAACTATACCATCGAAATTTCATATAGAAAAGAATGAGCACATCTCGAACCATATTTTACTTAAATGAAAACGTGTTTAGTTTTTATTTGTGCCATATTTTTTAAAATCACTTTCACCTCTAATTTGAAGCAAGAAAAACTTGCTCCTACTTTTACAAAATCTCATTCATTATTGTATAATGTTTTAATTTCCTTGTTATCCTTCTTTTAAATTCTTGTCCAACGAACCACGGGCCAAAGTGAGGTGATAACAGCTCTCTTATTCTTTACTATTTGATTCTCTCTTAGAAATGAAGTAGCTTTAAAATCTATGACTCATCCAGCCCTTAAATGGGCCTACAGGACACAAATGAATTGGTTATCGCGTTAACAATAGATACCCTGGAAACTAAAAAACAAATTTTTGTCCAACTATTATAATAACAATATTCTTCATAAAGACAACCCGGTGATTTTGTAGTATAACACTTTTAAAATACAATAATTTGTTTCTACAAAAAATAAAATATCATTCATATCTTGTAGGATTTAATTTATATACATTATCATTGTAAAAGAATCTTACACAAATATTCAATCATGTATTATCTTATTAGCAAAAGTGTTTGAATTATTCACTACCTCCTTAGTCTTATTAATGGAAACACGTGATTGAATGATAATTTAAAGCTCTTTTATATTATCAATGTATTTGAATTAATCTACATTTCATATATTAGCACCTAATAAAATATTATATGGTCATTGAAGAAACTTTGTCGAGAAGAGAAGGCCAGAAGCATTGAAATTATTATATAGTCTCCTAATCTTCTAAATAAAGATTCTGCGTGATAATAAAATTATTTTTGTTTATTTGGTAAAGTAATTGCTACACTGCTTCAAACTATAGTAGAGATATTGATAGTTGCCTAAGAATTGTTAAGACATGTGGGGGATTGTAATCTCCTTGAAGCCATTCCAAAGTAACTTTAAGATCACAACATCAGGATTTGTATTGCTGCAATGAGTTTTCTTTTTCTTCTTAAGGCATTATATAATGTGAGATTTTCATTCAAATAATTTCTCACCTTCATTTTTCTTCTCTTTGAAGATGGCGCCTTCCCAATTGCAGCTGCTTCTAACAATACTCTAGTGGATTCACAACCAAGTGAGCCTATCTCACAAGAGAAAGAAAAGAAAAAAACTCCCAAGTCAAGATCGAACTCTGTATGTGCTTGCATGCTTTTGACTAAATTTTATCTTTATAATATGAGTTCAATTTATCCTTTTGATGTGATACATTCTCATTTTGCCATTGGTTTAACTTATTGCAATTACATCAAGTACCTCATATATTAAATATTCTCTTTTAACAGAGAAAAGGAGTCACTACCAAGCCTAAGCAAGGAAAGGCCACTCCTAGCGATGAGTATGACCCTCAACAATTCATAAGACGCATTGTTTACAAGGAATCTGATGGAAAGACAGTTCTGGGATCTGTTCACTACTATGATGGCAAAAGAGAAATGTTCTATGTATGAGTCCTTTAACCCACATAACTGGCTAATATTAGGATCATATGCTAAAAATGTGCATATTTTTTTCATAGCTTTTTATTGTCTTTAGGTTAGTTAAGATCACTTTGGACATTCTTATTTTACACATCCAAAAAAAAAAGCTTAGAGAGAAATCATAATGATTATTAGAAGAAATAAAGTGATGTGATCCACTTATTCAAATAAAGGTTAAAATTTATTATATCATATCATTCTGGAATAAAAGTTATAGAAATATTTCTACAACTATCTAACATTTTTCTTATTCTGCTCTTTGGTTGTGATGAAAAATGTTAACAATAAGAAGCTTTATCAGAATTTTACTGCCAGAATGATCTGACATGATTATTGGTCTTTAAATAAATAAGTAAATCATACTATTTTATTTCATCTAACAAATCATCTTGAATTTTGTCAATAATTTTGTATATATATAATTTTTTTCACTGTATAGCATTATTCAATTGTGATAAATTGTGACCCTGTAAAACATCGATTATACAGGACCTAGCTAGTTATTGTCTAACATATGTTTAAGGTGTTCACTTAACTGCAATATTAGAATTAAGTTGTGTTCAAAGAAAATTCTTTGTATTTATATACACCTATAATGCAGGTTGTGTACGAAGATGGTGAGGAGAAATATGTAGAGAAGAGTGAGCTTTTTAACAAGGTGGCAACTGGGAAGGAGATTTCTGAGGCTCGATCTCAACTACCACAAAGGTATAATTAAAGTAATAACATAATAATTTAAGTAATACACTTTAACATTTTCATGGAAATAGATGAAGACTTATGTATAGGTTGAGCTGATATGTTTTATAAAAAGTACCAATTGCAGTTTAGAAGTTAGTTTTATGTTAGAGCTTAGTTTTTATCTATTGACAGTATAAAATAATTTTATATTATTAGCCAATAGAATTTAATCAAAATAACGAATCATGGTAGGTTCTCAATACGTGGATAGTTACCTTCTATGATTTGTTATTTTGATGAAATTTTATCGGTTAACAGGATAAAATTATTTTACACTTAAATTCTTCATCTTTTTTGCATGAATTTTAATTGTATCTTATTTGTGATGAACAATGAACATTTTTGCAGTGGTAGTTCAAAGAAGACTACTGCAGAGAAAAAGAAAAGGTCTGCATCAGGAGCAGAAGGATCAGCTCCATCAAAGAAGAAAGGAAATACTTCTGGCAAGAATGAACGCAGTGCTGATGCTGCTTTGGGGCGAAAGGTTACCAATAGGAAGAAGTGACTTTAGGCCCAAAAGTATGAAGTGGCATGATGAGAGTAAAACATTTTAAGTGTTAGGTTTCTATTTTTTTTTTCATCGACGGGACTTGAATTCAAAACCTTATTTAAAAATAAAAAGTAACGTCGAACCATTTAAATTAGTCAAATATTGGTATGCATTAGCTTCAATTATTGATTATTTTACTATCAATATGCTACATATATTTAAATATTTAAAGATAAAATGATATTGTAGTAATTGTTTATAATAATTTCCCGTATTACAGACCCATTACAGATAGCTTTCGTTCACTTCAAGCATTTTTTTATTTTTAAAGTTCAAACAAAAAACTCATCTTATAAGCAATAATTTGTTTATGCATAAATAAATTATTAAAAACACATTAATTTTAATATGTATAGATCTTCATGCTTTTCATAGAATCGGATAAAAGTGTGTATGATTCTCCATGGATTTCAATGGAAAATAAATCTTTTAGGTGCTTGTTTGTTTTACATTTTGTGGAGGGTAAAATTACTTTTACTCAACTGAAAATGACTTTGAGTAATATTGTTTCTGAACTGTTTGGATAAAATTTCAGGCGGGCAAACTTAGAGTGCTTTTGGTTTACCCATTTCCCCTTTTCATTTTCAATAAAAATAGAAAACATATGTGAAAAAATGTCTGGTTGAAGTTTCATGAAAACATTTCCTAAAAGAGGGGTGAAAATGAAAACACCAATTTCACATTTTCATTGTATTTGTTGAAAACATTTCTAGTTGAAAATGCGGTGGCATGATGATAAATACAAGGAATTTTGTTTCTTTTTGCTTCTAAGACTTGCGTTTGAGTCTCAATATGTCCACTTCACGTTAAAAATAAAAGAGTATATAGGACAGTACTTTCTTTAACTTGCATTGCCAATATGCCACAAAGTCAGTTACTAGCTAGGCAACTGGTACATTATATTTTGAAGTTTTAATATTCATATCTTACTAGTGTGTTCAATTTTTAAGGAGTATATTCAATTACTTCTAATTGTTATATTTTGCAAGTACATTCAATCTTTTATTGTTTATAATACTACATATGATTTTATTATTTTAAATTTCATATTGTTTTTCTTTACTTTTTTTTTATTTTGCGTTCATTATTTTTAACTAAAATGCATTAAAAAAAATCATATTTTATATTTTAATATTTTTTTATACAGTTTCTATGGAAATCCTGCCATTACATGTGGGCTAATTAGAAGTTTATTGGAAATAATTTATCTTATTATGACTATAATTTATTTAAAAAACAAATTTATTTTGAATAGTGTTTAAGCAATAAAATAATATTGTTTACATGTTTATCTATGTACAGGTTCAAAGTTAATAATAATAATAATAATAATAATAATAATAATAATAAAAGAACTCAAAAGTGAGTAATTTACTTTATCTTTAGTCTTAATGTTTTGTAGAGTTATTTTAGGTTTTTGTAAATTCTTTTAGTAAATGAACCAATGCAAATCAAATATAAATATAAATATATATATGTAATTTTAATTATTTACTACTAAATATAATTTTATTATCTTAAATTTAATTTTGAGAAATACATTTTAAAAATAAGAAAACTAAGCATATTTTTATTATTTTCACTTTCTGAAAAATAGAATCTACCTTTACAAACTAAATACATTTTCTAATTTTGAAAATCTGAAAATGGAAATCCTTTTTCAAGAAATGAAAATAGAAAATAAAAATAAAAATATTTTCATAAACCAAATGCACTCTTATTTTCCAACCTCTCAAAAGTATTTTAAGTGCAAGTATATTTGAAAATGCTTTTCATTTTACTTCAGCCAAATGGAAATGGTGTTTTTATCCTACAATCTCTACTCATATTTTACTTTATTCTCTTTTGGATTCATATTATGTGATTTTGGTAATTTTATGTCCAAAAGTAATTTTATCTTATCCAATTAAAAAAAAACCATTATTTTAAACTTACTTTTGAAGTATCGTTCACAAACACAACTTAACTATTTCAATTTTTATTTTTTAAAAAATAATTCTTCTAAAAGTTGAATCAAATGGACAATAGATGAATAAAATATAATAGAATGATAATGAATATAATGTACTTCTATCATGTATAATTTTTTTTTTTTTTGCACAATTCTACATTCTACTCTCTACATTTATTGCTTAGACAACTCTCACCACAATAGAGAGGATCCAAAATATAGCCCAAAGTACCAAAACAAAGGCAACCAAATCACATAAATATGGCCCAATACGGGTGTAGTATAGCAAACCATAAGTGACTAATGGTATGTTTGTGAGTTTATTTTGGGGAGAGGAGGACTAAAAATTCTCTTTTTCCCTCCCTTCCCTTCCAAAATTTAAACTCACAAAAATACCCTAAAATACACTTAGAGCCCTACAAAAAGTGTGAAAACACTTCATCTACTTATAATTGTTGGATGATCTCCTGCATGCCACTTGATTTATTCAAACTCATTTTATCTGTCATTATTTTGACGCATTCTTGTATATTATTGGAGGAGAAGTAAATCCTATATTAACTGAAATCTATACTCTATTTAATAGTAAAATAAGAGTGTATTTATATGGTATTGGAGAATCCAAATAACATTACTCGTAATGTAACAATATTTAGAAGACACGCATAGATAAAAGACATGACACGGACACAATATGTATATATATGTATATAAAATTTAAGAATTAAAAACCCCAATTAATAAAGAAACCAAAATTATAGCGCTCTTTGAAACTTTCAAATTGAAATGAGAAAAAGAAATCCAAATTTATTTCCTTTTTAATTTCTCGACTAGTTTTTTTTTTTTCCAGGTAGACCTAAGTTTAATTGACCTTATATTGATCCATAAAAGGATCCAAAAAAAATTCAAAAAATATACTAAGACGTGTTCGTAGTGTATTCAAGCCGATTCCATAATGTATTGGAGTTGCATACAACTATGTCTGACGCATGTTCAAGTTAAAAAAATAAAATCTTTTTTATTTGGACGCGAACGAATGCGCATGGAACATGTGTCATATTGGTGTCCAAATCCCATGTGCATTGGACAGTGGTATATGCCATCAAATTGGGGTGCCTTGTGTCCATTCTTCCTACATGCCACTTGAGTAACTAAGCACCTGATCAAGGTATGATTGGATTGGTGAAAATAGATAAAGCAGAGCGAGATTTTAAGTTACTCTATTGTTTAAATTTATCTGATTTGGATGAAATAGAACAAAGATAGATGGACACCATTCCATCAAATTCTATCCATTATGTTCAATTTTCTTCCCAAATTAAGAGCAATGTGATGGAATACAAATCATCCAAACATGGAGTGGAGCAATTTCCACTCTGTTCCACCCCTCTGTTTCATTCTATTTTACTCTACTTCACTTCGCTTAGTCATGTTCCACCAATCCAAACATAATAAAATATGTGAAACAAAAATGGCTTCCCAAATGGCCTGCAATGATTTTCTGTCTTTATTTTCCCATTTTTCTTTCTATTTCTCAGTGATATTTTGACAAATATAACATCGTATAACACCATTTATCATTCTTTTTAAAATTAACTTTTTCAACTTACGCATAGTATTACACATGAATTTTTTTTTGGAATAAACAAAGGAAGGGACAAAAATAAAACATAAGAATTGTGTTCATACGAAAGAAATGGTAGCCATCCATATTTATCCAAAACCTTACCTTGTGTAGTATACCGTTGAAACAATTGAATGATTTTATTGTAAAATTAAGTGATTTTATCAAACAATTGGTCGTGATCAAATTTTCTATTATAACATTTGTGATGACATCGACCCAAGTTTGTCAGTCCACGACTCTACAAGAAAAAAAAGTAACAAACTAATTATTAAGAATGTGGCTTGATGATCCATTAAGAGCTATCCTACAATAAAGTAAACTAGTTTAAATAAAAGAAAAAAATTACATAAGATTCCCTAATTAAGGGCTTCTTGTGTTTTCTTATATAAAAAAAGTGTCATTATTATTTTTATTATTATTCACTTCGACTATAATTTTTTTTTTAAAAAAGAATAAAGTGACTAAACAATAATGCACAGTATATTTCTATTTTTAAAAAATCACAACAAGCACTTATGTTTGATAAATGTCTCAAAAAACAGATATATTGATGATAGAAATGTGTTTGAAGAAGAAGATAAAATTAAGACAATTTTTGGGTCAATTTATTTCCCTCAAAAATGAAGGACATTAAAAACATGTTTCTGCTACACAAATTTAAAATTTTTTTTCCATATAATATCATTTTAAAAGTTTTATATTTCATCTTTGTTCTTCTCACTTTTCAATTTTTATCAAATTATAACCAAATTTTCTTTATCTTTTCATCAAACATCACTACGAAATACAGTTTTGTCTCTATATCTACTATCTCATTGTCTTTGTCCTTTTACCTCAGAGATACTAAACATAGCCTTACCAAGTATTTTTAACTTGGTTTTGCACTATATTGGGCTTGGCAACGACATACAGTCCTTTCTTAGCTTTAGTAGAAACAACACACATTTGTGCAAATTTAAAATGTAGTGATATGTAGATGCTTCGACAAGAATGTTGAGCTAACTCTATCAAGAAAAAAAAAAAAGAAAAGAAAAGAATGTTGAGCTAACAAATCTTAAAACTATTGCCCAGCAGTGATTGGATTAGGGAGGCTCCTATTGAAGTGATGTAAAGATTAAAGGAAGCCAGTTGGGGCAGCTCAGTAGAGATAGAAGAAAATGAATCCCATTTGGGACAATATTTATTTCACTAACAAGAGGAGGTCTAAGCATAACAAAAAGGATTGAAAATATATAATCCATATCCAAACAAATCAACAATAAATAGCAAAACCTTATTCAATCCATTATCTATTTGTCATGGCAACAGTTGGAAATTTGAGGTTTTTGAAGCTTATTTTTCAGTTAAGAGCTGATTTCAAGGAGTGAGTGAAAATTTTCAATTCTTTTAGCCTATCTTCAGGAGATTTGGCCTCACCAAGCAACTTCACCATGGCACTGCCAACTATCACACCATCAGCTCCCCAGCTTGCAACCTGGTAGCAAAGTATATGATTGAGTAATATACATATGCAGATTGAGATCCAAGCATATTTAAAAAGAAAAAAAAGGAAAATTGTACTTTATCTCTTGAATTATAAGTGATGTACACTTTTGACTCTAAAGTTTAAAAATGTGCAGTTTTACCTATAAACTTTCTTAAATGTGTAATTTGTTCCTTTGATTAATTTTTCCATTAATTATTAATAAAAATATCATGAATTTAAGAAATTTTAGGATATTGGATTGTACATTTAGGAAAGTTCACTTGGTCAATTTGCATATATTCCAAAATTTAAGATTATAGTACACTTTTTTTTTTGCTCGGGGTTTAAAGTATACTTACTTTGACTAAAATGCACATTAGTGATAGTTCAAAGGGTTAATTTGTACCTTTTTAAAGTTTAAGAGATAAAGTACAAATGATTTATAGTTCAAAGGATAAAGTGTAATTTTCCCTTAAAAAGAAAATGACGAGAAAACTAACTTGTTTCACATGCTCAGGTTTTGATATGCCAAAACCAACTGCCACATGCTTGGTTGTTGTCTGAAAAGAAAATGGCACTCAATGAAAAAGCTTAAATATGATGGGATATGCTTAGCAGATAAGAATGTTTAAGATTCACCATTGTCTTATGGTAGCCTATCGTATCAATCTTGATCAGTTGCCAGGTCTTGCAACCAAGTAAAAGGGGAGAAGGGAAAAGGTAAAGAAAGAAGGACAAGAGAATTGAACTTTGTGGAATTAAGTGATCAAAAGACTCCTAAGCATACAATTGGAGACCATGATTTAAGTATAAATACCTCTTTAATTTCCTGCAGGAGATCCTGAACCTTATCACTAACTGATGCCCTGGCCCCAGTGACCCCCACTGAGCTCACCTATAATTTAAGTCAACAAATGGTTAATGACATTTTGTTGGCAGAATTTGACCTATATATATAAACTTAGCAACAAAATATTGTTGCCCCTTTAGAGTGAAAAGAGCATATTAAAGAGAAGAGAAGTTATAGAATAAACATGCATAACCAAAAGCTATTTGGTTATTTTAGGCATCCTTTTGGTATCATATAATTTGAGGCAACAATCATAGTTTTATGCTTGAGAATGGGGAAAAAAATGCTCAATCCTCAGCTTAAAAGAAATAGCAAATATACTCTTAAAAAGTAGCTGCCAGTTGATGAACAACTCATCTTATGACAGACACAGTATATTAATAAACTGTTTGATAAAAATTGAAGGCATATCAACAGAAAGTAAGAGTATATGGATTATGGAAAATCACAGACAGAGATACTCTTAAAAGAAGACCATGGAAGAAGCTCTTACAAGATAAAGAAATCCTTCTGAAGCTTCAGCAATAGCTTTCATTCGGTTTGTTGGAGTGGTAGGTGTTGTCAGGAGTACCTTAATCACATCAAAAAGAGCAAATATACCCAATTAACTATGTATAGAGACCAATTTATCCAAAAAGGAATTAAAATGAAAACAAATATACAATTTTATATACATTCCATCAACCAATTTATATAATATTGCAAAAAGTATTTTCTTAGAATATAAAACAAATTTGCCTCTTATGCATGACTTTTGAGTTTACCACTAACTCTTTACCATAATCAGCAAAAATGTGTGCTTTTTAAGAGTTTAAGATGTTTGTTTGAGGGCCGGGGTGGCTATTTTTTTTTTTTTTTTCGGTAGAGGCCTGCCTCTATTCCTTAGGAAGGAATTAGATACTCCATGTCGAACCTAGAAACAAATTGAGAGAACATTTTGAAGGTAAAAGCAAAACAAACCAGTTCAATTCCATTCTTCTTAGCTTCAGTCCTTAGAGTTTCAGTCTCTTCTAGAGGAACATCTGGGACTACAAGCCCTGAAAACATATAGGAAAGAAAAATCTTTACCCTGAATCTTGATTACCAAACTGGAAGGAATTATGGAAAAAAAATACCAAGGAGTTTTTATTTAATCAGCAACTTCCATAATGATGTGGTTTTACATAAAGAATTTAATTTTTATATAATGACTGTGTAAATTTTTTTTACTTTGTTATTCAATCAATTAATCTCATTTACATGACTTTTCAAATAGAGGGTGTGATATTTAACCTCCTTTGCTAATGTGGCAATACATGATTGAATGATAGTGTCCTTATATAGAAATTAAACTCTTACATAAAAAGTCTTAACCAAGACTTCTTATTAGAAATCCCATCAGATGTATTCTTAACTGTGGTAATGAAGCCACAAAATCATCACATCATTGAAGCCTAAAGCATAATTATAAAGAGATTTAAATTGACAAAACCCAAATAGCTAATTTTAGCATAAGCATTTGGAACTACTTCCATTGTCTTGGTTATGCATTCTTTAATGATATTTATCATAGAACTTGTTTAGAAACTAGACAGAATAGCATGATTCAATGTATAGATAGACTCTAGGCTATTCTATTTGGCAGACCTTTACTAGTGTGTTACTTACCATGCACACCACTGTCTCTTATGGTGGACATAAATGTCTCAGTTCCACGCTTCATTATTGAGTTGTAATAGGTAAACAGTGCAATAGGACAAGACAATTCAGGAACAACCTGCCAAATCAACCATGTAGAATCATCATTAGTCCAAGGATCCAAGAGGAGTTCCACCTAAACAAGCAACAAGTGGAGATGTTCTGAACCCTTTAAGTAAAATTTTGTTTTGAATAAGTGAATATGGACTAAAAAGACATCCAACAAATTGGTGGAATTCAAAAAGGTTTCATGTGTTTAAATAAGATGAATGGAATGAAAATGTATTGATGCAAACTAATCTTCAGAACATACCACAAATAGAAGTTTGTACTACGTACCTCATTATGAACAAATGACATGAAATATTAACAATCTATCATCTTATGCAACAAAAGCAGAACAACTTTATGAAACATTCTTGTCTATGAGCATCATTAGTACAGCAATAACTAATAAATGATTTGTAAAGGAATCAGTATCAAAAAGACAAAAAAAAGATTTGCAAAGAAATTCTACTATAGCAGAAGGGAGATCACCATAATTAGCATTTGATATATAGTACTAATTAAATGGCAACAATTTTCACTATTACCTCCTTCAACATAGAAATGATTGCTTCGAAATTGGTCCCCTTTGCCAGAGAACGGGTAAAAGCAGCCTGAACAAAAAGGCACATCAGTTTGGAAATCAGGCACTAAATGTCATAGAAAAAATAAGAAAGTACCAAACCTGGATGACAGGACCATCTGCCAAAGGATCAGAGTATGGAACACCCAGCTCAATTATGTCCGACCCGCATGAATCAAGTAGTTTCAGTGCTTCTGCTGTGGTTGAAAGATCAGGATCACCAGCTGTGATGTATGGGATGAAAGCCACCTTGACACAAGCAAATACTTCTTAGAATAAAATCATTTGATATATATGAAAAAAGCGCTCAATGAACGAGGCTTCCACTTGATGGGACTTGAGAGGGGGACACGCAGCTTATCCCCCACAAGCAAATAAGTTGTTTATGGGATTTTAACCTATGACTTTTAGATCACAAGAAAATAATCTTACCGTTATGCCAAAACTCACTCTCAGAATAAAATCATTTGACATATTAAAAAAAAAAATCATCAATCAAGAAATATCGACAAATCTTCATACTTAGGTGAAAAAAAATGAAAGTGCAAGTGCTTAGAACAAATCAACTATGTTGTTCGTGATTCACCAGCTGGTAATCAAACCAAATTTTTCAGAGCTACAATTCCATGTATAAGTATGTAATCAAACAGTGCACAAATAAGCCTTTTGTACTTTACTGGTGAATACTTCCAATACCACCATGAATTTTATAATATGCATTCACTTATCATTCATTCAATGTGCTTAAAATATTGATAAGTATGCAATCAGAGTGCACCATTTGATTACATATTGCATAATTCAATAATAACTTGGTAATCTAGTACTGATCAAGTTGAAAAAGTGACAGGGAAAGGAAAATCTGAAATGCATAGAGCCTAGATTGCAAGAAAAAATAATAATAATAAGTACTTACTTTTCCTTGGTTTTTTAGTCTGGTGAAGGTTTCAGAGAGCCCAACAGTTTCAGTGGTCCTAATTGCAGCCACTGGAGTGAACCTTTTCACTGATATGATGGACTTATTGGATGGAAAATGAACCTGGAGATTGATCTCAGGTTTCTTCACTGGCAGGAAGCTAGTTGATCTCAGTGCAATAGCCATGACTGCGTGATTTCACATGAGTTAAGCATAAGAGTAGTTAAATGAATCGGATCACAGACAAAATATTATTGACAACTCTACAAAAGAATATATTTATATATAAACCCTGCCAAGTGCTCAAGTGCATATATAAAAGAATCACTTCAACTTAACCAAATATTAATAAATTTTTTTTTTCAAACAACAAAATCACACATGTTAATTGTTAGGAAACTTATACACCTCATCCTAGATAGTACAAATTGTAAAATCTCAAACATGATTTTATATTATTGTCCGCAACTACAATTGTGGTCGCATCAACCTATTTCTCTCGATCTTTTTTTAATTGCAATAATCGCAACGCAACTGCAATCACAACTTGAAACCAAAATCTCACATATTTTTTTTTCAACTTAAAACAATCATAATTGAATAGACAAACAATGCTAAGAGATCAACCAAATGGGTGATCAAACTTTGCACTAAATGAACCACTCCAAATAGCTTCAAAGTTCAAGCTATTAAGGTGAAGACTTTATGAATGACTATTATTATATGGTTGATCAGACATTTTTCAACACATGAAATTTCTAGCTACACAATAAATATCCAATGAAAACAAAGTTAAAAGCTCATGTGGTGTAAATAGCCAACAAACCAATGCGATATCACAATAGTTCTTAAGCAAAAGGCAGAGTCGGAGAATTCACCTATAGATTAGTACAGGATATGCGCAGTGAATGTGAGATGAAAGAAATGATGAATGAAGCTAACGGGAGAGAGAGAGAGAGAGAGAGAGAGAGAGAGAGAATGTGTGTTTTAGTGCAAGTGAAGTTGTTGACTTGATGACAAATCAAACGCAAAAGCATTAGTAACACTTTAACGTTGCAACTTGGAATAAATTCATGCGGAATTGTGGAAGAAACTAAAACGAGTGTTAAGTGTAGCATTACTTTTATGTATTGTTTTTTTAATAATTACATCATCAATAATATAAATAATATATCTTCTGTATTGTTTTAATTTTTAATTTCCAATATTATAATAATTAATTTATAAAAATATTATAATAATCAAAAAAAGAAAATTTGAGTGATAAAAATAATTTCTTTTCTTAGTTTAAAAGCATTTGAAAAATTTTACTTGATAAGTTGGTGGCTTGATGCTTTGTTTCATATGAGAAATTTAAAGTATATTATTAAAAATATTTTTTATATATATATAGAATGAATTAAAATGAATACATTTAGCATATGAATCTCATTTCTTAAAATATCTTTCTTTTCCTTCGATATCTATTGAATATTTTGGTATGAATCTGCCAAAATACTTTCTTATTATCACTAATGGGATGTATCATGCCAGGTTGCCTTAAATTATTACATATGAATTTGATTTTGATAATTACAAATATAATTTTTTTACATTATCAACTGATTTTTAAATAAGAATTTAATTAATTTTAATACACTACTAGAGTAAAAAAAAAACATTTTACACATGCATCCAATTATATATTACCTTATTAGCAATAGTATTTGACACATCACCCACAACCTTAAAAGCAGTCATACAAATGGAAAATACATAATTTAATTATATTGTAAAACTTTTTATATTGACAATGTATTAAAATTAATCTCTTAAACTAATTTCTATACAATTTAAATATTTGCATCAAAATTAATCACTTAAATAATTGATATAAATTTTAAATATTTTTAATAATGAAATTCTTTTGTGAATTAATTTGTACATACTAACAATGTAAAATAACTTTTCACTATTAGTCAATAGAATTTTATCAAAGTAATAAATCATAGAAAATAACTATCCATTATCATAACTATCCATCATAATTTATTATCTTGATAAAATTCTATTAGATGATAATGTAAGATTATTTTATACTACCAATGCATAAAAAATAAAATACTTTTTTTTTTATTGAAAATATGTTAAAAATAAATTATGTATATATATATATAGTGTCAAAATTGCCCATGACCCAAGGGCTGGCTCCTAACCCCCTTCATTTGACCCTTATCCAGCCCACATATTTAGTTGGCCCCATGACCCTAGCTCACATTACCCATCTAAATGAGTGGGTGACTCACAAGCTAGTCCACACATTTAATTTAATTTTTTTTTGAGGAAACACATTAAATATGGACAAAAACAAAAGAAACATATCAAACTAATCAAATCATAATTTTGAAACTCAGCTCGATAATTAACTTAATAAAGGTACTGCCAATAGGTCAAATGATTCAAACCAGTTTAAGCAGATTTATTAAATAAATATATAAAAATATACTTAAATTTAAATAAGTACAATAAATTAGACAAACAATTATCAATTTAATACACTTTAATGATAAATCAAAATGAAAAAAAATAGAACAAAGTAAACCGAACTAAAGCAAACCAAACTAAAAAAAATTAGAAGAAAAATAAGATTATAAAAAAAAATACTCCATAATATAATGCCAGGAAATTTATTTGGCTGGTCATATATGTAATATCCATCTCATAAAAAAATATATGTAATAACTGATAAGACAAATCACATGCATAGACTTGAACCCGCACCATATCATTCATATTCAAGTCACGAAGCAAAAAAAAAAAGTGAATCAAAAAATCAATGCTGGACAAAAAAAATAAATAAAAAATAATGATGAACAGCTAGATCCCATCTTCACTGTGCCACATGCGTTTTACTCGTTGGCCAAAGGAGACTCATTTTAATTTTACCAGTCCTTGCTAGAAGTCCCACAAACTCAACGTCCTTCTCCGCCGCACCCATCATCTCTGCCATTTTCGTAATCCGTAAGCGTCTTTTCCAATCCCTTGTCTTCGTTCTCAGTCCTTGTTCGGTTTTCGCTTTCATTTTTTTTTTTCGTTTACAAATTTTCAGGTGCTTTTGCGATTCGCGTTTTTGACCTTTGGTTGGTTGGTGTTCTAAGAATCAATTTATTGAAGCTTTAGAAGGAAAAGAAAGCCAGAGAAGAAGCCACCAAGCTAAGGGAGTAAGGGAGGCCATTGAAGCCTCTCAGCGTTCTCGTCGCATTGATGCTGCTGAAGCCCAGCTCAAGGTATAGGGTTATTTATTTATTTATTTATTCATTTTATTTGTCGTTTGTGACACTTGGTTTTGAAGCAGATCAAGAGATTTTCCTTTTGAATCGATTGAGAGAATGCTTATTAGTTATTATAAGCTCCGAGATTATAAAAGTACATATAGATATATGAAGTTTCTCAATGTAGAAATTTAACTAGTTCCGTGAAATGTTTATGTTAGTTAAATTTCAAGTATGTGTCCATTCGAGGAGATTTTGATGGATTTCTGCTTCAGTTATGGTTCCTGTTGTCAATAAATAATCATCTTGCTTT
Source organism: Dalbergia oliveri (assembly GCA_030441495.1). Taxonomy (NCBI): domain Eukaryota; kingdom Viridiplantae; phylum Streptophyta; class Magnoliopsida; order Fabales; family Fabaceae; genus Dalbergia; species Dalbergia oliveri. The sequence goes on along the minus strand of JAMLFY010000013.1, from coordinate 20,498,911 downwards.
CTGCGTATCATGAAGTTTGCAGAAATTCAGCTTGGGTCGTGTCGAATTATAGGATCTAGAGCCGAATTCAGCTTGGTTCCTCAATCCTTTCCTTTCAGTTGGGTGCACTTGCTATACTCTGCTCATTTAATTTGCCTAATTAAAGGCATTGCAAAAGATGTATATCATGCTCACTATTTTAATGGCACGTGTTTTCAACTGTCACCTTTCTGTTGCAACTCATTGATATACACACACACACACACACACACACACACACACCTTCTCAGTTCTCGGTAACAAGATTCTACTTGTTTTACCATTGTTGCCATCTTGACCTGACTAAAATCCTGATGGGATAGCTAGCTAATCTGGTCCTTCCTTTTAGTTTGTTGAAAATTCAACACAGATTTTTGGTTTGGCCTAGTAAGAAGTAACACTACACTTGAACGATTGAAGTTATTGCTGAGTTGTAGTTATAGAGTAAGAACGCTTGATAAGGTGATGATTTTGATGAAATCTTAGTAAATCTGCTTCATGTTGGTGCCAAGCCTATACTTTTGGTCATTTATTGTATATTGGTTTAGCCCTTTTTTTATTACTTATTAGGATTTGTCATTGAAGTTACTTGAAACTTGATTTGAAGTTATTAACATTTTATTACTACTGTGATGCTGAACGAGTAGATTGAAGGTTAAGTTAGTATTAGGTTCTATTCTGCTATGCAATTTTTCAAAGAGAAGGTTCGATGGGGTATTTTAGCAGTAGAACTGTATAAGGTTCAGTTTTGTTTACTTCTGTTCACTGTTTCTTGTTTTACAAGAACATTTAAGACATACGAACATGGCTATTTGTTTTAATCTATTTCAACTTTATGTTGGTTTTATAAGTGATCACGTGCCTCCTCATTGTTTAATCTAGCATTGGATTTCTATTTGAGGAGATTTGTTGTCCAATTGTCCTATCTTCAATTCTTCAGTGAGTAAACACAAAACAGAATTCCCATTTTTAACTTCTGTTATTGGTAGAAATGCTATTAGGTGCAAAAAGTTTGTTGTGACATGATTTGATACGTGTTTCTCTGTTAGTTTTTTATGTAATTTGTTAAAATCTAGTAATTTGATACTTGTTGAGAGTTTAATATTGTTGAGAGTTAAAGCGATATTTGTTCTCAGACACAATTACATATGTAGAGAAGGTCATAAATTCATAATCCTTAAGCTTAACTACATGTTGCGACCCTCTCCCAAACTGCATGTGGAAGAATGTGGAGCCAACTCACATTCGATGGCTGAACCTGATTTTGAAGCAGTGAAGCTGCAGAAACTTGAACTTGCTGTAGAAACTTGAACTTGCTGCAGAAACTTCAACTGGCTGTTCCTCATTTTGCAGCTGTGAAGCTATGGTTGTGCAATGTGCAAATCCCCCACAAGCCCAACTAATCCTACTGCTATTTCATAAATTAATCTATTTAAAACGAAAAGACCATAACAAACGATGAGAACAGAGAAGAGGCAAAGGTCCCCAATTCAATGAGAAAGAGATGGACAAAACCCCGGGTTTTCTGAAAATAATAGTAGCTTTTGGTCATAATAAGCATACAAAATGTGAATACCTCCTACGACTAGATTCTCTGTGAAGCTTGAATATTTGTTAATTGTTATGCAACGATCCTCTTTTTTCTGTTATTGTATATTAGTTTGAGTGAAACCTTAGATTCCCATTTGAGATTCAATATAGTAAGCATGTGTACATTTTTGTACTGTTCACTATATTGAATCTTGAATTGTCCAAGTGGGACAGTTTGGGAAGAAATTCTCTCTTTAGTTGGTTAATGTTTATTCTTTAAATCTAAAATTTTGTGCTTGACAAAATTTCGGTCACTGCATCTTCTTTTGTTCTCTGAGTGCATACTTGTTTGTGGTAAATCTTGTCATGTTCAAGTCGTATACTTGGAGACCACAGGGAAATGTTGTCAAAATTTTGTCAAGTACAAAATTTCAGATTTAAAGAGCAAGCATTAACCAAAAAAGAGAGTTTCTTCTTGAATAGGATAGGCCATACCTTGTTAATAGGTAGATTTGGAGGTGAGGATATGGTATGTTATTTTTGTGCATATTCTTTTCTTGTTTGTATATTTGCGTGTTTGTTCATGAAATTATGTTTGTCTCAATGTTTAGGAATTTAAGAAAGGTATATTATTATGGAGTTTATGAACAATATTGTGAATGTGGATGACAAAGATGGCTGTGAATCTCCTACTGGAGTATCTGGAAGTGATGAGTTATCCAAGAAAGAAACTTAGGCGTTTGTATAATTGTACAAATTTCTATGGGATTTGTCAACCATGGGTTATTGCACACTACAAGAAGTAGAATAATGGTTTTAGCCTACAGAACGTTTGAGATTTTGATCTTTGAACTTCAGACCAACTAATAGAGAAAAATTGTCAAAATATAATGGCATAGATTCATAGTCTACTAGCCTAGTGATATATATACATAGTCTAATGCTAATTCATTTAAAAAAACAAAATCAAAATCTGAAATTTTTTGTTTGAGCTAGCCTGTGTGGGCTAAGATTAACTTATAGATGGGTTGGAGCTAGCCCATAGGTGGCTAACCTATGGGCTAGTTCATGGGTCAGCATTTTAAGTATTGATAAATTTTTTATATTTTATAAGTGGGCTGGCCTTGGCTCACAAGGCCCAGTGGGCTTTTGGTTCAGTGGGCTTTTTGGCCTTGTCCATGTGGGTAAGGGCCAAATAGGGTGGGCTGACCCATTTGACAATATTATCTCAAAAAGTTATTATTGATTCCATTAAAATACTTACTTAATACCAATGTAAATAAATATATTTATTCTTGACAAAATTGGGGAGTTCCGATAATTTCATAATAATGTCTGTGAGGCAAAATTTGGATTAAATGTTTATGTTTTTTATTTTGTGCAAAGGTTATTTTTGTCTTTTGATTTACAGATCGTTTAGACTTTGGAGTGAGGTAAACTGAGAGCAGAGAAGAAAAGAGGAAAGAACACTTGGATTTTATTCCCCTTTTTTCCCCTCTTTGGATCAGTAGAAAAGAGAGAGATAAGAGAAAAGGGGAGAAAAGATATATATTTTTTTATCGGACATATTTCAATTTTAAAATACCATAACAAAAATTCAAATTACCATATCATGGGCCGAATCCTCAAGTTAGGCCGACTCAATCTATTTAAATCTTCAAATTAAATAGGTTGAGTTTTATTAACCCTCACACCCACTTAACACCCCCCTTTCTCTTTCTCTCCTCCTTGCAGCTTTCTTTGTCATATGCAACTCTAATCATAGAGCTATTAAAGTCGGTTAAGCTTGATGTGCTAATCAGTTTATTGGTTAAGAAAAATGTGGGCTGGGCTTAAAAAATTTCAGACCGTTTAAATTAGCATGTTTATAACCTGATATGTTTGACCTGTGGGTTAAAGAGTTCAATTTGGCGTGTAAATAGGCCGGCCCATTAGTTGTTATTTTTTCATATGTGATTGCCCAATTGAAATTGAAACCCTTGCCTTTTTTTTATGGTCTACTCTACTCACTCACACTGGGAGGGGGGTTGGGACATGGCCATGGCATCTCTGATGCCTAAGGGTCGAACACACAACCCTTGGCGTCCCAGTTGCTGGCTTTTCAATCTACTTTTTCTGTTGGTCAGAAAGTGAACCCTTTCGAAAAATTTGAAAGCAAGCTTTGGTCTTGGGCTGCTTTGTATCTCTCGCCCGGCCCTGACCCAGAAAAAAAAGAGTGACCTGACAAAAATAAATTCACAAAGCACAAGAGGGTTAAGGAGCGCATCACTTGCACCACAAAAAAAAAAAAGAGCGCGTCACCTTTTTTTCTCAGCAAGCATTCCGTGGCAGGAGAGAGGCCCGAATCGCGAAGTGCAGCAGAGGCAGCCACCGCCGCCGTGTCTCCGTCGCCGCTGGTCAGCACCGCCGCTCCCACCCTTGCAACTCTTGTATTCTTCATTTTACATTTCAAGCTCAATATATTATTTTATTTATTTGTATCATTTCGATGTGAATTTCGTTTTTAAATTCAGAAGGATAATAACAATTCCTATGCACCGGGACCTTTTATTTTTCTTTGGTTCATTTTTTCTGCAAATTGTTTGCGTAAATATAAATTTTTATTACTCATGTACTGTTCTCTCTTTTTTTTTTCTCTTTGTTATTGAAATCGTCTGTTAATTGTGTTTGGTGATGTGGTTTGTTATTCGATGTGTGTTTTGTTCTCTCTCTCTCTTGATCATTTTTTTCATTGATGAAGTAGAAGAATCGTGTGTCTTGTTATTGTCACTATAAGAAGTAGATGGTGGGACTTTACTCAACTCAACTCAGCACTGTGTAACAACACGGTGTTGCAATTGCATAGTGTTGGTGTGAAAATATAGGAATTTATTTTTTGACAACCTTGATGGGGTGTTGGTTTGGGTCTTTCCCAATGGGTAAGATAAAGGTAACAGAGATTGAGTTTGTGATAGTGATAAGCAGGAAACGGAGAGAGAAGGTATGTTGAGAGGAGGAAGAAATGGCTTGCAGAATAACGAGCTCTTGTGACTTGTGAGCTTGAGTTATAGCATGTTTGGTCCTGTTTGGTTTTAGTTTGCATTTTTTTGTTTTAGGATTTTGTGAAGGCAATAAAATTCTGCTTCCTGTTTTCATTTTTTGTTTTAATCATTTCCTTCACAAAATTCTGAAAACAGAAAACAGTAAAAACAGAGAAGATGAAAACACGAAATGGGAACAGAAATCAAATGGACCTTCTACTTGTTCTGGAAGCTGAACCAAATATGTTATTAGTGCTCTAACTCTTTTGGGTGCAGAATGCGGAGTTTCACATCCTCTAGAAATCGATATTAGTATAAATCTGAGTGCTTTTTATTTAGCCTGAGCTGAATGATGATCAGTAATAATGACGCTATATTCTGGGTAGTCATGGAAGGATGTGGTGATCTGTGAGGAATCTCAATGAAACAGTAATTTGATATTAAGGACTATGAATGAAGTAATGCAACAGTATCAGTACCTGTGACAGTGTATAAGGAGGGCAAAAAAAAAAAAAAACGTTAGGCTAATTATAACTCACATCACAGCAATGGTATCACAGCATCCACAAATCACACCTGCCGAGTGTATAGGTAATATCAGTGATAGGTGAAATAAGAGAGACTGAAAGAAGGGGGGATTGTGGGGGAGAGAGAGGGGTGTAGAAACTGAGAGAGATAGAGAAGGGCCAAATCATCCCAGTCTTGCTTCTCTTCTTTGTTAGTCCTTCCAATACAAACTCCTTCAGAATGTCACATAGTCCACGAGCCTCCTATTCTTGATCTTCTTTCTTTTTTATTTTCCCTTTTTCCCATTTCCTCAATTGGTGGATCAGCCTCCATGTGTCCCTCCTTTGTAAAAGATTTTTTCTCCTCTCTTGTGCTGTGAGCCGACCTGTCCTCCATCTTATACCTTTCCAGCTGCTTGTAATTAGTATATATATATATATATATACACTATTAATGAGATAGAGAAGGTTTGAGATCTGTGGTGCATAATGGTTGGAAGAGCAATTATGGCAAGTGGGGTTGTATAGTTTGTCTTGAAGGGGATTGTGTCAATGTTTGTATCACGAATTCTATTGTTAGGCTACTCGATGTTGGCTCAATGGTAATCTGTTGGATAACAATTTCAGAATCAGAAGCAATAATAGTTTCAACTTTCAATTGAGTCGAGTGTCTGCCTGTGTAAGAACTAAGGATCATAACTAGTATGATCTGGGTATGAAATATTGATCAGAAGCAAGAAGTACCTCACAATGGTGCCATGTGTGACCTCCTATGGCCCGATCCTGAAGATATTGTGGGTAGATGGGTTCTGACATATGTGGTGGCAGTGGTGGCAACAACTCCAACAACTCCACACAAAGTTGCGCGAGCACATGTGCTATATATTCTCTCCTAGACAAATTAAATTCAATGAACACACACAATTACGTATTACACATGGATATCCTGTTTATTGAAATTATTGTAACTTCTACACACTGTTTTCCTTTTGCTTCCATGTTTCTGTAAAATCAATCAAATATGATATTCAAGATGATATGCAAATCATGTGCAAATCAACCAATAAAATGAGACGAGAAACTTCCTAAGTTCCCAAATTTTGTAGGAACTAAAATCTATTTTGCTGATTCTTAAGGAACTCATGGTCCATTCTGCATGGATACAGAGTTGAATCCTTGCATCTCTACATTTTGCTCATTCTCTTTGACTCCTTCAGCAGAGGTCTCACTCAAAAAGACAGCAACCGATGCTGGGATTTTCATATGGAGAAATATTTCTGTTGCTTGGACTGCTGCTGTGATTGGTCGGTCCATACTACTCGTACTTTGTTGTTTATGATGGCCCGATCCTGAAGATTTGTGGGTAGATGGGTTCTGAGTCCCCGTGAATATGTGGTGGCAGTGTTTACTTCTTTTAACAACTCCAATAACACATAAGTTGCGGAGCACATGTGCTATATATCTGACAAATTAAATTCAAATTACGTATTACACATGGATGTTTTTTAGGAGAAATTATTGTAACTTCTCTATTTCTGTGTACACTGTTTTCCTTTTGCTTCCATGTTTCTGTAAAATCAATCAAATATGATATTCAAGATGATATGCAAATCATGTGCAAATCAACCAATAAAATGAGACCTTCCAAGTTCCATTTGTAGGAACTAATATTTTGATTCTTAAGGAACAGCCAGCATGGATCAGAGCCTTGCATCTCTAATTTTGCTGGACTCGCAGAGGTCTATTGCTGATATGGAGAAATATTTCTGTTGCTTGGAGTCACTTGTGCTCAGCAGGGAGGCTAGCTGGTCGAGCTATTGGATATGTACAATTGGCAGTTGACAGCAAACTCAAGCTCGCCAGGTACTCCCTTTTCTCCAACCTAGAGTTATAACTCACATGGATTAGTTTTATTAGGTTGCAATTGTGTTACATTTGGTTTCTCGGAAGAATTTGGAAAAATAAAACAAGTAAACAAAGTTATTTAAAAAAGCAGAATTTGATGTGAGGGTTGTGATTTTAATGCCTGAGATTCACTTTGAATTTCTTAAACAATATAAGAGTATAAAAGTCAGGCACATATTTACATTGCATCAAAGAATTTGAATGTCTATTCCACAACTTGCCAACTTGGTAATGGCATTCAATTTGCAAAAACTAAATTCTATTGTATTCACCTCTTTTGTCTTTAGGTCCATAAGGAACTGCAGGACACAATGGCACAGCTAGATGCTATTCGTCATGAAATTCGAAGTATATCAATAATAAATCCTGGCCCTATGACCCGGAGGCTTGTGGATAATCTTGACCAGACTTCTATCTCAAATGGTATTATTTCCATGATTTATTTTGGAACATAGTTTAGTATTCTAAATTTTTCCTGATACATTTGCTGATATTATGTGCAATTGTGATATCTTCTATAGTTGATAACATAGAGAATAGGAAACCCGAAGATGTTGGAGGGAGTAACTCAATACCCACAGTTACCAAGGTTTATTGACCACCCTCACAACTTGAGATGATTATATAGTGCTTTAGGAAAGTGTTCTTATATGTCTAATTATTTCCAGGATTTGCCTTCATTGGCCTCATATTCATGCAACCTGCAAAGTCAAGCAACTACTTATGCCAGATTGGCAGAATCCCCTGCCGTGAAGAATGGTTTAACGGGAAGTAGTACTGAAGTTGAGAAGATTAAAGATGAACTGCAGCTTACTGTCTTACCAGTTTCTGCTGAAAACACTGGACTCTTACCAAATCGTGGGGGTAATGATAATTTTCTTTCCTTCTTTTCTAATTCTACCTCATTTATTTCACTTACTTTGTAGTTTGTATCAAGACGGACTTCATGCATATTATTGATGGGCCTATTTTGTTCTAGAATGATATCTGACATGAAACAAGCTTTTGATTGTATTGGCAGTTGATGTGAAAGGATCTGACATAGTTCTGGAAGCCATTTTGGAGGCAGAAGTAGCTCATGAAGCAAAAGAATTCTTTTCACAGCCTCAAAACCAAATATCCAAAGACCAAACTTGATTGATATGGTAATACTACATGATACCTTTAATCATCTAGATTTTAAACGTGCTTAGTTTGTACTTTGTAGCGTTTATTATTGTAAATACAAATCATGCATAGAGTAGAGTTTATAATAATGGTATTGGTTCAGGAATACTTCTTTTTAGTTGTCCAGACTAGAAAATTTACATGAGTATTTTGGCTTGGAGATTGGTTGTTTTTCCTCATGTTAGCTGTTCCTTTTTTCAACCTTGCTTTCACTGCAAATAAATTGAAAGTCTCAAGCTACTCTCCTAAAAGCGAGGTTCTGACTATGTAGGCATGTATATGTTTTCTGTTACCTTGGTTGAGCATGGTTTAAGCTTCTATAAAATGTATTCAGAGGATGTATATCTTTTTCTCTATTGAAAATTTTGAGGATGTATGTCTCCTTTTTTTATTCATGATAGCTATTCTGACTGAAAATTAACAAATAATGCTTGCTTATATTTTAGGTTTAGTTAATCTAGGTTTCTTCCCACAAAATTTCCAATTAGGTCCTTTTAGTTTAAAAGTTCGTATTGGTATGAACTATGTAGGGCTACTGATAATGGAACCATAATTCTAAGGGGAAATTGCTTTTACCCAGGAACTAGTCATGTTCACTTTAGCCCCTAAACTAATTGTGTAAATTGACTCCCTAAACTTTCACAAATGTGAATTTTAGCCAAAGTAAGTGTATTATGCCCTTAGAACTTTGAAACATGTGCAAATTAATCTCATGAATTTTTTTAAATGTGGAACTCAATACCCTAATTTTCATAAATTTGTAATTTTTTTGGTTAATAATTAATGGAAAAATTAATAGAAAGGTCAATATGCCCATGCAAGAAAGTTCAGGAAGTCAGGCACGTTTCTAAAATTGAGGCTCTAAAGTGCACATGGGTACAATTTTCCCTAATTCTAGACACAAAGCACTGAGTAGCTCTGGCTCTGGCTCAAAGTATTTGTATGACCAACTAACAAATCTAACATACGTGATTCAGCCAAACTAGTCACAAACAACGGATAACCATTCTAAACATTATAGCATGTTTGAAAAACCGGTAGCGCACTCCAAAATCCACTCTGGAAGTGTAAAATAGATTTTGTGCAATTTCTATTTGGTAGAATGCAATCTCAGAATTGATCCAAAATCAATTCTACTAGAAGTGAGAAATTATTACTCCAAGGTTTTTACTCTGTTTATCTTTGTGAAAATCATTTTTCACATCAAATTGTCAAACACAAATCACTTTATTTTGAAATCAAACAAAATGAATTCTAGGGTTAAAAAATCGAATATATCTAGAATCAATTCTATATAAACACAAAACTAAACACACGCAAAACTAAACACAGTATAAATGTCAATTGCCTCAACTGCTTGTCGATGTCTCTCAGCTAGTAGTCCATCTAATAGTCACGAGTCCAAGCTAGCCTTTTCTTGCTTCTGCTGCTCCTCCTGTTCCTCCTCAGAATTGGTGGCATGCTCATTAACAGTGCCAACCACAAGCTGATTTGGTGGTGGTTGCCGCCAAGGGTGTCTTATCTGGTATGCACGCGTCGCCATTCTATGCATACTCAAAGCTATTCTCCGTGTATAATCACTCTGGTCGGTTGCAAGAGTAAAACCCTTCTCTTCAATCATGTGAGCAACCCTCCTAATAGCTGGGGATCCTTCTGTGCTGGAAACAAGAAAAATTGTTCTTAAATCTTCCTCTATTCTGTTGACAAGTCTTTGTCTTACAGCAGGGTGCAGCTGACTTCTCCAGTCTCTTTCTCTTGCTCTCTCTAATGAATACGTCTTGGAACCCATCTTATTTGCATAATCAAGAAAGCTTGTTGCAGCAGCATAACATTTCTGCTCAATACTTTGAGCAATTTTTCGCAATTCGAGGAGTTCGTCAACTTCTTCTAGATGATGATAGTAACCGAACGTTAATAAATACAATATTCTGTTGCGAATTTGCCGACGGGCTTCAAGGTCCAGTTGACCTCTCCAGTTGCTTGTATCCATGATATGTTGGTTTGGTTCGGTTCAATGTCAAAAACTCAAATGGTGATTTTTTTTGCAGAACAAAGACACTGACACTGAGACAAGAACAAGAACAAGAACAAGAAGGTTCCCTCACAAGGGAAGGGAAATTGCAGCAGCCAAGAACAAGAATCAAGAACTTGGCGGGAGGACTGAGAGAAGGAAACAGCTTGCTCAAATGATACGCACGTAAAATAAGTCACTTTTGAAAAGCTGTCTATTTGTGTATCTTTGTATCCATAGGTAGTAGGAGTTGGATAGTTTTCTTAGATTATGACATGGGTTAATTATTTAACATCAAATTTCCCTCTAAAAATTGTAATTTCTAGAGTACTATTGTGTTTGACAAATGTGGTTTTTGGACTTTGATAAGTGATTAATATTAATTTTTCTCATATTTATGATGAACAATTATATTGATTACAAAATTTAAATTTCAAATCTTATCTCTTCTACAATTCTTTTTATTTATAGAATTCAGTAATTCTTTTTTTTTTTTTATGAAACCTCTAATCAATTCAAGTTTAACTTATATTTATATTGATCTATTAAAATATTATACATTGATATATTGATAAGATTGCATTTATACATTTTAACCATATTCTACTAAAATCAATTATACTTATTAATATATGTATATATGTATATATATAAATTTTTATTTTATTTATTATTGTAAATTTCCAATCACATTTCTTTTTCAATAACAATAAGAGAAAAGTATGGGGATGGATGATGTGTTTTTTCTTTTTCCTAATTATATTTGTTTGCTTTGTTCATTAATTTTGAACAAAATCTAGTTACGTACTAGCGTTTTTATTTTTTTTAGTTTAATTTTAATGCATTAATAGTAAAAAAATTTTAAAATTAATCCCTACTTTTATGCTCAAGTCAAACATAATCCAAACATAAAAATTCAATTTATTTTTTAAAATGCAATTGATTTCACTTTTAAAGCAATGAAAGTTGCTTGTTCGGTACTATTTATTATGTATGGTGTAGATAAGCTGTGCCAGGCTTTAGAAAAAAAGAAAACAAAAAAAAACTATTTCAAGCCCAAGTGAATTTCACTTGTAATATCTGAAATTTAGTATTAAAGTCATTATCTTTGAGGTGAATTTGATAATACTCTTCGAAATGATGTTTTGATTTATGAAAAGTATAAACCAATTTTTCTATTTGAGAAGCTAAAAATTTATGGTGCTTTTACTTCTAGCTTTTAAAAGCCATGAGTACTTTTGAGAGCATCTCATGAGGTGCTTTTTAGAGTTAGCTTATACTCTTTGTAATTCAAAAATATTAAAACAAACTAATATAATCTTGAATTTTAATGAAAATCATCTTTATAATATATTTACCAAATATTACTTCAATGACTCCTTATTAAAATCAACTTTTAGCACAACAATACCAAACAAAATCCTAATATTTTGAATTTCAAAGAGTAAAAGTCAACTCTAAAAAATACCCCATGAAATGCTCTCAAAAGCATTCTTGACTTTTAAAAGTTGGCAGCAAAAACACTCCAGCCTTTTGTTTAATAAAAAGAAAAAATTGGCTTATACTTGTCATAAGCCAGAGCACGTAATTGAAGAGCATTACTAAACTCACTCTAATATGACCTTACTTTAACTAACGACAATAAATATAAATTACATTTTTTTAATATCTATCTTCATTATTGTCATTTTTGAATATATAGAGCACATTTATTAAATACTATTGTCGTGATTTCTGCTTATTTAAAGCAAATTTTGTATTATTTTACTAAATAATGTATTATAATTTTTTTAGAGTAGATTTTTAAGAGTTCAAAGCGCTTAACAAATTTTTCTAGCACCAAAGCAATGCCAAATATTATGCATATCTTATAGTCTATATATTGACCTAAACCGCTGAATAATTTTCATTAATGGTTAAGATATGATCCCAACATCATAGTCTGCATCTTTCAATGCGGATTCGAGCCTTGATCTTATGAAATTGGGTGGTTCAATTCGCTTGCTGGTGATAGCGAGGTTTTTCAATGGCCAAGACCATGGGAAGACCTCCAAGCTCTCTTTTGGGAGTGACTTAATTTCGTACTTGCTTGGCTTCGTGCTTGCTTGGCTTCGCCTTTTTCATTAGCAAAAAAAATATAGTATGGAAGTACGTCGATACAATTATTTTAGAAGTAATAGGATAAATTTAATCACATTTTGAACTTTAAAGATTACCATATTCTATCTATGTAATCCTTAAAAAAAAAAATCAATTAATTTTAGGATCATGCAAATAAATATTTTAACTTATTTGTATGAATCTATAATGAATTAATCTCTTTTGATAGCATATAGATGAAATCCGGTCACTTTAAATAACTATGTCAGTGTTCTATAGTATCTCAACTGTTGTGACAAAAACTTTTGATTCACAAAAAATTGACTTTCTAAACTTTTACAAATGTGTATTTTAGCTAAAGTAAGTGTACTATACACCTAGAATTTTGAAACATGTGTAAATTAACCTCCTAAACTTTTTTAAATGGACAACTCAATACCTTAATTTTTGCAAATTTGTTATTTTTTTGTTAACAATTTATGGAAAAATTAATAGAAAGTCAAGTTCAACCAAAAGTCACCGCACACATTCTAAAATTGAGGTTCTAAAGTGCACATACATGACCTATAATTTAGGGTACAATTTTCCCTAATTCTAAACACAACACTCAGTAGCTCTGGCTTCAAGTATTTGCATGACCAACTAACAAATCTAACATACATGTTTCAGCCAAACTAGTCACAAACAACAGATAACCGTTCTAAACATTATAGCATGTTTGGAAAACAGGTGGCACACTCCAAAATCGACCCTGGAAGTGTAAAATAGATTTTGTGTAATTTCTGTCTAGTTTGATTATCTGGTAGCATCGTAGAATGCAATCTCAGAATTGATCCAAAACCAATTCTACTAGAACTGAGAAATTATTGCTCGAAGGTTTTTACTCTTTTTATCTTTGTCAAGATCACTTTTCATATCAAACGGTCAAACACAAATCACTTAATTTCGAAATCAAACAAAGTCAATTCTAGGGTTAAAAAATCAATTATGTCCAGAATCAATTCTATACAAACGCAAAACTAAACACATAGTATAAATGTCAATTGCCTCAACTGCTTGTCCATGTCTCTCAGCTAGTAGTCCATCTAATAGTCACGAGTCCAAGCTACCCTTTTCCTGCTTCTGCTGCTCCTCCTCCTGTTCCTCCTCAGAATTGGTGGCATGCTCATTACCAGTGCCAACCACAAGCTGATTTGGTGGTGGTTGCCGCCCAGGTGTCTTATCTGGTATGCACGCATCTCTATTCTATGCATACTCAAAGCTATGCTCCGTGTATAATCACTCTGGTCGGTTGCAAGAGTAAAACCCTTCTCTTCAAGCAATTGAGCAACCCTCCTCATAGCAGGGCATCCTTCTGTGCTGGAAACAAGAAAAATTGTTCTTAAATCTTCCTCTATTCTGTTGACAAGTCTGTGTCTTGCAGCAGGGTGCAGCTGACTTCTCCAGTCTCTTTCTCTTGCTCTCTCCAATGAATATGTCTTGGAAGCCATCTTATTTACGTAATCAAGAAAGCTTGTTGCAGCAGCATAACATTTCTGCTCAATACTTTGAGCGATTTTTCGCAATTCGAGGAGTTCGTCTACTTCATCTAGACGATGATAGTAACTGAACGATAATAAATACAATATTCTGCTGCGAATGTCTCGACGGGCTTCAAGGTGCAGTTGACCTCTCCAGTTGCTTGTATCCATGATGTGTTGGTTTGGTTCGGTTCAATGTCAAAAACTCAAATGGTGATTTTTTTTGCAGAACAAAGACAGTGACACTGAGACAAGAACTAGAACAAGAAGGTTCCCCCCACAAGGGAAGGGAGATTGCAGCGGCCAAGAACAAGAATCAAGAACTTGGCGGGAGGACTAAGAGAGAGAGAAGGAAACAGCTTGCTCAAATGATACACCGTAAAATAAGTCACTTTTGAAAAGCTGTCTATTTATGTATCTTTGTATCCATAGGTAGTAGGAGTTGGATAGTTTTCTTAGATTATGACATGGGTTAATTATTTAACATCAAATTTCCCTCCAAAAGTTGCACTTTTTAGCATACTGTTGTGTTTGACAAATGTCGTCTCTGGACTTGGATAAGTGATTAATATTAGTTTTTTTCATATTTATGATGAACAATTATATTGATTACAAAATTTAAATTTCAAATCTTATCTCTTTTACAATCTTTTTATTTATAGAATTCAGTAATTCATTTTTTTCCATGAAACCTCTTAATCAATTCAAGTTTAACGTATATTTATATTGATCTATTAAAATATTATACATTGATATATTGATAAGATTGCACATATACATTTTAATCATATTCTACTAAAATCAATTATACTTATTAATATATGTATATATGTATATATATAAATTTTTATTTTATTTATTGTAAATTTCCAGTCACATTTCTTTTCTCAATAACAATAAGAGAAAAATATGAGGATGGGTGATGTGTTTTTTCTTTTTCCTAATTATATTTGTTTGTTTTGTTCATTAATTTTGAACAAAGCCTAATTACGTACTAGCTTTTTTTTTTTATTTTTAGTTTAATTTTAATGCAGTAATAGTAAATTTTTTTTTAAATCACATGTTATCACATCAATAAAATAAGTTTGATTTTTTCCTCATTATTTAAAAGTCATGCATTTGGGAAGAATTTGATTGGATAACAATATAAAAAAGTTTTACTTGTAATGTCTCTGAATTAAGTCCTTTTTGACTGTGCTATCTAGAATTTTTAATTAGAGAAACATGTAGAAAGAATGAGATAATTAGATGCTTATTGAAAAACTAGAACTTAAAAAATAATTTCATTTTTTTCATAATTTATAAAAGTGGTGTGTGTGTATATATTTCTCTCGTAATTAATCAATAATTCTTGGTTGAGTCGCCCCCTGATCTCACATTTCATATTTTGCCACAATAGTTATATGTATTTCTTGGCCATTTAATATATGGTATAAGGTTTGATAGTATTAATTAATACTATAAAGTCAATTTTTTTACATGTTTGATGTCATATATGATAGTATAATATTATACAATCAAGCAACTTTTATCCTATAACTATAGGATTAAATTATCAGTCCGAGAGGCTTGATAACACTTGGTAATATAATTTTTACTAGCCAATTCTAAATTAACATTGACTTACTCTTTTACATTAATGCCTTACTCTCACCCACCGTCAGGAATAGTGCCATCTACTTGTCATTGCCTGTGCCCGTGCTGTTGGTCACTGCTTGTCATTCCTTGGCCACCACCCACCCACTTGTCTATCGCCGTCATGTGGTGTACCAAATAATAGATAGTATAAAAACTTATATAATAGATTTCTTATACTATATTATCAGCCTTATATTATTATATCAAACACTATTAGGTCTATCCTATACGATGTATCAACCAGAGTCTTAATTTTAATTCAATGTGAAAAAATTTACATAGTTATTTAACTATTTATTATTATATTATAAAAATGGAAGGTTATATAAATGAAAAATAATATTATTTTCTTACATTTATTAGGCGAAGTACAAGAAATTATAGATAAATCATATTATGTTAGAGTATAAAGTTTTTCTTTAGCGCTAGGGGATGTTTGGTTGATGGGGGAAATTTTCTATGGATGAGATTTTCATGCAAACTTACATATGAAATTCTTCATAGAGAATTTACCTATATTTTTTTTATATAAAAATTTATCTATATTTTTACTCCCTAACCAAATATACCCAGATATGTTTGGTTAGAGGATAAAAATGAGTGTAAAAATTTTATGAATAAATTTTATATATAAAATTACATATAAAGTTTATATATAGAAAATTCATCCCTACTTTTATACTCAAATCAAATATAATCCAAACTTAAAAATTCAATTTATTTTTTAAAATGCAATTGATTTCACTTTTAAAGCAGTACCCAAGTACACCCAAAAAAAAAAGAAGGGCAATACCCAAGTTGCTTATCGGTACTATTTATTATGTATGGTGTAGATAAGCTTTGCGGGCTTTAGACAAAAAAGAAAAACTATTCCAAGCCCAAGTGAACTTCACTTGTAATCTCTATTTAGTATTAAAGTCATTATCCGGGTGGATTTGGTAATACTCTTCGAAATAGTGTTTTGATTTATGAAAAGTATAAGTCAATTTTTCTATTTGAAAAGCTAAAAATTTAGGGTGCTTTTACTTTCAGCTTTTAAAAATCAAGAGTACTTTTGAGAGCATCTCATAAGGTGTTTTTTAGAGTTGGCTTATACTCTTTGTAATTCAAAAATATTAAAACAAACTAATATAATATTGAATTTTAATGAAAATCATATTTATAATATATTTACTAAATATTACTTCAATGACTCCTTATTAAAATCAACTTTTAGCACAACAATACCAAATAAAATCCCAATCTTTTGAATTTCAAAGAGCAAAAGTCAACTCTAAAAAACATCCCATGAGATACTATCAAAAACATTCTTGATTTTTAAAAGTTGGCAGCAAAAGCACCCAACCTTTTGTTTAACAAATAGAAAAAGTTGATTTATACATTTCATAAGTCAGAGCATGTAATTGAAGAGATTACCAAACCCACTATAATATGATCTCACTCTAACTAGCGACAACAAATATAAATTATATTTTTTAATATCTATCTTCATTATTGTCATTTTGAATATATGGAGCACATTTATCAAATACTATTAATGTTTCTGCTTATTAAAAGCAAATTTTGTATTATTTTACTAAATAATGCTATTATAATTTTTTTAGAATAGATTTTTAAGAGTCCAAAAAACTCAACAGTTTTTTCTAACGCCAAATCAATGCCAAATATTATGTCTACCTTATAGTCTATATATTGATCTAAACTGCTGAATAATTTTTATTAATGGTTGAGATATGATCCCAACACCATAGTCTGCATCTTTCGTTGCGGATTCGATCCTTGGTCTTGCGAAATTGGGTGGTTCAATTCGCTTGCTGGTGATGGCGAGTTTTTTCAATGGCCAAGGCCATGGGAAGACCTCCAAGCTCTCTTTTTTGGGGTGATTTAATTTTCTAGTTGCTTGGTTTCACCTTTTTCATTAGGAGAAAAAAATAGTATGGAAGTACGTCGATACAATTATTTTAGAAGTGATAGGATAAATTTAATCACATTTTGAACTTTACAGATTACCATATTCTATCTATGTAATCCTTTAAAAAAAAATCAATTAATCTTAGGATCATGCAAATAAATATTTTAACTTATTTATATGAATCTATAATGAATTAATCTCTTTTGATAGCATATAGATGAAATCCGGTCACTTTAAAATAACTATGTCAGTGTTCCATAGTATCTCAATTGTTAATAGAGAATCAACGACTTAAGTTAGTGCAAACTTTAAAATAGATCTTAATTTTTTTTTTCACTCGGTGCACCACACACCATAGTTAAAATTGTGCATCATGGAATTAGCCCAACTGAAAACACTAAAGTGACTTCTCATAAAAATAAAAGTAAAAATAAATCTAACATCATAATTAAATTAATGTGCTTTTTTAAAAACTAAAATAATATGAGTAAAATTTTAATATACTGATAATATAAAAAAAATCATATTATCATCCAATCATATGCTTTTATTTTAAAATTTTTAAAATAGTGGATGATTAAATATAACTCTTTTTACTCATGTGATCACACACGATTATATATATGTTTAATTTTTTTTTTTTACATTTACTGTCCATATAAATTAAATCTAGTAAATATACCATATATTTATTTCTAGAAAAATTTAAAATGAGTGTGCCAACTTAAAATGAAATGGAAGTCTCCATTAACGAACATAAGAAGTAACTTCACGCGCTCACGTTACAAACAAGGTTTCCCAGAAGCGGTAAATTGGCCAAAAAAAGAAAAAACAAAAGACGATGGGTTGACATGTAAATTTCCCAAAAAAGCAGACCCTTTTAGAAAAAGGAAAAAATCAAATTTAAAAAAAAGGTAAAAAAAATCACCTTTTTTTATATCTTTTAAAACCACGATATAAAGCCAAACGCCCCTTCCTTCTTCTCTGTTCTTTCTTTCTTTCCCTCTGAACTCAGAACTTAACCACTGAACTGAACAAGCACACACAAAAAAAAAAAAAACCCAAAGCAAAACCAAAGAAAACTTGATGTAGAATCATTCGTTACACTTACCAAACTGAGTCATTAACTCGTTCCACCGTAACTCGGAACTCGACTCGCCCGAGTCCAAAAAAACTCATCAAAACTCGTTCCCATGGCGAATCACCATCCCTCGGAGGCTCCCGCCGCCGACGACTTCCTCGAGCAAATCCTCGGCCTACCGACCTTCGCCTCCGCGGACTCCGCCCTCGCCGGAACCGACGCCTCTGCCTTGGCCGCCGCAGCAGCAGCAGCCGCGGCTGCCTCGCCGGCGGCGATGATGCTGCAGCTTAGCTCCGGCGGCGACGCCTCAGCTCACCTCATCGGCGGCGGCGGTGGGTTCCACGCGCCGGTGTACCAGCTTGGGCTGAGCTTGGAGCAAGGGAAAGGAGGAGGAGGAGGGTTCTTGAAGCCGGAGGATGCTTCCGGAAGTGGAAAACGGTTTCGCGATGATGTTGTTAATGCTGATGGCAGAGCTAAGAATGTAAGAGAAAATTTTCTCATACTTCTCCTAATTTTCATTTTTTCCCAACACACAGTAGTTGGTGCTGACTAGTCCTTTGATAAGATGCTTTCTTCTTGTAAACGTCTTTTTTAACCAAAAAAGAGAAACAAACAACTTATTTTTCTGCTTATGGGAGGGGCAGGGACTGCGGTTGATCAAGTAGCATTTGTTTCCCTCTCTTCTTAATCCCCCTAGGGTGCGGACAGGCTACAGATCCACACAGCATAGCTGAAAGGGTGAGCTCCAGGATATTTTCAAGGGATGATGCATAATTTAATTGTTGATTTCTTAATCAGCAAATTTTTTCTTTATTCTTCTTGTCACCATATGACTGACAGCTGCGCAGAGAAAGAATAGCTGAAAGGATCAGGGCTTTGCAAGAGTTGGATTCCCAGTGTTAACAGTGTTAACAAGGTATTGACGTCTGATACGTGTCATTTTATTATACTATGTGGTTTGCATTTGTATTTTAGAATGTGTGAAATATTGTCTTTGGGTAAGTAAGGGACTTTTCTCATGTTTACCCTGAAGTGAGAAAAGATAGAATTTCAGATTTGCAAAGATGTATCTATTTCATCCCCCTGCCCCTCCCTTTTTTTTTTGGGAATTTTGGCAGATATTGTTCATGTCATACTTGATTAGAAACATAACGACCTACCCTGGCATGATTTTCACAAATTAGGGTGTACTTTGCATGTAAAATTTCTTGAAATTTAATCCTTCAATTCATGAATATGTGAATTCCTGGCTGATCTAGGAGCTTCTTTTACTTTTGTCACCCATCATGTGATTGCTAATGGATAATGAATGCATTAAAGCTGAAGTGATTGTTGGACAATGCATTATGCAGAGGTTGTATGATTGCAATGACTGGCATAATCCTACCTTTTGATGCCCCACTTCCTGTTGTTTTGCCTTGTTTTCATCTGTCATTCTTTCAGGAATAATAGTGTCAGGACATAGATTAGACAAAACATTGATTTTAATTGATGCATTGTTTTGGCATACAAATACACGTTTAGTAGGTCATAGATATGATGCACGGGCTCTATATAAGAAAAGAGTGACCCAATGCTCCACAATTCCACCATTATGGGGTATGTGGAAGGTCATGATTTGAGGATGGGGCTCTAAATATTTGAAATTATTTGGTTTTGTGTCTGCTTGATAAATGATAATGCTAGTTTATTTTCTTTGAGTTTAGTAAGTGATACGTATGGGATGTTGAATGCCCAAATCAGTTCAAATTTTGTCCTCTTAAATAGAACCTCCCTGTTGCCATATCTCACAGATTTTATATTTGACACGTAATGTATTTGTAATACAGAGTACAAACTGATTTATCAAGGAAAACATTTTCAAATGTTTTGCTTTGGTGTGCATGAATTTTAGAGAGTGCTTGAACTATGAAATAAGTCTACTGGATTTCACGATAGTGATTTTTTTACAGCTCATTTGTGGCTGCAGTATTTCCCTCGATCCCCTGCAGTCTAATTATTCCATTGTTTCTAATATTATTGTGTATTTGTCCTTTTTTCAGACAGATAGAGCTGCCATGCTTGATGAAATTGTGGATTACGTCAAGTTTTTAAGGCTTCAAGTGAAGGTTATTGCTCTCATGACCCTTGTGGATTTCACATTTACTTTTGCTTCATGTCTGTCTGGCTGTCTTTATTATGTCTCAACTTTTAATTATTGACTGCTTTTAATGGTATTTACCATTTTCTTTTCTTTTCTTTTTTCTGGTTAAAACTGTTATCTTTGAATTTTTGCCCTCATGATCAACATATAGTTGGAAAACTGGTGGTTGTGGACATAGGTTGTACTTTGGAAGAGAACCCATTGACCAATGGATTATATTCTGAAAGACTAGTGGATATCTAAATACAATAAACTGGTAGCATTTTCACACTATAATGAATTGGGCTATTTTAACTACCTTTAAGTAGCTAAGGGTCTTCAGCTGTGGACTCAATTGGTTTTCCCCAATGGAAAGCATGATTTGCAGTATTTGTGAATTGTAAACCCTATTTCTGCAAACATGGTAACAACTTCATTGATTTCTCTAGCCGTCTATGGGAGTACATATTGCTATTTGAATACGAAAGTTAAAGCAAGGCTCTTAAGTCTTAACAGGATCCAAATTTAAATTCGTCATCAATGTGAAACGACAAATGCAAAAGACTTTGTGTGACTGTTTATTCATCGGTCTTTCAGGTTTTGAGCATGAGTAGGCTGGGCGGAGCTGGTGCAGTGGCGCCGCTGGTAACTGACATCCCATTATCGTCAGTCGAGGTAATTGTTCTGACAAATGTATTGTTGCTCAAAATTTTGCTTTTCTGTCAAACAATTTATCAAATTCAGTATTGAACAGGAAGAAGGCAGTGAGGGTGGAAGAAACCAACCAGCTTGGGAGAAGTGGTCAAATGATGGCACAGAAAGGCAAGTAGCTAAGCTAATGGAAGAAAATGTTGGGGCAGCCATGCAGTTCCTTCAATCAAAGGCACTCTGCATCATGCCTATCTCACTGGCATCAGCAATATACCAGTCACAACCACCAGACACTTCAAGTATAGTTAAGCCTGAAACTAATCCTACTTCATAGACAGACCTTGGGCACAGGGTTAAAGCGACCACCTTATATTGCTGGGACCCATGAGTTATTTGTCTGTTCCAAACCCCCTCTTAATTTTAGTCATTGGTTCCATCAAGTTGCAATCAAAGTCAGATGCCATAGTCCTTTCTTTTTCACCTTTCTTTCACCTTTTGTCAATACAGGGTTCTATGTCAATGCCCTATAAGATACAAGCAGGCCCCATCTTGTCTTTGCAAAGTTTCAAGTAAAGGGAAAGAAAATTGTCAAAAGCTCACTTGATATGCTTTTCTTTTATTTGTATTGTATCCATGGGTGGGGGTTAGTGGAACATGATGGAAGCGCTTTTGATAGTGGGGGGCTTAATTTTTTTCTTTGTAGTGGGCAGTGGGACCTTCTAAAAGGTTAGAGTTGTGTGTATATTTTTATCAGTGATGTAACCCTTAGAGAATTTGAAATGAATAGATGAAATGGATAATGGTTGCTTTAAAGAATGCTGGGTGTTGCAAGTCCAGCAGAAAATGATGGTGCTTTTTGTTTGCTTAGGATGTGTGTTAGTTGTTTATTCAAAAAGTAATTGGACTTCTTTCTATTGGAGGATGGAATGGCAAGTTTGGTGCTCTCTTAACCCAATCCAATATCAACCAGTAAGTTGCAAGATTATTCAATTCTCAAGTGATAGTAACCTCTAGTCTCTCAACTCATGAACGATACGTATGAGATTAATAATAGTTGTACATATTTCATTTTTTTTTTAAAAAAAGCTTACAAACTCTAAGGTGGACAAATCAGTCTACCCTGATTATTTAAGAAAGCTCTAATGAGATTAAGGTGTTACCAACGTGAGTTGGTTGCAGTGGTAGATTACTTTGATCTTTCAGCCAATTGTTTCGGGTTTGAACTTTTGGAATAGAGAAAATCTGTGTTGAGAGACGTAAAGCCCTCTTTGATATCTCTATGGATCAAATTGAATTAGTCAATTTCTTGAGAAGAGAATCCGATGAATTGGTGGGCGTTACCGAAAAGGAAAGAAAGAAAGATGAATTGGTGGGCTTTACCGAAAAGGAAAGAAAGAAAGGGAATCTTAAATAATTTCCTTTCCTAGGGTTGTCAAAAATCATTACAACTTATTTTCGACTTTTTAGAGGTAGGTGAGGTTGTCAAAATTCATAACTTCACATGTTTGAGATAAATTAGTTATTTTTGTTGAATTGGCTTCTCAAAGCTTCTAAATCGCATTGATTATTGCTTATGTGCCTACTGCCTAATTAGCTCCTATATTTATTATTTAACTTCGAATGCTTGAGATATAATTTTTAGTCTAAATATGGTTTTGACCTATAAAAAATAAATAAAATTTAATTTTGGCCTCTAAAATAATTTTGTTTGATTTTAGTATAAATATTTCTTAAAGATATGACCATAAGTTATACCATAAAAATTACCTTAGAGAGACTTTTTTTTTTTGTCAAAACCACGGTATTCTCCTACCAAAAGCAATGTTGCTCGAGCCCAGGAGGAGCACTAGAGTGGCAAAATACTCCCTCTCAAGTTTTAACACAACTACATACCTTAGACTCCAACTTTAGACCTTTTAAGTTAAAACAACCACCAGAGCGAATCTATGCGCTCATCGAAACCTTAGAGAGATGACTCCATTAACAAAAGTTGTTGAGTACATTTATGGGGCGATATAATCCACACAAGTAAAAAAAGTAGTCTTATATAATTTAGCATTACAGTTGTTTAATATTCCTCCTGCACATTTCTTTTGCCAAAGATTTTTAAGAATGTGTTTAGTTGAATTAAAAACAAGGGGGAAAAGTTTCATAAATAAGCTCTGCATGTAATTTTATAGAGTTTAGTCATAAAAATTTCTCTCTTTTTTACTCTCAGCCAAACAAAGTTTTAGATGTAATAATAATTTACCTAGTTTTGGCAGCGTGTGTTTTATTGACCGTGTCTCCATAACTATGAGCATTCTTCAAAAGAGGGGGAAGCCTTAAAGCTACGGCTATGGAGTTCATCAAATTGATAGAATGTTGCTTCGACAAAAGGCGACGGACATATAAATTGCAAAAAGCATTTAGGTGAATCTCGAGTATAAAATTGCAAAAAGTTAATCACTTGTTGATTATGAGGAACCAAAAAATTAAATAATTTTAAGCAACAGCCATGGATTTGAAACCAAAAAATCACTTGTTCATTACTTGTGAGGAACCGAAACACAAAAAAAAAAAAAAAAAGAATTGTTTTGAGGGATTTGAATCCGCAATATTGTATGCAAATTGGAAAGTTTACCTACGTTGCAATTATCTATAACACACTAAGATGTAAAGTTAAAAATATAAATATTACAAAAATACTCATTAAGATCGTATAACATGTAAGATTTATCATAAACTTAGTTATATTAACATTTTTCTATTTAGATCTGGTCAATATAGAAATAAAATTTTCTTAAGCTAGAACCTAATTTCTTTCAAAGAAATAGGTGCGAAATTACTTAATCCGATTAAGTGTCGTATTAAAACAATATTTTCCTACTAATAGTCGGAAGTTGAGGATCGTGCATGCTACCGAAAAGGATAAAGCTGTGAGAATCTGTGGGAATGTGCTAATTTCAACATTTGTACTCAGTCCAAGCGTAGCACTAATGGGATATCGGTGTACTACCGATGTGAAACCATTCATTTTCATCCATGCTTTCTGACCTCATATAAGTCGCCCTCACATAGTCACACCAACATTATTACATCTATGAAGTCACCCCATAACCATCATTATTTATATTTCAGGGATAACAGTTCCCCACTAATCCCACCATTAACGTATTCAGTAAATAAAGGTGCATAGAGAGAGTACGAGAAAGAGTAGTGTTATTTTGTATATAAAAAAAGAGTAGCATTATTTGGATTCATAATGTATACCACACTATACCAACACACTTATATTTACTTTTAGATGATATTAGACCAAACTAAATGAAGTCATATCCCATCTAGAGATCAATGTGAGTGTCATCACCTATTTCACACATTATAAATACAAATAATATTTATCTTTCTTGAGTGTATAAAGTTTTTGAGAGACTCTCTTTATAAAGTTATCGATATCCTTTAAGTTTGTGATATATATATATATATATATATATATATATATATATATATATATATATATCAAAGAACGTGATTAATCTCTTTGAGGTGAAAGCTCAATGGATATTTGTGAATTTGAATTTTAGAAGGAGAGAAAGAATTTGTAGGATAAAATTATATTATAAGTCTTCTCCTTCTCTTTCCCTTCAAAGCACAAACTCACAAACATATCCTAAGGCGTGATTTATGATTAAGGGAGCATTTGGAAATTTTGGGTACGTTTTCAGAAACAATCATAATCTTATAAAAATTTGTTTTCGATTTTTCTTTTATCAAAAGAGTTTCATTAATTAATAAATGAAGGCTTAAATTGGGTACAAAATATTAGGTAGAAATCTAGATACAATACATCGAACTTTGTTAACACCAAAAGCCTGCGTTTCAACTTGGGCTGGTCCGAACTGCCATCAAGACTCGAAACAATGCTCATTCAAATGGGCTTATCCAATTCATGTGCGAGTTCCCATCTAAATGGGCCAAAGCCCAACTCTTTCTTCTTGACCAAAAACAAAAAAGCAACAGTCTCTTCCCTTATCATCAGCAACCACAGCGAGTGTAGTAGCAGCAGCAAGCAAGCACAGTATCCATCATGGTGGTACACCAATCATCATCATCATCAACCATCTTGAGGAACCTTCTCATGGTTCCCCGAAACCCAAACCCAAACCCCAAAACGCTGCGTTTAACCCTATGCGCCGTGAACCTCTTCCCATACTTGAAGAGAAACAACAACAACAACAACAAATTGAAGTGTTCTTCTTCTTCTTCTTCCTCTTCCATGATGATGGAGCAATCCTACTCCCAATCACACGTGGCCTACCCTAAGCCATCCGAGATTCCGTGGAAGAAGGAGCTGTGCAACTCCGTGAGCCTCATCGGCGTGGTGGCCGCGCCCGTCGAAATCAAGCACTTCCCTTCCGGGAAGGTACTCGCTTGGACACGACTCTCCGTCAAGAAAAACGCCACCCAAACATCATGGTACCTTTTTCTCCACATTCTTAATGTTGAAATCGGACATTTTAGTTTGTTTGTTTGGCTGGTTGGTTAGTGAATTTTGTGTTTCGACGGACAATTTCTTGTGTTTCTTTGTCTCCCAAACTTGTTAATTTTATGTAATAGTTGTTGGACATTATGCCTATGTTTGGATTGGTGGTAAGTAGTGAAGTGAAATATATCATAGTGGAGAGTAGAGGCATAACTATACCCGTCAATTTCACTGGTTGACAATGTAAAGTTGTCTTACACCGTATAGAAATTAAATTCTTTTTTTATATCCGTTTTATCTTATTTTCAAATTATGTAAGAATAAGTGGATATTTTACTCAACTTGAATAGATTAGAATTTAAGCTTCATTGGTATAAAAATGTTACTACATACATCCAATTGTGTAATATTATACGAGCAACTTTTGACTTAACCACCTTCAAAGTCTTGCAAACAAAAGTATGTTATTGGATGGCGTTGTAAAACTCTTCATACTGATTGTGCATCAAAATTAATCTAAATGACTTCAAAGTTAAGAATGTGTACTCATCTCTCGAAAAATGTCCTAGTGTTTTAGTTGATTTGTGTTTCGCATTCTGGTGTTATACCTAGTTGTTTAGAAGGCTAGTGGAACAGTTAGACATGATGCCGGGTAACTTTAGTTTTAGTATTGTTGGGTCAGGTGTTGTTGCCTATAATATCTGTTTATTGTTTTGGCTTTTTTTTTTGGGGGTTGTAAACAACAAGGAGGTGATGATGGATTGTTATCTGAGAAACGAGATGCTATCTTTCTATTTTAGGGTGTTATTTGATTATGTCTTTGTTTGATAGGTTGATTTCTATGCATTTTGCTTTTGTTTGGCAAGCACCTTTGAGCTACTGCATTGCATTCCTGGTTATTTGTGTTGTTTTGGTTGTTTCCTCTGATTAAGTTTTGTTTTGGAGATACTCTTAAGTGTCAATTGACGTGAAAGTTGTGTGATTGGTTAGTGATATTGTGGTGTCGTGCTTCTGTGCAATATATCTGTATGATTATTTTTTTTGGGTTTGCATTTTGGCTTGAAAACAACAATGAGGTGATGGGGGATTATAACTTGAAAAGGGAGATTATGTCTCTAATATTTTTGGTATATGATGTCTCTCTTTTTTGTTGTGTTAACCAACAACAATAATCTAGACTTTTCTCTTTAGGGGGGTTGGCTTCTTAGATCCAACTATGTTATTGTATTCTATCAAACCATACTTATAGATTAGCTATTTAAATCTCATTGTCTTAATGGTTTCGCTTATAGTTACTGTTGGTCTTTCTCAACTTCTAACTAGTGAGCTACCCTCTATTTAATCTATTCTTCGTACCCAGGATTTTACCAGTCTTCTCATCACATAACTAAATCACCTGAGGTGAGAAAAGATAGTAAAATCACGCTAGGTGGTTTGGCCATATGAGGAGAAGACCTCTAGAAGTTATAGGTTACTTTCAATGTTATTTTTCTTTTCTTTAGTAAGCACCTTTGGGCTATTTCATTGTTTTCCTGGTTATTAGTCCTGTTTTCATAGTTTATTTGTATGAAATTTGTTTTGGAGCACTTAATCGTCAACTCATGTGAAAATTTGACCTTTGTTTTACTTTCCTTGCAAATTCTTCATATGATTCTAAAATGAATTTATCTTTTTCAAAGGTGCTTGTTTTTTCTAAATATAGGATTAATTTGACATTCTGGGATGAGCTAGCACATGTTGCTTTTCAGCACATAGAGAAAGGCCATCAAATTCATGTTTCTGGTCGTCTGGTAACGGATACGGTTGAAAGTGATGACGGGAAGCAGCAAACCTACTACAAGGTTTTGTAATTGCCAATAAATAATGTACTTTTGTTTTCTGTGGCCCTTCTGCAAGTGCATCACTATCTTATGGATCTCATTCAGGTGGTTGGTCAGCAACTGAATTTCGTTGAGAGCTTCTCACCAGTTCCCTCACATGATCAAGAGTCTGATTACATGATGGCTGGCAAGTCTTATACTCTAGGAATATAATGCTGAATTCTTCAGGGTTTTGTTTCTTACTAATACTACACACTGGCTATTTTCTGCTATTATTTCAGGTAAAAAAGTGAATTATGCAGCAACTAATACTGGTTCAGTGGTAGAGTTATGGCAAGCATTCTTTGCTAACCCAGGGGAGTGGTGGGACAATAGGAAAAACAAGGTAAATCGTTAATTTCGTAAAGTCAGAGAAGATGCATATTAGCACAAAGTAATACTACCCTTGTCGGTGCATTAAGTGATTGTTTCAAATATAGTGTGGCCATTGGTTATTGCTAGTTTTTGGAGTTACTTCTCCTTGACACCTATATGACATCAACCGTACTGATGTTTTAATGATTGCCCTATTTCCCTTCTCTCACAGAAGTTTGGGAAGAGGTGAGATTATCCAATTTCATGGCCAGGGCATGCAACAGGCCCTAAATTTTAGAGAGAGTGAGATTATCCAATTTGAAGGCCATGGCATGCAACGGGCCTTAGCTAGGGATTTTAGTGGTACCTTCAGATGACTTGCATATGAAGGATCACCAGCAAGCATTGAACCCAAGACCCTTTAGTTGACTTGATTTTTTTGGGTCCTGGCATTCTAATGTCCTGATAACTTTTCATGCTTTCCATGTTAGCATGACTATGACATAGTTTCACTGTACCCTTCAGAATCTTTGCCTTTGAGTTGAGGCGTCAGCTCGCATCAAAACATATACCCTACTGTGAAGGGAACAATCCCAAGATTTTGCAGCTTTGGATTATTATATTCAGTCCTGAATTTATTTTTATACATCTAGATCAATATCCAAGTAACAATTTAATGGTGACTTATTATTTATTCAGATATTATTGTTACGTCATCTTTGCTTGAACCAACACATGGAACTGCCCTCTGCTTTCTTTATATAGCCATGTCTAATTCACAGTTCATGTTCACTGATAATTTGTATCCAAGTAGTTTCGTGTTTTTTTTTTTTTGGGGAAGTCCTTCTGAATTTTTCATGCCTTATATCCTAAAAATATCCTTTTTGAAATTGCAGAGGAACCCAAAAGCTCCTGATTTTAAGCATAAAGACACAGGAGAAGCTCTGTGGGTTGAAGGCAGATCCAATCCACCATGGGTCAAGTCCCAACTAGAAATATTGGATTCGAGGATGGGATCCCTAGTTGGCCATAACTCTAGGATGCCTGTAAATATGGTGACTGCAGATGAAATGTTCTCTTTCTAAAAGACTCTGCCAAATCTTGTCCAACTTAAAATTTGATTTCAGCTGAGAAACTTCTTTGTACAGTTTGCATTTTGCCCTTAATTTTTTTTTCTCCTGTTTATGGTGGCATTGTTTGTAATCTGTGGTGATAAATTAACTGGGTTGATCATAGTTGCCTACTCCATTTTATCAGCCTCGTTAACATTGTTTGAAAATGGATTTTGCATATATTATGGTATCAGATATTTTGATATTTTTATTGGGAGCATGATACAAGTTGTTGATAGTGAATTAGTGAACAGCTACTCTTACGGCTGAGACGCTGAGATTATTCCGCGCGTAACATTTTAGACAATTTTCTTTATGGTGTCATACCGTTTGAGAATTCAAATGCAATTTTTTTAGGGTCAATGAACTCAAATGCGAATGCATATATCCTTGCCAACTGGAGTTTTCCCCTGAATGATTATTTGCTCATGTACTCTTATGGGTTTGATTCCTAAGTTTTCTTGTTGGGGTGATCTATAAAATTATAGATGCTTTTTGTAAGCATTCAATGAATTTAGTGATATATCTTGTCGTTGAACTGAGCCAAGTCTTTTTCTCAATTTAAACTTTCGATTCACAAAAAAAAAAAAAAAAAATGAAGATATTAGTGATACCATATGTGTGCTGATGTGGTTTGTCCAAATTTTGCTCCCACACCACTAAAATTATTTTCCATCCCATCTGAATAATTCTATTCCCAGCTGAGTTGTTTATTTTCTGTTGTTGACACCTTTTCTTTCATCTAGTGAGCTCTCTATTCACTCAGCTTTTCTCCTTTTTCTCCTTTTTTCTTTTTTCTGTTTTTTCTTTCCCACCAGTTAAAAAGAAAAATCCTTGATTCGACTGAGAAATATATGTATATTATATGCACCTACCCTTTCCTCTTTACTCATTATAAAACCACAATATTTTGAAGAAAAGATTTGACTAAGTCAGCTGCTACATTTATTGTCCAATGGAGCCGACAACAGTATTGGAATTCATTTGTGACAGTTAGGCAAACCAAACTCAATTTCTGCACCAAAATGGTTTTAAATTACGGTTATGCTATGATGCGGAAAATTAGGGAAAACATTGTTGACAGGTCGCAGTTGCCTTTGCAATGCGATTGCAGAGAGCACCACAACAGCAATATTACGCTTGTAATGCATCTATGGACAGCAATTTAAAACAATGATCGATACGTTAAGTAACTGCACAAATAAGAAGGGTGAAGGAAGATGCTTGATCAGAAATTCATGTGTCTACGTCATGGTAGCGGTGAAAATGGAAGAATCCTATGGCACAACTAAAGCAAGTTCATAGGATAAGGATTCATGTATCTATAGCCATTTTTAGATTTTGATGAGTTTGGCACGTAAACCTTGCCCTGCCGACTTTGGAGTGTCCCATGTTCCATATAATACTACAATGCCACAGTGACAGGCATGAACACTGTCCCATCAAAATTGAGTTTTGGACCATGATCTCTCTTCAGCCAGACTTTGATGTTACAATACACACACGGGAACTTCCATATGTGGTGTTTTTTTAAACCAAGTTTGCTTTCTATACTTGTTGAATCACCACTTCGTGTGCAATGTATATAACCCGTTCTTAACAATGAAAATTAAGTGATTTATCTAGTATCCCCATAAAATTTGAAGGTGATGGTACTTTTTAGTTACTTGTGATTAAGAATTAGTTGTGTTCCATTAATTTAATTTATTAAGATTTATAAAACTTATGATTAAATTATAGTCATTGAGAACAAAAAGGTATCGGCACCCTGAGCTAGCAAAAGAAACCCTGAAAATTATGATAAAGAACAAAAAATTGAAAGTTCAATTGTCATTGAATCACGTTTTAAACAATTTTAAACTCTGAAGAATCGATGAGTTTTCATAATAACAAAGAAAAATGTCGGGCTATTTTTTTTTAATTTCCGTAAAGACATTTCAAAAATTATTTACTAAAGTAGATGTCGTTGTGATAGTATCAACATCATGATTATTATTGTGCCTCGTTATTTATAACGCTTTTAAACAAATGCCACAATAATTCCAATTCATGTATTTGATTAAACCCGACTAATAAAAAGAAATCAACTGTCAAGAAGCAGGGGTGGATCCAAGTTTGACGAGGTGGGGCTCATGGCCCCACAACAATTTCAAAATTTGTGTAATAATATATATATATATATATATATATATATATTCTTATTCCTATAATTTTATGAAATTTGACTCCATATTAATTATAAATGAGATAAAATAATAAGATATAACATTTTACTTTTTCTTATGTTTGAGTATTATCTATGTCCCATTACTAAAACTTTCTAAATTTATCAATGTCAACAAGTATTAGGGATCATTATCTATAAAAAAAATTTGATTGAGGTGTAACTTTGTTTCCTGAGAAGTAACTCTTATTGGAAGATCTGTTCAGCAGCTAAACGAAGATTAGTTGTATGGGCAATTCAAAATGAAAATATAAGAATAACTTTGGTCAAAAATGAAAAGTACTAACAATCTTCTATTTTTATGACGTGAAAAGAGATTGATTTAAGTCTTTATTCGAATTTCTTAATTTTATAAAGATCATAATAGGCGGCTTAGAGAGTCTTCATCAAGAGTAAAGGAGTTAGAGCCTAGAGACTTAACAGGGGGACCAAATAAAATAAAACAAAGGATTTACTTTTTTTTTTTTAAAGTAACGAAAGGTTAGTCCTTGATATGTTATTAGAACTTTAATATTCAAGCGTTCAAATTAAGTTTGAATTTTGATGTTATGATTCTTCAAATTAAAAAGTAAAATTTTAGCAAATGGTATGTACGTTTGTGTATTGAACATGCTCATGAACCAAGAATTTTGGCGTAAACATAAAATAATTCATAATTCTTTACTTCAACAGTTTCAACTGTTGGATGAGTTGGTCCTTCTTAATCTCTCAAGCATTTTGGTTTGTGACGGGTAGTCTCTTAAGCATTTGAGACAACTATTCTACGGCCAAGCCGTAAGAGTTTGGTGCTAGTTTCTCTCAACTCTCACATACGCACAGCAACTAATGTTTTGAACATTTCACGGTCAAAAAATTGGTGGAGTATATTCACACACTTCAGTTGTTCAGCCATGGTTTAGAGAGGAAAGCGACTATTTGTGGAGATGTTATATCGCCCTTTCAATTTTAGACATCAATAAATTTAGGTTGAGGAGAAGACACACTTTAGTTTAAGATAAGTTCAAAGTCACGTAAAGCGCATACATATATATATATATATATATATATTATAGCAAAATCAAACTCAAGTAATAATAATATATATGGTGAAAAATTGACCATGAGTCAACATGCCCTATTGGCTAAATGATATAACTTTTATGCTACGTAATCAAATAATAATTAGTTTTACACTTGATTTATTAAGGCCAATAGTATAGAAATATCTCATGATCAACTCTCTTTCTCCGTTAAGATTGGACTTTCTTTTCAAAATAGCAATTAATATTTGATTTATTCAAATATTTTAACATTTATTTTTCTTAGGTAAGGTATCAAATTAGAGTCATCTCAATAAAAAATAATACTCGAAACATAGGCCGACCTAACTCCAAACATGGATCAAATTTATTTGGCGAAGTTTAATACTATAAATCAACTGAAAAGATATATATATATATATATATATATATATATATACCAAAATCAAGACCAAAATAAAGGAAGAAGTAGAGTTGCAACTCCTCGATCCCCTTTTGTATATATAATTTGTACATAAACAGATAATAAAGTACAAAATTAATGAGATATAATATATCCTTTGTACAACTAAAAACAGCATTTTCTTTTCTTCCTTTTCTTTTATCTCTTTTATTCTCTCTCTTCTATAATTTCTGTATACCATTCCGATTCTATATTTAAGGAAGCAGGCCTGAAAAGCCACAAAGCTAAATATGACCTCTCACATAGGCCAAGTGCTTGCTTGCAAGAACCAAACAAAGGGAATTCTCATGGACGACCTCAATGTAAATTCTTTTACTCCATGGTTAATTTGGGTCATAAACAACCCAACCCCTTGGCTTCTGAACCCTTCACAATTCTTAGCATCTTGCAGGAGGACATGAACATGCTGCAATTAACATAAGCGAAAAAACAACTCTATAAGGTGGATGTACATAAACAACAAATATTCAGAAGTTGGAAATGAAAAACTTACTGCCATGGAACGTCTCCGACGAGCATCCAGTCACCATCCTTGTCTTCATAAGTTGGAGCATATTCAGATCCATTGTAGCCTTCCCTTTCTGAATATTCACCTACATAAAAAATTAACCAATCATCATTAGTAAATAAAATCTAATAGGTAAAACTGCATATATTTACAATCTTTAATATATCACCAAATGAAAACCTCGTGAGTTCGGATCATTCTTTTAAATTATTATTATTATTGCCAAATCTTGACACCTTTTAAGAAATTCTTGAAAAGGCAAAAAAATAAGAAAAGGGAAAACTAATTTATATATGGTGTTTGGATAGGTTATTTACATTATATATAGAATAGGAAATTATTTGGATATAATTTTTATATAGATTATAATGCTGTTATTTTGATTTACAAAAAAATTTTTGAATATAATTTGATTCAAATCTAAATTCACCAAAATAAATTCTATATTAATTTTAAATATGATTTGATTAATTGTTTTTAATTTGCCAAAGGTGAATTCTATATTAAAAAAATTATATTGCGTAATTTTTTTCAAAACATCATATTGAAAAAAAACACTTACCAAAACTATATGTAAAAAAAAACCAAGAAAATACTGTTTTTTGAGCCTTACCAAAAGTGCACTTGAACATAACTTCCAAGGCCTTGAGAAGTTCAGGGTAGCTCTTGCAAACCTTGAGATCTATTTTCCTCAAGTAAGGTGCACCAGCCATGCTCACTTTCACGTACATCCCAGCCCCATCAACCTGATCTCCCTTCTTCTGTTGTAGACTGTTCTTCCTAAAGGATCGAATAGGTGGCCACCCCACTACTTGTGCCCTGCGTACCAAATATATTATTATTAACCAAAATATACAATAGACCACTTTAATTAACATTAATTCATGTCCAACTCATACACATACATATATATATATATATGATAAATAATGTTATTTTTACCCCCAAGTCTCTATACGCTTACCTTTCCACTTTCTCTCTCTCTCTCTCTAACGAAAAATGGTAGACGTAAAGGTATATCTTGGGGAAGATCTTAGAAATAAACTTATTCAATAGCGAAAACAACAAATATCTTTCGTCAACAGATATTTAATATATTACTTCTATCTTTTACCATTGCTTTCGTCTTGTGTCATTGAACAGGTTCATTTCTAAGGTTATTCCAGTAGTACATGGGTATGGGGTTGGAAATAACATTATTATGTATACATATTTTTTTTTTTTTATGTTATACTTATGAGAAATGAAAAACAAAAATCATCACTTACTTTGAAGGTGGAACAATATTGTCTTGGTCATCACTTGTGGTGTTGTCATGAGAGCCATTAGAATTCATGATTCTCTTGCTTTTGGGCTCTTCCTCCTCAGAGGCTTGATCTGGTGAAGATCTCTTGCTGCTTCTAACATTAGAGTAGCTGCATGACATTCTCTCATCAGGCTCATCACTTCCTGGCAGCCCCAACCTTAACTCTGTGGCCTTGAGATTCAGCTCTCTGTCATAGCTTCCCATTGAATTCTCCATTTTTCCTTGATATGATAACAAACTATAGTAATTGATTATACAATTTTCTATATTCTAATGATCAAATTCCAAATAAAAGGGTATCCAATTCTAATTTCCTAGTGAATCCTTGGGAAGTTGGGACACAGAGAGATAGAAAGAGAGAGAGGTGTGAGAATTGAGAATTTGAGACGGAAGTGATGAAAGATGTGGTGTGAAACTGTTTGGTTGGTCGTTAATTTTATAGCAACAATAGTGAGGGACAATATGTAGGTGACTTATTCTCTTTGGTGCGTGAATTCAACACAATGATGAAGCACAAGAGCCTCTGCCTGTGACACGCGCTTGGTCACGGACCAACCAAGTGTTGACATGGCAACGTTGGGTGTTGGATATGGGGCCTACCCCACACGGTTGAATTAGCGCGTGGGGTTGGAGTTAACAAAAGGACAGATATGGTTGCCGGTGACATTAGGGACATGAAAAAGCATGGTGTTCAAGGGAGAGGGGACAAGGCACAGCCAATGATGCTGAGAATCATGGACCACAAAATGGACGGTTCCGATTGGGAATGTGTGATATGAGGAGAGAATCATGGAGCGTTGGATCAAGAGGGATAAAGGACAAGGGAAGATATTAGTCAATCAAAAAAGATTGAGAGCTTCGTTGTCTGTGGGTGTCAAGGTTAACCATTAATACTTTTTTGTGGAAACTCTCAAAATTTACCACATGTCAATTGTGTTTGACAATATAACTGACAAAATAATATTTCGATTGTGTAGCAACACTTTACGTAAGCACACTAATTATAGAGTTATATATAAGACTCATGAATAAAGGAGTATACCTTAAAATAAAATTAGTAAAATTTATTTAAATTATGAGCATGTTTACATATGAGATGATTTGTCTAATTGAATACTCCAACTCAAAATTGGTAAATTGTATACTAAGAATGAATATTTTAAATTTTCAATGAAATAAGTACACTAAAATACTAGAAAGTTTATCAATTTTGATTCTTTTAAGACATGGGTTAAAAAAATATTATTTATACTCTCAAAGTTTAAAAAATTGAAATTATATATTTGAACTTGGAGGTTTGAAGGTTAAACGTTAATCGGTTAACCAGGATATAATCAATATATAATAAAACATATATTTATATAAATATATAAAAATATAAAATAAAATATATGTCATAAAATAATTAAAAATTAAATTAGGCATCAATAAAACCCATAAAACATAACATAATTCATTTCTTCATTAAAATAAACATTATCCATATGGATCAAATCTCTCAAGTTACTACTTCCTATATTAAAAAAGAAAAAAATTAGGGAATATGAGATTTTAGATTTTTTTAAAAAAAAAAACCAAAATAATGAAATTTTGCATTTAAAAAAAAAAGGTTCAAAACAATTTTTTGATTCCGTTTGCCTGGTTTCCTTTAGCTCTCCTTTCCAAAGCAATTTTGGGTTCAACTCTAACTGAAAGTTGTCCTTCTGCCTTTATTACTTCTCCCCTCCTTCCGCCAATTTTCTGAACTATGGTACTCACAAGACTTTGGATATATATTGATTCATATCTCACCATTAATAAGATATTAACTATTGAATGAGATTACACCCCATCTAATGATGAATAAAATGTAGTTGATATCATGTCTATATAATTTAATATAAATTACATAACTCTTAAAAAAACCCTCAATATATAATAATATTTCTTTCTATTCAATCCTCTTATAAATCTTTCTGAATATTAAGTTGAGTTTTAATTACCTTTTAAAGTTTCAAAACATAAATTATATTTAAATTCTTATGCTATTAAAATGTAGATTAATTTATAGGAGGGTTTGTAGTGCCTATCGTTACTCCCCTCAACATATGTGTAAGAATTTCTTATGATAAAGTTCGTGTGACAGGATGGGGGTCCCACGTGGCTGTCGTTGAATATTGAATTGATGGTCATAACCATGTGGGTGGATGTCATTATCAGAGATAAAACTACTCAGATTGATCTGTGGGCACAGAGTGACTCAGCACATGAATCACCGCTTGTTTTCCCCGTTCCTCGTCTTAACTTAAAAGTGAAAATACTGCGATCACGATTTCAACACAGCCCTTAATTAACGATGTAGTATATTTTAATCTTTGATTATCATGAGCTTCAATAATTAGGGGTCAAAGTACAACCAAAACAGCCATACATTTTCTTTTTATGATGAAAAAATAGCCATACATTGAATCATGCTAAAAACACATCTTTACCATTTACGTCTCTTCATCTTTTTATAATTTTCATCATCGATTGTTATTGCGTACCATAACAAAACAAAGCACGATCTATACACTCCTCTTACCTCGATTGATATAAAGAAATGCGCATTCACATGCATTCACATTATATGTGACCAGCATTACTCATTGATTTCTTACATGGAACTTATATG
Source organism: Dalbergia oliveri (assembly GCA_030441495.1). Taxonomy (NCBI): domain Eukaryota; kingdom Viridiplantae; phylum Streptophyta; class Magnoliopsida; order Fabales; family Fabaceae; genus Dalbergia; species Dalbergia oliveri. The sequence continues at coordinate 20,461,806 of JAMLFY010000013.1, read as the reverse complement.
AGATCAATTTGCGGAGTTATATTGTATGGCGTAGCAGCAAACTCTTAATATCGTTGAAGTTTTTTTATTGCTGAAAGTTTTGTAGTATTTCATAAGTTGACCATGAATAATAAATTTTAGTTGCTTATAACTCATACGAGATGATGCCAAATATGCTTCAAGATAACAAAGTTTTTTTTTCACTTAGGATCTATTTCTAATAATTAATGACTAGTGAAGTTATATATATTAAGGATTCAGATTAAAAAGAAAGAAAAAAGTGATTATGAAATTTAAATTTTATATATAATTAAAAAAGTTAAAAATTAATTTTTTTTAGATTTTAATTATTTAAAAAAATTATCTAAATATATGCAAAATAATTTTTTGGGATAAAAAAAATTATTTTTATGTCATGAAAATCTCATCCAAACACCCTTGAATAATTAAAGACATGCCTGCTATATTCAGACACTGCCTGAATGCAAAACGAAAAAAATAAGTTTTAAAACCTAAAATTGGCTTGCCAAAGAATTATAAAATATTAATTTAATTCTCTAAAGATTTGTAAGCATTTAATAAAGGATTTAATTTCTAATGATATATATAGAAATGATTTCTTGGTCAGAAATTTACCTCGTTATGAGAGCTTCACACCTCGAAGAAATTAATCACTATATCAACAGTTGATATCCTTGCAAAAAATATATATAATTTTAAAAAATTAATAATTTTCATTTCAATTTAATTCAAATACTAGCCTCTATAAATAGAATGTGTCATATGATGTCATGCCATGTTATATGTTGACCAAGTATTACATAACATTAATTTGGTGCTTGAAAGACTAATTTTTTTTTTTAATTTCTTATGAGAGTCAATTTGATGTTCTGCAATTCATTCGAAGACAATTTCGGGTCAATTTTGATAAATAAGATGTCATATTATCACATAACATATTATACCTCATAATATAGTGTGACATCATGCACTAGTTACTTGTCTTTTCATAAAAACTAATGTTCAGACTACATTGAAATGAAAATTAATTTTTTGACAATTAAATCGATGCTACACATATTTTGAAAACAAAACCGATATCTCACAACTTTTTCCATGATGAATTTAAGATTTGATGAAAATTAACACAATATATATTTAATGTACTTCCTTCATTGCATCTCAACTGTCTACTTTTTTTTGAAATTTTTATTTCATTTTATCTATCTATTTATTAAATTAAAAAAGCATTAATTTTTATTTACCAATTATACCATTATTGTAATTAAGTATATCTTAACTACTTTTATTTTTCCAAGAGTATAATCATATTAAATAAAACAATCTTGTCAATTAGTATACTTGTTATCAATATTCATTGATTGCTTTTATAATATGTGAGTTTTTTTTTTTTTGACAGTTAAAATGCAACAAAAAGGGTAGTATTTAGCCAATCTATATATGTGGACCACAAAATAAAATATCAAAAGAAAACTAAGTAAATTTATATGATCACTTGATTAATGACACTGAAAATCTCCATTGGGACACAATTTTGAGCAACGCCAGTTGGAGCTAGCTCAATTAGACACATCTTCATTCCCAAGTCCCCATCAACTTTCAGGGTATACTTCCACTCGATTTCCTCTTCAAGTTTGTACACCATGTCCAATGCAAATGAAAGACACTTTCCAAACGTGCTTAATGATTTGAATTAAGTATTGGACAATGATCATAAGTAACCAAAATACAGCACTCATAATTATCCAGAAAAGAAAAGGTGCAAGACACATATAAGCTGGCTAGTCAAGTATTGTTTGGACCATAACAAAACCACTAGCACACGACTCCAAAGAAAAACAACTCAGATACATGACGTATGTTAGGTTAGTTAGCTAAAAAGAGAAGAATGACTAACGGAGCACACACCCAGTGTCACGTTAACAGAGGCACCACTTGTGATAATAAAACCAAAAGGGCATTCTTTTCTGTATGTACCAGCTCAACTTTCAATTCTTCTTGGAATTGCACCACAGACACACAGGGCCATCGACTTTTTGTTACGAGTTTACATTGAAGAACTATGCCAGTCGAGTATGTTACTTAATTTTAAAGATTTATTTTTTAATTCAACGAGCTAATTTTTTGGGTTGAATTCTCTTTTAGATTTGATAGTTCATAGCATTTATATTTTTTATTGAAAAACTGACACACGGAGAGGACTTAGAAAAGAACAACGTGAGAGGCTAAATTTACAAAAATATTATTTATACTTATGAGATATTAGATATCATATTGACTCACACCTCATTTATTATTGAATGAACGTAATTTATTTGAATAAGAACCACATCTCATTTAATAATAGATGAGATGTTTAACCATAGGATCTATACTTATAAATATAAATAACACGCTAGTCTTTTGGGTTAAATTCTACCTAAGACTTAGACTCCATAACTCTGATCTCTAGCTATAGTTCTCCTTGATGATCCTCCGCTATATTCTTAATTTAATAGTATTAAATGTCATTCAAGACCCTGAAATTATGTTCTTGTGGGTTCAACTTCAAACCAAAATTAGAATATTTTGCTTTGTTTTCCGACCCCTCTTTTTAATTTTACTAATTAAAAGCATTGGAATATGTGTTGCAAATGATATTATATGGTTCAAAACTTTACGCGTAAGAAATATAGAGAATCCGAAAAGAAGGTGATCATTAACGTTAGGTAATGCAATATTTGGAACCATAGTTGTAGGCAGCTAGCTAGCATGACAATACATATTCTAATCAAAGCGCGCACACACACACACACACGTGTGAGGTGCCTCATGTCGATGGTGAAATGTTGTGGGCCTTGCTCCACACGTGGGTGATAGAATTGTGACCTTTGAGAAGTTAAAGTGGGTAGGGAATGAAGGCCCAAATTTAATTATGTAGGTTAAAAGAGGTAGTCCCCATTCCCACGCCCTAATTGTTTCCTTGTTTCCCTAGATGCCCTAGTACTCTATGTGATTGATTGTTTCGGCCATGCATGGCCCATGAAATGCTATCAATGCACCTTTTTTTTTTAAATAGATGCCGTGAATAGTGTAATAGCATAAGCACACTTGCAAATGATCTAATGTAAAAAATTCAAATGAATTAACTATATATTAATTTTTACTATTGATCAATTCTTTTGAGTTCAGTATTTGATTTCTATCTTTTTAGTCAACGATAAAAATTAAGACATGACTAGGTTATATAAAAGTTTCACATGGGATGACTGATTCTTTCCATACAATAAAGCAAAGCTAAAAGTTATATGTTTGGTGTGTGAGATTTAGCATGGAATTGAAGTTTAAAATTGAGACGATCTAATTTTAAATTCTGTTTAGTAGCCTTTTTAAAATTAGAATCATAATTCTATATAACAATTCTATAGAGTTGAAAAATAACTATTTCAAACCCTTTTCAATTCTTAACTCATACATTAAAAATTACCAATTACATATCTCATAATTTTTATTATTCTCCAATTGTGACCACCTCTCATTGCCCACCGCTTGCCACTAGTGTCCTACCACCCATTGCCAGATGTTCACCTCCTGTGTACTTAATGTAATAAAAATATTTTAAAATTATAGATCACATATTCAAGTAATAAAGATGAAATTAAATTTAGAATTATAGTTCTAAATCCTAATTCTTTGTAAGAGTCAAATATAAAATTTAAGATTATAAGCTAATACCAATTTGTTAGAATCGGAATTGAATTTGAATTCTGAACTTCAATTCTAATTTCACGCACCAAATAAACCCTAACAGAAATCCAACTTTGATTAATGTAGTTGATCGGTTGCTCTTCCCATATTTATGATGTGTTTCAAAAAATAATTTTCAGTTTTTCATTTTTTGTTTTAATCTATTCCATGTTTCTAAATTTTACGAAGAAATATTAGATGAAAACTAGATCTTGTAGTTTTCATTGTTTTCCTTCGCAAAATCATGATGGTAAGAAGGACTCCCCTTTCCCCATAATTGCAAATGAGTTTCCCATTTTTCTCGTTCAAAACATACCCTTGACCTATCCTGAAAGGGGTAGCCACTGCCTTCCTCCTTGTGGTGATGGTGAGCCCTAAATATTTCCCTCCTTCCCCTTTTCTTTCTTCCCCTCTCACACTTTTACCTTTCCCCTTTGTATCTTTTCACCCACTCTAACTCATACACTATATTTCTTAAAAATGGTGGAAACCCCACATGTGCTCCTCCCACTCTTCTTTCCTTCTTACTCAGTTTTGTCTCATTTTTCCTGGTAAGTTTGATTCATTTGATGGACTTTGACAAGTTCTCTCCAGCATTGCCAACGTACTGGTCTTGTGGTGTAACGGATCCGATTCATGCCCCACTCGGTTTTGAGATCTGGTCTCTGGTTTTAGTGGTTTTGGCCTCATTGCCAACAATTTCGTCGCCAACAGATTTGGTCATGTAGCAAGGCAAAGGGTGCAAGTAGCTCCAACATCCGTGCAGCGGGTACGGACCTATAAAGATACTTTGACACTCAAGTCAGTGAATAAATAATGCATGAAGTAGTAAAAGAATAACATGTAATAAGCTTTGTGATATCTAGAGCCGTTGAACCCTTATATAGTGAGATGTACCCGATAAGATAGAGATAATTTTCCCTGAATAGGGGAGATATTCTTGGGATTTAATATATATTAGATATATTTCGTATTTATAGAAGATATTATGTAATATATGAGATATAATATAATAATAATATGAGATTCCATGAGCTAATAGGAATCTTGTATAATCAGAGTCAATCTAAGATATATCCTTGGCTAAATCAATGGAGAATCTCTAGGAGTCACTATGTCATGTGAACAAATTGTAGAACCCCTTGAAAGAGTCCTCCAAGATTTGGTCGTGGTCAGGACCCATATTTCTAGTCCAGTCCACAGAGTTTGGAGTTATAATTATGAATTCTACATTATACATAAAGAGAGCCACTTGAGCTTTAACTACAAATAATTATTTAACTCTTCATGAAAGATATAGGATACAGGTGTTAGAAGTTGAGACTTTTCCAACACTCAACAAATGATAATTAACTTTTTTTTTTATTCCTTTAAGGTGAGAAGATTGATAAAAATGGAAAAGTGAATGATTAACTATCCTTAAATTATTTTGTGAAACTTACATAAAAAATTATTAATCTAAAAGTCACCAAATTATCGTCTTTTCACTTTATTAATTTTATTATTTTAAAGGAGTCAAATCCATTACTTTAGTTTATACCCGAGTTAATTATTGCATTTTTGCCGGATAAATTCTTAGTTTGTACGTAGTTGAATAAGTGCACTTTTCGAAGACTCAACAAATGACTAGATTTGAAACGATTACTTTTGTAAAAAGGAAACAAGCTGCCTGTATTATTACAGAACTCTTATAGCAGCAAAACATCAATGAAAAAAGAACCTTTTCCTGCATGATATTTTCTCCTTTGTCCTATGTGTTTTTTTTTTCTTTTCAAATGGCTTTAATTTAAACTTGTAATTTTTTCTCTCTAAATTATTAAGAGAAATTCTTAATCCTCTTAATCGGTATGCCTAAAAATTCTTCTAACTTAAAATGTCACTCATCCGTATTAAATAATTTTTATATGTTGTGTAAATTATAACTCATACCATTATAAGTAAAATTTTAAATTAGAGGAATTTTTAAACTAATTGCTAGTACCAAAATATATATCATAACTTAATTATTAATGTATAACTTCCCAAAACCAAGAAAAAAAAATTGAGTTAAATTAGAGTATACGAGGAAATTAGTCATTACACATTAAGCAGTGAATATTTAGGGTTTAGAGTTTAGGAAAGACTTACACACATATATATATATATATATATATATATATATATATATATATATATACTCAACATCTTTTCATTCGAAAGGAACTTTAACGTAAAATCCCAAAACAGGTACGTACAGTAAGTACCTAAAAGGTAGCTACTGAAGTGTCTTCTTACACTCTTACTAACTTGTAACGTGTTGTCCTTGTTCAATGTTGGCTTTGAATCCCCACCAGCATGTGTTTGTGGGGCGTTTGAAGTCGGATTTATGTCAAACCGACTACCGGAAAAAGTGACAGTTCCCTGATGTAGAAAGTTGAACATTGAAGTTGACCACCATCATCCATGGTCCGCCCCATCCTCTCTCCCCAGCATCATATCTTTTGGGACAACTTAAAATTTAGGTCAAGATGAAGAGGAAGAGTTTTAGGTATTTTTTGAGTGAAAAAGGTGTTGATATGTGTCATTTACTTCTCAATATCTCAACTATATTATGTTAAAAATATAATGAAAGTAAGCTCAAAATTGTGAGTCTAGCACTAGCTTCACCCTAAAAACTATCTCAAGGGAGAAGAGATGTCAAGTGTTTATATAAGCTACACCCGATATTTAGGATTGAACATTTGTACATAACTTATTACTGAACACTACAAGTGGCTTAATATTGTTAAATATAAAACCATTAATATATCATAACCCAACAACTTAAGTTTTTGAGAGAGACGGTTTCATAATATGATATTAAAGCCTCTATAACTAAGTGGCCTAGAGTTCTATTCTTGTTGTCCAACAAGGCATTCGCATAAGGGATATGTTAAATTTAAAACCATTACTATATCATAACCCAACAATATAAGCTTTTGGGAGATATATTTTTATGATAAATATAAATTACAAAATATATTAGATTGGAAATTTAATTGGTAGAATATAATGATGCTTAATTGTTTATAAAAGGCTATCCCAGTCATATTTTTAAGCATTGCAAGACTTAATAGAAATAACAATGACCTACAAACTAAATGGATGACTACTAAATGATACAAATTTACCCTTTTTTCTTATTTTAAGAATACTTTAAGACATTCTTATTAGAGAAAATTTGCTTTCAGAATTAAGGACCTTATGACTTGAAAAAAAATTACATACAAGATAATTATAGTCCTTAGATGATATTAATTAATAATAGAATCTAAGAGTGAAACTAAAGTTTAGATCAAATGAGTGTAAGTAATCACAAGTCCTAATCATAATACAGTTGGTTGCTACCTACATTTTTTAATCATCCAATTAGATGTTTGATTTATAGCAGTGTATATGGAAAAAGTCTCCTAACTAAATGTAAAACTCATGTTTGTGAACTCTACACTGAAGATGATTAATCATTGTTTTCGTAATGAATACCCTGTGTTCACAAAAAATAAAAAAAAAAAAAAATAGCTTTGTTCACTGCTTCCATTTCTTTGTCAATGAATGGACATGAACCCTATCATTCACAAGGAAAGGAAAATGGTTAGGGCACAACAAGCAGCAAACCAGGCCCAAACCCATTTCCTCCATGGTTGTTTGCTGCATAGGGACGGGGATTGAGTTGTCCCTACCAATATCTCACTCCGCGGAGCATTGCCTTGGTTAATGGGCGACACTGGACATGTATCATTCAAAACTATAGAGCATGCCTTAATGCCCTTCTGCATGCTTCAGCTGTCCCTTTTACTATATCGTCAGATCTTTTTATGTATTGATCCACTCGATCAAGTTGTCAGGAAAATAATGCAATTCTACTGAATATATATATATGTTTCACGTCAAAGGATGAAATCGTCTTAATTAGCCATGTCTGATGGAAAACATCTATCAAATTCTGGAAAGGCATTTTGTTTCCTCTATGCCCCTTAATATTCCTTATTTTTAATAATATTTCATAGCTAGAGTAATGCTAATTTATGTACCGAATTTTTGATAGAAATTATAATAATGGTTGGATAAAATAAAATAATATAACCTATCAATTCATTTAAATGCTAATAATTATGCAATATTATTATGGATAAGTTTCTAATTGTCTAACATTATCTATTCCCTATTGTATATTTTAAATTCAATTAACTTTATCATTTATAAGCAAAGATTGACGGCAGTAGCAAGTGATATTTTGCAGAGAAAAAAAACTAATCGAAAAACAAAATGTTCAATGGTATAGAATATACTTTCTGTTGATAGCAGTTCATTGTCTATTGATGACGACAATTCTAATTAATTAACTATTGTAGTCTTTTTTTTAATACAAATTAAAAGTTTAGGTTGAGGGGATGATCATCCTAGTCCATAGTTAGAGCATACCTCTGGACTCATTAAGTACTTATAAAAATATTTACATATTATTTTTTACTAATAAGAGAAACTTAAAAATCAAACCCAACTCATAGCAATGTATAAGCTTCTGGTTCACTAGGTAAACTAATGAACTCTGGTCAGCAATTAACTGCTGTAGTTTACATATATTTGTACAAATGAAAAGTTGTGTGTTTGTCTTGAATTTAGGTAAAATGTTCAAACAATCACCCAAAAAATCAAAAACTAAATTGCTCAAACTACAAGAAAGGATATTTGTAAAGCAATTCCTTTTGGATTGGAAACATGATCGATACAATATGTTCAAAAGGAGATTACTTGTACTTGGTTGTTGCAATTTGCACAAGAGTAATACTACACATTTAGAAAAATATATACATGGTCTTTAATAGAAATTGTGGTAATTGTTGAATGAAATAAAATGAAATCATCTATCAATTCATATAAGGCTAATAATTATGCCACATCATTCTGATACAAAATTCTTGATAAATTCTTGGTTTTCTAGCATTCTCCTTTACACAATTAAAATGACAAGTCACTGCACTGAATTTCTACCATGTTCTCTTGTCTCTAAATTAACTTTCCTTTTTATGCATATTCTTATTTGCTTTTCTAATGTTCATATATCGCAAAATGTTAAAATTAAAATATATGTGAAGTACAGAAGTTCTCTTTTCATTCAAAAAATAGAAAGCTAAGTTCATGATATGCTACGTTCATTTAAAAAGAACATGTCGCTCAAGTCAGCAAAGAGATCTTGATAAGTTTAATTAAGGATAATTAAAGATTTTGTTCGTGAAAGAGAATATGGAACATGCTGGATCCATGGCCTGCAAAGCCAAATATGTGAGTTATATGCGCATGTGAAATAATGTGCATATATATATTTAGCTAGTGTACAACAATTAATTTCACATAGCAGTGCCTATATATATTATGTATTCTGTTTCGAAGATTAAAGTTAGATCGACCCCTATAGCTAGCTAGTGCTAAAATTAAACCAATGGCAATTGCATTGTGCAGTGCTGACACATTGAATCTGAGAGAATAATATTGACAGAAAAACAAAACCATATGGAAATCTCAGTACCAAAGGGGGGTTTCGATTTCGAGGATGGTAGTATATACAATGAAGAAAGGGTTCCTTATGGTTGCGTGTACACATTTAGTACGCATGTAATCGAATTAGGACTTTGTCATCGAGCTCAATTAAATGCAGTCCAACAATCGCAATTGTGGCGCAATATTGTTGTTGCGATACCCTCCATAACTGCATCCCAACAAAAATTGTGGTCATATTAATTAATAGTATTTTTTATATAATTTTTTACATTGCAGCGCAATCACAGCCTCAATCGTAACCGCGGTTTAAAAGCCCGGTCCAAGAATAATAATGGATATCATTCACGAATCCCGATCCAAGAAAAGGAACAACTTTTTACACTTTGAAAAACGGGATAATTATATACATAACGAGATGACCTGCGCTGCTTGATCTCTTTGGTGCCGCCAATAATCTGAATGTGACTTATTAATCACTTCATGATTTTGAGTTTTTTCAGCTCCTAGCTAGCTCTAATCCCAGAGATGAGACCCTATCTAAGGGATTCACCTCTAACGCCTTTTTTTATAAAAAAATACGTTAGATATACTATAACTATTTGTAAAGTACTGACCACTGCCCTGTGAACAAAACTAGCAATATCTAAGATCAATAATCATTGAACCAATTATTTTCAATCAGCAAAGCAAAAGGCAAACTAAATTATTATTGTTTCTATGATGGTCACTGGTCATTATAGCAGGGTTTCTCACTCTTTCCACTTCCCTAGCTACTAATCAGGCTTGGTGCTGAAGTTGAATGGCTCTTTTCTTTAGTGAAGATATCAAGGACTCTACTTACAGGCTTGAGTATAAGGGAGAGAAATACCAGGAAAGGTTTCAATAAAGCATGATGTATTTTTTTTCTTAAAAAAAAAGGTATGATGTATATTCTTCTATTGTAGGATTCAATATTGTTCTTGTTCATTGTTAAGTCTATTAACATCTAAATTTTAATGTAGAATTTATATATAGGTTTTGGTTATCAATATCTTTAAATAATTTGCTAAGGAATATAAGATTCTATAAAAAAAAATAAATAAAGCTATTAAAAAATTGTTTTATATAGTAAAACATTTAAGACTATATATATTTTATATAGTACTTATCATTTTTATTTTAAAAAATTTTTTAGGATATTTGTTAACAAAATTTAGTTTATATTCCCCTCCCTTCTAGATGAAAATCATATGTTTCCAAATCATATTTCATTTGTTATCCCACAAATCATTTAATAGCATGTGTAAAATAATTTTTTTAATCTCTTTCAATTCTTATATTTTTACTAACAATAAATGATTGATGAGATAGAAAATAGACATTATTTGGAGACATGTGATTTCCGCCTCTACCTTCTACCCCATGTAAAGTATAAATAAATTTAGAATTCTTGCATGGGTAAAAGTTAACACATCATATTCAATACACTCATAATACAAATGAGTCTCATAAACTTTATTCAACATATTCTCATTTATCTATAGGTCTCACTAGCTTCTTTATAAGTATCTAAAAATATATTCTTATTAGACCAATGTCTATATAGAAAATTTTCAAAAAAATACAAGGAGCATAAGAGGGGATGGTCAGTTGGTGGAAAGGGAGAGGGAGGAAGAAGGGGAAGTGAGTGGGGTGCCCTGCAGCGGCGCACATGGAATAGGGTTTGACACTGAGGCTACACAGTTCCAACAAACTCACATGCCATCTTTCGCCCTATTTTGTGGGCCCTCACACAAACTCCTCCTCCAACCAATGAATCTCACCACATGCCTCTGTTGCACTTGGGTCCCATATTCCCATGCCACTTCCCTCCACCCTTTTTTCTCCAAGTACCAAATTAGGGGAATATAATTAAGAGAAGATCTAGGAAATGTTGTTCTATGCCCAAAATTTGATTAATAATGGCATAAATTTTGAGTTAGTTACATACATTGTTTGATTATTATTGTAACACTGATTACTGATTACAATAAGATGTAATTATATATATTAACAAGGAAATATTACACATGATAATTCAAAATATGCAAGTCACGTTAGTAGAAATAAAATGTTGGATCTCAGTGCATGATATTGATATGACTTGGAATTGATTTTTAGATTTTTTTCTATTGATGAATGATTTGTAAGTATATTTATAAGTATTTCATATTTAAACTTGAAGATTTGTCTTAACCCGAAAATGATACAAACTTTTCTCTTAACCTAAATTTTTCCTCCTCCAAAAAAATTATATAATTTTGGATAAACAAGATTATTTGTACATGATCATGAAATATCATATTCAACCTCGTTATATTCTTCTTAATTCAATATATGTGTACATATTGTTTCCTCTCATATCAATATACAATTAATGGTACAAATTAAGAAAAAAATATTTTTATTATGAGTTACATGGAGTCAATAAATAATTTCAATATAATATTTAAATCATGAAGTTCTCTCACTTAATAAATTAGACTTAAGAAACAAATTGACCCTCCAGGTTGTCATTTTTTATAAGACGTTGATATTTTTAATCTAAATAATCAAAATGTGTCAACCCACCCTATCCCACTTTATAGCCAACCCACGGAAGGGCCTGCTGAAGTCAATATTATATCAACAGTTGGAGAAAGGAAAAAAGAAAATATATGTTAGATTGTAATCTAAAAAAGATGTTTCCACTATGAGATTTGATCTTCGAAATTTCAAAATGAATGTATATATTGCTTTGCTTTAAAGTTAATGTACTCGATTACAAAATCGAATTTACAATTGAGATTATGATGAACTTTCATTAATGAGGATCACAGTCATCCCACGATTTAAAAGACATAGTCAAATGCAAGATTTTGGTGTCTCAAAATGGAAGCTAGGTCGCCTGTCAACCGTGAGTATGCAAGAAAAATCTTCGATACAAATGAATTTCAATTTCTTTTAATTTTCTGGTTGTCCGGTATGGCTTGCCCCAAAGTTGAAGGGGACGGTATTTTGTAGGCAAATTTGTGTGCGTGGCCACGATATGTTGGTGCAATTCTGAAGCAAAACCTCATTGATCAATACCATAAATCTCGTATTCTTGTTTGAGTAATATTATTTGCATCATTGTTTTTAGAAATTCCTTAGAAAGATATTAATTGATCGAGAGAAATATATATACGCATGAATAGTGTTATTTTACTAGAATATGTATTATCATAATTTTGGATAAATTAAAAAATTGAATGAAATAAAATAATATGATTCATTTATCATTAGAATTTAATTTATATATACTAATAGTATAAAACATTTTTTTATATATTGTTATCCAATTAAATCATTATATTTACATGACTTTTGAAGTAATGAGAGTGGGAAAAAATGAACCATATTTGTTGATATTGCCAAATGCAATTGGATAATTGTGTAAATTTTTTTTACACCAACGATATATCAAAATTAAACTCTTAAAAAATTAATATATATTATACCATATATATCATTTTTGTCAAATAAAATTAAAAAAAAATTCTTGCAATAAGGTACTCTTCCGTTTCACAATAAGCGTCGGGTTCTGACTTTGTAATATTTCAAAATATTTGTCCATTTACAATATCTAGATGGTATTAATTTTTTTCTTCTACTTATATCCTTATCATAAATATGTAGGTTAAGTAATCAATAAATTTATTAAGATGAATAATAATAACTATAAGAGGATAATTTTATCAATTCATATAATTTTCTATATTTACTAATATGTTTTATTGTTTTCTTTAATATGTTTATTATTTGGTTTTTGAAACTTGAAGGAGGAAGTATTTTTCTGCGTACACATTGTAACAACCCACATATCCCAACACAAACGTTTAGCCTGTCAAGAAAAGCAATCCTAAAATTAGAAGCAATTAACACAAATATATAATCCATTCCTAGTTCTCATAAATTGTGACTTATATATATATATATATATATATATATATATATATATATATATATATATATATACAAGAAGGAAATTAATCAACAAATAGACACTTAACTTGTCATAAGTGTAGAAAACATGAAATTACAATAGGGTTTAGCCCCAAGCATGATTTTCACCATTTGTTGTTGATTTGTTTGTGTCATCACAGAACATATATGAATCTGAACTCCATATAGATATGGTTCTTAGCAGGCGACATGTCCTACTTCAGAAATAACTAACGCATTAAGTTTGACAATCACTCCTATCCACAGACTTATATAGATTTATAGTAGACTACTCCTAAAGGCATACCGCATTAAAAAAAAAAAAAAAAGAATCGATAGAACAAAAATTGTCTTGCCTATTGATATAAATAATCGTCATTTTCAGTTATTTATAATGATAAACATGTATGCTATCATATATTCTATCTGTTCACCCTATCTATCAAAATTTTGAGATTTTTTATTATCCATTTGCATTGTCATATAAAGAAAATATTAATTATTTTTTTCAATAATATTATTTATATAATTAATTGTATTTACTTACTTTTATTTTTTCAATAGCAAAGTAATTTTATATATCCACTTACAGCTAATATATAAGAAAAATGAATATTTTCAATAATTAGGATATTAAAAATATTAATAAAAAATTTTGACATAAATAATCGTTGAATATATTTTTAAGCTTTTATTGAAAATTATTAAATGTGAGCTTCCCTTTCACCACTCATTGACAATTAATCAAGCATACAGCCTAATAAATTCTGCATCATGTAATCATTTTTCGAATTAGTCATATATGTACATGTGTATTGGAAGTTGATTTTTCTAACATCCACGAGTCCACTTGTGGAAAGTGAATTCCTTGGGTTTAGAATTTTGTTGACCGGTCCTAGGATGATCATTGATCCAAGACCGACAACATACTCGTGGGTTGACGAACAGTATCGCAATGCAATCCATACATACTCATTTACATCTCTCTATTTGTGTGCATGCATGCAGAAAATTAAAGTTAAGAAATTTTTTAAATGAATAGTACATTTCTAACACTTTATTTTTTATACATTCACAATGAAATTTGTGAGATCTATAAACAAGTGAGTATATTTTAAATGAAGGTAGTTAAATGCACTTTTATCATAAATATGTGCAAGTACAAGGTGTTATTATACGAAAATCTCTTGAAAGTTATTCGCTTCGAAAAGCTCAACCTAGATGGCATTGGAAGAGGTGCAACACCCATCACTGGACACACAAGCCTTGCCAAAGAAGCAGCAATAGATCTAACGCCGAGCAATAATGGTGACGAAGAAACCCATATCTGTCGCTCACGATACCAGAAGATCTACTAGATATTGTGCCTAACTATTTGATATTCCAGGAGAATTTTTATTATCCTTATACAAGTAAATTTGAAGTTGGTTTTAAAAAAATGTCTAGAGAAGTTGCTAAAATATTTCAATTTAATTCCTATACACTAAGAGGCATTTGGTTACCGAATGTTCTTACATTCTTGGGAATTTTATTATTGAAAAAGTTATTCCCATAAATATTTTCTTAGTAATGCAAAATATATAGATACGTGTGGTATGAAAACCAAGTACCAAGTGGTATTCTTAAAAATACGGTGTATTTTTCCACAAACACCCATGACAAAATGGTGTCAACCAACGATAGGGTGAAAAAGAAAATGGAGGTATTTTTATTCACATGAATAAAATTTTTCTGGAATACTTTTTTTATTTGCTAATTGGACATGGAACCTTGCATCCTCATATTTCCATAAATGTATAAATATTTCACGAATCAAATGCTTTCTACAGCTATATTTGGTTGGAGGATAAAAATAGGGATAAGTTTTTTATGATTGAATTTTATATGTAATTTTACACATAAAACTAAATTATGGAAAGTTTATCCTATTTTCATCCTCCAACCAAACACATTCCAATAGTGTAAATTTTACATGGTCATTCAATCATTATTATCATACAAGATATAATAATTGATTGTCTCACTTATTATTTAAGAGATCATATAAATGAAAGATTTTGATTGAGTCACAATATGAATATTTTTCATTTTCAATGCTTCAGAATTAAACTCAAAACGTTTCCCCCCTATGCATAATGGCTTTCAATGATAAACGGAAGGAATAGTGATTTTGCCCTTTGTGAATTTGTGTGAAAAAAAGGGAAGAAGAAACCCTAGGAATAATACTAAAAGAAAAATAATAAGGTGAGATAAGCAACCAACATTGGTGTCCACTTTCCTCTGCTTCCACTCAACAGTCATAGGAAGATAACATGACCCTGTCGTCACCAATCCCAACATAGTCGGAAAAAGTCTTGCATACACACCCCTCCACGTGTCACGAGCCCATTGCTTCTTTCCAAAACCTGACAAAAAAGCCCCTCATGCACTTGTATTAATGCCTACCCTGCCCAAGCCCCAAAGGCTCCCTCTCTCTTTCAACTTGCCTCACCCTTATACATACCTCTCATCACCCCACCACTCACTATTATTGCCACAAAGAAACCAAACCACACTGAATGCTTAGTGAGAGATACAAAGAGGTTTAGAGAGAGAAAGAGTGATAAAGTGATATTATATACAGGCAAAGAAAAAGTTCATGGAAATTGGCCTGAATAAGAAGAAGAAGGAGAACATGGTGTTTGAAGAAACTGAGCTGAGGCTGGGGCTGCCTGGAAATAATAACAAGAAGAATGGAGGCACTGCATCAGCCACTACTGAAGGAGGAGAAGTTGTGATGAGGAAGAGAGGATTCTCCGACACTGAGACTGAGACTGTGGACTTGATGCTGAATCTCTCCTCCAAGAAGAAGGAAGCAAATGCTAATAATGGAGCAGATCCATGTGACAAGCCCAAGACTTCACCTAAGGAGAAGGCACTCTTGCCTTCTGATCCCGCCAAGCCTCCTGCTAAGTAAGTAGTTTATTGTGACATATAGTACTGTTGCATGATCATCATCATGCATATATATATATGTCTCATGATTTTACATTGCATAGATAGTAGTTTCCCTCAGTTTTCCTTATCTGCTGTAACCAAAAGGCAATTTCAATTTTTTTTAAACTTATAAAATTATATTTGTCACAATAAAATTTAAATTTTAAATTTTTTGCATACTACCAAAATTTCTCACCACTAGACTCAATCTTAGTGGCTCAAGGCCATTGCAATTCAAAACTATTAACTTTGATTAATTTTCTATTTGTAACTTTAATGATCTTCTCAATGGAATAATAGCATACAAACATGAGGATGTATAACTGTGATTTTACTAACAAATAACAATTAATATTTGGGTTTTATCAACGAGTACTCTTAAAAAGATTTTGAAATTTTTGATACATTCAATAAATTAGAAACTTAAAGGTTTTGATTTTCTATTAAAATCTTCCACTTTAAGATTTTTTTTTATTAAAGAGTGTCCTTATTAGGACATGCTATTTAACAAAACTCTTAATATTGATGGTTAACAATTTTTGGTGCTATAGAAAATGGAAGCAAAGGAGATTAGATCATGAGAAATAAAAATGAAATATTAAAAATTTAAATTGCTCAAAGATCTCGGGGGGGGGAGAGAGAGAGAGAGAGAGAGAAGTACTAGTATAACAAAGTTCTCTTGGTCAACGTACCGTTTATTATGAGAGCTAGAAATGTTTTCTAACTGCCTTCAAATTGTTTGGCTATTAGGTAGTTAATTATAGGGGTCACGACACCAATAATCTTTGGATAATTCCACAGGTTTGGACGATATATGGCAATCCAGAAAGATTATACTTCTCTTGTACACTCTAAATCTCTATGAGGAGCATATATAGTGTTATGGATTCCAGTTATCACCATGTAATTTATATAATTTACTATCTAGTTCTTGAAGTAATTCTCTATGATTAATTTTCTTTTCTTCCTTTTTTTAGCTTGATGAATTAACCACGCACAAAGCACGCACTCTAATTATAAAGTGATGATGATCTATATTTATATATAGATATATGCGAATTTATGGAAATAAAAATGAAATGAATTTCAGGGCGCAAGTGGTGGGTTGGCCACCCGTACGGTCATACCGGAAGAACATGTTTGCGACTCAGAATCAAAAGAGGATGAGCAGCGGAGAGGAGAGCGAGAAGAAGGGCAGCCCTAACAATGGCCTGTTAATAAGCTTTGTGAAAGTGAGCATGGATGGAGCACCTTACCTCCGCAAAGTGGACTTGAAGATCTACAACAGTTACCCACAGCTCTCTGATGCCTTGGGCAAAATGTTTAGCTCCTTCACCATTGGTAATTTATCCTAATAATCAACCTCAAAGTTTTATGTACATTTTTGTGCCTTTGATTTTTTTTTTTTTCAAAACAGTATTGGCTAACATATATTCATACATAGCATAGGGCAAAATAAGTTTGTTTTTTCCCTTAATTTTATCTTTATATATATTTTTTCAATTTGGCTCATAATCCCTTTTTTTTTACTTTAATTAGTTTATTATTTACAAATCGTCTTCAGTTTGATTTTCTAGTTATTTTTTATCACATAATTAATAAAAAAAATATGACATAATATATTGTAAATCTACACGTATATTACGTCAATATTTTTCATTAATTATATGATGAGAAGAAGTAACTAGAAACTGAATTGAAAACCATTTGTTGTGATATCACAAATCAAATTAAAAAGAATTAAGTGAAAAAACAAATAACCAGGAATTTTGGAGATAAAAGAGAAAAAAACGGATCTCAAATTTTGGTTATTAAGAGATAAGGCAAATAATCAGGTTACTGTGCATGTAAACATATACAGTTGAATCAGGTCATGCATGTTGACTGATAATATATGATATCAATTATTGGTGTGTGTTCTTGATGTACTATATTGAAGGAAATTGTGAATCCCAAGGCATGAAGGATTTCATGAATGAGAGCAAGCTGATGGATCTCTTGAACAGCTCCCATTATGTCCCAACCTATGAAGATAAGGATGGAGACTGGATGCTTGTCGGTGATGTCCCATGGGAGTAAGTTTAATTTTCCTCCTCTTTCTTGAACACCCAAAATTATTGTGATTGCTACAAATGGACCTTGCAATTAAAAGAAAAAACACAAGGAAAAAGGGCAGGAGGGATGCATATGTATAGTCATGTCAAACAAGTCCTTATCGAATAAACTTTAAGTAGAAAATGATGTGTTTTCATTTACTCTCTTATCATGTTCATGTGTGCTTTAGAAAAGTATGTGTTTTATTAAGGTAGAATTATTGTTTTTGGCTAATTATATGCCTTAAGATATATTACACACCATCAGGTGTGGATAAGGTGGTATTCTTATTTTGACTAATTATTTTATGTTTGGATATAATTTATATTTGAATATAATATATTTTTTTTTATTTACTTTAAACACTTTTGTATAGTATAATAAAAAGGAAGTTTAATTTCTTCAATACTCATGTAAAATTCAAGTATTGATACCATATAGTTATTTACGTTAAAATTATGCCATATGTGCCACTAACATAATTTATTAAAAATATAGAAAAATAAAGATTTAATTACAACCATTGAAAACAAAAATGATATTGATATCTAAATGGTGCCTAAACAAAAATAAAAAATATTTTTTAAAGATAAAAAATACAATTTCTGATAAAATATATTTTTAAAATTTTCTAATAACCATGTTCCTCCTACTAAAAGAATTTACACAAATATATAAAAATACATAATAATTAGAGGGAGAGTCTTGATGTAATAATAAGGTTGTTGTCCTTGTATTGAATTATGTATTCAAATCCTGAAATGGTCTTTCTCCTTACAAAAATAAGAACTCTACATCGACCCCAAAACCCCATCATATCATAACCTCTTGTATTAGTCTGCCCTTTTTTATATAAAAAGTGTAAAAGTTACTTTTATAATAAAAAAAAGTTTTTTAAAATCAAAATTATGGTATACAATTGAGTTCTATATATGTATTTTGAGAAGCCATTTTTTTTCATGAAAATTGTAGCATCAATGAGCCCTTTTCAAATTTCAGTACAGACTCACTTAGTAAAATTTCTTAGTTGATTCAAACGATTACCCTAGCATATATAGCGATCCTAATAATTATTGTATTATAGTTTTAGTATAACCTCAACATTTTCTTCATGTCAACCAGGATGTTTGTTGAATCATGCAAGCGTTTGCGTATCATGAAAGGAAAAGAGGCAATTGGACTGGGTTAGTATCTCCATTTCCCTTTCAATTTCATTTCCCCCAAAAAAAAACCCTACTATTGATCATGATTCTATCTATGGTTTTAAATTGCTATTTATAACCTCAATTCCACAATATTACTGTTGTGATATCCTCCTCAACCACATCACATAGCAGCAATTGCAGTCGGACTGTTAGCATTTTTAATTTCCACAATTTTCTTCACTATAATACAACGGCAATTTAAAGTATTGTTCCATGTTTTCCTTCTGTTTTAGTCATATAGACACCAATGTTTAATATCTTGTTTAGTATTGAATTCTACTGATCATATTAAGGGAAATCTATACCAGTACGGGCTAAAAGTAAACTTTGTTATTGCAGCACCTAAAGTCATGGAGAAATGCAAGAACAGGAGCTAGAGCAGTCATCAACCAGTCTATAACCTGCTCCATCCTTTGTGGTTGCCCAGTTGACTAAGCAAACTAAGCATGGATAACTGCAGCAGACACAGATGGACAGAGTGGTGTGTTAAAAATATAGTTAATCTGTGTATCATCATATGGTTTGTTGTATAATATAATATTAAACAAAGCACTAGATGCATGTGTAAGCATAAATTATGAACAGAAACTGTAATGACCCTAAATTATGTTGCAAGACTTTTTATTCTTCCTGTGTGCTTGCTCAATAATAAGGTTAATAATGTGCTGTCTGTTGTAATAGCTCTATGTTTTCATTTTCTATACTATTTTTTTCTTATTATTATCTGGTTCCCTATATATATATATATTCAACAAAATCATTATAGCTAGGAATTCTTTTTAGGGGATTAGGGAAGAGGGATAGCGGAATTTTAACACTGACTTTCCACTCAAAGGATGTAGTAGACAATCACAGTTACTAGCTTGTAGGCTTAATCACTTCTGATTTCTCATTTTGATTAATTTTTTAGTTGGTATGATAATAACATTGTATTTGCAATGTTAAGAATCTTGGATATTTATTTTAGGTCAAGAACCAAGTAGCTATAGTATAGTTGAGATGTTCCCTGACCATGATAGATGGGGGACAATATCATGTGCATGCTCATGGAGCATTTATGCATGCCCATTGATGCCTGTTCTTCAATTTACTACTATTATTTTATTCCATGAACATGCAAATTAAACATAATCTTTTGTTATATATAGAATGGGCCGGGGAGGAATTATATATGGATATTAGTGCCAACATAAACTTTTTCTTGAAGACATGTATGTGTGAACCGTGAACGGAACTATTTGTATTCAAAAGCATTTATAAACCGTAAATGGTCCCTCATTTTGGTGTCATTTAATGGATGGAATTTAGTGATAGCTAGTGCTTTCGGTTTGACAGAAATCCTAATTATGATATTTCTTATGTCGTGATCATTCGTTTTCTTAGTCATAAAGCCAATTGACGTAAGGCAAAATTGCATTTCACTAAAATTAAGGTATTGCGCACTTTACTCCTAAAAATTTAAAATTGTATAAATTGACATCCGTAATCTTTTTTGAATATGCACTTTAGTCCTTTTGTCAAAATTTCGATTATTATTATTGAAAAATAGATACATTATATCCTCTTAAATTTTAGGTCAGGTGGCCCAACACTCTAAACTAACGTGTAATTTCGTATCCTAAATTTTTTTAAATGTGTGTTATTTTTATCAACAATAGATGAAAAAACCAGCAAAGGATAAGGGGTCGATTTGCACATTAATGAAACATTAGGAGGTCGATTTGTACATTCTTAAATATTTGAGAGTAAAATACACAAGACCTATAATTAAAAGGAATAAAGTGTAATTTTCCCTTAAAATAATAACAATCTAAAGATTTAATGTGATCATAATCACAATAAAGCTTTGAAAATATTATAAATCACGTATTAGATTTATGAAATTTTGAACAAAAGCCCTAAAGGCTAAGAAATATGGTTAAAGAAGCAAATTAAAATGTAACATTTTTTAAAGCTCCTTAGGTATTTTTTTCAATAATTAAATAAATATCTGACTCTCAAAGGAGAAAAGCAAGGATAATAACGGCCAAACCCGGTGAAATCACCACAAACACAACATAACAAAAAACAAAGATTGCATTGAAACATGAAAAACTAGATAAAAAAAAATCAATACACAACAGCACCCTAACCACCAGAAGGAGGCGATGGCAATGACATGAAACCGATCCCTCTACACCTCACATGACAAAAATTTTGCATCTCACTTTTGGTAATTCATTCCAAAATTTCACACTATAAATTGTCTAATAAAATCATTCCATTTTAATAACTTTTTAGGTAGTGATCTAAGATTCAACTATATGTATCTTTGCTAACGTGTTAACACATTATTGGATGATAATGTAAAAAAATTTTATACTATTAATGCATAGAAATTAAATTCAATCAATTGATTAAAGACAAATTTATTTTATGAAAAGATTGTAATATTTTGTCTCTTATATTTATATAAAAATTTATTCATTAATTGTACTGCTATAACTTACTTGAAAGTTTTACATAACTAATGTCTATTCAACTCTCAATTTTCACCAAGTCTCCACTGTCAATACTTTGATTAACTAGCTCATTATAGGGTAAGGTTATTTTATTACAAATTTTCTCAATTTATAATCCTCAAATTATAAACCTTATTTCGGAAAAACAAGTGTCGTTAAATCGCTTTATCTTACACTTTCGATTTTGATAAACATAATAGAAATGCTTTCCAAATGACACACACTGTGTTTGAAACTCTTGTAGACACACTGCCATCATAGTGCTGAGACCAGAAAGAAATAATACCGGGATGCAACAGTCATGGACATTATAGTGCCATCACCATGTTCAAGTACGCCCTGTTTATAGGCTTGTTCCCACCCTTTCTTTGCGCCCCTTTGCTAAGCTACACTCCCAAATTCATTTACTACTACTTGTACTATTACGCCAAAATCACTTTCAATGAGAATTGTATCTTCTATTTGGACCTTAGGCTAGAAGATCTGCTTTCACTCAATCTTCATGGAGGGTTAAGTTGGTGATATAATATTTCAATTTTTTTAAAAATAAAGGCATTAAGGTTGTGAATTCTTCCTAGAAGGGATAGGGGAGAGGGAGGTGGAAGTGAACATGAGACCACTCACTTAAAGATGCAGGAGACAACCACAATCACTAGGTTACAGGGTTAAATGCTTCAATTTATTAAAACTAAGTTTTCTATTTCTTGGATCTCCCCCAAAACTCTATGTTTCACCTTATTCTATTTGCTTTCTATTAATGTGTAGTGACTAGTGAATCTTAATTTGTGCATGGTTGTGGGAACTTTAGTGTTAGGATATAAAATCGTTTATGTGCTTTTACTCATATTTTGGGAGAAATAGTTTCATGAATGGTATCAGAGTTTACGATAAAATGATCTAGGTTTCGAACCACCATTTTGATAAAAATATTCACGCTTTAAGTCCAAAAGAGACATTTGTACTATGTGAGGGAGTATGTTAAAGTATAAAATCATTTTATATCTTTACTCATTAACTTATGTTTTTGGTGAGAGAGAAGGTTTCATAACACTCGGCTTTGTTTCTTGTTTTGATATGCCTTAGAATATCTAGATGGCCGGGAGAACATCCAAGTCCATCCTCTTTGGAAACAAGTATAGAGGTCGAGTCCATGATCCCCTTATTCATGGTGAACGCAATTGATAAGGATCATGTCTCAGTGTGCTCTTTGCAGTGATAAAGCTTCCATAGTCTTCATGAAGGCAGGAATATCTTTATCCACAGCCCTGTACGAGACATTGATGAACCAAAGGTGTTTGTTGAGATTAGTTTCATTCCCTGCATTTACTTTCTAGTGAAGTTACTCTTTCATTGCTTGATCGGTCTATAATGAATTGTAGGATGAAATACAATGACCTTCCCAAGATTTGATGAAATTTACCCTAACTCCTTTGTACTTGTTAAATTTGTTCATGAAGTTCTTGAGTTTAATTATGCACTGTCCTCTCCTCCATTACATATTAAAGGAAATATCAGTATCACTTGGATAAATAGAAAAAAATTGTGGTGAATTTCACCAAATTTAAAGAAAAGGTAAGTGTAATTTGCCCTTAATCAGGTCAATTGTCTCCAGAGAGATATCTTTTATTGCTGCTATCATTTGAATTGCACTCATAAGATACTGCAGCATGAGTGTTTACCCATAGGAGATAACTCCCGAACTTTCAACTTATAAAAGTGGCCTTCCCCTCCCGTGCCACTCCCTTTCTGACTATCAATGCAAGCATAGATTATTACATGATTTAAACATTTTATAACCTAGGCTTGATACCAGTGAGATGGGCCACACTAATCAATTTTCAGTCCATTTCCAAAATGATCTAATCTTATTTTATTCACTTATCTGACCAACAAAAAAAACCTGTATTCACTTATGGCCAATTTGGGAAAGATTATTTTAAGCTGACCCAAATAATGATAATAATAATAATAAAAGATTATTTTAAGAACAAATAATCGTTTTTTCATAAAGTCTTGGAAAGTTGTTGATTAAATTATAAATAATTTTGAACCCAAAATAAATTACCCCACGACATGAGCACTTTAGCAGCTCTAAAGTTCAGGCCTTCCAACGTTGGTACTAACTACAACATATATCATTTAATATGTGAAAGGTTATGAGCTCAATACAAATTTATAAATTGCCTGCAGCAGTACTACATCCAAGATTATTTCTACTAAATGAATGCTGTAAAAGCCAATGCCAGATCCCAATGCATGAATAGGAGAACTTCATACAAAAAATATTAATTTTTATTATAAAAAATAAGAATTCCATCAAAAGTTCATCAGCAATGGCTAAACTTGGACATCTGATTGAAACGTGATAGACAGTTCTACGGCACCAATTTTTGGAGCCAAACTCGCAAAAATATGACTTGTTTGGTAGCTAAGGGGGATAACGCCTCTGAAATTTAAATCACAACATAAAATACATTGCACAAGTATACATTAGACTCAGCCTCAAAGGGAATGCGATGATCAGTCCACCAGCACATTACAAGGCCGTTTCTCAATCCTTCTACGCTTTTTATCAGGCTCAGCGCACTGCAGAAAGGAAAAATACGATATAAATCTTCATATGTAACAATGCAAAGCGTAGCAGAGATGAGAAAACTAGGCTAGTTCTAAATTCAATTTTTCTGTTGTGTGGGGAATTGAAACAAAAACCATTCATCATTGATGTTAAGCCTGATATGAAGCTAGCGTCCTAGAAATATATGCTTACAAGTTTCACTTGTCCCACTTAAGCCAAAAATAACAAAGGTACAATAAAACATGCCATATGTTATCTCTTTAAGGAAATGTTTGGAATGATAAAAAAATGGAAATGATTTGATTTACAAATTAAACCTTATGTTTGGACTTTAAAAAAATAAGAAATGATTTCATTTGTCAAATGCGTAGATTTGCTTCCTTTATTTTTAAATCCTATCAAATTTGATAGGATTTGAGTGTAATTAATTTGATTTTAAAACTTAAAACAAATCAATTCAATTCCTATTTTAATAATTCCAAACAATTTTAAACATATGGATTTTTAAATCAATTCAATTATTATATTTTTTTTATGAAATCATTCAACATCCAACCCATCTTTGACTAATCAGATTTGACCTAAAGGCCTATTTCAAGCATAAGATTTAACTTATAAGTCAAATCAAATTAAATCATTTCAAATCAAATCAAATCATTCTCTAATTTTAATCATTTCAAACACTACCTAAGCTTTACCTCGCTCTCTAGTGAATAAGGAACCCGAACTCTTTTGGAGCCATCAGGTAGACGTTTAGAAGGTGAATGGTTTTCCATATCAGTAAAAGCATTGCAGACCTGCATACAGATTGTACAGCATATTTTATATTAGCACCATGAAAGCATGAAGGATTAAACCACATGGTGAGAGTAAATGTGCTTTATTCATGTACTGGAAATTTGTTAAAGAATCTAGATTTTCAGATCCAAAGTCAACCCATGAAGCACAGATCTCAGCATGATAATTTATAGAAGTATGGAATACAACATCTGGAGAACTGTTTTGTTACCTGACTTTGGATAGCCCCAATCAACGTATCATGACAACCTGATGCATGCACCTTCTCTAAAGTGGGGCACTGAAGCAAAAGTCTCTCTGAACCAATTAATTTAATAAGAAAATCAATCTTACTATTTTCAGGGGAACTCTGAACAGTTGCATCAAATTTTCAGCCAATAATAACTAAACAGGGAAATGAAATGAATACCTGGATGCAAATTTCTACAAGAATTTAGATTCAGATCATTGAGTTGTGGACAGTTTAAATATAGGGCCTGCATATTGATTGAAATGAAGAAATATAAACATTAGAAGCCACAGAGAAAAAGGTTATGCAATAAAAATCTTCAGCCTAATAAAACTCACATCCAAGCCAGAGCAACCCCATAAACTGAGTTTCTTTAAACGGCTATGTTTGATGATTAGCTTTTGATTTATAAGGTGCAGTTTTGCACTGGATGTTTTCTGTGATTTGCTGTTGTTTTCGTCAGTGGCTGGATGGAGGGAATCAGGGTCACATATGGTCATGCCACAGTCCATAAGCTCAAGAAGCGGCAGCTGAGCTGTGGCAAATTGAATTCCACCTGAATCATGTAATGCAGCAGATGAGTAAGCAGAATTCATGCAAAGTGAAAGTTTGCGAAGTGATTGAATATATAGCAGGCAATTACTTGATGTCACGTTAGGACAAAGAGCAAGAAGGAGTCTTGACAATGTTTCAGGGAACACATTGCAAATCATTCCTATGCCACTGTCACTTATGCCAGAACTGTGATGAAAGTTAACTGTTAGATATAATTTCTATAGTATAAGGAAATTGCGGGGAAAAAGGCATACTTGAATTATAAATTCTTGTATTGAAGTTTGCAATATATTTTTATAAAAGTATTGAGTTCCATCGGAAGTTTGTCAACAAGGTGAATGGACACATTTGCAGGATTCCCATCACATTTTAATGCAATTAGAATAGGTATGGATACATACCCACTGAGATCAAGCAATTCTAGATTTGGATAACTTGAGGCGATTGCAGCAACAGATGCATCAGTAATTTCAGATCCAAGAACAAGAGAAAGCATTCGCAGTACCCTGATTAATTGCATATTTAAGCAGAATATCAATAAGCTTATCAATTAATTGGATGTTGTAACAATCACTAACTTATTATAACAAAAATAGGAGAAAACATGAATGAGAATGACATTTCAATGATTATATAATAGAAATCCCGTGATATAACCATGCTTAAATCCTCAATGAAGTCGGGAATAAATTAAGGTTTGATCCCAAGTCTTCATTGTTGAATTTCATTATTCTGAGTGTGACTGTGTGTATATTGCATGCATGTGTTTCGGTAGTTGTTATATGGTTTCATTTCATTTCCTATGCATCCTGTTTGGCATGCCAGACAAAATTGAACAGGCTATTCGGATTATAAATGTTTGGTGCATGCACCAGAGGTATGATTTAATACACACAGGAAGTTCAAAGTATTGTGATTAAAGACTTCTATGTGAAGGGAAAATCGATATTCTCAATAACAACTAGAAAATAGATGTCAAGATGCCAAAGCACGACAAACCTGAACTGAGCAGCTGTAAGAGCAAGCACAGCAGCATGAGAAAGCCGAATTGAAGCTATATGTATGTTCTGCAATCTCGAACAACTTCTTCCTAAACCTTGAATCATAGTTGCGAGATCAGTAGTATCATTTTCTTGCTGAGAGAACTCCAAGGAAATCTCTCTCAATTGGGGACAGTTGAATACCTACCATTACAAAGTATCTGTTAGTAACTTGTGTCCCCTCTGAATGCATGCTACTAGGATGGATATCAATTTAAAATTTGATAACACCTTATTAGATTAAGGGCGAAAGGAAAGGTAATAATCACCATTTTAGAAAGAGATTGCAGATCTGACAGCCAAAGTGTGGAGAGACTGGATGAACAGAGGACAAAGCCCCCCAGATTAGAACAACCTTCCATCTTGAGGCTTCTGAGGCTTCTTTTATCAGCAGCAAATCTGCCTAATTCATCCCTGCATTTTCATAGTTGAACAAGTAGAAATAAAGCTAAACAGCAAAAAGCACCAATCTTTGGCTCAAATTTGCATACGCTAATGTAAGCTCCTGCTACATGTGACGATCTAAAGCAAAGGCATAAAATGATAAAGGTGCAAGTGATTCAACAGAAATCAGAAAACAAAATACAAATTTTTTTTTTTTTTTAACAAGAAATTGACAACAAAAGTTCTAACAGAACAGCCAATACAGTTTACCGACTTATTAACAGTAAATAAAGCTATAACGAGGCAAAACAAAAGTTACATCCGCTATTATAAAAGCAGATTTTACAATCTACAACATTGCAATTTAGCTTTAGGGTTTCACCCCAGATACTATGTGGTAGAGTAAACGATAAGTCACATTTACACCACACAAACACAATGATGTTAAACACAGAACTAGAAATCTGAAATCGTACTGGAAAAATAGAAACCGAAATGGCATTACGTTCACATTGTATACGATTACATTAAATCTAACCTTCCACACAAATAAAAAAAGAGGGTTCAAAAATTAAAAGACGAGAACACGAACCCATTGATCCGATTGACTGCAGAATCAGACATCGTGACCTCCATACATTCCAGTTTAGGGCACGAGAACGCAATGCAAGCCAGCATCGTCGAATCAAAATCACTGCAAAAAACCTAACCAGTAAGATTCATAACATAAATATAAAAACATAAACATAAAACAAAAAAAAAACCAAGCCAGTGCAATTTCAATATCCATTTCTTTTTCTTTTTTTTAAATCAAACGGTGTTTCTTGACACCATTTCCGTAATCATCAAAAACATTTTCTTGATTATAACTCGTGATTCAGATAAGAGTAACATTCTTTTTCTTCAGTGCAATTTCTTAACCACGACCCTCAAATTAAAATTAAAATCTTCGATATTTTCAGATTTCGTGGCTTAATATTATTATCATTAATTATTCGTTCAGATCAAAATGCAAGATCGGAATCTTGAAACTGCAGATCCAATATCGCGACACACACACACCTCTCCATCCTAAGAGAGAGCCTCAAGATCCCAGGGCACTTCTGCAACATCGACGCAACGAAACCTACGTGAACGCTCGCCGGAACCCTAAGTCTCAGCTCCTCCGCCGCCTTCCACAGCTTCCTCGCCGTCTCCCTCCACCCCTTGCACACCTTCGCCGCCGCCAACAATGCCGCCGGCGGCAGCCTCCGAAGCACCTCCCAAAGGAGACTCGTCGGCAACCCGCACGAATCCAAATCCAAATCCAGATCCAGATCTAGATCCAGATCCGGTTCCTCAAACGAATCTCGAGCCTCCATTTCCGACGCCTCGATCTCTCCTCCGGCAACTCCTGCAGCTGCATCACCGTCATCGAAATCATCGAACGACAGCGCGCGGCGGAGGCGCGAAGGCCCGGGCCGGAGCGCAGACGCTGAGGAAGACGCGGAGACGGCCACGACGGCGGTTGAGAGAGACGAATCGGTAGGCGTGGCCGCGGAGACGGTGGCGGCGGAGGAGGAGACGGAGGTAGGAGTTTTCACGTTGCAGCTGTGGCCTTTCTTCGGAAGGCCACAGCGGCCGCAGTTGTAGTTGCCGCGCTTCTTCCCGCGCTGCTTCACGTCAGAGGTCGCGGCGTCGCCGCCGCACGGTGCCAGCGGAGCCGTGGCGGCGACGTTAGGGTGGTGAGATTGTTGCATTGTGTTGTTTGGAAAGAGAGGGAAATGCGATGGGAAAAATTGTGGAATGAAGATATAAAGAGAGCGCGGGAACGAAGCGCGCGCTTCTTTATTATTTTATTATAAATATTATTATTTAATTTATCTTTTTAAAACTAAAAATGAAATAAAATATTGACTTTGGTCTGTTTGGTGCCGTTTTTTTGGATTTATATATCACATGACATGCTTGTTTCTTTACAAGAGGCACCGGCACGAGACTATGAGACTGTGAGAATGATTAATTGAGATTTTTTTAATTAATTGTGGTTATAACGTTATCTTCCTTTTTAATTACGATGTATTAATTAATTTTAATTTCCTGGCCTTGACAAGTGATTTATGACCATGAATGTGATTAAAGTTTATTGCTTTTTAAGGATCAACTAGGCTTGTAAAATGATGAATAAATTTGTCTATCATTGAAAAAAATTAATTGCATAGATGATACGATCTCGATCGGATCGAAATGACTGTGCCAAGATGTTTTTATCACTTCATTGAAAATGTTTTAAACATTGTGTGTTTTTCGGCAATGTTTGAACTGTTTACGTATGTAAAAAATATTTGTTTCTATCATTTTAGATATGCTAATATTGAATATTTATTTGTTTTATTTCTAAATATATTATGAAATTCAGATTTTCTTATGATTGAATATTATTTAGAAATCGCTTTCGATTTTGAGGGAATGGAAATATTATGAAGGGAATAAAGCTATAGCGGGAAGAATAGTTTTTTCAAATTTTTGTTCGGGAAGGAAACTCAAATAAATAGTATTTTACTATACGATATCGATAACGATATCAGGTAAATATGGAATTTTTTTAATGAAATGTTATTTTACATTTGTTTATTTCTTACCAAATGATAATCACAAACATAACACAGTTATTAGTTAGCTTATTTTTTAAATATATATTTAGGGGTTCAATTCTTAGTAATGTATATGGAGAAGGTTTCATAACCTAAAAACAAAATAGTTATTACTTTTAGCAATAAATACCTTAGATACACTTAAAAAAAAGTATTTATCAAATGATTTTTTTTCCAAAATGTGTATTGAAAGTATACACACAAATCTAACAATTCACATTTATACACATTTCAAATAAAGTTTATGGGACCCACTTTTTTTATTGTAAGTATGGTTAAATTCGAGTTATTAAAATTATATCTCCACATAAAATCTCATCTCCAAATAGTCTTTGTAAAGAGTACATGCATCATATTTCTACACCCAAAATATTCATACCGATTGTGTGAAAGGTAGAATGACACAAAATTAGCCTTTCTTTTTCTCAATAACATTATTAGTCATATTGGGGTAAGCTTGACTTAACTTGAAATTAGCTAATTATATATATATATATATATATATGAAATATGTACTATAAAATATAATTTGAATTTTCTTTTACTTCTAAAATTTTATTATTATATTATATATAAAGTCCAATTTTTTATAAATTATCTAACAATTTAGTTAATTTAATTTGACTTAGTCACTAATCAAGTAACTAAAGTCATTATTGAATAAATAGATGAAATGGTCCAATCATAAAATTGAATTAAATTTGAGTTTAGCCCAACCCAACTTAACTTTAGCTTTATACAGCCCTTTACCCTCGCTAAGATTTTACTTGATTCGGATACTGATACTGGCGAAAACTTTTCTTCCTATGTAGTATGTAGTTTTCCTCCTGTGAGGTCACTATGCAAATCCTTTGAAGATGGTATATCGTGCATCTAATTCAGTGGCCATGAAACATTTTTGTTTAGAAAATTCAATGCATTCTCAATCAAAATATCAAGTACATTAGGAAAGGAAGAAAGAAACTGAATAAATAAACAACAATCAAGAAGAAAAGAACAACCTCAAATATGTCATCATTGGAGTGGCCAATGCTACTGTCTCTAGCATTTCTTACCCTTATTCTCTTAACTAGTGAAGCTAGAAAGCATGACCCATATGAAGGAGGAGTCAGTATCCAAATGATAAATGGTTGCCACAGCACAATTTACCCAGCTGTGTTCACAAAGAAAGGGCATAGAGTAACTCCCACAGGGTTCAAAATGGACCCTTTAGATGTGTATGATCTTAAAGTCCCTGATTATTGGTCAGGCACTATTTGGGCAAGAACTGCATGTAGTGAAACAAACAAGACCTTTCATTGTGCTGTTGGTGATTGTGGCTCTGACCACATAAAGTGCCATCATCATAAAATTAAAGCCCCTGTGACTCTAATCAAGTTCAACCTTGCTCCAAAAGGTGGCATTAGTTCCTATGCAATAGATCTTAGATATGGCTTCAATTTGCCAGTTACAATAACCCCATTAGGTCACCACTGCAAGTACATAACATGTTTCAAGGATTTGAAGTTTGAATGCTTTTGTATGATCAAGAAGGGGGTAAGCTTGCTTGCAAGAGTGCATGCTACGCTTTAGAAGAGAAGTGTGAGGTGAATGAATACACACAGCTTGTTGAGAATGAATGTCCGGATGCTGTTTGTAATGCTTTTAATCGGACTCTTTTTCCATGCTTTGGTGCAATTAGTTATTCTGCCCATGAGTCACAAGTTCTGCAATCTCACTATGGAAGAAAAACACATATTCTCAAATTATGACTCTTTTCATTCACACCAATCACTTATTGTTGTATAGAAGATAAATAATATGTTTTTCGTATCTATTGTAAAGTTTTAAATGTTTATTTTTCAAGTGATGATTGGTGGGATAATGAAAGAGATATTGATTTCCGTTAAATCAATATTATATATGTGTAAACATAGATGGTTCAGGGAGAATAATTCAACCACTACACTTATATATAATGGTTGGTTTGGTATACACATATATGTTGAGATGACTCATCATAGGAGAAAATTCTTGTAGGAGCAAGCAATATGTTGTAATTAAATGATTTTAAATTTGTTTTTTTTGTTACTATGGACCTTAAATCCTTAACCTTTCTCATATGACTGCATCATTTTATTTGAATGTTTCTTTTATACAATGTTTTAGACATAATTATATGGAACACTATGATTTAATTGTAAGATCTTTATTTATATATAATCAAATAAGAATTATTATAACTGTTAAAGTCTAGGGAATGCCTTTACCTTGGTGGGATGACTGACATCAAATTCACCTAAACTTTTTTCATAAAAAAAGGACAATCAATTAATGAGCATCTCCTTTTAATATTCCCTTTTGGTGTTCAAATAACGGGAATGTTGACAGTTTATAAGTCAGAAGTTTTTAGTGTGAATCTATGTATATATTATTAATAAAATAATTTTGATATAGTGTATCGGTGTGAGATGTTTTATATTGCAAATCAACCATATATATGCTATTTTTATATGATTTTGAGGTAATTGCAGAAAGAGTTAAGTATTTTTAATTATGATTTACACATAATTGAATAATTATGTATATAAAAAATTATTCACACCAATAATATATTAAAATTAAATTCATATACTGAATAACTTACTTTATTTTTTGAAAAGTTGACATGGAAGTAAAACCATGAATGCTTATGTGAATGATATATCAAACAAAGAAAATGATATTTTGAAATTCAAAAAATAAATGTCCCATGTAACATCCACTTTACACCATTAAATGAGTTTATGGTTCAAACTCACTTAACTCAATAAGTTTATCTAATAGTGGTGAAGTGAATGTCAAGATAGCATTGCACATCAAACAATTACAAAATTATGTGATTATTATACAACCACTAAAATATGAAAAATCCTTTACACTCTTGGAGAGAGCTTTCTCCCTTCACAACGCATCCTCACATTTGAATTGTTTTGCGAAACCCATATGAGCAAAGAAAAGCATAAATCCAATGGTTGTTACATTCTATGGAGGAAAATTTCTTCCTCCGGAAGTATGGAAGTCTCACTCCTCAAATGCATGTCATCAAAGAGCCCTACTATATGGCTCAAAAAGATAATGTGCGAAAACAATGAATGACGTGGTTATAATAATTAAAATGCAAGACACTTACTTCAATTATATAGCACCAATTTAACCATCATGCACACAATCAACTCCCAAATGCTTATATGATTGTTGGGTGTTTTTCGCACCATTTAACATTTCCTGTCATCAAACTATGTGGCCATTTGTAAGTCATTAATTAGTACAATTTTTCATTTTTTGGTATTATTAGTTTTTTGGGTCAACATTGATTTTTTTTAATCAATATCACCTTTATGACTCAATGAACTTAACATTGGTATAGTGACCTCTTCAGGTCTAGCTTGAGTAGGAAATTATGATCTTCTAGGTTCACTACTTAGTTGAATGAAACTTCGAATCTTTAACTAGTGAAGTTTAATCACCTATAGTTTCTATCCATTAAGCTTAATGACAAGAAGTTTGTGTATGTGAAAACAACAAATTGAAGCAGCTGTCAGAGGACATAAGCTTTAGAACTGTATTATTGATGGAAAATTTCGAGTTCCTCCAGGGTTTAATCTAACTAAAGATGAAGGAAAGAAGCATTGAATCCCGTTTTACTGGAATAGGAACAACAAGATCAGCTTCTCATGTCTTGGTTGTTGTCCTCCCTAAGTAATTCCATGTTGGTTAGAGTGGTTGGATGCAAAGCCTCAACTCATGTTTTGGATTGAATTCAAATTTATTGTGCTATACAAAAAACAGCTATGGTATGCCATTTCAAAGCCATGAGAGGAATGTTTAAAAAGAAAATAAACCAATGAGTACAGTATTTGCTGGGATTCAGAAGCAAAAGTTGATTCGATCTCAATTGATTATCCCGTACCTGTACAAGAAGACCTTGATGCAATAATCTTTGATGGGCTCACTTATATGGGTATGATTAATTTATTGAGTCTATTAATACTATACTGAAACCGTATTCAATTGAGAGGGATCATGAGATCACAACTTTTTTTTCTGTTCTAAAGGACAAAAAAGAAGAGAATCAAGGATTCTAGATGATGGATAATTTAGTCCCACATGTGTTTTAAAACATTACATGGTCCATTATTTATCACCATTAGATTTTATTTGAAAGACCTAGATTTTAAAATACAACAATTATATAAAAATATAGTATACTAATATCCTTTAAATTAGAAATAATAATTTCAAAATTACTATATTAACCTTCTCTCAATACTCAATTTTCCTTTTAACCCTTCACCTTTTTTTCCCTTTCATTGAACCTCACTATCACCTACTCTCCAACAGATCTTCCATCTTCTCTCCTACATGAGTTCCGCACCTTCCTAGGGATGGATGGTTTTTCAAGCACAAGTCTTGAAAGGGTTGGAGAAAATAAATGGTGGGACTCGATCTTTAGTTCATGTATAGGATGGGAAGACGATGACCACCCATAATAATAGTTGGCTTGAACATCATTTTCCTTTTACGGCCTCTAACTTGAAGTGAATCCAAAATGACTTCAAAGATTATGTCACGACTCAATTGGATCTGACGTAAGGAATCTCATTTACACGTAAGCCTTCTATGATGACGTGTCTCTTTAAATACATTTAATAACATAATATAATATTTAGAATATGATTTTCTTCTAAATCAATATCAATTTATCTATTCAAAACATAATATTCCATTTTATTAAAACTGAAGTATCAAATGTTCAAGTTCTAAGAATTTTTAACCAAATATGCTAATCATGAAATTATAACTATCTCATCATATAATCTAAATTTTTAAATATGAAAATCAATTTTAACACATGAAACTGAATCTCAAATGCATATCTTGGCAACATAAATCTCTAACCATAAGCTACATCTCAAATACATACTTGAGTTGTGAAAACATAAACATAAAAGATTCAACTTTTAAAATCTGATACATAATCTAAAAATAATGTATGGTGAATCCTACTTGCACATCTACTTGAGCACTCTACTCTAACATGACTCTAAACTAAATCTTACTTCAAAGTAAGACTCACCACTAGGAAAAGTTGTATCTACCAACTGGTTAAAGCTAAACCTACTTGCAACTATGAGAAGAAGGGAGAGGGGTGAGTCAAGAACTCAGTGAGTGAGCTCTCACCGTCACCCACATGGGACAACCAAGGAATATAGAATATGCATTATACATGCAACAATCATAAACCATTTGATATTCATATGCTTAACTGTATGGAAAATATATCTTTGCATTTATAAGTTCATAGAAAGGCATCTCTAAATTCATACTCTAATGAAAAATCATTTTTTGTACATATACATGACAGCTCTTAAATAAATATTCTCTGAAAACATAAAAAAATCTCTGAAACAAAAATAACAGGACTTAGAGAAATATGGATCTCTAGTTATGCGTTGCATAACAATACAATCTCAGCTATGCATGTCAACCATGACATAGCAAATTTTCTAATCTCTAGGATCCCTCAAGGATCCGAATCGAACACCTAACTAGGTTCCATCTCTGCTTTGTGAGATTGCCTCTAAGGACAACTTGGTACTAAGGTTAACAATCATTTTTTCCAGTATTAACTCACTATTTGTTCCACTATAGCTACCGTTTAGTTTCTAAATCATAAATTAATCATTTCTCTAAAACTATATTATGGGCTATTCTCTAAGTTTAAAACTCTATCATATATAAATACTCTACTCTTAAAATCACAAAATCTCTAATATATGTAAAATAATTTAAATATGAAAACCCTTGAAACTTTGAAAGCTCTAGACTCATATAACTCTAACAATTTGACTTTAGTATAACTATGACTGAAATCATGCCCAAGGAATCACCCGCTCCAGGCATTTTGATTTAAGCCCACATAATATGTATTCTGTCTGAATCATATTGAATTTCTAAAATCTCATTTCTCAAGCTAAAATATTTCCATAACTTAATAATTCTAATAACATACTTTGAAATGGAAAAGATCATAATCATAAAACTTTGATATTATAATAACATCTCTATTTATGAAACTAAATCATACTCTACTCTACATAATTTTTATAATAATTCAACTTAACATTTTGAAAGCTTTCTGAATTCCAAAGTCTGGAGTATATATAATAACGTTATAACTCTTAAAAGCATAATTGATAAAATAGTAATTTGCTAAATAATACATTTTTCAACAATCATTTCATTAGCATGTATTCCATAACATACAATATGTCAATCATGGTCTCATGGTTTTCTAAATTTCATTTTCATGCTATATTTAAAATCACAATATTTGGCTAGCTTGCCATAACTTGCAAAATCATACATATATAATCATACTTTCATTTCTAGTTTCATATTTATCAAACATCATGCATAAACATACTCATAATGCTTAAAAGTAAGGCCATGAGTTTGAACCCACTCACCGTTTGGAGCCGAGAGTATGTGGGCACCACCAACTTGACCTTGAGAGCTTGGAATGATACTAATAACTCCATAGAGCAACATAGACTCATGATCAAATTCTAATCACCACTAGATAACTCTAAAATAGCTTTAACAATATTGGAGGAGCACCCCACTTGACAACAATGGAGACAAACAACAATCCATACTCTAGGATATGAAATAGAGAAGAAGAGGATGATGAAAACCAACAAGAATCTCACCTTTAACTTTTGGAGGAAGAAGGATAAATGATAGATTGGGAAGGAAGAGATAAAGAGGGTTTGGGATAAAGATTTTCGGAAATGGGGAAGAGAAGCTTGATCTGGGCTTATAAGGTGGGGAGATGGCTCATTAAGTGGAATGGTGTCATTTGACACTATTTCTGTCCACTACACCGCTATAGCGGTCTAGTCAAGCATGCTCGCGCTCCCCCGACACACTTATGATCGCTATAGCAATCCTGATCGCCAGAGCGGTCTACAAACCACTAAAACCCCTGACCTAAGCTTGTGACGCTATAGCGGTCCTAGACCAGGCGGTGAAAGTCACCAAAATAGTAGGGAAAAAGGTCTCTCATGCTCTCAAAATAGAAAGAAATAACCCCATTTGGATTCAAATAAAATATCATAAAACTCAAAATCTCAACAAATCAAAATCCAAATTTTGGGTTTTAATTCAAACACAGGAATCTTCAAAATTTTATAAACTTGTGAGTTAAAAATGAAACGTTTAAAGATTTCATAAAATTTATTAAAAAATGCTCTTTAACTTATTTTCTTTTGGGGAACAATTACAAGACTTTTGATCGAAGAATGTGGTTCTATCATATAACCCTTCAAGAACGTGTAGGATTCAGACTTAGTGAAATTAAGGATCTAGCAACATGCGTAGGTCCCAGGGATCCTCAGGCCGCAAAACTTGTCTCCTGACACGTGTAAACTATTATAGATTAATTGATAGTCAAAGTAATGACATGCATTTAATTTTTTTTTCCATAGGATTCTTTATTTTTTTTTCAAAGGATCAAGTACCAAGAACCAAAAAGGTTGCATTGCTTTTGGTTAGAAACTAGGGGTGTGTCCCTCCACCTATTTGTCCTGGGCCTCTGTCCCTCTCTCTTTTGGTAGCAATTGTAGTTCTAAGGTGGAATTGAAGGATATGGCGGCAAAGGTTGAAACTATGGAGCTAATTGAAGAAGAGGCTTCTAGAGTAGCAAGCAGCTATGGTTTAAATGGAGGTGGTGTGGCCAATGAAGGTGGTGAGAGGGATGATATGGTTTTAGGAAGAATGAAAGTGGTTAAAGAGGAAAATTAAATATTAAGATAAGGATAATCTATTAATTTAAAAGAAAATTAAAAGGACAACAAATGTGTCTCAAATGTGTCTATATCATTTAGGTTTCAAGAAAAGTGGAAGTCTCGCATATTGTATAAATTCTAGATAGAGGAATTGAGTGAAGAAAAGGGCAATAGTGGGAAGAAAAGATTAGATTTAAAGAGGAGTTTTCTATCCAATGCTCTCTCAAAACCATAGTTTTCAAAATGGATTGGTGAAAGGCATAGGTCACTAGTTCAATTAGTTATCATTAGTTAAATTAGTTGAACATGATATAATTAAATTAATATATAAAAATATAATTTAATATAAAGGATCTCATGACCAAAGGTTTGAGATTTGCACCTCGAGGGAAGTAGTCACTATCTTTGGTGGTGAATAGCCTAGGTTTACCCGAAAATATTGTAATTTTGTGAAAAGAAAAAAGAACTATTCAAGAGTAACTGTAGGAATTTATTGGCAATATGTGAGAAATAAAAGAATGAAATTAAGATACATTTATGTTCTTTTTAAGTGAACTGATCTTCATAAACCAAAAAAAAATGGTCTTCATTTATGCCTTTTTTTTTGTCATAATCTTCATTTATACGCCATTCAAGCTATATGACCTCAGGACCAAAAAAAAAAAAAAAAACATATATGCCCTATATGAATCGTTTCAATCCAACAGTGAAGAATTTTTTGGAATTCAATTCTTGAAGAAGCATCATTTGGATTTGACAATTGTAAAGTTGAGAATGTCTAAATTCAACCCGATTCTCAATTAAACTTGGCCCATGATCCATACAAGCATTGATCCAAATCTAAAGCAACAACATTTAATAAGGGATAAATATATTTTACCCCTTACAATTTACCCTTGACTTTTTAAAATCGCACCTCAAACTGCAAATACCTCTTAATATAATTTTGCAACAATAAAGGTATGAATGTGCATTGACCTCCTTGAAGTTTCTAATTTGAGACCTTGTTGAAACTCCATAATGTCATCATTTGACTTAAATTTTGGGGATTTTTTGAAGTTTGAAAGTTTAAATGTCATAATTGTTTGAAAATTGGGGGTTTTTAAAATTTAATGTGTCATAATACATGTTTTGAAAAGTTGGGATTTAAATTGTATATGACCTAAAATTTAGGAGGATAAAATACATTTAACTCTTTAATTAAAAGACAAACACAACTTCGCTAAAACAAACAAGACACAAAAAAATCACTATAGAAACTAAAAAGCAATAAACCACACAACAAGCTAGAATAAGTTTTTAAAAGACAAACAAATAAGAACTGTTTTTAATATAAACTTGAAGCAAAATTATCTCAATATATCGCCCAAAGTTTACTTGCAAACAATGTCAAATTTCCATGTAATTCCTAATGCCTTGTTAATGTCTCCATTTGGTTATTTTTTGTCTTTCATTTTAGTTTTATACTTAAGATTAAGAGATTTAAAATCAAAGTTCAATTATAAAATGTCTAAACATTTGATAAACATCTTATTTATTAAAATGTCTTTATTTGATTTTAAACATCTAATGATTCATTATATTAATTTCAAGTTATATTTCTCAATTAATATGTTTTTTGATAATCATTTCTCAGTTGATATTAAGCTTAAAACTGAGTGTTGCGTAAAATTTAAACATTAGTAATAATTTATGAGTCCAATTTTAACGCACTAACAATATAAAAGAGTTTACCTGTTTTCAAATTAAATCTCTTAGTTTACGTAATTGTTAAGTGCTGAAGTTGAAAATAATATAATCATATTTGCTGATGTATGATTATATGATTGAATAAATATATAAAAAAATTTTACATTATCAGTGCATTGTAATTAAATCTTTATTGTATTTGTTAATGTGTGAGACTGACACATAGATGGATAAAGAATCTATACTCGTAATGACAGATAAAAAGGACCAAATAGAGCCATTCCTAATGACTTGTTAAAGGCATTAAAATTTGTGTAAAATTTTCAATATCATCTCGATACTTATTTCTTAAGGCTGTATTATCTTTAAATCTTTGCTTTTTATTTTTTTTAGGTAGGTAATGGTTATCATTCTAACTTTTGAGGATAATTTTCAGAATCAAACTGGACCGACCAATTCAGGCTTGGAAAATGATTTAATTTTAATACATTTGATAGTATAAAAGAGTTTTATATTATCATTCAATTAAATCTCTTTATTTGAATAACTTTTTAAATAATAAAGGTAAGAGTCAACCATATTTATTGATATGACATTATATGATTAGATAATTGTAATTTTTTTTAACACTTTAGTGCATCAAAATTAAATCCTATATATAATATAAAATTTTATAGTAAACTTTAAGTGGTGTATATTTTACTGTGTCACCGTAAACCGAGGTTTATACTCTCATCACTCTCGGACAACGGTAGCACCACCAGCTAGGCGTTTCTTCTTCTACCTAATACACAATTATAGATGAGTGAAGAACAAAAATCCACTTAGATTCCTCAAAGAACAATTTCCTTGCTTTGTTGATAAACAACCTTCCTCCAAACATGTTCACTTCATATGCTTCAATTTCCTCTCCCAAAATTGCGAGCAACAAAGTTGAACTCTTAATATGAAGGAAAGTTTGGTGGCTTTGTGAAACTTTTGAAAAGTATAAAATAAATGCATATTGTGCTTTTAAATAAGGGTTTGGCTAATCGCTACTTTTATGGGCACTAGTTGATGATACTAAAAAGAGTAAATGTCAAAACTTTATGATGGATCCCTTATTTTGAGAATGACCTTGTTTGGTTTAAGTATTCTGTTTTTAATTTTTATTTTCAGTTTTTTAATTTTTTAAATTTTATGAAGGAAATACTAAAAATTTTAAAAATCTAAAAAATTAAAAAACTGAAAATGAAAACAAAAAATGCAAACCTAACAGGCCTGAATCACTTCCCCATTATAAAATTCCCTTTTCAATTCCTTGATATCATTCTAAAGGCTAATTAAGTAAATCCTAAAAATAATGTGGGTTTTGTTAACCACTGTTTTAAGGACACTAACCAAGATTTTCAATAGTGAAAACTTTTGATACTCTCAATATATTTAATGTATTGATAATTTAAAAATTTTATTTTTTCAATAAAAAAAATTTCTACCTTAAAAGTCTTAATTACCCGTGGGACAATGCTATGGAAATCCCAAATAATATATTGATAACAAACTCAAAATCTCTACAAGTCTTTAGTGCCTTGAATAGGCTGATACCAATACTGTATCACCTTTCTTTTCAAAACTGAACATTTAAGGCGGCATAAACAATAGGTCCCCAGAGGCTTTAAACACACTGTTTTTGGCAATGTTTTGACTGTTTGCCTATGTGAAAATATTTGTTTGTATTATTTTAGAGGCTAAACTTGAATATTTATTTGTATTATTTCTAAATATATTATCAAATTCAGATTTTCTTATAATTGAATATGTTAATTAGAACTCGTTTTCAACTTTGAGGGAATAGACACATTATGAAGGGAATAAAACTGTAGCGGGTTAAAAGTTTTTCAAATTTTTGTTTGGAAATGAAATCAAAGAAATAATATTTTACTATACTACAACCGAAAAAAAATATTTTACTATACTATATATAGATAGACGGACAAATATGGGATTTTTTTTTTCCAATGAAATGTACTTTTATATTCGTTCATTTCTTACAAAATGATATTTTTGTTTTGTTCTTTTTTTTCAAAAATATGTATTGGGTATGTGGTCTAAATAGTTTTTGCATAGAGTACATGCACGATATTTCTATACTCAAAATACTCGTACTCATTATGTGAAAGGTAGAATGACACAAAATTAGCCTATAATTTTCTTAATAACATTACTAGTCAGCTAGAATAACACTTTGTATATGAATAAAGTGTATTAAAATAAAGGATTAAGACTATAAGGTAAAAGAAAATCATGTGTTGATGATTCAATCCTACATGATAATTCATTTGAACACAAACTTTGATTTAGGTTCTAAAAATTAGTTTGGTTTGCTTTACGAATTTGATTCAGGTCATATTTCTTGTAAGTCATGACTATTCAAAATTAAATAATTATTTAAAATTATATATTTTTCAAATAATTAATATTAAATTATAAAATATTATACTTTAATTAATATATATTACATGACATGATATTGACTTATTTGAAACATGTATTATAAAACATATTATAAAATATTTTTGAATTTTGTTTCTCACCTCTAAAATTTTATTACTGAAAATGCTGTGTGGCTGGAAAACCACCGGTACAAATTGTTGTGCGAAACATCCACTCCATCAATTCCTTTTTTTAAGTTTTACCTCTCTTTTTTTATTTTTAAAAATATCAAATGCTCACCATGTGATTGGTTTTCGTGTGTTTTTACAAAAAGATTTTCGTACCAGTAAGCATTGCTCAAAGTTAAAATATTTATAAGCTATCTAAGAATTCAATAATTATCTTGATTTGACCCGTCACTAATTAAGTTATTATCAAATAAGTAGATTTAAAGAAATGATCCAATCAAAAAATTGAATTGCATTTGACTTCAACCCAGCCCTCAGCCTTTCCTTTCCCATTAAAATGTTGCTTAATTCAGTCAATAATACTTGGGAAAACTTCTCTTAGTAATTTCCCTTAATGAGGTCACTATTCAAATCCTTTCAAGATGCAATACTATTTTATTGACCATTAAACATTTTTGTTTTAAAAATTCAATGCATTCTCAAGCAAAATATCTAATAGCAGATTCACTACCAAAAACATATATCTGGTAGATTGGGAAAGGAAGAAAGGAAAAATCTGAATAA
Source organism: Dalbergia oliveri (assembly GCA_030441495.1). Classification (NCBI taxonomy): domain Eukaryota; kingdom Viridiplantae; phylum Streptophyta; class Magnoliopsida; order Fabales; family Fabaceae; genus Dalbergia; species Dalbergia oliveri. Next base: position 20,418,928 of record JAMLFY010000013.1, on the reverse strand, counting down.
ATAAACAACAAGAATACAAAAATATCATCAAATGTCATCAATGGAGTGTCAAATGCTACTACTATCTCTAACACTTCTCACCCTTTTGCTCTCAACTAGTGCAGCCAGAAATCGTGACCCATATGAAGGAGGAATCAGCATCCAAATGTTGAATCATTGCTACAGCACAATTTACCCAGCTGTGTTCACAGAGAAGGGCAAAAAGTAACCCCCACAGGGTTCAAATTGGACCATTCAGATGTCTATGAGCTAAAAGTCCCTGATTATTGGTCAGGCACAATTTGGGCAAGAACTGCATGTAGTGACACAAACAATACCTTCCATTGTGCTGTTGGTGATTGTGGCTCCAACCACATTGAATGCCATAATGATAAAATTAAAGCCCCAGTAAATTTCCCTGTGACTCTATTGAAGTTCAACATTGCTCCCAAAGGTGGCATTAGTTCCTATAAAATAGACCTTAGATATGGCTTCAATGTGCCAGCTACAATAACCCCACTAGGTGGCCACTGCAAGTACATAACATGTTTCAGGGATTTGAGGTCTAGATGCCCGGATTTATTGGCTTTGTATGATCAAGAAGGGGGTAAGCTTGCTTGCAAGAGTGCATGCTATGTCACCAATGAGCCAAAATTTTGTTGCAAAGGTGCCTATGCTGCAGAAGACACGTGCGGGGTGAATGAGTACACAAAGCTTATTCAGAATGAATGCCCTGATGCTGTTTATAATGATTTTAATCAGACTATAATTGCATGTGCTGGTGGACTTAGTTATTGGGTAACGTTCTGCCCATGATTATACACACGTATGCGTGAACAAGGATGATCCATGGAGATAAAAATGTTGTAGGAGCAAGCAATATGTTATAATTAAATAATTTTAAATTAGTTTTTGGCTGTTTGGACCTTTAATCCTTCCTTTCTCACATGAATGCATAATTTTATTTGATTTATTTTACGCAGTCTTTAGACATAATTCTATGAAATACTGTGATTTATAAGACATATCTTCTAGTCACAAGCTAAAAATTAAAAATAATATATTTTTAACTTTTGAGTAAAAGCTGATATAAATAACTTCTATGAAAATGATTTTTTTTCACCTGAAAAATCACTTTTCTGTTTAAAAAGTCTGAAACAAACACACCTACAGCTTAAATTGAGGTGTAAATGAAGATCAAATTTGTACTAATATAGAACAGAAACACACCTCAATTTCTTTCCTTCATTTCTCTGATATTGTCAACAAATTTACTAAAATTCCTCTTTGAATACTCCCTTTCTCCTTTTTTTTCTTCGCAAAATTACATAATTCTAAACAGAAGCAATTCCAGTTTACTATGAACAGAAAAATGAAAATTATCAATGGTATATATGTATTGAAGAAGTGGCATACATCAAGCACCTATTTTGGGCAACCAAACCTCTCAAATGAATGGTAGCACCACCAGCCAGAGAACTGGAGATACTGAAATTGGTGTTTCTTCTTCTGCCTAACATAAAAAATTATTGATGAGTGAAGAACAAAAATCCACCTAGATCCCTCAGTACTTCAGTAGTGCGTACAAGGTCTTTGCTTTGTCCATAAACAACCTTCCTCCTTACATACTTCATATGCTTTCCTCTCTGAAAATTGCAAGCAACAAAGTTGAACTCCTAATATGAAGGGAACTCTGCTGGCTTTGTAAAACTTTTGAAAAGCATAAAATAATATTGATAACAAACTCAATCTCTATAGGTGAACTCTATGGTGCCTTGACTGCACTGATACCAATACTTACCACTTTAAACTCAACGTGTAAGTCAGCAAAAACAATAGACCTCAAGAGGCTCTCTTTCAGCAATATATTCTGCCGTTTTGAAGTCATCTAGAATTTCAAACTTGGTTGGTCCATGAGACCACATCCAGATGACATTCCTCAAATAATGATCTTGTTAATTATTAGGACAAGAACTGCTAAGCACTAAACTATGAAATGAACAAAATAATATGATTCGTGACTCATGACTAAATATTTTCCAGAGCTTGAATAGAACAGATAATGTCTGGGGAAGCATAGCAACTAAAAACTCAATTTACCAACTAAATGGTACAACTTCTGCTTGCCTAGTGAATGATAGAAAATTCAGACATGAAAACTTCAACTTCCAAAGCATATTGGTGAGGTGGAATCTTAAATCCTTACAAGCAAGTGAAACAGAACTCTTGACATGGCATAACAGAAACACAAAAAACCAAAATTTATGCTAGTCTCTTGATAGATGTTTGCTTTAGATTCAGGTTCTTAAATGCCAAGGAGACAAAGAAGCAAACCAACTAAGATCAAACAATACAATAATGGGAACAAGACAAGAACAATGACTGAAACTCCTCTTTTCTATTAATGATTCTTCTTTCTTGATTACAAGTGTCTCTCTGAAGTTTCTCTTGCACTGAAATAAATGCAATGTGAGTTCACTCTCAATAATGAGGAATAATCTCCCCCTACATGAATAGCGTCTCCCTCTATTTATAGGCAAGGCTTGGCAGGCAAAATGGACTCTTCCTTCTCCTAGTACTATTGTTTTTCATGCATTAGGACTGGCACGGTGCATCCTTACTAATTCAGCAGACAACTTTTTGCAGTCAACAGAAAGTAGGATTCCAATACAAAACTAAAAACATTACCAAATCATGATTTTCTACTTTCTTCACATGGAAATTAATTTAAAATTTCAATTGCTACACACAACTCAGGTACAATTGCGATAAAACTATGCAACGGAGAGGGAGTTTGCTTGGCCAGAATTATGAAAGCACCTGAAGCACATTGAAAGATTAAAAGGAAGTGAGAATTGGGAGGGAGTCATGGCCAGAATTATGAAAGCACCTGGAGCACATTGAAATATTAAAAGGAAGTGAGAATTGGGAGGGAGTCATGGCTCCAGACACAACTGCAGACCATAACTACAACGCGCACACAGCTTGGGGCAATTTTCTAGGCAATAAAAGAAGCCCATAAACTGAATTCGGAGAAACTCAGTTCTTGCCATAGCCATGGAGTTGGCTCCCACCAGAGTTGGGAAACAAACAGAAGAGGATGCCCAGCCAAATCGTTCCACAATTCAGAGCTCCCTCACCATTAGCCAGTTGGGTTCCATTCCATTTTTCCTAACACACCAATAGGAGAACATCTAAAATTGTTGAGGACTGAACAATAATAATAAAGAATATAAAATTTAAAAATAAATATCAACACATAATTATTACATTTTAATTTTGTGAAGTACCTGGTTCAAAACCTGTTATTGCAGGTTTTTTGTGTGGTGGTTGGTACTCCAATTTATTGCAGGAGTATGTTAAAAGCTTCCACAACAGCCCTTGACACGAGATAAAGGTACTTAGCCCGCTTAAAAACACAATCATTTGAGCAAAAACTAAGATGAAAAAGGAATGGAATGCAAACCTGTCTAACCAATTTAAGAATGAGACAGGGCGAATCTGAAAGATAGTGTTCAACATTTCTTTGAGTAAACTCAGATGATCTGACAAGATGAGCAAAATGAATTGCATATAATAAGTTTGTCACCAGCTCATTCACATCTAATACACTGGGTTATCTAGCTCTATCAGACTATGTCCTGGAGTGCTTTTCAATTCCTTATCCGTTGTCATGGCCCTTATTTGGGCTACTTCATCCCATCTCCCCCTTCTGCAAATATATTTGATACCAAAACATAATAACCAGAGTTAAGCGGCTGCAATTCTAATATCTGTTTTGCTATAGCAACACCAGTCTTTGTGTCCCCATATAGTCTACAAGCAGAAAGCAAAGCAGACAGTGTAGCAGGAGAATGTATCGATGGCATTCTTCTGACCAGATTGTATGCTTCTACAAGCTTTCCAGCTCTGCTTAATAAATCTACTACACAGCTATAATGAACTTCCTCAGGAACTATGGCATATTCGTTCACCATGGTCCTGAAAACTTGTAAACCCTCCTCTACCAATCCTGAGTGACTGCAGGCGGTGAGTATTGATGTGAAGGTTACTTCATCAGGTTCAACTTTTCCTGATTTCATTAGATCAAAGAGTTTCAGCACCTCTGTACAGTGTCCATGCATCGCATATGCTGCTATCATTGCATTCCATGATGTAAGACACCGTTCAGTCATTTGCTCAAATAGACATCGAGCCATATCTATTCTTCCACACTTAGCATAAGTAGTAACAAGAAAATTATTTACGGACAACTCTCTGCCATGAAAAACTCGGTAAAAGAGGCAGTGAACTTCTTTAACAGAACTCAGACATCCAAGTTGGGTTAATGCCCGAAGTAGACTAATTAGTGTAATCAGGTCAATATTTAGGTTTTCTCTTTGCATCAAAAGAAACAAAGCAATGGCTTCCTCGCAATGCCCATGGTAAACATTACCCATTATCATTGAAGTCCATGAAACCAAATCCCTGTGTCTCATCCTATTGAAGACTTCCTTTGCATAAAGTATATATCCACATTGTGCATAGGTATGAATTATTTGGTTTGCAATTTCCGTGTTCATGATGAAGTCATGTCTCAGTACATACCCATGTATAGACCTGACTAGTTTGATGTCTCTCAAATTTGATACGGCAGAAATTAAATTCAGAAATGAAGCCACATTTAGCCTAACACTCATTTTTACCATTTCACGAAAAACATTTATAGCGTCCACCAATAATTTATTCTCAAGATAACCAGCCATCATAACACTATATATAACAGCATCCTTATTCCCCAACCTTTCAAAAAATTTTCTTGCTTTGGTTACATCAACTTTAGAGTAAAGTTCAACCAAAGCAGTGGTAGCTACCAGATCAGGTTCCACACCCATTCGGATCATGTATCCATGTATACTCTTTCCTTGACGTAGATAATTCAAGTTAGTACAAGACAGAATTGAATTGGCTAGAGTTACCAAATCAGGCAAAATCTTTCTATGCATCATTTGACAAAAAAGGTCAAAAGCTTCTAAGGCCTGTCCCTTATGAAGATAGGCAGCAATCAAAGTGTTCCAAGAACCAACTGTTCTAGCATCCATCTTGCCAAATACTGAGGCAGCCATCCTTACATCTCCGCACTTACAATACATATCCATGAGGCTTGTCTCAAAAATTTCATCCGACAAGCCAATTCCTGTCCTAGTGGCATAACCATGGATTGCACGGCCATGTGCCAGCACTCCCAATTTTGCTGCTGTATGTAGCAAGCTCACTAATGTCACACGATTGGGACGCAGCCATTGCTCCTGCATTCTATGAGCAATCATAAAGGCCTCATAAGCACATGAATCTCCAAATTTAGTATAGGCAGTTATCAGTGACGTATAAACCACAAGGTCTTTGTTGGTAACTTCATCAAACACCTTATGTGCATCATCCATTCTCCCATATTCAGAATACAAGCCAATGAGAGCAGAACCCACAAAGCAATCAGAGTTCAAATTAACCTTGAAAGAATCCACATGAACCCCTCTTCCTAATTCAAACCTTCCTGAAGCAACACAACTTTTGACACAAAATGTAAGAGCCAAACCATCCAAACCAATCTTCCATTGCTTCAAATTTAAATACCGATTGAGAACCTCACCATGGTGACCACTCCTAAAACACCCAACAAGTGTGGAATACCAAAGGGGAAGATTTCCGTTGACAATGGTATCAGAAAGACTCCGAGATTCAGGAATGATTCCATGCTTGGATGAAAATGAATTAGTTTGTGACAAATTGGTGTTTATTGCCCAAAAGATTCTGGATTGAACTCGAGTTAAGTGAGGAGCAAAGTTAGAACGAGCTAACATGATGAAACTAAATTAGGGTTTTGTGCTGCTCCTCCATCAATGCTGTTTCTGCAACTTCTCCAACAAGCGTGTGAAACGGTGCCACATGTTGTCACAAAATGCTTTGGATAAAAAATGCAGACCCACATGTACCGCGTTGTATTCTAGCCACGATTGCTGCAAGTGGCAATACATTAACTTCTTCACTCCTCCTCGCAGCTATGTTTTGCTCCTTCACCTGAAATTTTCAAAGCTTACTTTAAAACACAGAAAACATACAATAGAGAATTCATTGGGTGGCTAGGCTCCTACAGGACTTTATTTACATTATTGCTATGTGACTCATGAACGATTCTCTTTTCTTGTAGGAAAAATAATTAAAAAAAGTAGCAGCCAGCAGCTAGGACATATGCTGCTGCGAATCGGGTGCATCTTTGAATTTGGAAAGAAATGATCTGTCTGGTTCTTTGTCCAGTAGTATTGCTCTAAACTCCGTCAACTATCTCATCCGTTTCATCCATCACATCCCCTAATTGATCATTAAAAAAACTCCTTTTTCCTCCACATTTGATAGACAAAAACTTAAGAAAACAAATAATAAACTAGAATAGTAGTACTCCATGGGTGATTGACTAGGACACACTTGGGAATGGGGAACCTCAATATAATAAGGTTTACTGAACATGCTAATTAGTCAAGGGAGCCTACTTTTCTCTGATACTACATATCTTTCAAACCGCACAAGCAGGTTTGCAACCAAAGCATTCTAGTACCCCACTTTGGTCATCAAACTTGTCCTTTGTTCAATTTTCTGCATTCCCTAGGAAACCCCACATTTGGTTGATTCTACAGTTAGGCCAGACAATGCGACTTCACAATCACATTGACTGTTTTTATTTTTTTTTTTCTTAAAAAAAATTAATTTCTGGTGTGAATAACTATTTGTACAGTACCGAAATTTCGGGTCTTCTTCTTTTTCTTATCTTCCTTGAATCCAAAGTCCAAACCAAGGTTTCTCTAATCATGCCCTGAAATTTCTAAAGACAAAGAAGAAAGAAGAAACAGAGGAAGAGAAGATGAGCACTGCACTCACCTGGACGCGGGAAGAGCGGCGTCGCGGACGACGGGGGAGTCGGGGCGGCGTCGAGCTTTCCTCTTGGCGGTGGGCCCGGCTGCGAATTTTGGGATGGAAGAAGACGACCAAGCATATGGGCTCATACTATACTTGTCTTCCTATATCTCTGTACAACAAAGGTGTCAAGTTGTTGTCAAGAAATATTATATATTATATATTAAACATTTTTCTTTTACTTTGTCAATCCAATGCCGTAAAAATGGCAGCATTTACCCAAAAATAAAAAAGTTTTAGACCGGTCAATCAATGAAACCGGTCTAGTCCACATCGGTTCACCGATTTTTTGGGTCTTGACCAATTTTCAATAGTAGCGGTTTGAGGTATATGACAGGACCGAGCAAGCTAGTTCGTTTGGCTAGTCTGATTTTCTTTTCCATGGATTTTTCTTCACGTTGTTGAGGTAGGGATGAGAATTAGGCGGGTTGTGTTTCTAATAACAATGAAGTTAAAAATTATTTTAACTATATTTCGATAATTTCACTTTATCAATCAAAAAATTAAAAAAAAATGCATATATTAAGAAAATAATAGATGAATCTTAGTAACAGTATAAAGAGTAAATATCTAAATTAGTCTCTAATAATGTCATCTATGGACAATTTGATCACTAACAAAATAAATTAGTTTCAAGATCCATCACAATTGCAACATATGGACATATTAATCCCTATTCATCTATAACATGTAAATTATCCAATATCTGTGATCATCACCTCCCTTAGCCACATTCTCACCTTAGCCATCTCCTTTTTATCCCTGCTACCCAAAAAATAGTGTTGAGTTTCAATTTCAATTGTAAATTTATTAATAATAAATAATCCATATTTATGTCAAAAACCAAGAAGAAAACATGGAAATCAAGTAATTAGCATGTGATGATGATGTATGAATTAAAGTTAAAAAAACATAGGTTTTGAATTAACAAATTCACAAGAATAAGAAAATATTTCAACAATTATCGCCAATGAGAATGGAGAAGGTGGGGTGGTGATAAGGATTGAGATGGAAATGTGCGAGATTGAGAATGAAGATTAAGGAGTTGAGTGAGGTGGGAGAGGAGTTAGATAGGGATGATGATTTGTCGATTAATTTACCAATTGCAAATGACTAAGAATTTATATATATATATATGTGTGTGTGTGTGTGTGTGTGTTGGACCTTGATGCTATTTTATTTTTGTCAGGAACTAAACTGTCGATAAGTGACATTGTCAATGATTAATTTGGACATTTATTTTAGTATAAAGTTGTGTAATAGAAAAATATTGTCCCTCTTGAAAAACAAAATAAGTAATCACAATTAATTAAAGTAAATATAATTAATTACACTAAGGATAATATTGATTGATCCAAATGATGGTTCCTGAATTGGGATTAGAGAAAGAAAGAACATCTGCACAATCTATGACAAGGCTCTTAGATTCCTTATGAAAGAGGGATATTCTCCTCTGCTAGAGGATTCTTATCTGGTTTGATTAGCTAGCCACCAATAGCAAACCCCTCAAACTTCTTTTCTTGCAAAAATCAAAAGCCCACTATGTAACACCCTAACAAATATAACATCATCCTTAAATCATGACATTAGACTCAAAAGTTACATATAAATTAGCGGACCATTTTTATTTATCTATAGCAAAATCCTTTGTTTGAGTAATAACTGCATTGTAATTCTACTAAAATATGTAGAAAGATAACATAATATTTATTTAGTACAAATTCAAATACAAGAAAAACTATCCTTTGAGCTTTCACATACATCGGTCTATTTATATAATTACAAACATATATACATAACAAAATAAAATTGATAAGAAACATCGACTATCGAGCTACTACATATCAGGTTCTTCTATGGCAATGGCTTCATATCTCTCTGAGCAATATGGAGAAGACACAGGAACACAAAATATAGGGTGAGAATTTTAAAATCTATAGGATATTCCCCAAAAATATATAATAATATCTATATCATTATTATCGTCTCAACCACTTCATTTTATTAAGAAAATGTGATCATGCACTACATAATAATGGTTCAATTTAATATTCAAAATCATCTTTCTGAAGTAGGTTTCTTTTAAACATTCAATCACTTACTATACATATGTCATAGTACTCAATATCATAGTAATTCATTCTAGACAAATACTTTAATAAAATATGCATATGCATATAGTAAATATAGTGATATTTTCTTTACTTTGGTATCTTTCTTAATTTCACATGCCCTTGATATATTGAAAAGGATCTCATCTTTCTTTACTGCCTTAGACTAGTAAAAGGGATCTCATCTATACCATTCTTATTGTTGCGTGCCCTTGATATATCAAAGGAGATCTCATATCTTCTTATCATTCCATACCCTTGTCATACCAAAGGGGATCCTTTTTGTGCCCTCGACATACCCAAGGGATCTTATCTTTACTTAGAACATACATTATCATCAAACTTACACACATAAGCATATCAATCATATATGCATTAACATCAATTTTTGAGTTTCTCAATACTTCAAGCATATATATATATATATATATATATATATATATATATATATATATATATATATATATATATATATATATATATATATATATATCATTCCAATCTTCTCTTCATATAGGAGCATTTATCATGAGTACTCATATTTACATATGTGTAACATCATCATTAAATTCATATAGCATAAATGAGATCAATTCATAATCATTTCATCATAGATTCAACAATTCAGCATGCTGTCCAGAATTTCAATTCTAAAGAAAATTATAGATCAGCTACTAAATTTTACCAAAACAGAGCAAACTAAATTTTTAGAGTTAGTTTAACAAGTCTATGAGACCCTGTAATCTCAAAGCATAATAAGGTATCTAGCTATGTTAATAAAATTTCACAACTTCGAAGGTCAAAACTACTCAATTCAGCTAACAGCAAAAATCTCAAATTTTCTACCCTATCAAATGAACCCAAGAACTTCGTATAAAACATTAGAGTTGGACCACAATATATCCTCGACATCTTATAAAAATTTCAGCTAATAATTCAATCATTTGTTATAGTAACAAATAGACAAATTCATGCTTTAGAATAAACTAGGCAACAAACTTGACTACTTCTGTTCTTGAATTTTTAAACATAGCAGAAGTGCCTAGAATGCCTCAAAAGTTTTACTAGAGATACCTTACATGTTAGATACATCTCATAAAATTTTCAGCTCAATCTAAGTCTCTAATTGATTCAGAAAATTCAAATAAATTCACTTGCCTTAAAGGGATTTCCACAATATAGTTCAAATATATTTTGAGAAAAATGATTTTCTAACATCATCCAATCACTCCACCAAATTAAGCACATCAATATCTATGTATTATTAACCAACAAAACTAAAAATTCTAAGCTCAATCAATTAGGAAACTTCAGAATGAATTTTAAAAGAGAGGAGGATGAACAAGACCCTACTTGTTACTAGAAGTTTCTTGTATTTGTCTTAGCTTTTGCTTGTGCTTCTACACCAAATTTGCACTCTAACTCAGCCAAAATTTCCTCCTAGAGCAGAAACACAAAGCTACCTTGATGGTGGTGTAAAATAAAGAGCCTTTGAAGAAGATTGATTCAAAAAGATTTCAAGTGATAGTCTTGTGTTTGAGGGAAAAAAAAAATGAAGATGAAGATGATGATGGAGATGGAGATGAAGATGAAGATGAGATGGAGATGGTTGTATGATGGGGATTGTTGGCCAAACCTTTAGAAGATAAGGTGTAAGAGTTTTGATTTTGATTTTTATTAATATACGAAGTCATATCATAATTCTTTACTACAAATTAAATAAATATAACTTGTAATAGAAATTAGAATTTTTATGGGTTTATAATGAAGCCTTGATAAAGAAAATGGTATGGTTATTCCCTAGTCACATACTTGTCCAGAGTAGTAATAAATTTCGCACTTCAAGTTTTATATGGTGTAAGACTGTACATTGAAATTTAACTGAATATATGAAATACTAGCCCCCGGTGATTAAACCTTACTTGACAAATTTTAATCTATATAATCAATTTGGATCAACATAATTGACTCGCTTAAATTTAGTGAGCAACTTGCTCTTTTTAAAATTGCATACTAATATTTCACCGAATTGTTAAAATACCATACTCAAGAGAATAAAATATTATTTGAAATTAATCTGGAGCCTAACACTCTATCATGACCCTTATACTATCTTCCCTTGACTCTGAAGTCTTCCGATCCGATTTTAGAGTTTCAATTGTCTTGATGGGCTTGTGGACCCCACAAGGTTATTGTTCTTTTTTTTTTGCTCATCAAACTACTCTTATTTTGATTAACTCTATCAAAATCGTGAAATTTTGATTAATAAAGTCTAAATAAAATTTTTAAAATAAATTTTGAGGCGTTTCACGCTATTTTTCAAACAATAAAAATCCTATGCATGATGTTCTCATCCTCCTCGGCTACTGACAAATCTGAATTTCCAACATTTGAACAAATGATACAAACCTTAACAAAAATTTCAACCAAACCATTTATCCAACCATGAGAAGTCAACATGGCAGAAAATACAAGCCATCATCTCAAGCTTAGGCTCATTCTTTTCTTATTATATTCTACTAATCATGTTTTCCTCTTTGTATCATATGATCAACTTCTTCTCCATGGACTTTATATTCAATACTCCTTTTATTCGCGACTTGCTACAATCTCTCTCGTGTGGAGCTCCTAATAACTTCATGCTTTTATTTGTGTACATGGGTTCTATTGATTAATCTAATGATTATTAACTTCTCACTTTCTCAGTTTACAAGAATTTTCATGGTAGATAATCATAATCCATGTTTTCCATAATGGAGTGAGCCTTCTTTAGAGAAGAACCAATGTGCTGGTCCTTTTTTACTTTATTTTTATTTTCGGTACAAATTGAGGCATTAGCATTACGTCGAAATCAATTCAATGACACACATCCAAAATGCAGAGGCCTCTTGTAATCTCAAAAATTATTTGCTGACACAGCAAAAGGGATCATCAAAGACTGTCATATAATTGAGAGCAACCTAAAACCCTCATGATGGCGACGAGGAACTATATACTCTTTGCACTGTGCACACCTCATTTTTCCCTCTAAAGAATTGGATCCCTAATTAGCGTATGCTCTCATTACCACCTCAGACAACATTTTTTCTCTAATAATCTGGTCAATGTACCAATTAGCATCTTTAATGAATGACCTCTTATGAAAATTGTTTGTATAAAACTAGTAGAGATGTTAATTAACTTGTGATGTCCACAACTTTTGTTAGTTATTAGGAAAGTTTAATCATAGTCAACTGTTGGGAAAAGACACAAGGCAGCTTTCAAATGGCAAAAAAATAATTTAAATGATTCCCATGGCAACATGCAACTAAAATTAAATTATATATATGATTTCACAGGCTGGCGTTGCCATTGCCAGGGATAACTGTTACCCCAAAATAGGCAATATATCTTCTCAAGTCTCAATCAAATGTGTGTAATAAGCCCATGATGATTCATATATGAGGACAAAATACAAGTCAGCTTTCGATCTTTGTGTTCCCTTTGGATTACATCAAGATATTGATGTAAGGAAGGAGATATAGAACCAAATAATTAAAAGCCCAAGCTCATAAAAATGAGTATCCTCGAGAATCAAACCTTCTTAACACTCTTAACAAGTATCGAGTACTTTATATCAGGGCACATGGCGCTTCTAATTTGTGGCCGTATTATAAATACACATGTGCTTGCCTGAATTGTTTTTTCCCAGTCTGTGATATTGGCAAGTATTATTTGAACATTTAAAATTGCTTACTCTATTATTATTAAATATGATAATGATTTTTATTTTTCTATCAATTGGTCACATCTAATGATGATAGAGTGGGTGTAATTAAACACTCACTTTTAGTGTTGAAATGCAATACTGTAATGATCTTATGTGAAGGAAAACTTGATTTTGTTGGGATTAACCAAAATCCTATATCGGTAAGATATAGAAGCTGTATGTTGACTTATAAATATGGTATTTGAGTGTTGTTTAGATATTCTCCAAAATTAAACTCAGCATATATCTATATCTAAATAAGACATTTGAATATTTATTCAATATAAAATGACCAAAAAATTAAGTCATTTAGTTAACATGAAATCATACATAATAACAATCCTTTTAAAATTTTAAAAAGCATATATGACTTCAAGGTTGATTTTAGAGTTCATGGTCCACGGCCAATTACTTTTAAGGATATGTTTGATTGGAAACTAAAATTAAGGATAAATTTTGTATGATTAAGCTCCAATTATAATAAAATTCTCCCTTGCATACTTATCTTGTCAAACGAATTTAAAAAATGTAACATGTGAAATACGTGCACACAGTACACGTTCATACTATATATATCCGGGTACCATCCTTTTCCTAAGCTGGCCATGCCTCTCATCAGCTATAATAACAAAAGCTCATCATAGGGGTAGCCCCCTCAATCATCAACATCAATTCAACAACATCTTCTCTCCAAATGGCAACAACATCTTCAATCTCAAACACAATCTTCCCCTTCTCCAAAAGGCAACAAGAACCTGCTAAGTACCCAAAACCAACCCACACAAAATTCCCACTCAAGACACAAAAACCCCCACCCACAATTAGAAAACTCATCGCACCATGCAAAACCTTCCAAGAAACCAATAGAACCACCCTCTATCCACCTCAACAACAACTGCAATCCAAGGTAGGGTGTAAGCGGACCGGCCGACCCGACCAACAGGAACAACAACAAAAACAAGAGGAAGCAATGCAACACATAAATAGAAGAAAGCCCAAGTCCGAGGAACACAACCACCACCAACAGAAACTCCCACACGTGTGGCGCGAGATCCACGGCGAGAGCGACTGGGCCGGGCTTCTTGACCCAATGGACCCACTCCTCCGGGCCGAGCTGATACGGTACGGGGAGATGGCCCAGGCCTGCTACGACGCCTTCGACTTCGACCCGTTCTCGAAGTACTGCGGGAGCTGCAGGTTCACGCGCCGCAAGTTCTTCGAGTCGCTGGGGATGCACACGCGCCACGGGTACGGGGTCACGCGCTACATCTACGCGACGGCGAACATAAACCTTCCGAACTTCTTCAGGCAGTCTCGGTGGCCGAAGATGTGGAGCAAGAACGCGAACTGGGCGGGATACGTCGCCGTTTCGGATGACGAGGAGAGTGAGAGGATAGGGAGGAGGGATATTGCCGTGGCGTGGAGGGGGACCGTGACGCACCTTGAGTGGGTCGCGGATCTCATGGATTTTCTGATGCCTATCTCTTCCAATAGCATACCTTGCCCTGATCAATCTGTTAAGGTAGGTTTGTACAGCTAGCTAGGTGGAGGGTATTAATATTTAATATTTAAAAATGATGTCCAGCTTCATTATCATGAATATCATGGCTAATTTTATCTTAATTGAATATTTATTATTAGGTGTTAGAATAATATTTTTACATATTGGTATGACAATTATTTTTTCTTTTTTTATTTTTATTTTTTGCTTCTTCTTATTAAAAAATAGAATTTGAGTGAAATCTTTGTGGAAGATTTAGGTAAATAAAAATTGGCTTAAATATTTTTTACCCTTAAAAGGATGAATTTAATTTAACATTGTTATCCAATCAAATTCATCCATACATATGACTTTTGCTATAGTGAGGTGAGAGTCAATTATATTTTCCTTATGTGTTAAAATATGATTAAATGGCTGTATAATTTTTTTTTTATATAGAGTATATTAAAATTAAACTAAAAAAAAAATGAGGTTTAATTTTAATTCTTGAAAATATATATTTCGGTCTTCATCTTTGCTATTAGTCTGTGTTATTAAATAGTTAACTAACGAAAAACAACAAGTGTAGTATATATGCAGCATATATTTAGACATCTTAAAATTAGATTTCGAGTAAAATTTCATTTACATCCCTCATGTTATATTAAAGTTTTGATGAAATTCAATTTTTTTTAATTCTATATTTAAGTCTTTAATGTTACGTTTAACATAAATTAAACTTAAATAACAGCATTTTTTTAACATAATTTTCTATAACGTAACTTTTGGTAAAATTATTTAATTATATATCTTTTAGTTGTAAAACTTTTTTCTGTTTTACCATGCTCCTCACCAGGTCGAATCAGGGTTCTTGGAGCTTTACACCGACAAAGAAGAAAGTTGCGGTTATTGCAAATACTCAGCAAGGGAACAAATCCTCACAGAAATAAAAAGACTATTGGAGATGTACTCTAACGAGGAACTCAGCATCACCATAACGGGCCACAGCTTGGGAAGCGCTTTAGCCATATTAAGCGCTTACGACATCGTGGAAACCGGGCTGAACGTGATGAGTGATTGCCGAGCTGTGCCAGTTTCGGTGTTTTCATTTTCGGGCCCAAGAGTTGGGAATGTGAGGTTCAAGGAGAGGCTTGAGACGCTTGGGGCAAAGGTACTTAGGGTGGTGAACGTTCATGACATGGTACCAAAGTCGCCAGGGCTCGTGTTCAACGAGCAGCTGCCGGCGGCGGTGATGAAGATGGTGGAGGCCTTGCCGTGGAGTTACTCGCATGTTGGGGTGGAATTGGTGTTGGACCACAAGAACTCACCGTTCTTGAACCCTAATGCTGATGCTGTGTGTGCACATAATCTGGAGGCTCTCTTGCATTTGCTTGACGGGTATGAGTTCATGTTTATTTAATAACAACTTATTAATTAGTCTATACACATATACTATGCATGTGAATATGAAAAATCTTTGCTCTATTAATCACTCATAGTACTTGAATTGGTTTAATTTGACTACTCTTTCCATTATTGTTAAACTACTAGAAGAAAGAGTTGCTGAAATTTTTCACACAAAAGAAAGAGATCATTGTTTGTTGGATGAATAATAAAGTGATGTGACTCATCTATCAATCACCATAATAAATTTGAACAAATATTTATATTTTTACTCCTTTGTATTTTCCTTTCCATTAACCTACTTAACACTGGAATTAATTATACATGCATATGCCTCAACGATCTCTTTCTTCTTTCAAAAAATTTATTAAAAGTGTGTTTATTTAAGTTTTGTGAAGCATTTTCATTTGAAATATTTTATATTTATTTTAATTTTTACTCTTGTACCGAATTATAAAAAAATATTGAAATAATTTTCTATTAACTTTATTTTTAAAAAATATATTTGTTTTTCTCTTAATTGAATAGTTTTTTTCCTTCTTAAAAGAGGATTCAAACAGATAGGGTTGTAAATATATCAGCTCAATCTCACTGAAAATATTATTTTGAAAGGTTAAAATTTTTTGAGCCTAATGGAGATTGATACAGCTGCATTGAGTTAGTCAAAAGATTAACTCCTTAAGATTCGAAATTGTTGTGGGTCTTTTCGGGCATAGTGTTCGGAAAATTGTTGCTCATGCCAGGTAAAAGTATAATTGGTTAGCTTGAACTAAATTATTGGAACAAAGATTTTCCCCTTTTCTAAATAGTACATGTATAGATATGGGGCCATGTGAGTCTTGTAACAAAGGATTTGGAGAGAAAACAAAAATTTCATTTAACGAGCCCACATGCAATTCGTGGTGCATTGTCATTGGGAAGGCCAAGAAGTCATTGAGTATAGTTGGCAATAGCCATTGTGTTTCTAATCCACCCAACTCAAGAATAGCTTATACCTAAAATATTTGAACCTTTTAAGTATAGAAAATATAAGGACCAAAAATAAAAGTATAGACAACATACCTTTTTTAAGAAGACTGAATAATATTCTATTAATTATAACCTTCTGTCACTAGTAGGTGAGATAATGATAGATGTCATACACTGATTATTGTAAGCATGGCACGGAACTCATGAGATGGGATTACCTATTAATATATATAACGCTAGTTAGGTAAAAAAGATGAGTCAATAATTCGTGGATTGAAAGGGATAGATGGCCAGTATCTTCAGATTTGAATACTTATAATTTTTATTTTGACACATATATAAACATATTGATAATATAAATATATGTGGTAGAAATCAATGAGCAAATGCATTATACATAAATTATTATTAACTGGTTGGATTTATATATTCTTCAAGTTCCTACACCGAGGCGCTCATACTAGAAACTTCAGTTCAATATATTATTATATTCAACTAATCTAGTAATTTCGTCTCTTAAAGATATACGTGATACCAATCTAGTTCATAAAAGATTTCTTTCCGTCAAGTTAATTTCTTATAAATATACATAATATCAGTTTAGTCTTTTGAAAGATATTTTATATCAATTTAGTTTTTAAGAAATAAATGACATTACTTTGGTCCTTAAACTACACGTGACTTCAATCCATCATCTTCTATAAATTAATAAATAAGTGCATCGTTCAGAAATTAAAGTGATTTTACATGTATCTTTGAAAGTTCAAAAGATCACAGCTTCAGCCATCAGAAAATGATACATGAAGCTAATACAAATTCAGGATAAAAAATACTTATTCTGTTAATGACATTCTAATACATAATATGCATGATAGCACATCACAAAGCGGAACGTTAATTAAATCAAATCTACTTTATTAAATTTTTCTGATGACATTAATTGATGACCTGTATATAATTTATTGCTGGATATATAAACTAATAATTGCAAGTGGGTCAATTTTAATTTTGTTTGGCTAACCCCTGATGATGCGCAGGTATCATGGAAGGGGTCAAAGATTCGTGCTAGCTTCTGGGAGGGACCCTGCACTGGTGAACAAGGCCTGTGATTTCCTGAAGGACCATTACTTGGTTCCACCAAATTGGAGGCAAGATGAGAACAAGGGCATGGTCATGAGCCATGATGGTAGGTGGGTGCAACCTGAGAGACCAAAACTTGATGATCACCCTGAAGATATGCATCACCACCTCAAGCGACTAGGTCTAGCTTCATCTGAAATGTGAATGGAGGATGATGTGTGTGTTATAGTTATTGGAGAGAAATATATATATATAGCTGGGTTGTAAGTAATTAACGTGTATAAAGTTATTATGATAGAAGAAATTCTTAGTTAATCTTTGTGCAAGAAAAAAGTATATTCTGATTTATTTATTATTTAATACATAAATAAATATTGATATTTTAGGAGATAAGAATTTCTATATTCACTTATGCTTCAAATAATAAATGGATTGCAAATATATATATATATATGCTCCAAGAACAACTAAAGTAGTTTTTTCTAATAATGGGACTCTAAGAGTAATATTGATTATTGAAGTGTACAGGTCTTTTATTCTTTTTATAATTAGATGTGCAAGTGTATAAGGTGTTATTAGGAGATACAATTGATGTTTCCCCTTAAAGATGGATTAGTCTCAGCTGTTTTTGCGGTTTGTTGAATCATTTGAGATTAGTGAATATATATGGCGATAAAGTGATTAGAGGGGGAGGGGTTCTCACATGCAAATAAAAAAAAACTTTGCAAGATGAAGATGTGAGTTGTCTCAATAGTTAAAAGACACGTGAGTAAGTTTTGTGTGGTATATCATGCAACTGATTCAGATATGATACACTATAGATAATTCTATCTTGGGAAAAGGAACAGGTCTCCTTCATTAGTGTTGTTGTCCTCCAGCCACCGCTCAGCTGAAACAGCCGCGTCACCGCCATGACACCACTAACACTATTGTTGATTGTAGATTTTTGATTGTCGGCGAGCTGAGGAAATGGTTCAATGACAAATAGAGAGAGAGAGAGACAACTCTCTTCTCTTCCCCCATTTTCCAGTCCTCTGCCACGGGCTGCTCTTACTGCATGTGCTTCTCCTCCTTTACGGTGTCGAAGATGCGAAGGCAGTCGTATATCATCCTCATACGGCGATGGATATGGAGCCACTTTTGCTCCATGCGGTTCCCTTTCCTCATCACTGCACTCTCGTAGTTAGATCTAGTTCTTCGCCATCTCCTTCGGCTACGTGCAACCAGATCGCCATCGTGCCTACCATCAAGGTCACCGTTTTCATCTTGCATCTTTGCTGTTACTGAGTGATGGTCTCTCTAACACCCTAATATTTAACTTAACACGCTAGAACGTATTTAAGCTAATTTTAGTTATTACTCTTTTGTTAGGTTTTTAATTTAAACTCTTCGAAATACTTTAATGAAATTCCAGGTAATTTTTTTTTAAAACAAAACGTGAGCTTGCGCGTACTAAGTAAAACCTAGTCTCACACATAGAGGAGAAATAAAAACTAGTCACATGCGTGCACAACAATGACATGAACATAACCACATCATCATATATAATTATAGCATAAGTATTAACCATTCCACATCAAACACCAAAATACACTACCAAAAGGATATCATGCCCACCAATAGAGGTTAGACTAGGTATAGACATTCGAAAGAGATATAAATAGTATATGGATAGAAAAACATCTTCTAACGACACTCCAAGAGGGGATAGGTATCCAGCATACGAGCAAGGTTAGTAGGAGTAGCAAGACGACCTACAAAATGATAAGAGTAGTTGAGCACGAAGTGCATCTACTAGGTGAGAGCATGTAGCATGGATCACAAACCCAGCCATTGCCATCTGAAGACAAGATGGAAAAGAAGAGAGAGGAATGAGAAACTTGTACAAGAATCTCAGGAGGGCTTTTGCCTCCAAACAAATGTCATCATCTTCGTCCTAAGGAATCTCGGTTTCATTATAAAAGTAGTGGACATAAATATGATTCATTTATTAAGTTCCAAATACCATTATTCTAAAGCCGTCTCTTTTAGCATGAATCTTAATGTCATGAATGCAACATACTATATCATGAATGCATATCCATACCATATGCAAGATATAATAGGATACACATTGAATGACATAACATAACGGATAAATATTCCAACATAATTCATTCTTTTAGGCGACTTAAATTTCTTATTCTCTTTTCCTTGGGGCCACCTTAATACTTTCTCTTTTGAGAGTTGTAGGTTATGAGCTTATACCTAACTATCATCACTAGTCTATATGTAAATTAGGGGATAAGGCAGGGAGTGATTGATACAGAGGGCACGGACAAGAGCGGCTCCTCTCTCCAAGCGAGGGGTACATGAATGAACTGTTACACATCCGAATGAGAGGATCCGTTGTATAGGTATGGGACTATACAGTTAAGGAGGGCTTATATGAATTGATTAGTACTACCTATGCCACAAAGATGCATCTTTCTTTTCGGTACGATCACGAAGAACTCCAAGGTTAAGCGTGCTTGACTTGGGATAATTTTGGGATGTGTGACCTCCTGGAAGTTTTCAGGAAGCGTGTGAGTGAGGACAAAAGTACGTTGAAAAGACAATGTTGGTTTGTACGGTTACAAATCCATAAAGCGCAGATGTTACACTATACTTATCCTCTTGATAAGCTAAACAGACAAAGTAGGGATAGGGGGCATGGAATCACTTTCATAACCATTAATTCCTAGAGTCTAAAGGGTCCCTATTGGATCACCTCCCATAACCATTAATACTTGGAGTTGAAGGATCATTTCCATGTGTTTTATGTCACCTTTAATCTTAGCATGTTATTTAGAGATGCAAGCATGAACATATATTCATAACTTATCTATTAATATCTCATGCTCATAGAACACTTAAATAATGCACCTCAATTAATCGATCATAAATATAACATGCTACAATTCATCGTGTAATTGATCACATAAATATGCATCATAAATCATATAATTTCCAACTGAAACACATGAACATAGTTTTCATAAGACATCATTTATATTGACCTCATCAAGTTATCAATATTTACACTTAAGTCCCAAAGGGTCAAACTGCAATTTCTCAAAGATTTGGATCAAAGTGTAATTTTCCCTTTTTAACACATTTTCTCAAACTAATGATCCTTAAAATTAATTTATACTTTTAGGAGACTCATAACACTTAGAAATCATTTGAACTCATCATAAAAACGTTTTTGGGCCATAGACCAAATTTTGTTACACTTTAGGGGTCAAAGTACAAAGTTGCTCATTTTTAACACTTAACAAATGTCAAAGTTTCTAAAACTTTTTCTAAATATCATAAATAGTATTTTGAATACATGGACACATTCAATATCATTACTCACTATAATTAAAACCATTTGACCGAAATTACATAATTAATGGTTCAAAATATAACTTTTCGCATTTTGTAAAATGGTTCAAACTAACACTTGTAATTACTCTTTTCTACACCTAAGGTACTAAAAAAAATTTTACAACAATATTATTAATTCTTATGTGTGTGAACAATATGAATAGTACCATAACATAATGAATAGTATCAGAAAATTAATTTTCTAAACTTTCGTAAAATTACAATTTTGATCTTTTCTAGTTACTAGTTCTTCCCAAAATGCTAAAAACAATTTTTACAATAATTATTAGTAACTTTTACACATTTAAACATTACCAAACAGTAAAATTATAGGTTTAATTAAATTAAATCAGTAACCATAATTTTAACTTCTAAAAACTTGAGAAAATCATATTTTTAATCCTTTTTAATTTCTAATTCTTTTAAAAAAATTCTTAGCGCATCTCAAAGACAAGATTCAAGCCTCAAAATACAATAAAACCAACTTCAAATCCAAGATACTCATAAGGCCGAAAATCATATATTTGAAATGTGTCCATGAATCAAAATTCCCATTTAAGATAAAAGAGGTAAATCTTGAGCTTTAGAGATTTAGGTGATAACTAGAATAATGCACATGTCATGCAATCTCATTTTTAATCTTTATCATTATAAGGTGATAACTTGAAATATAAATATAATGTGCAAGACTTGAAATATAAATACGAAGATGCAAGTTCATTTTGAAGTCTTCAAAGTTTAGGTGATAACTTGAAATATAAACATGATATGCAAAACTTGGAATTTAAACATGAAAATACAAATACATATTATTATCTTCAAGATTTAAGGTGATAACTTGAAATTTAAACATGATATGCAAAGCTTGGATTTTAAACATGAAGATGCAAATCTATATTATTATCTTCAAGATTTAAGGTGATAAGTTGAAATTTAAACATGATATGCAAAGCTTGGAATTTAAACATGAAGATGCAAGAGCTTGAAACATAAACATGGATGCAAGTTCATTTTATATCTTGTTAAGCTCAAAACTCAAGACTTTTAGAGAATGAAGCTCTTTAACCCCAAATAATCTTAACAAAAAGCAAGGTTTGGAAAAACGAAAATTAAAACTTGGGCAAGGGTTAAGAGGTTCAGAGGTTCAACCTTTAATAAAGGAAGGGATATAACCGGTATATAATAAAATATGTATTTATATAAATATATAAAAATATAAAATAAAATATATGTCATAAAATAACTAAAAATTAAATTAGGTATCAATAAAACCAAATAACATAATATAATTCATCTTTTAATTAAAATAAACATTATCCATATAAATCAAATCTCTTAAGTTACTACTTCCCATATTAAAAGAAAAAAAAATAGGAAATATGAGATTTTAGGTATTTTTTAAAAAAAAAACAAAAAATAATGAAATTTTGCATTTAAAAAAAAAAAACCGGTAATTTTGGTCAGTGACCCTTTCTTCAAATTCTCACCTTTCTGCCTTTTTAGGCGCTTTAGGGCTGAACCAGTGGCCTTCCTTGGTGGTTCGAGCCCTTCGGTTAAATTTTCCAAACAATGACAAAAAGGAAGTAAGCTTTAGAGTCCTTTATTACCATAGTTTCAAGAACCTTATTTCTTGAACTCATCATCAAGCTGAAAAAGAAACAATACAAAGAAAATCAACAATTTTTCCATAAATCTTTTAACAACAAAAATCAAACCTTGAGCTTTAGAGGTCAATTATATGATGGATCTATAACCACCACCATGATTCCTCGTCATCAAGCCATAGTCATCAACAATCAAAATCATCGAAAAATATAAGAGAAGAATAAGAGAAAGAACATGAAATAAAATCCCTACTAAGTTGTTTCTTGCTACAAAAGTGAAAGCTTGATCTTTTATGAATTAAAGAGAAGAAAAATCTTCTCTAGATGATGATGATGGTTTTAGCCAAAGAAGAAAAAATGGAGGAAGGATTTTTCTTGTGATCTTGTTTCTTCGAATGGAAAGGTTATGTGTTTAGGAGTTGATCTATGGTAGATATGTGTTGGTTTGAGGTTGAGAGCTTGGATGAAGGTTGAGAATGGAGTCTCTTGGAGGTGGAGGAGGAAGAAGAAGAGAGATTGGAGTTTAGAGAGAGAAGAGAGGATTTTTGGCCAATTTTTATGAGCAAGACTACCACAAAAAATGCAAATGGTAAGAATGAGTCTTTGTATGTGTATTAGGCTTGAAAAAAATACATATATATAGGAGTTTTGGGAGGGGTGAGGCAGCTGCATTTTGGCTATAATAGGGAGCAAAATTTCAATTTTTGTGAGTGGTAGGACATGTATTTGAGATATATTTAATTTGTAGTGGATTATGTAGTGTAGGTGGTTATTAATAAAGAAACATTAAAGATGCTCCAAGACATGATTAAGGAATAGCCTACACTTGTAGTGGAGTTTTAGTGCTCCATTAATCTGAAATAATAAAAATAAATAGATCCAAAATATAATTTTTAAGAAAAAGAAAGATAATGCACTAATTTATATTTAATATTATTTGTCTTATGAACCCTTTTAATTAAGAAAGAAATTAAACCTCCCTTTAATAATCTTAGACTTTAAAATTACCTCAAATAATTATTTTGACTTAAGGTTAATAAATAAAATTAATTTATCTTTAATTAGAGCCTAATATTGTATATATTTACTTAATTACATAAATAAGCTCATTTAGCACTAACTAGGGGCAAAATTATAATTTCACATAAAAGCTCTAAAATCACCCGAACATTTCCAAATATCATATATCCCTTATAATTAACATTTTCTAACTTCGGGTGATAACAGGTTCGATTTCGCTTAATCTCGCGTTAAATTACCCTAGGGGCATTTTGGTAATTTCGTGTAAAAAAATCATGGTTTGAGATTTTCACCTTTAACATCATTCATAACACAAATAATCCTTTTCAAATATAAAACTAACCCCTTGAGGGTAGCCTAACCGTCCTTGATTTCGGGCAAAAATAACCCCAAGAACATTTTGGTTATTTGTACATTGAAAAATCAAAAATTACTATTTTCAGATTGCTATTTAATCCTCATATAATCTTATTCTAATGTCAAAATATCTTATTGAGGATGACTCGGACTATTTCGACCTCAAATCGTGTAAAATGACAGTGGTATTTTGGTTATTTTGCACAAGAAAATTGGGTGTTACAGCTCTCTTTCTCTTAGATTCCAAATCTAGTTCATCGTCGCGTGGTTCTTGTTCTCCAGCGTGCTTTTTGATTCACTATAGTGCTCCATCTGGTTCTTGGTTCTTCGAGCTCGGTGCCAATACCCTTGGCATTGCTTCCACAAGGTCTTTGCCATCTCTCTGCAAATCCGTGTCCGTAGCGGTGAGTGTCTTTTTATCATCAAATTGGGATCTGTTTTCTCTATCCTTGAGGTTGAACCTACTGTTATTATTTGTTCCATATCTAAAGGGAAAGGGAGGTTCACGGTGGCTGAAATGGTGGAGGACATGGGGAAGATCTATAAGGTTGACCTGAGTAGTTTGGAAGAGAGATTATTTTTTTACATTGAATATCTATGGTACATCATACCTGATTGGGGGCATGATACACTACTCCACATGTCAACTTCTTATTTGATATAAACTATTTCTACATGTTGCAGATTTTTGTTTATTTGCATCAAAGAACGCACCTAAAGTGAATGTCAAATAAGATTTATTTTTTGAATATTAAAATAGCATTGTTCTGTGCCCAAAAAAAGTGATTGTAGAATATTTGTCAGCCAATTGTAGCACATATTAATTGCCCCATGATATATACTTCAAAGCAAAAAGGTATGATCATGCATTTTCATTATCATTATCTTTTCTCTTCCTATAATTTTTAATACCAATAACTTCCGTTTCAAGTGTTATTAAATGGTACAGAGTAAACGCTTTAGTTTTTATCTCCAAGGCTATGTTTGGTTAGGGGATAAAAATAAAGTAAAAATTTCATGGATGATCAAGTATAAAATTATATATGAAACTCATCAATAAAAAATTTTATCTTATTTTTAACTCCAAAATAATTAAGAATTTATCTTGTTTTATGGGTGTTGAGTTATCATACTTCATACGGACATACGAATCTTCATGTTTATGGGTGCTGTCTTTATAAAGAATCTCAAAGGAATTTGTGATGAGACAACTTTGGCAAATTCAGCAAGCAACGTCGTCCTATGGCCAATAAAAAATAATGGTTATAATAAGTTGATCATGTTCTCTTCAGTGCTTCTAGATGCCTAACTGTACCATTAAATTGCTAATCACATCATACATCCTATTATGCTTAATTAAATTTCTAATCTTGTTTATTTAAAACTAAAACAAGGCCCCACCCCAATAATCTCAAATATATCTCGTTAAATTAATTAAGCCTAGTTTTGGCACCATATAGATCCTCCCCCACAAGGGATACAAGCTTTGCCTCCAAAAGTCCCCGGTTGTTCGCGTCTTCCAATATATTCTTAGAGATTTTCAATGTCATACTGCTGAATCAATGCACATGTGTAAGTGTGAGAGATAACACTTTCACGTTAGAGAAGTTGAAGGAAATAAAAAGGGTTATAAAGTGTGGATTAAGTTAACCTCTCAGTCAAATAATCCAACCAAATCAATACTTAAATTTCAACACGTGCTTTCCATGATTATTTGAAATGGTTTAGGGCCAAATTGAGACAATAGTGTGTCCTGTTAAGGTTAACTTTTAGCGCAAATTAGCATAGAGGAGAAGGGAGTTTTTTTTTTTTAATCTTTTTCTTTTAAGTAAACTTCCATTTTAATCCCTTAAAACTATATTGTGGAATAAATTAATCACTCAGAATTTAAAAGACTTTTATTAATTCCTCATAATTTAAAAAATAGACAATTAGTCCCGAGTTTATGCAATCAAAAGAACACTATATGCATGGATCTATATGTATGTACCAATTTGTCTCTTTTTTTAAATTTTTTTTTGAGGTATTAATAGGAGATTTTCAAATATAAAGAGATTAATTTGTCACTAGTGCATTGTGAAGAAATGGTGTAAATCAAACAGGCATAATCCTAGTTGGTGATGAGTTGGATTTTTCTTACGTGTCGTTGACTCAATGATAAGCTATGTTGACTATGAAGGATATATTTGAATCGATTATTATTATGAAGGCGGACACATTATTTGAGTGTTATGCTTATATATTGGACACATGTCATGTTGAATCTTGCATTACACATGGATTACACATATTTGTATATATTTTATTTAAAATTTTCTTTTTCTTTACTCTAATAGAAAAACATAATATAAACAATGTTATAAAGAGGAAATAAGACATAACTTTTTGAGTTTAAAAGAAAATAAGGCATAAGAGAATCTTATATAAATGATGTTTTGAATTATGTATCATTTTCTTTAAATTTTAGTTATATATATGTCGTGTTTGTTCTATAATTTTTCAACTTTGAAATATTCAATATGTCCGTCGTGTCATGTCTTGTGTTGGTGTTAGTTTGTACACTTCATAGATTAATAGTATATTAATATGAATGTAATATGAGGACAACTGGATACATACGTGATGAGGCAGGCACAGACAAATTTAGATACGAACGGTGCATGAATGTTATATGACTTTGTATCTCTAGGCTGGATAATTTTCAGCAAATATATTTGAAATCGAATTCCCTTGTATATGCATGATATTTCCTCTTATTTTTGCACATGGAAGGGTTGTGGAGGAGGGAAAGTATGATGAGGCCATATCTTCCAAAAATTCATCAAGTACATGGATAGAGGTATAGAAATAGTTTTATACTCTCACACATCTCCTCACATAAATATATCTTTTGGATGGAGGCTCTGATATTATGTTATAAAATAATATTTCCCAAAAACTTAAAATGATGGATAAAAACACATGAATAATTTTATACATTAAGGGTATGTTTGGTTAAGAGGTAAAATTGGGAATAAACTTTACATGAATGAGCTCAATACATAAAATTACTTATGAAACTCATTTATTAAAATTTCCCCCATCTTTATCTCCTAATCAAATCTACCCTAAGAGAAAAATAATAATACAAATGAGGCAGTACAAACATATATAGCTCTAAAAGTTTCATTCACCTTCTTTCTAGGCTCATGCATAAAACATTATTCCACACATATGTAAGGGTCCATTTAGTTCATCTTTTGGTAGAATTACTTTTAAAAGAATTAAGTTGAAAAAAATTACTTTTAGAGAAATTATTTTTAAAAGAATTAATTTATGTACGTTTGAGTATATTAAAAGTAAATTTAAAAAAATGATTTTGGTCTAGATAGGATAGAGTATAAAATTACTTTTAGTTATTAATATGAAAGTAATAGTATGATTTTATCTCAAAAATAGTTTTACTAAAATGAAAAATTTGCTAAACACATTAGTGAGTAGAATCTCATTATCATTCTTTAAAAGTACTTTTGGTACCCAAAAGTACAAACCAAAATAGGCACTAAATAGTAAAAAATTTATTTTGATTAATCAACATAAATTCTCATCTTTTTATATGTACAACCCCCATACAGGTTGACATACTTTTAAGTATGTACTAATGCCATTACTTCGCAATGCATATTGTATGCGTGTCATGAATGTCCACCAACATGTTACTAAGTCTGTTTGTCTGTGCTTTCTAAGTCAGTATATCAAAAGTAAACAAACGACTAAAACAAGCAGTAAAGAAATGATTTAAGAATTCACATAAAGAAGAGAGGAATTTAAGCTCTTAGGAAGTTGGAACATATACACAAGTTGTTTAAATACAACACTCTTCGCAATTTCTAGAATAAGAATCCATCGCTGAGCATATATCTAAAGAGACAACCCTGAGTCGTCATCCTCATCAAGACTTGAAGTGTAGACAATGTAGAGAGCCCATATAAGACCAAAGCCACCAAACAGGATCCAACCAAGAATGTTGTTGCTGAGCCCTAAGGGAAGCCCAGTTCCTTCAGTGCTCATTCTCTCATCCACCAAAGCCATTGCTGGGCTTGACATGGTTGCAGCAAAAGCACCAAATAACAAGGATGCCCCCATCCCCATGTTTGAGCTGCTCTTCCCCATTGATGAAGGCTTTCTTTCCATGGAGCACCTCACTCTTCCTCCCACCTTAACCATTGCAGGAAATGCTAAATTAAATAAATGAATTGAATGTTGTTAGAAAAGTAAAGGAAAAGGTTGATTCATCAATTGACATCATCTGAAACCCAGCAATCAATTTTAATCGCGATTGCAATTGCACTGTGATATGAAAAATATTGTCAACACGGCTATAATTGTTGTTGCGATGCAGTTGCAGAAGACACCATAATAGCAATATTGCATCTGCAATAATTGCGGCTGCAAATTGCAATTTAAAACCACGGTAACATGTATCTCTTTGCATAGAAGGAGAACGATAATTGTTTCTTCAAATTCTCAAAAAAATTGTTCCACTTATGGCAATTCTGATATGGCTAGCTCTTTTTCTCCCCGTTTCATTTTCTTTGGGGATGATACAAGATCATTGGTACGTATGAGGTCATTCCTAATAATTTAAATTTTTCAGAAAATTAATTCATAATATTGTATTAGTGTCCAATTTAAATCTTATTTTGATAGACTCTGTTATTTTAAATAAAAGTTAAATTTTATTATGAAATATATAAGATGAACTCATGCATCGTTTATACTTTAAGCCTAATAAACAATAGTACTTGGATGTATGTCAAGCATAAAAGTATTCCTATGTATCTCTTCTCCTAAGCACTTAAACTTTGAAGTTTTCGTTACTGTTGCATGATATGTGAAGAAAACCAGTCATGGAAAAGAGCTTAGACTTGTGCTCTATAATGAAATCTCTCCAAAAATTTAACCCAATGATAGAGGTACATAAATAATTTTATATATAACACGTTCTGTCATACAAATGTCTCTTTTGAGTTTGAGTGTGACTTTTTTTTTCATAGCAGGGATCAAATCCATGATTACTTGATTACGTAGGCTTTGATATTGTGCCATAAAATCATTTCTTTCAAAAGCTAATAAATAGGTAAAACAAATAATTTTTTATCTAACATATTCAACAGCGATACTATATTTTGCTATTTATCTTACATGGAAATATGGGAAAAGAACTTACCAAGAATGGGAGGGGTGAGACCCCAAGAGGTCTCTTTTGTACAAGACTTGTGCGGGTGATTGATGAGGCTGTGGTGGCAGCCGAGATGGTAGCCATTTCTTTTTCAGAAACTGAAAGATTATGGGCTGAAAATCCAAATGATCAAGTGTATGGCTAGGTTACTTGTGTCCTTCACACAGCACCTGGCCAAAGGAACCAGTTTATTTCATAAGCATAAATGATCAAAGTTTTCAAAATTAATATTATTATTGGTGCACATCAATGAGTCCTATGCACCACAAAGCATTGATAGATGGAAGCCGCTCTTTAGATATTCTTATCAGCAGCAATCCAATAATTCTCATCCACGTGTCAAATATTCCGTTAGAGGACTAACATTTCCCGCACATAATCGAAGTTCCTACATTGTTCTTCCGAATATTCTTGCCTGAATATAATTTTAACGTACACTTGCACAAAATGTAGTTCCAACAAATTCGTTTAAGTTACAAGCTAATGATTAATCTTGCATTAGCAACTTAAATTTGAGTCACAAGTTATTATATCAAAGTCATCGAACATAAATCACTATTTATAAACCTAAAATTCGGTCTATTGTAGTACATGTTATTCATGGTTGATGTATACACAACGGTATTGGAAAGTAAATGCCTCCTTGACGTTGTTGTTTTGCCCCCTTATGCTATATCCTTCACCGAATTGAAACAAACATTACATTAAAAAAATCATAGAAGAGGTGAACAAGAAATTAGCACCTCTAAAATTTAAGGATAAATTTTACCACATATATTGCTTTATTGTATGAAATTGCATGTTGATCAAAAAATAACAGATGAGTGAACATACTACTAAAATAATAGAACTAAAAGCGAATGCATAGAGGAGGCCTATAGAAGTCTCAATAAAGGGAGCGAATTACATAGAATAGTCTTGTAATTAGAAATAAAGGAAGATTTAGAAAAACTACCAAGTGAAACAATAAAAAATTTAAATATTAATAGTTTAAATAAAAATGTTATATATGATATAATATTATGATATCCTCTGATTCATGTATCACCCCATCTAATGGAACAATTTCATAGTAGAATATCTGTTGCTGATCATACATTACAATTACTCACGCAGCAATATCCATTGATTGCATAAGGTGACTCTGTTTATTATGATATTAACACACAGAAGATCCATATAAACATCCTCCAATGAAGGTGCGAAGGACAACGTAATTTCAGACTCAGAGTTGGCCTCCAGGTGCTTGTGGCTGATATGTTCGACGCCTAAGCTGAGATTCAGAATTAGGTTGCTGCAGAAATATTTTTGTTGGGTCATTCGGATCAACATACCTGCAAAAATGCAATTTTAATTTCCAAGTCTAGATTTTACACACTTAAAAATTTAAGGTTTAAATATGTTTGTGATCATGAAAAACAAATTTTTGGTTCTGTTCCCAAAAATTATTTTCTTTGGTTTGGGTTCAAACATTTCTCAAATGGAATGATTTTAGTCTTTGTTATGTATAATTGCTACCTGTGATATAGGATTGAATGATATGATCCTCCATTAACCAATTTAGCATTGGACATTGACAATCTAACGACAGGAACCAGACCAAGCAGTTTTGAATGTTTGGACCAAAAGTCCGAAACCAAAGAATAAAATTTTCAGGGACCAAAACCATAATTTGTTTATGTTTCTGGGACAAAAAACATATTTTAGCCTAAATTTCAAGCATAACAGTGATAACATTCACTTACGCGTGTCTCATCATCTCATCAACAGGGGTCTGAGCTGCCTGCAAAGGATCCACACGAGTTTCTGTCTGCATATTTGGTTGTTGATTATACTGTCTAACTGAAGCAATCAAATTGAAGAAAAGAGGAATGAAGGTTCCACAGCCCCCCTCCTTGAACAAGATCTTGAATGTGTATGTGGAATAGAGAGCTCTGTGTTGGTCATTTGGTACTACCTATTGTAAATTTACAAAATAGAAGTTTTAGGACCAATAATTGTGGTACCTTACAAGGCTCAGAATAATAATAATAAAGAGTAAGAATAATGGGATTGGATCCTCTCATGTGCAAAATACATATGAGAGGGTCAAGTGTAAATCTCTGCCTTTAATTTTCTTCATGTGTACTTTTTTATAGTTTTTAAAATAAAAGATAAAGGAGAGAGATCAACACTAGACTACCTCAGGTGTATTTTGCACGAGGGGATCCATACCCCATAATAATAATAAAAAGAGCATCAGGGTGCAATATAGAACACAATGTTTACTTACTGGCTCAACTTCTCCAGAGATATTGTTGCAGTGAAAAATTGGCTGGTTAAATTTTTCACCACGGATGTAAAGCTGCATAATGAAGAAAACTGAGGATCAGCATGGTATAAAAATGAGAGCTATGGAGCAGGTTCTGTGTTAATTAAGTATGGTTTTCAATCTAGAAGCACAAATGCAGGGGAAGATTATATTTTACTCCCTTGATGTACAGCTCTTATTCAATTTACACTCCTGAAAGATTGATCACTTAATTCCTTTTAGTTTTACGCAAAATATTTACCTTTCCAATTAAACCAAATAGAGGCTAAGCTTACAAGAAAATTGGGAATTAAGTAATTTAAAATGAAACTTCAATGGGATAAGTGATTTAAAACAAAAAACTTTGATTTCTGCAGTGATATTGTACAATTCATACATTCCGTTTAGTAAAATGTATTTTACCCAATATAACATGGCATGAAAGATTCTCAAAAGGAATAAGCTTACAACTAAAACATGTAACGAACACCCAACAACTTCATACTTACTGCCGTTGTAAACCATTGCCATGAATTGAAATTAACTATAGAGAAATTGGAGATTGGAGAGTGACTAACTCCTTATGATCAGAGAAAGTCTTCTATGCAGAAACAGGACAACAATGGAAACCACTCGAATAAAAAAGAAGAAAAGATAGAGCAGACTTTGAGGTTTTGCAGGCATCCCTGTCAACAAGCCTCAAATCCTTAGCAACTCCCCTCTCTCTTTTGTCCCCCTCTCAGTCTCTCATATAC
Source organism: Dalbergia oliveri (assembly GCA_030441495.1). NCBI lineage: Eukaryota > Viridiplantae > Streptophyta > Magnoliopsida > Fabales > Fabaceae > Dalbergia > Dalbergia oliveri. The sequence continues at coordinate 20,386,572 of JAMLFY010000013.1, read as the reverse complement.
TCCACCACCTTCTTTCTCTCACTGCCACATCAGAATTCTCAGTATCATTAGTTGGCCTAACAATACTTCTTGACTTCTTCCCCAAAAAGATTCACCTTGTCCTCAAGGTTTAAGAGCAGAAGTAGTTTTGGACGGTATCAAATGGTTCCCAGTAGCTTTCAATGCGGGGAGGTCCTTCATTTTGATGTGGACAGCTGACCTCATAGAGCCTTCGGCTGCCGTGCTTGAATTGAAGACTTCTGCTGGACAGATCATTGTGAATTTAAATTGTCTGAGATTGAGAAAAGGGACCAATCCCTTGATATGGGACCAGAAAATTCTCTGCTGTTTTTTCCAGCAGAAGTAAAGGTGCCAATTGGGCAATTGGGACTAGAAGTCTCAATCTTGCAGGCTTCTACCAACCCACCTATGTGTGGGCATGGATAGCTTCAGTTCACAAAACAGAACCGAACGAAATAGAACCAAAAATTTGGTTCATAGGAACCAAATACTTTGAGCAAAATAAAATCTAACTGAAAACCAGTTATTCCAGTTTGATTATCCAGTTTAGCTTCTTCTTTTTTTGGCAATATTTGGTTCTTTTTCCCTCTAATAACCAGTTCAAAATCCACCCTCACCAGATGACAGCTATAAGCATATTGATCTGTGAGAGGAACACCACCCAAAGCTTTGAAAAAGCCAAAATCACAAAGGAGATCAAGGCTCAAATGGTCACAGGAATCTCATCTATGAAGAGCAATCAGCGACTGCTGAGGTTCCCTGAAACTTCCCAGAACCTCACCTGTCAAACTGAGAGAGCTTCACAACAGTGCCTGAAATCTCGCTGGAGGAAAAATTCCATTAGATGTATCGACATACTTGAGACCATGGAGTTGCGACCAAAACCGCTATAATGATGCAGGAATTGCCAGAAAAGACGAAGAAAATGGTTCAGTTGGATAATTTGGTTAACCGTGTTTTAGATTATACTAAACTGAACCTCTTTTTCCTCTTGTGAACTGGATTAGTACATAAATCGATTTAAGTGGTTTGGTTCAATTCGGATCTAAGGATGGCACAATTTTTTTTATGAGAAAACCCCAAGCATTCTAAGAAAAGAGCATCAGTAACATTAATACCCTAGGAATAAAAAAAATGCCTCATATTACAAATATTGGCCAAATAGTCCTTTTTAGGACTAATATGGTTGATTAGTGAGGTCTAATGTGATCGATATTTTTTACTCTTATGGTAATGCTTGGGGTTTATCTCAAGGATGAATGTGTCACTCACTGAATTTCTCAAGGATAAAGTTAGGGATTCACTTATCTCTAATTCCCTACCTTGCCCTGCCCCAAAACATACCCTATTCACATAAAGGTCACAAACTATGTCCCTATCTGAAAATAATCTTTGGTATGTTCAGACAGCTGACCTTGTGTCTGGGAAGAACACTCAACATACTGTTAATCTATTGAAGCCCAAAATACCCTCACAGCATTAACATTGTCATAACAGAGAAAAACATAAAGAGAAGGCAACAAAACAAGACTACAAAGTACAAACCCAATATTGGGGCATCTGGCTGTAGATGTTATATTATGCCCTGGATATTAAGGACAGAGAGATCAATATAGATTCATCCACAAATCTAATATAGAGACTCAGCGCAACAAAAAAGAACATTAGAAATAGATGTTGCAAAACTTGAAAAATTGAGAGAAGCAGTAGAATCACATACCAAAGGCATATCAAAAGCTACGAATTGACCAACTGGAGCTTTTGCAACAAAGACCATGCGTATGTTTGACAAATAGATGATTCCCTTTGTTTTGAGTTTACCCCCAGGATTCCTGATCATACATGCACGTCCAAAATTAATAACAAAACAAGAGCGACTACATCAAACATCTTGTACACAATCCCCTCTCTCACTTTTATTTTCTTTCGTGAATCCAAGATATCCATCGCTGGAAACGGTGACTAATTCCTAAGGCGTAGAGTTAACATACAAGGGTTTTGTCTCTAGTCACAAGACATTCTTCACACACACCAGTAGGTACAAAGCCTGGAGGCCAAATAGCTATCAGCTGTGCTAGGTCTCGTGATCCTCCTCACTTTTAATTTAAAATAAACACTCAAATCCGTTTCTATGCACATTGGTTCTGGTAAATTAAAACCCCTAAGTTCTAAGAATTATAAATATAGGTCACAAGAGTCTCTCAATACACACCACCATAAATCAAACCCTGGAACCTAAATAACTACCAATGTGCTACGCCTCATGGTTCTCTCTTTTTTTCCCAATTTCAAATAAACACTCAAATCCGTTTCTAAGCACATTAGTTCTGGTAAATTAACAACCCAACCATAAGTTCTAAGAATTATAAACACAGGTCACATTAATCCCAAATAACCCAACACATTAATCCTGAAAAGAGTAAAATGACCGACATTAATAATTCTTAACAACTACGTTACGACTTTTTATTTTCTTAAGACTAACGAATCTAACAATGGTTTTTTTTAATTCCTAGGGACGAAATTAGGGGCTTCTTATTTAATTTCTGTAGAATAATGAAGAATTAAAGCAATAAAACCAAAATTGAGAAAGTAATTAGGAATAATTAATTTTTTTTTAAAAAAGAAAGAATACTCACGGAGAGTCAGGGATTTTATCGACCTCGAACTCGACGCTGTCTCTGGCCAACACGAACATCTCGTTGACGAAAGGGACAGGCATACCGTTTGGGAACAGCTGAGGATTCAACGCCATAGATACGAATTCGACAGATCCCAAATAACAATTGCTGTAATGCTCTTCTTCTTCTTTTTTTTCTCTTTCGGCCCCGGGAACACGAGAGATTTTTTTTCCCCTTTTTTTCTGGTTTTGTTTTGGGGTTTCTGAAGGAACAGGAATGTGTTATGTTTGATGTTAACGAACGGACGCGTCAAACAGGTTCTTTCTTGAACGACTTCCACGACTTTCCAGACCTCACCCCTCCTTCTTTACGATTGCTTAATAGTCACGTATACAAAAATGGAAATATATAATAAAATAAAAGCTCTATGAAAATATATTAGATTCTCGTAGTTACTGTTTAAGATGTGATGTAAATAAAAATATTTGATTAAATGATAATAATTTTTTTATATTATTTATATAATATTAAAATTAAACTCATCTTATTTAATTTCATGTGTCACACGTGTTAGTTTAAATAATATTCTAGTTTTCATAATTTTTTCTAATTTGAATTTTGGTCCGTTCAAAATAATTTGTATGCATCAATTCTTGTATTTTTTTTATTCATTTTTATTGTAGTACTTCAAAACCAATGTTTTCCTTTTTGTTTTATAGAAAAACAATATTCTAGTAAATAAAAACCTACCAAATGAAAGTTAACTTAATAGAGGATGGTTAAGTCAAACCTGCGAGTTCTTGGAAAAAGACCGTATCATTTATCATTTTATATCCTGAAAACTTAGGGATTATTTAATTTGAGTTTTTAATTTTTACTTTTAATTTTTCTATTTTTTAGATTTTGTGAAGAAATATTAAAAATTCTAAAAACTACAAATTTCAGTTTTAACTTTCATTTTAGGATTTTCCTTTGGAAAATCCTAAAAATAAAAAAACTGAACATAAAAACTGAAACTTTAAACCAAACAGGCCGCCCTTAGGCTTTATGACTATCCTTTAGACTGACCAAAAAAAAGTAAATAAAAAACTATTTAAATTACTCCTTCATAAAAAATGAATTTAAAAAATTACATTAAATTTGAGTTTAATATACAATGCCTGGGTAAAATATATAAAACCCTTATATCCAAATAATGTTACACACATGAACTTAAATTTAATATATATGAAAAATTGGATTTTGAACTATGCCTGGAGATTGCACTGTAGCAAAAATGGATGGTCAAATTTCAAAAATTTGGTCCAATAACTTTTATATCTGCCCATTGCAATATCTAACCATGGCTTCCTAATTCCATCATAGTGTATAACGGCAGCTCGCTCAATCTCATTTGGATCCACACGCGAGTTGTGACCAAGGCCTAGAATATGCCATTGTCTGTCCAACAATGTTGTCTTGTTATAGAAGGTGAGCCACCCTAAAGGCTGAATTCCATCATTCCACAATGGCCTCTCAGAACCCTGAAACCATTCAGCAAATGAATGCATCGGATGATCATTGCATCATAATTTGGAATAAAACAACACATTAAGAAAAGATAAGCTGCTGAAATAAAGATGCTAATAGTTCAAATGAAAATTCTATACTTTTGAGACAACATGTTTGGTTTCTTTTTTCATTTACCTACTTCGTTATTTTTGAGATTTTGTGAAGGAGATGGTGAAATATAATCTTATTTTTTTTGTTTTTAATTATGTTTTCAATATTCCTTCACAAAATCTTAAAGACAAGAAACACAAAAAAATAAAAATCGAAATCAAACAAACCCAATTTCTTAAGAGGATGGGCGCAACAATTATTCTTAGGGCAAATTACATTGACCTCCTCTAGATTTGTAAAATTTACCTTCACTCCTCTCTATTTGTGAAATTTGCTCAGAGGTCTTTTTTTAAAATCATTACACTATCCTTCCCCACATTTCTATAAGGTGCAATGAACTGTGTATTCAAGGGACGTCAATGTAATTTGCCCATGTTCTTTTGACTCTCCATTACCTTATCTACGCCAATCAGCAAATTGATGAATCAATGAAGAATTACATGGGAGAAATTTGATTGGACTGTACAAAGTAGAAGCATAATACAAATAAATACATTTTTTAAATCATACCACTTGCAAATATTTCTGATAGAGAGCAGTTAAATTATGTGTCCTCCACTGTTGCAAATCAAACAAGTTCATCCCAAATGCCCATGTGCAAGCATTGACATCAAACCTGCTTCCAAGTAATGGATCTGAGATGTTTATGAACATATCCATTCTATGAAATGGAGTTTTTCCTTCTTGACAAGTTCCAACTGCTCCAATTACGTTTCCCTCCATATTGGCATTCCATAGTCCACTGAGATCTTGTTGCACCACCACATCATGATCAAGAGCACAATCTTATTTAGAGCAGGGAAAATGTCTGGCAGGTAGAAACGTAGGTAGTTCAAGTCAGAAGCATATCTTGGATCACTTGAATGATTGTTCTTTAAGGTACTGTACTTGGAAAACCATTCAAAGTTGTCTATGCTCTGTATGTGGACTGTGGCTTTGCCAGGAGGGTTTATTAAGAACCACATAGAGATTGCTGGTAAGTTGTGTGAATTAGTCACTACATGGAAAACAAGTTTCTCGTGATCCTGCCATTTAGAAGTATCGTCAAGCTTTCTAGACATTATTGCATACTAAATCATTCATATTGGAGTCAATAGTGATAACTTTCTCACCTATTACCAAAATAAATTATCACTATGCTGTATATAAATTAAAATGAATCCATAGACCAAAGTTGGCCAAGAGACAGGATTTGTTAGGGGAGCTCATACAGCTTTCCTCTCTCTATCTAATGTTTGCTGCAAGCTGATGTTTAAAAAGAGCTCCCCTCCCAACTGGAAAATAACTGCTTATTCATTAGGTAATGTTTTGCATGATGTGACCAACACATTACATTGTAAAAGATCATATTTCTTCTCATTCTTTAGTCTTTACTGGTTTGACTTTTTGATTCTGCAGTAAGATCGGCAGCAACCAAAGCTGCAACCAGAGTAACTAGTTGAACATTGTGTTTGGATGTTTTTTCCATTAATGGAATAGATTGAAATTAGTAGGAAGGGATTGGCAAGGAAAGGAAGGGAAGGGAACAAAGTTCCCTTGTAGCTTGTTTGGATGATTAACAAAGGAACTTGAACAGAAATTTATTAATCATATTTGGAAGTCACAATGGAACAGTTATAGTTATTAATTTCACAAATTATCATTTTCCGTTGTTCCATCCCAATTTTGAGGGGAAAAGATCATTAGCTTATGAGTGGGAAAGAAAGGGGAATTGTTCCCTATGAGTTCACAGTGATAGATCTGGTTCTTATCGCTTACTCCTCATTCACCCTCTCAAATGTTAAGCTTATAGTGAAGAATTGTAGACAAACAATTTTGGCAATATGGAGGAGACTTGAGTCACATCAACTTTAGAAAATAACCAGTAAGGGACTAAGTATAAGCTTCCCTACTTTGAAATAACTTCAGAGGTAAACCTATTCATATTTTGCCAGTGCCTTTGTTTCTTTTTCAACAGTTGCATCAGGAATCAAAACATCAACATCTCAAAAGTATAAGTTTTAAAACGCAAACAAAATAAAAGGATGCCAATCCATATGACAAAAAATACCTAGTTATTTTACCTTGGCAGCAGAGACAGTAGAGTTAACAACCACCGCACAGGCCAGAACATTGTCAGTGAATACAGCATAATGATAAAGTTCTGGATCATGAATCTTATTTTCATTTGGAAGCTTTCTGTCCTCAGACCTCAGGGCAAAGTATTCTGCAGTCAGCCGCATAGAAAGACAGTGAAGGCCTTTTGGGGTGGTCCTTCCAGCAAGATGAACAAGAAATGTTGCTTGATTGCGCTCTGAACGAACTTGCTCTTCAGTGGTACGCTTCATTGCATTAAGCTTAGCAGCCAGAGCAGAGTAATTTGGGAACGCACGGCTAGCTTTAGACAATGAAGCCTCCATGCGTCTCATATTCTGCAAAACACTGTGAACTTTGCTTGTTTTCAGATTGAAAAATATAGTCAATTTTCATTAACAGTTCATGTCACATCAAATGTCTAAATGAATGCTTTCTGCATCATTATTTTTGCACTGGTAGACAGCAGTCACTAGTTTCTCACTGATTATAATTTGAACTTTGGCAAAAAACTTATGTTTTGGTCCCTAAAAAATGCAAGATTTCTTAATGTGATCCCTCCGATTCTAACCATTCAATAAAATCCTTCTTGGATGTTTAATTTGCTTCAGTTGATACTTAATCCTTCCGTACAACCTAAGTGCTTTTCAATCAGTGCTGTGGATAGGAAGGATCAAAGAGAAGCAATTAAAACATACAAGGATTCAACCGAGTAAATTAGTAGTTGTGGGACGAAAAAGGTGTTATATAATCCATTTGTTCTCTCGAAATTTCTAGATTGTATTTGTTAAACAGAAATTATTTTTTCTGAACTAAATGCAAGCTAAGAATTGAATAAGAAACTCCATTTACCTCATTGATAGCTCTGAATCCTGGGTGGCTTCTCCAATTGCTCGTTCCATCTCTTTCATTAGCAGCTCCAACTCCTTCAAACGCAAGTTGCGGCCTGGTGGTGCAAGATTCAAGTATGCTTTGGCTCTAAGAATTTGATCCTTAATCTCTTCAACCTTCTGATTGCTGACTTGCTGAACCTCAGAGTTTAAAATCTGATGATGTTTGGCTACTTTTTGACCGGATCGCTTATTTGTCACTTTAAGATTCTCATTTGACATTCTAAGTGAATGAACGTGAGCATTCTTGTCTTCAGCCATGGAGGATGATTTGTCCTGATTAGTTCCCTGGCCTTGTCTTCTGTCATGGTTGAATCCTGTAACTCGAATAATGGAGCAAATTTCAGACATTACCACATTGTTGAGTTCTTCAGGAGCATTCTATTCATAGCTAAAAATTTAAGTCGTATAACTATACACCAACAAAATACTAACCATTTCTTTCCAAAAGGTCATTTTTGTACTCTGCAATTCTAGATTCCTCAGAATCGTTATTCTTGATCGAATTGTAATTAATTGTTGAAACTAAATCATTTTCTTTATAAACAACTTGATTTGGTTCTTCTAATTCTCCAGCACCCTCCTGAATTGCAATAATAGGCCGACAATCACAATCACAATCACAAAATAATAATAATTAAAAAAATCATCTTTCAATTCATTGGGGGAGAAACCAAAAACTTGACGGAATGAGGAAAACTTTTTTCATCAAATCGTCCATTACCTGTTCTACAGCATTTAACTTCAAACTATCTGTCATGTACGTCTGCACCAAACAAACAAACAATAATAATAATAATAATAATAAAAGATTAATTTTGACATACTTTACACAATTAATAATAATAATGATGATGATGATGACGATAAAAAAAATCCAATTTCCGTTGCAGAGCATACGAAGCTGCAGTTCAATTTATTGCTGGGGAAGCAGAACAGAATTTATTCCAACTTAAAATATTTAAATCGGAGAAAGCGCAAGAAAATCCATTGACCTCTGCACTCACCGAAACTAGAACAGTAGAAAACACATTTTAAATAAATCAACGCTTAACCATAATTCCTCCACGAATAATGCCACATAGCCAATTATTTTTTTCCATTGTCAGAATTTATTAACATTTCAATGCGGTAGTTAAATTAGTCAATTGAATCAAACGAACTTATTTATCCTAATTAAATTCATATTTAAAATAAAACTCTAGTTTTTTTTTAATATTCTGAAAAATAAATAACTCTACTTTTGAATTTGACATGAATTCTATCCTAACAAAACAAAAATTTTCACATCAACTTGGCCCTAATGAAATTTTTCACAGTCCTAACATTCTTAGTTTCAACATTAATTCAGTCTTGACAAATTTTTTATTTCAATATCAATTTAGTTATTTAATCAAAGTAGCAATCCAATAAATAACTAAATTGATTTCAAAATAAAAAATGTTAAGATCATATCAAAGACAAATTTTTTGTTAATTTTTCAAATAACTAAACAATGTTAATTTTGTTAAATTGATGTGAAATTAAAAAATATTAGGAACAAAAAAAATTATTTACTCTTTTGATATTTTCCTAATTTCCTCTTCCTCGGAAGTCGGAATCTATCTCAGCAAACAAACCAAACCATGGTGAACGAAATCTTCCTAATATGTTCGGGGCTTGAGAGGCATGATTCTTACAACGCGATACAAATCTTCGAGAAAATCTTTTCCTGAAACGACATTTCACAAACAGAAGAAAAAAAAAAACTCACGGAATCAATTGAAGTGGTAGCTAGTCACAAACTCACAAATCATATCCTAATCACAATCATAAAAGAAACGACATTGGAAAAGTGGAGAGAAAAAAAAAAGGCAATTACCGAGAGGAGCGAGGAGCTTGAGCCTGTGAGAGACGACAATGAGAGGAGCGAAGACCGACAGAGAAAGCAACGAGAGAATGACAACCCTCCTCTTTTTCCGGTGGCGCCGACGTTGTTGTTGCTGCTGCTGCTGCTGCTGTGGCTTCATTATCGGTGGTGCGAAGAAGAAGCAATTGTTGCTCGAAGCTGTGTTGTCGTTTTGGAGAAGAATCACGTTACATTTATCATATGTTTGGTTGAGAGTAAAAATGAGGATAAATTTCCTATAAATAAGGTTAATGTATAATTTACCAAACATACCCTAGTAGATTCAAGATTCAGATCCAAAAGGTTAGAGTTGATTCGATGCTTCGACTTCGAGGAGAAGGAACAAACAATGATGAGAATGTACAGTTTTCAGCTCTTATCACAGAGCAACAAGGAAGATGCAAACAATGACACTCACTATATGTGTTTGACCCAACTTACTGGATTCGACTGGTTTCTTTTACTCAGACTATTTTTACCCAATATGCAAGAGGGATGTAAATCCTCTCTATTACACCAAGTACGTATTGGCATGTAGGAGATAAATATGGAAAGAGATGTAAGAACTTAAAATAATTATTAAATATATAATATTATTTTTCACATAAAATACGTGATTTACGGGACAGGAAAGACATTGCTTCGGGAGAGAAGAATTTCATCCTCTTTTTTTTTTATTAAGAATTTCATCCTCTTTAAGATTAATGTTCGATCATGGGCGTGTTCCTACATCATGTTCCCATCTTCCTCGCTCTAATCACTTATAGTCATGAATATCAAATAGAAAATTTTAGTAATTGGGCGAGAATAATACACAAGGACAATAAGAAGTGAACTAAATTATATTTTATTATTTTGTCTAATATAAAATTAATATATGGTCAAACTCAATGAAATAATGGGGATAAATATACGTATATCTATATAATTTCTAAATAAAATCTAAAATATTTGTGGGGTATGAGCCCACATCATATCAGTGTATATACTTAGGAATTATTTTAAATTTTTTTTTAGCACTTACAATCATCGAAAGGGATGGGATAGGTTTGGCCGTGATCAGAGGTTTTGTTTTTGCCTATATCCAGCTTAGTTTGACATAACTTATTTAATAAATAAGTCAGACTTAAGAAATAAAAATAATCTATTAGGTCTAATAAATTGATATACTTTTGTATTTCTGTTCTTTCTATTATTATTATTATTAGAAAATCTAATGATAATAGAAATATTTCAATTTGAAAATATGTTTTTTAATTTAAGGAGCCTTTTTGCCTATTTTACAAATATATTATTTTTGGCATATTTAAAAGTATTTTGGCTAATTTAAGAGTATGAATTTTTATATTTTTAAAACAATCATAATCAACTAGGCCTATAAATAGGCCTTTGGGCTTAAAGAAGGTCAGACTAAGACATAAGAAAGTCTATATCAGGTAACAAATTTCAGCAAGCTACTTTTTAATATTAAGATTGGAACTATAAGTCAAAAATAATCTCATTAAACTTATTTCCACTCCTATCATCTGCCAACATGAAAGACCAAAAAATCAAACCTAAATCATAACAATTCATGAAAAAAAATCAACCAAGTAAATTAATCTCTGTTGACAGACTATTCTAAAACTTTAAATATTATTAAATATTTATCTTTTATATGGTAAAAGTGAAGGCACATGCACATCCTCTTCGGTTGGGGATTAACAGCAAGGTGTCCTGTTGATAAGCCATATATCATTTAATTTTAGAGTCAAACCCATATTTTCTTTTAGGTAAATACGTTCTTTTGTCATTATATTTTTAATTTGATGTTAATTTGATTTTAATACAATTTTCAAGATTAATTTAATCTTCTTAATATTTTTAATTTTGGAATAATTTAATTATTCAGTTAAATTTCTAGGTTTCTTTTTAGGTTTGAAATTATATGTTCAAGAATCACATTTAAAAAAATATTATATTTAGGAATGTTATTTTCGAATGTTTTATGAGATTCCTAGGAATAAATTAGATATTTGTTTGTTTTATGATATATATTCTTAGGAATATATATCATAATTCTCAGTACTCGTAACTTATTTGATGATATTGAAGGAAGTGAAATAATTTAGAGATATTATAATATTTTTATTTAATAATTATTATTTCCATGACATGAAAATCTCCTATTCCACAGAGGAGAGCCTCATATAGGCCCCTTAAATTTTCTAGTTCTTTTATATTTTTTTTATTAAATTTGGCCCCCTAAAGTTTTTATTTATTAGTTGATTATTAGCTTTTTTAAAACACTATATGTTTAAATATTATAATAAATAGTACATGTGTATGTTTTTCTTGTATTTTGATTGTAAAACATTTATTTCTTTTATATATGGTGAATTTTATTTAAACTTTTAAATAAGAGTTAAAATTATAAGATTAAATACCCATTTTAGTCATTTAAAGATATATCAAGGACAAATTAGTTTATCAATTTTGAAAGTCTCATATTTGTGTATAAATTCCATACAGTTAAAAAATACTATATGAACTTGCATAAGAACCAATTTGTCTCATTTTTGAAAAGTGAGGGACCAATTATGAGACTTTCAAAACTTGAGAGACTAATTTGTAACATAATATATTTTCTAAAAGATCATTTTGAATATTTAGTCAAATTACAAAGTATATATATTTTTATATAAAATTAACTATTCAATATTGACTCTCCTGATTATGTAGTGGCCTAGCTCTCATTCATTCCCACACCCTCTATTTTAGGAATAAAATCCATCAAAATATGAGAATATATCTATCCTGAATAATTTTATAAAACTTATAACAAACATGAGAATAATATTAATCCCAAGTATTTATGCATGGGAATGAGTTTATAAACCTTAAAACAAACACACTCCCACTCATTTTTAAATACATTTCAAGCTAATGAAGATTAAACACAATAACAAAATTAATGTCAAAATTAAAATTGAAAGTCCTATATTTTGTTGCGTATTAATCTAAGAAGCTCCCTAATTTTTTATATAGGATTTAAAACCCTTTGGTTTGTTAGCAAATTAGAAAGAGTCATTGGGAATACAACTCCTTTAAATAAGCACAGTGATATAGCTTAATAGATAGGTTAACCTTGACATTCTAAAAATATATGTAAACTATAGGTAAAAGTCTTGTGGAATTTGTAATAAAATAAAATGTCTGCACACATACAAGTGATAATGACATACATGGCTTCTATGCAATGACATATAGATTTTATGCATGTTTCTCAATCTCAAGATCCTATGGCTCATAGATATATAGGCCTAAGCATGATCAATGAAGAGTCACACCTCTTCATTGAACAAGGGCTAAAGTTTTGGGAGTAACCTATGGGTTCAAACCAGGCAGGAACTTTACACAGATATGGCTTAAGCTTCTAGCCCAAGTCCCTGAGATGGGATAGCTTGAATATCCTTAGGCAAGAACCCTAGGATGAGACCCTAATAGATATGACTTGAGCACCTCTGGGCAAGGGATCCAAGGCAAAGATGGCTTGAGCCCTTAAGCGGAAACCCCTGGACGAGATAGCTTGAATGACCCTAGGAAGCGGCCTTAAAAATTACAATTTTTTAAAAAAAAACACGCACACACAAAGATATTGCAATTTTAAAATAGAGAACCATTAAGGCATGGGCATGGTTTTATTTGGAGAAAGTTAAGCAAAGGTTAGGCATGTGTACTCCTAAGCACATGGTGCTAGGTGAAAATCCCTAAGTGAACCATGACCAAAAGACAAAATGAGATAAGGGCCTAACGAAGATATTTGCAAACATATAGCTTGGGGTGGGTTGCTCCAACATTAGGAGAATGTCCCCAAAACACACATATGGGGCTAGGAAGCGTATCAACCATGCTCCATAAGATTTGAGATAGTGTTCCATTATGCAATATAGGATGATGATGACTTGCCTTATCTTCATTAGCTCATCTATGAATGCATAAACCAAGGAAGACCACAAAGGAGAGAAAGAATAGGACAAATAGGAGGGGAAGCATTTATATATATATAGCTAAGGTGTACAATATAAGCAAGCATAAAAGAGTAAACAACTAGTATAAATTTAAAGAATAAAGCATGCTCAACAAAGAGCTACGTCTCTTAGTTGAGCATGGAGCTAATGATTTGGAGTAAAATATAGTAAAAGAAAAAATATGTTTGCATAAGCACCTTGAGCAAAACCATACCCAGGCCTCCTTGTGGTACCTGGAAATTTAATAAGACACCCTAGGAATAGGCAGACAACAAAGAAGGAAAGAAAACACGTGAGTGGGCAATATACCTATGGCAAACCTGGTAAAAGAATTGTCCCACAATGATAAGTTTCTATCATATAGACAGTCTTTTGATAGTCAATCACTTCGATGGCAACCATTTCATCTCAATGTTTGATAGATAAAGATACCATTACCTCATAGACAAAATGACACCTTTGACATGACATGGAAAAATGACAAAGAGGGAATCATGGAAGCTTCCTTCACAATGAAACATCATCCCTTCCCCACTTTATTTTACACCTTTTTTTATAAAAGACAAACCTATGGAAGGAATTAGGGGACAACCATCAGGCTCTAAGCCTTTATCCATCTTTCCTATTTCTTTCCTACCATAATGAGCTCTCTTTGCCTCATAGCAAATTCTTAGCCCCCAAAACATATGGAGACGAAATGAATTGATTTAAATAAAAGGGCGAGTTTTGTTTAAGCAATGACATGTCACAATAACAACTTTTTATTAGCTTTTAGGATATGATTATGAATTTGAATTTTTTAGGAGAAGTAAAGGGAAAGAATGATGTATGGCAAGATTTTAAAATTTTACACTATAAGTCTTTCCTTCCCCAAAATCCATACTTAAAAGCATACTTTTAATGACAACATTGATTAGGATTTGATTAATACATGGTCTTGTTAACCCTAATGGGAGAAGATCCTGATTCGTGTTGTCATGTACATTATATTCTAAAATATAGACATTCACTTAGTGGATATAAAGTACATGTCAATTGCAGAACAACTGACAAAGCAATATAATCCAAGTTCAATTTTATTATTTTCATTTGGTTTGAATGAAATTTGACAAGTGAAATATAATGGTTTGGTTTGAAACCAACAACAGAACAATGTGTATATGAAAGGAAAGCTTTTTATCATAATGATCATTCTATATCTAGATTAATCTTTGAATTTTAGGATTGAGCCATTAATGAAATTTGACAAGTGATGCACTAAATCCTATATTCGTACATTTCCTTATTAAATTCTCGCCTAAATTTGTGTTACCTCATTTGTGCAACTACAACTAGCACAAGACAAACATTTTTCCTATCTTGTTTGCATTTTCTAGGTTATCCTTTGCTCATTCAATGTTAAGTTTTTCCCCAACAGCTTCAAATGAGCATCTTGGCTTGATAGGTTTTCAACAAATCAGCTTCCGTTTCTATCATTTTTTGATTATGTCTCTTAAGGTGTAACTTATGTTATTGCTTATACGGCTTGATAATTTCGTGCTACAAACATACATGCTCTCTTTGATAATGTAGGACTCATGGCATGCTTTTCATTCTCCACATTGAAAGTAACAAATAAGCTTTATAAAGTCTAATACTTGGAGTTGGACCTAGAAGCAGTTAACCTCCTTTCAATTATGATGAAGCAAGTTTTTGTTGGCCGTTATTTATTTTTGTCATTCTTTAACCCATTTGCTTTCCATTCTACATGCAAGTGGTATTGGAGTTATCTTGCATGCTTTATGGGTTTAGGAAGGAGCTTGGTTCTAAGTTAATTTTCAAAGATGCCAATAGATATAAATTTGGAATCCTACTATAGAAGGGTATAAGAATTGACTACATTATTGATGGGTTTACACACATCATGGAGTTGTACCATGTAACGCCCAAATTTCTATGTACTAATTACTTTGGTTAGCTGATGGATAATTAGTCATTCATAATTAATATAATTTAGCATCTCAAAAAAATTGGTTTCCCTCCATGCGTTTCCTTTTGAAATTTAAACTCCAAAATGGATGAATTAAATAATCTTTGTTTGGAATTAGAGGTGTGTGAAAATAATATTTTAATGGATATTTTATTTTTATTTTAGTGATTTATGTGTGAAATCTTTAGGTTAATTCCATTTGTATTCACCTAATTATCAAACTACCTTTCTCACACACACTCACTCTCACAAAAAAGAAAAATGAAAACCCAAACCATATTTCTCCCCTCCACTTACTGCACACACACACACACACACACACACACACACGTTCACTTCACAATTTCATTTTTTCCTTCTTCTTTTCCTTCTTCCATTTCTCCATCTTCTTTTCCTTTTCTTTCCCTTCACTTTCTTCATTCATTATCATCTCTCCAAGACACAAACCCACCAATCCTTCCCCATCAAACACCACACCACCTCTCCATTTTCACATATCAAAAGCTCACTTCCCTCTCCTATTGAAGCCCTAATCCATGACCATTTTGGTGCTAGGAGGTTTTCTCCTCCATTCAACTTGTGAGAGCTTTGTGCTTAATCTTCTCTATTCTTCATAGTTGGTAGGGTTTCTTTATCTCTTTTTTATTTTTGTTGAACTTTAGAGCTCTAATGTTTATGCTTGATATGGATGTTGTTGGGTTGTTGTGAGTCTTGATAAATGTTTGAAATAAATCCTATGATTGATATTTGCAATGTTGGAATGTTGTTGGAAAATAATCTTTGGTTCCACCCCATGATGTATTCCAGAGGTTGATAATTGGGGATATTTTATATCATGCTTTGGTTGAGTTTTGGGTGGGATTATGAGGAAATTTGAGTGTTGGATGTATATATATATACACCTTTTGTTTTTTATGCATGAGAGTTTGAAAATATAGCTTTAAGTGGGGTGTTTTGACGTGTGAAGTATGATGCACAAAAATGAGTAAATATGCATGTCATGTATTTGATAAAATGTCTAAATGAAAGTAAAGGTTGTTTGGGGTTGAGCTTTTGCATATTTGTTAGATGGGTAGTTAGTTTGATACAAAACTAATGTTTACAAAAGTATAAATCTATGTTAATGAGATAATCTTGAAAGCTATATGCATAAATATGTAAATTCTTTTATGTGTTCAATAGGTCCACTTTACCATGTTTTTGTAATGTTTTGCGTTGGATTTTTATAAAAATAGATTTTTATAGAAATTAAGTGTTTGATATATATATATATATATATATATATATATATATATAATCCCTTGTTTTTAATGCATAAAAATTTAGAAATATGATTTTTTATAGTGTTTTGGGTAGTAAGCAACCTCATGCATGAAAATTGCTAATTATACATGCTATTAGTTTGATTAAATGTCTAAATGAAACTAGAAATTGGTTTAGGTGGTGTTCTCTTCATGAATTTATAATTCCTAAGTATTGAAGCTCTAGTTAAGACAATATTCTTTTTGTTGGAGGCAAAAAAGGGAAGTTTGGATGAGTTTTGATTTATCATATGGTAGCATTTTAGTCTTGGCATAATGGATGATTCATTACTAATGTTTATGCTTACCTATTGAGTTGTTTTTGTGATCTTCTCTTTTTTAAAGGAAAGGATTCTAGAATTCATTATTGAAACTTATGCTTGCATTGTTTATGATGAAAATAATGACTTTGAGGAAAGAGAGAAATAAGAAAAGCTAAGGATAAGGAATTAGAATTAAGACATAAAGATTAAGGGTTGACTTATGTTGACAAAGAGTATTCTGACACTGAATCATTTTGAGGACCAGATGATAACTGGATTGACTTTCTTTATAGTGTACATGAGGATTTCGATATCGTTCTCATTAAGGAGCTAGTGACGACCCGTTAAGATGAGCTTATAGCTTTTAAAGTATCTAAACCAAGATTAAATGAGAGGAAAGAGACAGTGAGATCAATAGGAACAGATAGAAATAAAAAAGTTACGAGGTAGATAAAACCAAAGAAAAGACCTCAACTATGATGTATTGATGTCTCGTATTAGGATATAGCCATTTATGCATATTGTGACATTTAATGAATAAGCCCAAACTTTTTCCATTCATGCATGTCTCTTTAATTATACTAGTGAAGTTCTTTCATACATGCATATACATCTCATGCCAAGACCATGCTAAAAGACACCTCTACCTTGGTAAAGAATGATTGAAAAATCCTAAAATTGAACCTCATGATTGTATACTAATGATTTCAAAGAAAACCAAGTAGACTAGAGATGGTTATGATGTTACGTTATTTGTATATGCCCTTACTAAGATTTCAATTGATTACTTATCCATTTTCCCTTTTTCCATATAATCTCTAAATGAGGAGAGTCCTAGATAGAGACTTAGCTATTGGAGTATTGTTGTTTTGCTTTACTTGGAGATTGTGCTATATCACTTGATTTGATTTGATATTTCAAAATTTTCGAGTTATTTTGCTTTATGCTTATGGAATTATATGTCATTTTTATTCTAGGAGTTTGATATTTGGATCTTTGTTTGTATTTGGGTCATAAGACCCCTTACTCTTCTATGTTTTATATTTTGTGGCCTGAAGCCATGACTTAGCGTACTCTTAGCTATTTTGACACATGTGACCACTTATCTTCTAATATTATATTATTATGTTTTATGTTGTGGATTGAATGACATGTGTGCCTCATGATAATGATATGTGAGATACTAGTATATTGTATTTTCGAATAGCAGGTTGAACTATGGATGATTGGTTATTCTCTTATGATTTTCTTCTTATGGAGGCATGGTATCTATGCTATTACCATGCCGAATTTTCATTAGAATTTTTAGTAATATTTATGCCTAATATTGAAAAGCTCATGAAATAGAGTGTGATTCCTTGGTATCAATTTTTATAGACTCGAGCACATAGAAATGAGTACTGGGGTTACATACCATGTAAGGCATAGTGCTTGGCTTAAGTTGTGGAATGGTGGTGACAATATTTTTTCTATCAAAGTTAAGGACATAGACATGGACATGGTTCCATGACCTGGTCCTCCAAGGAAAATAGGTGTTGATGAAAAATTTTATGATTTAGATTGAGATCTGCACCAAAACCAATACTTCAACCTCTTCATCACCTTTTGCCTTTGGCTTTTGTTCCACATGTACATGAAGCTATTGTGGATGATCCCTAGCTTGTTACTCAAACTGATGGTGATGCCCTTAACCCTGCACCTTTGATTGACCTTATTTTGAAGTTGGTGACAATGCTAATACTAAAAATGTCATTGAAAGTAATGGTAGAGTTTTGATGCCGATGAGGTTGATCTTCCACTTGTTGATCAGGATAGTGCTATGCAAGACCTTCAAGTTGTTGGTCCTCCAATTTTCATTTGTGAAAAAGTTTCGGTTGACTATCAAGCAAGGAGTAGGGCTTTGGACATTTTTTCTATGATACTTTATGTCCATGTGTCCCTAGATAGGCCTTGTGTAGCCTTAGGGTCCCTTGAGACCCACCCATGTTATCGGAATGCCCCGAGCGCATTAGATATTAACACACAAACCCTTTTGTAGACAGGCTTGCTATAGGGAGGCTCTCTTTCACCATCACAAGGGACTTGCCACGGCGAGTGTACGGACAATCCCTATGAGGGACATACTCAGCAGACTCATCGTGGTAAGCTTCCCCCTCATCATGGCGAGACCCCAATATTAGAAAACTTCTAAAACAACGTTGTTTTATTAAATAGTCCTCTCTCTCTATGTACCCCTTCCTACCACGTTCAAACCCTAAAGACGCCCCAAACACATTTCTCCATCTCTCCTCTCAAGATTTCCCTTATTCCTCCACTTTCCAAGCTATTAGGTAAGAGATTTATGATGTTTTGCTAAGTTTCCTCTATGTTCGCTCAAGAATATGAGTTAAGGTATTTATATTCTTGGTTATTGTCAAGTTTAGATACTCTCCCATGTCCTTAGAGTTATCCTAGTGTGATTATGGTATGTTCATGTGTTATTTGTGATTCTATTATAGTTGTTGGTACCATTCCTAGTTTCCAAAGTCAAGTGGATAGTACCCATACACTCCTACCTCCAAATAGTGAGTGAGTTTGAATTCATGACCTTTTCAATCATTATGAGCATGGTCTAAGTATTATGATTGCTAAACATGGATTTAGAAGTGAAAATATGTTATAGACATTATTTTATAATTTATGCCAAGTCTACCAAAATTATGGTTTAATTATAGCATGAAAATTATAGTTTAGAAAATCATGGGGCCATGATTGATTTGCTGTATGTCATGAAATGTTTTATATACTCATGAAAAGACTTATTGGAAAATAAGTGATCTAACAAGCTTACCAAAATTGCCAGACGAGAAATATGGATTAACAAAATTACTCTTTTTAGATTTTACAATCTCTTATTATTCTTAGAATCTCAAGTTATGTTTTATGGAAAAAAAAATATTGATTTGAACATTATTTATCTCTATTGATTGACATGATATTATGATTTACAAATTTTCATGTTCACGAAATCATGTTGTCTTGAAATATGATTTTAGAATTTCAATTATGCATTATTTAAAGTGTTGAATGAAGTATGATTTAGGACATTATCAAGTACATACTCTTTGGGTTTTGTAAAATGCATATCTAAAGCTGGTGATCCATTAGACATATGATTTCAAAACCCCAGTTATACTTAACAATTTTCTTGTTAGAATTATATGAATTAAAACTTTCAGACTCCTTAAAGTTTTTAAGAGTTATTCAGTTTATAAGCAAATTAGTTTTAGATGATAATTATAGAGAACAAAAAATGCGTTAACGGCTTGTCTAAGGAGTCTAAAAGTTCTGATATTTGCTTATAATAATAATAGAAAACTATCCTAATATTAAAATTTAAACCCTTTTTATATTTTCACTAACAATATTAATAAACATAATTAATAAAAGGATAAAAATTATTAATAATTTATTAATATTTGAAGTGAATAGATAATTTAAAATATAGAAAATATTAAATTGACAAATACAGAAATATAGAGGTAGTATGTGAAAATGTAAAATATGTAATACTTAAAATTTGACCACAAATTGTAAACCTTCTTGGTGAATATCCTTTTAATTTAACTTTTTAGTCAATACAATAATTGTTATTACTAATTAGAGTGATGGGTTGAACATTTACCGATTAAAGTGATGGGTTGCTAAATCATGAAACCGATTGACTACTCTTTATATCACGCTAAGTTAAGAGGTCAAGAAGCTGACAATTTTCAAAAGCAAAATTCGACGGATTCGTTCTAACACATTCAAATTGAAAACTCATCAGTCTTTTCAACAAAAGACTGAAACGAGTACTGCTATATTTTTTAATAAAATTTATGCTTAATTTTTTGATTAAAAAGTACAAGAATAAAATTAATAGTACCATAGAAATAAAATCTACCCAATAGCCAATCATTTCGAGTCATATAAATGCCCAAATCTACGTAAAATATTTTAAAGGAAAAATCTTTTAAATATTTTTTTTCCTAATAAAGGAAAAATATTTTAATATAATTTTCCTTATTTATTCAAAGAAAATTATTGAATATTTTTTAATTGTTTAATACATTTAATGTTTATTTTTTAAAATAATTAATATGCAATTAAGAGATAACAATTATTATTTTTAATAATTAGTATCCACTTAAGAGATATCAAATGTATTAATTGACCAAAGAGACCTAACATAATTGGTAACTAACTGACCTTTTTAAACATCTAGTCAGGAATTCAATTTTTGATAGTGTATAAAAAATGTCTGTGATAAAAAAATGTACCCCCTATTGAAGGGATTCCATACACTTCATCCATGAAATATTGCTATATAAAACTTTCCCACAAAATGATGAAAAAAGCTAAAAATTTATTTTGTTTTAAATTGAAAGAAAGACTTATTATTATTATTATTATTAGGGTAAATTATATTGATCTTCATTGAGGTTCAGCGTAATTATACTCATCAACTATTACCTCTCTAATTTACAAAATATATTGAGCTCTCCTATATATGTTAAATAATTAATTTAAGTGGCCACAAAGATAATATGTGACATGTACATGATTATTAATAATAAAATTATAATATTTTGATAATATATGACATATATATTGACTAAAATACCTCCCTTTTAATATTATTTAGAATTATAAGTTTTATCTTTGTGATAAAAAATATTAATTTTTTAATTAATATGTTAAATATTATAAAAATATTATAATCTTGTTATTAATAATTATGTGCACACACACACATATATAGATATATATTTGTGTATGTGTGTGTATCATATATTATCTTTTTTTTAACACTTAAATTAATGAAATAGTAAAGAGGATGTCAATGTAATATTTTTAAAATAGATGAGGATGAGTGTAATTACATTAAAATTCTGGAGAGATCATTGTATTTTCCTCTTGTTATTATCATCACTTAGCCATTTAGATAATTACAAGGAATTTCTTATATGATGCACTCGACCGCATAGAAAAACACACTCCCTTGAAACATATTCAATCAGGGTGCATCTCAAAGTAAAGTTCACGGCGGTGCACATTATCACAGCCCCCAAACATAACTGTCAAGACACATCCCGATATATGAGGAGTGTTATTTGGACTTATATTTTATAAAAGATTATATTGACACATTTTTATTTATTATTAGATAAGATATAAGTCTCAAACTAAGTGATCCATATTCCATCCAATAATAAAAAAGTGTATTAATACAATATCTACACATGGTGATTACAAATAACATCTCCCGAACTATATATACTACGTGTAATGGCTCAGAAATTAGAGAAGCCTTTGTCTCTTAATTCCCAACTTTCCATGCTCTCCTCCTTCTGACTTAGCTCAGATCATAAACAACAGCATACACAGAATTCAGGTTCCGCCTTAAACCCACTTCAAATCTTCAAAAATCTCACACACCCATCTCCTTCTTCTTTTTTTCTTTTTACCATCTTCATTTGTTTTTAATTAATTACCCATATTCTATGTGGCTGGCTAACAAATTAGCTAGATCCATTTTCCAATCCATTTCTTGTTCCATTCTAGGCATTTTTATCTTTTTTATTTCAAATTTTATTGTGATTTTAGGTGTTTTGTTGTTCCTTCTTCAAAGCCATCTTTATGGTTTTATGGTTTTCATGTTAATGTAGGTAGTTGTAATTAACCATAGTTAATGAGTATCAAATTATCCATTCCATATATTTGTTACCAATTTTTTTTAATGGAAAAATTAAATATTTGTAATCAAATGGGCATATGCAATGAATTTTAGTTTGGTTGTGTGGATATATAGGTGCTTGAATCGGGTTCTGATCAGTGAGTCTTAATGGCGCACAATTGGGCGAACCATACTGTCAAAATCAAGAAGGCTAAACTTCTACCAATCCTTAGCTGCAACATTTGTGGTCAATTGCTGGAAGATCCTACTGCTATAGATGAATGCCTTCATTTATGTGAGCATTGATATCTGATACCTTTCACATCTCTTTAGAGTTTAGACCCTCAATTTGTTCTTTGATTCAATCTAATGTGAATCTTGTCAAGTTTTGTTTTCCTGGTTTTTTAGGGTTTTTTCTTTGGGTTTTGTTTTGTTTTTTGTTTTTTTGTGTTTTGCACTCGTCATTCATCTGAAGTTGCTCCACTTTTTGTGTGTTCCTTTGGGGTTGTCACTTTTCCTATTCTTTGACTAATGGGACATATATATCTGTAATTTGC
The DNA here is from genome assembly GCA_030441495.1 of Dalbergia oliveri. NCBI lineage: Eukaryota > Viridiplantae > Streptophyta > Magnoliopsida > Fabales > Fabaceae > Dalbergia > Dalbergia oliveri. The sequence continues at coordinate 20,363,640 of JAMLFY010000013.1, read as the reverse complement.
TCAATCACTAAAATGGTGTTTGGACATTAAGTGCTTTTGAAAATCTTTTTTCTTTTTCCTAGCGCTTTAATATGTCACAAATATCTAATATATTTCAAAGAAAGGATTTTTTTTTTAAAATTTTGAACATTTTTCATAAATTTACAAAAGCAAGTATATCATATTTCAAGGTAACATGAATGTATTTTACTACTTTCTATCTCAAATAACTGTTTGTTTTTAAAATTTTATTTGCTCCAAAATAATTATTTTTTAAAAAATTTAGACAATGATATTAATATTTTTTTTCAATACCCTTATGAAATAAATAAGGAGAGATAATAGTACAAGAGGATGAGAGAGTAATTATTGAGGAGAGAGAAATAAAATTAATTAGAGAAATATTTAATATATAACATTTCTTTATAACAACTTTACACATCTAGTATATATAGATACATGAAAACAAAATAAGTATGTGGTTCATATGTCTCTATACACTAGAGATGTAAAATTATTGTATCGAAATAGTGTACACCAAATATTTTTCAATTAATTAAGTTATAAGGGTAATTTAAAAAATATATCTAAATTTTTTGACATCATTCAAAGTTTATCAATAATTTTATTAATTAGGTGCATTTTTAAAATTGGATAATTATTTGGGACTAGAGGCAATAAATGAATATTGGAAAAATGCTTTGAATAATTTTATAACTTTCTAAATTTAATAATATTATTTTCAATCCAACATATTTTTACGTGTTCAATCCAACATTATAATGTGTTATAATGTGATTGAAATAGTGTTAGAGTATAAAAATATTTCTCGCATGTTGTTGTTGTAAATAAAGCTCAAGCTTCTTCGACACTTTATAAAAGAATAAAAATCAAAAGTAACGATTGATTTATGTGCTAGAAAACTCTAGTGTCTTAGAGCTTGTTTGTTTTGGTATGTGTGATTATCATTTTTTCGATTTATTTTTATTTTCATTTTCAATTGATATATTTTTATCTTTAATTATTTTCAAAAAAATTTATGTGGCATATTATGTGTTGTGTTTTGATTAAAATAGTGATTAATGCTGACAAAAAGTTTTAGGTTTTGCTACAATAAATTAGAGTGCATAATGGTGGACCTTGGGAAGTGTTAAACCTTTTCTAAAACAATATATTAATTAAAAATTAAAACCAAGATAAATGATTCATTTAAGGAGTATGGGCTAAAAATCTATAATTTTATTTTCAAATCAACTAAAGAAACACCATTTATTTCTTTTTTTTAAGATTTTGACTACAACTACAAATGTTCATTTCAGTAAAACCAATTTCTACCACATGCACAAGCTACGAGTCTTGCCCCTCATGCAAGAGTGTGGAGCCGGAGAAAATATTTTCATTTCTTCATTTTGGCCGTTATAAAATAATACTATTCGTGCTTATTATTTGTCATCTAAAATACATTGATAGTCTAATTACTAGTCTTTGCATCGAATTTTCTAACTGTGAGAAGTGTCACCATTTCTCCTATCTCTTGTTAGTTTCTTTCTTTTTGCACTTTCCCTAACTGTGTTTTAGCTGACTGACATCACCAATATGCAATCTATTCCTTGCATTTTAATGCCTAAAATGCAATAGGGAATCATAATACACCACACCTTATTATAAGACAAACGTCATTCTTAATTCACTTGCCTTTGCTTCCAATGTCAATTGAAGTTTATACTTTAATTAACTATATTTAGAGTTGATAATGTTGAAAGTGTGAATTGTGTATTCATGGTGAACACTTTATAAATGACTAAATAACTAGATACTAAAATCTCTAACAGATTTATTTATTTATTTTCTTTTTTCACATGAAACCTATTCAGTTTGCAGGAAGTGCATTTATGATAAAATTACTGAAGAGGATTTAGAACACTGTCCAGTATGCAACATACATTTGGGACCTGAACCGCGCGACAGGTTGAGGTTAGTCCCATCACAAATTGTCAATCACCCTTCTCCTATAGTACCTTTTGCTTCAAAAGAAAATGAGAGGAAAAAAAAAATAAAAAGCTTTCTTTCCTCCCTCTATATTATTTCCTTATTTTGATAAGGTTCTAAGCTGTTAAATATGCATAAAATGTGTTTCTTGAATTTGATATGTTGGGTTAAGTTGTGATTTGCAAGCCAAAGAGTGTTTCCAAGCTGCTAGAGTAGACATATAAGATAAATCATTTCTTTTGAGAGACAAATATGATGTTAATGTGTCTAGACTCTAGACATATAGGTGGTATATAAATTATGGCTAATCTTTCAACATTTACTGAAACAATCTTTTTGGTGGATCATATTGTAACCAAATCTTTTTCAAAGGTGGTATCATGTTTGCAACAATAGGGAGGCTTCAAAGTCCAGCAAAACAAAGAGATCATGACGTTCCCCTCCATCTTCTCTATATAAGGAAGTGAAACTCAGATGATTTTATTGATAGTATAAAGCAAATATATATACATGAGGTTGTTGTTCTCAGATCCTAGACTTAAGGAAGATATAATACAATCACATAACAAACCATAATTATAGGGATTTAGCTACAGTTGCTATAACCAAAATACAAGTTTAAATTTAAACTAGATTGACTGATTCTTTGCCGTTCATACGCCCCTCAAGATCAGGTTTCCATCAGAAACCTGCATCTTGTCTGGAAAATCTTGAAACATTGCTTGTGATAATGGTTTGGTCATGACATCCGCTATTTGATCTTTGGTGGAGACATGTGAAACAATTAATTTCCCTGCTTGAACTTGATCACGAACAAAATGATAATCCAAGGAAATGTGTTTCATTTTGGAGTAGAGAACCAGATTGGCACATAGATATGTGGCTCCAATATTGTCACAATAAAGTAATGGTACAGCTGTAGACTTTATCGAAGCTCCTGAAGTAAGTTGGTTAACCACATGATGTCTGAGGTGGCTGTGGCAATGGCTCATATTCGCTTTGGATGACCTGGCAACCGTTCGTTGCTTTTTAGAACTCATCAGAGGGGGTTGCCACTAAAGAATGTGATATGTGCCGAGGTAGAAGTAAAATCATCAACATTACCACCCCAGTCCGCATTAGAAAAGGTAACTAGATTGTAATTGGGGCTTGTGAAGCTGTAAACCGAAGTTGATGGAAGACTTCAAGTATCTGAGTAATCTCTTGAGATGTTGCAAATGAAGGGAGGTTGGTTTGTGCATGAATTAAGACAACTTGTTGATTGCAAAGGAGAGGTCAGGTTCACTCATTGTGAGATATTGTAGAGCACCAATAATCTTTCAAAGTGTGTAGCATCAGCTGCTCAAACCCATCATGTAGGCTTAGTGTAGCAAGGAGTGGAAAGTGGAGTGGATGATGGTTTTGCACTTGCCATATCAAAGCGATCAAGTATATCACACATGAATTTGTGTTGGAGAGAAATAGGCCTTGTTTGTTGGCAATGAGCTCCACTCCTAAGAAATAATGTGGCCAGCCAAGGTTCTTTAAGGAGAACCGGGAAAGTGCTGAGATAAAACCATCTAGGAAGATTGTATCATTTCCAGGACAAGTCATCCACATAGACCAGGAAGTAACATGTGGTATGTTGAGTGGAATAGATGAATAAGGAAGGATCACTTCTACTCGCTGAAAACCATAGGAAAGAATAAATGATTTTAGAGCATCATGCCATGCTCTTGGGCTTGACAAGATTTTAGAGCATCATGCCATGCTCTTGGGGCTTGACAAAGGCCATAAATGGCTTTGTGTAGTTTACAAACATAATCGGGAAATTGATTGTGTTTGAAGCCCGGTTAATCCATGAAAATTTCCTCATTGAGGTAACCTTGTAAGAAGGCATTGTTGATATCAAGCTGATGCATTAGCCAAGAGTGACTCATAGCAATGGTGAAAATAACTTTCAAGTTTACGAATGAGGAGCAAAAGTTTCTTGAAAATCAACACCTGGAGTTTGAGTGAACCCCTTAGCTACTAATTTGGCTTTATATCTGGAGATTGAGCCATTTGCATTTCATTTCGCATGAAATAGCCACCTATAGCCAACAATGTTTCTGTTTCTTGGAGGGGTACTAGAGACCAGGTGCCATTCTTGAGCAAGGCATCAAATTCTTCAGCCATTGTCGTGCGCCAATGAGCAAATCTCATAGCTTCTCTCACATTGGAAGGTTCTAAGTTCTAGGTCTAGGATGTTTGGATGCTGTAAAGGTTTTCTTTGGTTTGTGAATATTGTTAAGGGACCTGGTGATCATGGGATGGGTTCGGGTTGGAGGTTGGAAGGAGGATAAAGGGCTGTATTTTCAGGGTGGGGAGAGGTGCTGATGTCAAATATTTTTGATGATGATTGAGGTAGAAGTCAATTCAGTTAAAGGAGTAGTGTCATTATGCTTGTATGTTTGTAATTGATATGCTGATGCATGAGTATGCCGTGGTATAGGAATAGAAATGGAATGAGTCATGGAATTATGTAATGGAACATGAGTAATATCAGATGGATGCAGTGGAGATGAGATGGTGTAAGGAAAAATGTTATCATAAAATGTCACATGTTTAGAAATGTATAATTTGGATGTGATGGGATCTATAAAAATGTATGCATATTGAGATGGGGAGTATCCAACAAAAATGCATGGAGTGGATTTGCTTTGAAGTTTGTGTTGGATGTATGGTTTTAGCCATGGAAAGAGAGACAACCAAAGGAATGGAGATGTTTTGGATTGGAATTTGATTTAAATAGCAGTTGAAATGGAGATTTCATTTGCAAAATTGGGTAGGCATGCAGTTGATGAGGTATGTTGCAGTTTGAAAAGCAAATGACTCTAATTTTTCTGGAGTTTTGATTGATGCAAAAGAGCCTACCAGTCTCAACCACATATCTATGTCTCTTTTCAGGTGAGTTATTTTCATGAGTGTATAGTGCTATTGTAAAGTGTGAAATCCAATTGTTTGTTAGAAAAGGTCTAAGTTTCATAAATTCACCTCCATTATCAGAATAATAGAGAGATGATAGGCAAGCCAAAGAACTTTTCCACAATAGATTTGAATTTGGGGAAAATAATGGAAACCTCTGCTTTATTTTTCATGGGGTAAAGTCATACATATTTGGTAAAATGATCTACAAGAATCAAATAGAAAGAAAAACCATCTATAGACCTAATGGAAGCTCCCATACATCTGAGTATATAAGTTCCAAGGGCCTAGAGCTAGTTACAGCGAAGCTAAAAAGGTAATTTGTGACTCTTGGAGCTTGCAACATGAGACACATGGAGAGGAGAGGCTCGTCCTTATTTGATGTTGAGAAGCTATATGCTAAGAGATGCGAAAGGAAGGGTGTCCTAATATATGATGCCAATTTGAGGATACCAATGAAACTAATGCATGAGGTGATGAGAGGTTGATAAGTGATATAAGCCTTGATCACGTGGTCCTTTGAGTAGAATTAGCCTCTTCAGATCCTTAATGACAAAACCATCATGAAAAAATTCAACAAAGGCATTATTAGTGTCACAAATGGTAGAGACTGAAGAAGATTCTTTTGGATATGAGGAACATGAAGAACATTGGATAAGAATAATGGTTTAGAGGTTGTAGGAATAGTTAGATTACCAATGTGAGAGATGGGCAAGGAGCTCCATTACCAACAACTACCTGATCATTGCCATGTATGGCTGAGCGAGATGAAGATGATCAAGGTCATGGGTGATGTTGTGACTAGCACCTTAATCCAAGATCCAGTCATAATTGGCATTAGGAGGCATGACATGTGTAGAGTACTTATTACCATTCTTGGTGGATAGCCAATGAGTTTGTAGCAAGTCTTGGCAATGTGACCAGGTCTTTCACAAAATTGACACACAATTCCTTAGGGAGTTAGTGGTTGGAGTCCGAGAGCTAGGATTAGCCTTGTTGGGAAGGAGGGCTAGCCGAGAAGGGTTTACCTTTGTGTGCAGTGAGCCGTGGGCATAGGAGTGACATCAGAAGAAGGGAATGATCTTTGAAGATAGCTTTCAAAGTCAGTGAGTAAATCATGCAATTCAATAAGGAAATTGTTGTTCTCGGTATGAATGACACTGAAACTTCCTTATATTCTTCCCCAAGGCCATTGAGAATGTGAATGACCAAATCATCATCATCCACATGCACATTGATGATTGCCAATTGATCAGCAATGGATTTGACTCGTGTAAGTAGTCATGAATTGAGTTTGATCCTTTATCAGATTGGCAAGTTTGTCCTTGAGGCGCAGAATGCGAGCTCAAGTGTTGCTTGCAAATGCTTTGTGCAGGACACTCCAAGCTTGTCGAGTGGTTTTGACATTCCCAAGCATGTTGATAACATGAGCATTAACAGTTGTAATTATGGAGTGAAGGATTAGCTGTCTTGACGACACCAGGAATCAAAATCAGGATGATTGGGGATGGACATGTATTTGTGCCATCAACAAAGCCCATAATTCCATAGCCAGTGAGGAGAGCTGTCATTTGAACTTTGCATACAAGGTAGTTGGCACCAATGAGCTTGACGAATGTTGGTTGTTGAGATATTGGATTGTGTTGTGTTCAGGGGCTGAGTTATTGGAGTTTGAGGAGGTGTGATCAGAGGTTGGGGAAGCCATAGGATCAATTGCTGTGAAGCTAAGACTCGTGATACCATATAAGGAAGTGAAACTCAGATGATTTTATTGACAGGATAAAGCAAATATATATACATGAGGTTGTTGTTCTCAAATCCTAGACTTAAGGAACAGATATAATACAATCACATAACAAACCACAATTATAGGGATTTAGCTACAGTTGCTGATAACCAAAATACAAGTTTAAATTTAAACTAGATTGACTGATTCTTTGTTGTTTCTATACTCTAGTCCTCTCCTCTTAAAATTGTTACATTGCTGATATTCTCCTTTTCATTCTTATGGCTTTTTCCTTCTCTACTGCGGTGCTGATCACTTCTCCTCTTGAGTGTCGCTCGCGTGGGCAATCTTAGTCGTGAGCGTGGTCTGAAGGGTGGTGATGAGAAGGTCTTGTGTGGAGAGGTCGCATTGTATCTCTTTATGTGGGAAACATTCTCTCTAAGTGGTCTAAAAAGTGGTTTCAATACCTCTTCACTTTGGTTGGGCTTGGGGGTATATATGGCTTCTAATTCTAATTAAAAGATCTAATCATATATATCCCTGAATAAAAGTCACCCCCGACGTTTGCTAAATCTTTCTATTAGCGAGTCGATGTTTGGTTCACATCCCTTCCTATACCGGTCCCGGTTCTTGGAAATGAAATGGTCCAGTTTTCCTGGTTCAGTTTGAAGGGCTTGTTTGACTAATGATCAACCCCTTCTTGATATAGATATGCCTTGTCATTGAGGGGAGCTATAGATCCGAAGATGAATTTGAATTGGTCGTGGATCTCTCTAAACACTTTAGGTTGATGTCCTCAGAATTTCTATCTTTCTATTATCTGGTGTTTTTGGTTTTTCTGTTGTGTTTCATTTAATTTGTGGAGCGTGTTTAATTTTGGCCTGTGTCGTATCTTCTGCTGCTCTTTTAGAGAGGTCAACATTCTATAATTATATATAAAAAAATGTTGCAACAATAGGTAAAAATGAGAATTTTTAATGCTATGAGGAAGTATCAACACATAGTCATCAATTTTCTAGTAAATAAACCGTAAAGTCATAAATTTTCTTAAATTTGTAGGAAAACATGTGCTAAAGAATCCACTCACTACTTCTCAATAACTAGTCATAAAATACATGCATACGAACTATTGCATTCAAGGAAATTAAACTAAATGCATCAGTAATAACATCGAATACATTTTGCAAACTATTATTATACAGTTGTTTGCAATAACTTTTCAAAAGATTTCTTGGCACATATTTCATGTGTCTACTATTTGAAATAGAAAATATTCAAGTATTTCAGGCGTGTGAAAGAGAAAAAATTTAAAGCAACAATTTATTTTTTTTTTGAAAAAAATTATGTTTTATTGTCGTTGGAGTGCACTTAATAAATTGTCATCCGGACTATTAGTTGAAGACAAAATAAGAAAGAAAAGAATAAAAATATCTATAATCCAAAAATCGATGTATTTATCCCATTAACAAATTAAAGCGCTTAGATCATGAGTCACTAGGGTATAGAACTTCAAGAACATATAATATGTTGAACTTGGGATTAGTAAATCTATTATATGCTCATAGAAACTATAATATTATCGCAACTGCCTTGTCTGAAAAATTATTAATCTTAAACAAGAGTTAGGTTTCTGAGTTAATTACCTTCTTATCATCATTCCATATATACATGTCTTAGGTATTGAAGCACAAAACTAAGGTCTATTTGATTTCAGAAATAATTTTTTACTTTATTTTTAGTTTTTTTTTTAACTGAAACAATAAAAATAAGAAGAAAAAAATTTGATTTTCAATTAATATTTCGTATTTTAACTATTTCTTTTATAAAATCGTAAAAAAAAAAAGGCTAAAAGTGAAAGTAAAACAGAAAATAAAAACATAAACCAAGCACACCTACTTCTTTTGAGATGAGTGTTCTCTTTTAATTGTTGCCTGCTACGTTGAAGATTCTGTTCTTTGATTACCAGGGATGATAGAGCTATAAGATCTCTAAGGTACAAATTTTTTCCTCCAAGTGAAAGTAAAGTGAAAGCATCTGATGCTGGAAGCTGCAAAGCTATTGAAACAAAGAGATCACTTTCGCCTTTGGATGTCAACACTCCTAAGGAAACTATAACAAATGATAATGAAACAAAAGATCAAGATAATCCAAGCTCACTTGACATTTCAAACAAGCTGACTGAGAATAGTGGACAGGTAGGAAGTGCAATTAGGCACTTCTCTTTGACCTCATCATATATATGGTTCTATTACATTGTTTCATTAATTTGTTACCATGGTTTTAAATTGCGGTCTGTAATAACATCTAGCAATTGACGATCCGACAATATTTTTCTTTAATTTTCTGCATTGGTGCAACCACAATTGCAATTTAAAACCATGTTTGTTACTTTGTTGGCTCATTTTTTCTCCTTGATTTCTATTAGCATTAGTTAATTACTATGCTTGTATCCTTTGTTGGTGCAGTCCATCGACCATGAAGAAACAAAGATTGGTGTAGTGAAGGATGCAAGTGATGTAGTTGAGGCTGATGTAATGGAGTCCACAAGTGAGAGAAAACCTTTCAGTTCTGATGTGAAAGGATCTGATGTTGAATTAGAACCCATGAACGTAAATGACACTGAATCTCAAGTGAAGAAATCTAAAAGGAAGAAAAATGGGCGCAAGACAAATGCTGAGGATGAAAAGATTAGCACTAATGTGCAAGGACTTGATGATGCTGAATTAGGACTCATGAAAGTAAAAGACATTGTCTCTGAAGTGAATAAATTCAAAAAGAAGAAAAAGGGGGACAAAGCAAATGCCGAAGATAAAAACTTTAGCACTAATGTGAAAGGATCTAATGCTGAACTAGAACCCACAAAAGTAAATGACAGTGACTCTCAAGTGAAGAAATCCAATGAGAAGGGAAAAGGGCACAATGAAAATGATGAAAAGATTATCACTAATGTGCAAGGACATGATGATGCTGAATTGGGACTCATGAAAATAAAAGACATTGTCTCAGCAGTAAAGAGATCCAAAGAAAAGGAGAAGGGGCACAATGGTAATGCTGAAGATGGAAAGATCAAGACTGTTTTGCAATGGTTTGATGCTAAACTAGAACCCATGAAAGAAAAAGACAGTGACTCTCAAGTGAAGAAATCCAGAAAGAAGGCCAAGGGGTACAATGAAAATGCTGAGGATGGAAAGATTAGCACTAATGTGCAAGGACTTGATGCTGAATTAGGACTCATGAAACTAAAAGACATTGTCTCTGAAGTGAAGAAATCCAAAGAAAAGGAAAAGGTGCACAATGAAAATGCTGAGGATGGAAAGATTAGCACTGATTTGCAAGGGTTTGATGCCAAAATAGAACCCATGACAGAAAAAGATAGTGACTCTCAAGTGAAGAAATCCAGTGTGAAGGAAAAGGGGCACAAGGCAAATAATGTTGAGGATGGAAAGATTATAACTAATGTGCTAGCTGGGTCCAATGTTGAACTAGAACCCATGAAAGTAAATGAAGGTGACTCTCAGGTGAAGAAATCTGAAGAGAAGGGAAAAGCATGCAATGTAAATGCTGAGGATAACAAAATTACCTCTAATGTTGATGGGCATAATGCTGAACTAGAACTTATGAAAGTAAATGATGGTGACTCTCAAGTGAAGGAATCCATAAAGAAGAAAATAAAAAGTGAATTGGGTGATGAGGATGAAAAGATTATCAATTATCTTGTCTCTTCAAATATAGCAAAAATCAAAAAAGGGATTAAAGCTTGCCAAAAGAAGGAACCTATTTCTGAAGAATCAAGCAAATTACCTCAAGATGTGCAAGACCCTACTGAAGCCAAGTTCTTAAAGAATAAGACGGTATGGATCTCCTTAGTTGCTTCTGAAAACCAGTAAGTAAACAAAGCTTTGAAACTTGAATTGGACAACCTATATCTTAAAATCTTATGCATATTGTATATTCTATAGAGTACTTATTTTTAGACTAATTTTTTCAGGAAGGAGATGCTCCCTTGCCCCAAATTCCTAAAAAGTATATAAGGGTAAAGTAAGTCCCTTTAGTATCTTAACAATTGTGTGGAATATGAGATTACTATATATTTTTTATTATTTATCATGTTTTAAAAATAAGAATATTCTGCTTGGTCTATGTAGGATAACACATTATTGAATGATAAATAAATGATGATTTTTACCAATTTTGTATAGTTACTATGTATTATCTACTTAGTTACCGATTATCTTTATTTTGAGCCAAACTTATCGCATATCGATTGTACATTGCATTGATATTGAGTTTACATATGTGCATACATATGCAAGCTTCAATTATTTCTAGAATTATTAATGAACTTGTTAACAGTTTTTAAAAATATCAGATTTAGGAAACATGCTTGAGAAACTTTAATAGCTCAATTTCTTGCTACTCCTGATGATTCTTACTTGAATTATAGATATGACAAACCTATAATATGATGCCCGTTTGATTTCTCTTCATTTTGACACAGGAATCAAAGCCCAGTTGTCTTCCATGTAAAAAAATACCTGATGAAGAAACTAAACCTAGAAAGTAAAGATGAGGTAACTTCCTTCATTTTTTTTGTTTTTGTATATCTAAATTACATTGATTTAATTTGCAAATATAAAAGACTATAGTGTCTCATGTGGTTCTTTACTTGCATAATTTCCATTGGACCTCCGCAGTGTGAATGAGCTAAGTCATTTTTTTTTTGTCATAGTATTCACATTCAATTGTCATTGAACTTTTTTGCTCGTATGTTGTGTTACATGTTGCACTATTCAAAGATATGCCCATTTAGAAATAATAATGAAACATTAAACATCTTTGAAAAGTGAGAGAAAAGGGTTTTATCCATTGGATTATGATTTTATACATGTTAAAGGTATTTTCAAGGTATGAGAAAGAAATCAAAGTATTATATGGAAATCTAATCCTTTTAGTACTCATATTTTGACAGTAACTTAAAAATAACACATCACTCTTTTCATGAATTTAGGTGTTGTTAAAGGCTGAAAAAAATTGCTTGTTGTTTTTGATACATAACTATCTCATCCAAGCTTAAGTTGATGCGTAGAAACATATATATGAATGATTTCATATTCAAATACATCCCTTACACAAATGTTTCTCATGAACTTGAACATGTCAATTATTTTTATGTTTTTTCATAATAGGGATAACAAAGATCGTACCTTTGACCATTTGATCATGGGAGTCTTGATATAATATCAAATCATCTCTTTCAAAGACTTAAGTTAATAGATAGCTTTATACCATAACATTGTTGATTCTAACAAATTCAAAATAGACTAGCTAAGATAGTTTCATGTTGGTTGGTTCTCAGTCTTTAGTTCTTTTATTTGCAGGTTAAGATTACATGTTTGGCAACCAGTGCCCTTGGTAATGGAGTTACAAGAGTTGGCTGCGTGGTGGTTTGAGAAGTCCAAAGGAGAACCAACATACTTTGGGGCCTCAGCAGAAGACTTTGTTGTGGTCCTAAACTATGGTCGGAATGTCACACACCCATGATCATGGTTCTACCTTTTTTTTACATTTTTAATGCACCTTGAAAAACATCATAGAATAATCGCTCCTGCGTTTGCATGTATGTTGAACATGCTTTGTGTAGTCACCATGTTGTCATTGTGGTGAACTTTAGTACCTTATTTCTTTGAGACTATTTTCTTTTTGGACTTCATTTGATAATTTAAATGGTTTGAAGTGCTCTCATGGCTTTAGACATGAAAAGTTCCATACTTGGTTGCAATAGATGATTTCTCTAATATTTGACATTTGAATTAAGATTGCCTTCTCATATTCTTTTATGGTTTACAGTATGAATTGCTTTTGCAATCAAATGATTGCAAATGATTAGCACGGTTTAATACCAAAATTTGGTTGATTCAAGTAGTGCGTCACTTGTTTTCCTTCAATAAGATCTCGTGTTTCAGTTCTATGATTGAAGAAATAGCTCTATGGAAGCTTTTTATTGTAATAGTCTAATATACTTTGGATGGTGATTTAGAGCAAATGATGAACTGAATATCACAGGACAAACCTGTTAGAGTGAAAGAAAAAATCAAACAAGTTTTATTGTATAAGGACCCCATATGGCAGGTTATGAGATGCAAAATTTACATTTAAAACTATTTAGGATGCACTTTATTTTAGAAAATAATTTTTATTTCTTGTTTTTTATCTTTTTAATTTTGTAAAAAAAATACTGAAAATTATGAAAACTATCAAATTTAGATTTTAGTTTTCATTTCCAACTATCAATATTTTCTTCATAAAAATTTAAAAAAAAAATTATTTTATGAAAACAAACGCACCTTTACTATCTTTATCTTTTGAAATCCTATGTAACACAAGAAGATAATCTCTCTCTCTCTGAACATATTGGCTACTTGAGACCTGGGACACTCGAACTCATTTGGCAACACCAAATTTAGAATGGTAGGCCCTACCATCTTTTTTTGTCCATTGGAATTCATCTGTGGCACATTTGTGGTTCTTGGTGCAAAACTTGATTTCAAATAGATTTCTAAAAGAAATAATTTATCCATCGCATTAGTGTCACTAATTCGAAAATAATTCTTTTGTTTTATTAATTTCTACATATCCTTCATTTCTTGAAGAATTTTTAATTTAGGTAAAGAGCTTCTGTTAAAGGCATGGCATTGCTCCTTTGTATAACTTTTTGGCCAAATGAAATATATAAATGAAATAATATAGCCACATATGGGTTGCCAAGTCAACAAGAAAAAAAATGGAGTTTGATAGGAGCTCATGCAAAATAAATATGTTAAGGAATATGATCATGACCAGATACCAAATGGGCTAGAGAATGATTTTAAGGCCCAAATTGATCTTAGATAAGGATAAATTGCACTAGAATATGGGCTTAACTACTCTCTACACACTATTTAAAGCCTCTGAGCATATGGCTAAGGGATAACAAAAACATAAGCGAGTTTTCAATTTCTTTAAATTTATTGAGTGCTCCTTGACTTGAGCATTGGATTCCTTGCATATGCATTATACCCATTCCGAGCAAGGAGCAAGAAAGATCAATGTTGCAGTCTGTGCCTCGCAACCTAAGCTTACATATATCCCTTATTCGAATCACTACATTCGAACAAAATATAAACCAATTTTTTAAAAAAATAAAAAAAGACCATAGACTCAAATAGCCTAAAAATGAAGTGCAAAGGTTTGCATGAATTGTTGCCATCTAATTGGACAGCATTTCAAATTTTTGAAAATAAAATTTCTTCTTTCTAAACTGTTGCAAGTTACCTTAAAAAAAAACTCTTTAATCGAGTAATTATTTATACTCTCAATTTATAGAATAATCCCAACACGCTCTCATCTATTATTTGATATGAAAAGCACTTATCAGAATAAATACTTAGGTGCATAAAAGAAAATATTTGCTCTTATTATTTATTAATCGACATATAAGTTTTGTAGGTTATTATTGTCTCATATTTTTTCTACGTTTTTAATATAATAACATATTTGTCAATCAATAAATGAAACAGAGCAAATAATTCGTCTTGTTAAAAGCATCTAAAAATTTCTCCTTTAATCCAATGGTTGATGGGATTATGTCAGTCCACGAATCTATAATCTATAAAATATACAATCTATCTATATCTACAATCTATAATATATCCAATTATGGTGTGGATGAATTTAATGTTATGTAATGGGTTACTCTCATGCATTCTGCATTCAATTGAAATATCTACATTAATTATAAAATTATATTATAATATCGGATTTGAATATCTATGTTAATTTTGAAATTATATTCTAATATCGAATTTGATATCAAATTATAAAAGGATATTGTTAAGTGAAAAAGTGTAGAATTATTATATCAAATTCTGAAAAGATATTACAATGATCAGATTTATATCTACGTTAATTCTAAAATTATATTCCAATATCGAATCTAACGTATGAAATTATTAAAACATATTGCATTGTCAAAAAATATCAAATTACTATAACAAATTACGGAAATATATCATAGCGATCAGATTTGAATATTTATGTTAATTATGAAATTATATCTTATTTCTAATTCTGATATTTCTAATATATTATTATATTCTAATCTATTTGCTAACTAAATTAAATTAAATCAATTGGAAATCAAATATTACTTTTAAAAAAGAAACAATATCCGTAAACCCATGTATTGCATGATTTATGATTTACATTCAAATTAATTTATAAATTAAAAAAATCAATTGATAATGTAAAAGCAAATTAATCGTATATTATATATTATATATAATATTCTAATACATTAGCGAGTGTAAAAGCGAATAAATCTTTTATCATTTTAAAATTAAATTAAACCAATTGACAATTAAATATTAATTTTAAAATAAAAAATAAAAAATTATCATAAACCCATGTATTGCACGATTTATGATTCATGTTCACATTAATTTAAATATATATATATATAACCCGTGGATGCATTAGATGATAAGTAAAAAATAGTTTAAAACTTAGTAAATAATAAAATTAATTTATGATGTTTTTTAAATTGACTAATAACAATAAATAATTAACAATGATGTTCACGATTAAAAGTAATATATTACAAATGATTAATTATATAGGATCTTTGTTTCAAATTTTGTTCTTCATATAACACCCTACATTATACAATATAAATATATATTAGTGCTATAGTATGGAAAGACTTGGCAATAAAATGTAATAAATGTGTTATATAATAAATTAAAGTAAATAAAAAAATATAAACACATAAATTTATACTTGAGCTTTAAATCTTTTGAAACACCTCTAGATAAACAACATTCCTGATTATATTGTAAAGTTGTCTATTGTCATCCAATATTGATATTTTCAAATCATTTGTTGATTTTACTCGAGGTGAGATAACCACATAAAGTTATCTATGAGTGAAGATAGATTTGAATATAAATAATCTAACAAATCATAAAGATTGTCTTTGACTTTTACTAATGGTTATAGTAAAGCATAGAGTGATGACGTGAATTGTTTCCTTTGAAACTTAAGAGACATATTGTATTAGATTTATTTGAGATATGTAAACTTGAGAGACATGTTGTATTAGATTCATTGAGATATGTAAACTTTTTCTCTAATTTTATTACCTGTCGTTATTACAATTGCTCCAATAACATTATTTCCCAAATTTTCAACTATTAACCATGTTTCATTACACAATCCAAAAGATTGATCAATGTTTCTTAACATCATAATTGAGACTCCTTCTTCAAAACTAATTGTGATTTGGAATATTAGAACATTTTATCTCATTTAAAAACTCAGTTATCTAATCCGTCTCATTGCCGAAATCTTCATCTGCTATGCAATATGAATTAGAACTTAGATACTCCTTTTCCTCACCAAGAATATGAGAAAGAATAATTAAATTCATTGACCATTTCAACTACCTCAATGGTAGGTATGAGCAATGCTCTATCCTGAAAAAGGGATTTTTTTTTTAAAAAAAAGGTATAGTTTTTTACCCATGCACGAAACTTATTTCATATTAAATTAATATATATGAATATTTTAAAATCAATGGAAAATATAATTTTTTGTATAAATGTTTAAAAAATCTTATATTAAAATAATAAGAATCATATAACAATAATTTAAAACAAAAATTTTTATATTATTATATCATTCTATACACAACGTAGGTAATTAGAATCAACTTAAAAGTATTATTTATTATTTATTTTTCATTTTTTAAAAGCTAAGGATTAACTAATTAAAAAAAAATGGTATGTCCCTTTCCATCCCTCAATTTGACCTCCTGATAGTGGTTTAACAAATTCAATTAAAAAAATATACACAAAATATACAAATAAATTTTATTTATAATATACTCTTACAAAATTTAATATAAATTCAATAATTAAAATAAAAATTAAGTGCTTTTTCTTTTGTTGTATGTTCTTTAATATACTAATATTAGATATTAGATTTATAAACCAAATTAAAGTATATTCATAATATTCTCTTAATAATTTTTTTTACTTGCACAGTTCACTAATATTTTTTAAAAAATCTTAAATTATAAATAAATTTAATCTAAATTGATAAAGTTGATTTATGAATAATTCATAAAGAGTTGATAATCAATATTTACGGATAATAATAAAATGCAATTATTTTATATTTTTAAATGATGATCAAACAATTGAAGAAAAAAATTAACCCCATTTTTTCTCTTACCCCTTTTAGTTAATAATTTTATTTCATCTCCCTCTTCTGTTATATTCAACCATGTAACTATTCAAATTGAAAAGGAACATATGTTATTTATGATATTTAGGAATATATGTTAAATTTAAAATATTCATAATATGAAAATAAAATTTAATGCACTTAATTATTAATTTAATATTTGATTTTGAATTGAAAATTTACAATATTGTAATTTTTTGTGACAATTTTGTAGTTATTTTTTAAAAATTATTTTTTAAAAGTATAAGTTTCAAGAAAACATAGAGCATTTATTGGTTCTTAAAAATCATTTAGTCAATATTTTAGGCAGAAGAAAAAAAATGATTTATGATAGTCATGATAAATAAAAAAAACTTATTTCTATACAAAAAATATTAAATTAAATACTAAAAATAATTGAAATTGATTCATGACAAAAAAAAGGTTAAAAAATACTAATTTATCATCAATGATTGATATAATTGATATATAATAATTAATTATGATTATTGTGATTGATATTTGTCAATTAAATCAAATGAATATAATTGACATCTCACAATAATTATGAAATTTTATTTTATTTTATTTTTTATATTTAAATATGAGATTTTGGATGTTTTGAGCTTTCTGTAGAGTTTGATACTTAAAATCAAGCTGATATTGCTATTTGGTAATCTTAAAATCACTAATATTTAAAGCAATACCAAAATGAGACATTTGATATGCCTCAACTTCTTCTAGCTTATTGAAAAATTGAAAAATCAATGTCATTTTTTAATTGGGGCATGAATCTTGCCTCCTTTTAAATAAAAAAAAGTGATATAGATTAATAAGTACATGTATAGGTATAATAGAAATGAACAAAAAAAATGTGATACTTACATATTCGTCAATCAAAACTATTTCAATATAGAAGCTTTTAATTTCCAACGTTAAGAATATGTCACTACCAAATAATCCTAACATGAAGTCATCATGACTCTTTTATAGAATTTATCTATGCAACATGGTACCAGGATATTACAACAACCATTAAGACTTGAAAACAAATAGCAATAAGACATTAAAAAGGATTAATAAGAATGTAAAGATTAAAATTAAAATATAAAGACAAAAATAGAAAAACTAACACAAATATTGATTTTCAATTAATATTATTATTTCCTGATAGCATAAAATTTATGATTGATAATTTGAGCAAGCACTGTTTGATAGAATAGGTATATTTGTGATTGATTTCCAATTTTTAATTATGATTGTCATATTTTATATTTTAGTACTAAAAAGCAAGAATTGATGTCCAAACAATACGTATTGCCACAACACTAACCCCTCAACCTACATAGCACCTTGTTTTGCCTACAATATGTCTTAAGAACATGTCCATAAACTTCCTTATGAGAAAGCAGTTATCAACCAAGTTAGTCATAACATGAGGATTAGCCTAGCAAGGCTCTTCATTACGCAAATCACTTCAAAATAATGAGCACAATATTTTCATAAAAGTAGAAATCATCTTAATGTAGTTACATTGTAGTGGATTCAAGGCAATAGAAGTTTTTTTTTTTTTTTTATAACTGAAAACAATAATTAGAAATTCTAGAGTATACCTTAGAAGATGATAAAAGCGTCCCAATTTAGGGGTAAAATATTATAAAAAAAGAAGCATAAAGAAAAACTATCAAATCAATTAAAAAATGAAGAACTTGAGCCAGACCTCCTCTACCACCGTTTACGAAAGCACCTTGTTGCTACTATTTCATAAATGAAGACACAATAAAAAGAGGAAGTAGTATAGTTAGTGAAGGAAACGACATAGATAGGATGAACTATTTGTTATATAGGCATCTAAAATGAAAGAATGTGGAAAAAATTACAATTGAGAGGAAACAAATTTTAATTAAACACAACATAATTCTCTCATCAATAATAACTAACAATAATAAAATTGTAGTGTGGTAATAGGTAACTATTTAAATTTCAAATATACTATTGTTTCCATGGGCATTGCTTGTAACTATTCATCAACACACACACACACACACACATATATATATATATATAAAAAATTTAAATTTAATTTGACAATGATTAATTTATTAGATTGTAATTGCTTGATCTTTTTATGTGTAAATTGATTATATTTATTAATTATGATAATATTATGTCATAATAAAATGATTTGATTAAATATTATAATAAATTGACTTAAATGTGCATAAATGATATATGTACAAAAAATATATATAGGATACGAATGTTTTGATTTTTTTTCAGAAAAAATTTTCATGTATTAAATTATTGTTGAAATAAAATTTGCTATGTGGCAAAGTTTTTCCCTAATAGATTTTTAATTGTATTATAATTATTATATGATATGATTATAGGATATGAAGATACTAAATTGTGACTGTTAAATTAAAATTCAAAATATGAAAATAAAATTGATTTCACTTAATTTGAAATTAAAAATTTGATTTGGAATTGAAAATTTACACTTTTGTAATTTTTTTTAAAATATTTTGTAATAAGGTTTTAATATAATCTTTTGAAAAATATAAATTTTAAGAAAATGACATGTGATAGAGTATTTATTGTCATTTCTTCTTAAATATGATTTAATCAATTTTTTATGCACAAAAAATTTAAAAATTTACTTATTTATCATTGATATTGATATAATTGATATCTAATAATTAATTATATTTTTTGCTCATATATCTAAAATTGATTTTTGCATGTAAAAGTTTAAATTACATACCAAAACTAATTGAAACTAATTTATGCACAAAAAAATTTGAAAAAGATCCTTATTTATGATCGATGATCTATATAATTGATATCTAATAATTAATTATGATACTATTATGATTGACATTTTTTAATTAAGTCTGATGAATATAATTGATATCTCATAATAATTAAGGAAATTTATTTTATTTTTTGTTTTTAAATATATATTTAATGTAGATTCATTTTGATTGTGACACTTTGTCAATTAATTATGATATCATATTGAGGGGATCCTTTATCTTGGATCCTTTTTATTTTATTTTTTTAATTTTGCATGGATTCTTTAATCCATTTATCCTTTTTTTTTCATTTATCCTGGTTATATGTTAATCCTTGTCATTTTGAATTCACCATTTAAATGGTCACGTCATATTTATATCAAATGTATTATAGGTGGTCCTTTAAACATGTTTTAATGATAATACTAAAAATGTTTATGTCATTATAATAGCAAAATGAAATTCACATATAGTTTATTCTTATCATATTCTACACTTTTTTTAGCTTTTACATTTGTTTAAAACAATTTTTTGAATTCAAAATTTAAAATTCATTCTTCAATAATTGTAGTGCAATTTTACTATTATATGCTGATAATAGTAAAATTACACTAAATCTTTAATGATATTATAATGATATATAATAATTACAGTTATTTTTTTAAAATTATTAATTATTAAAGTTTTGAAATTTGCAGGTCTTAAATTAATCATTGCAGCATAATTTTACTATTAAATGCTAATAATCTTTAATGATATTATAATGATATATAATAATTATTAAAACTTTGAAAACTGTAGACTCTAAATTACTTTGGAGGTGACACATGAAAAACTTTTCTCCAAATGAGCTTTAAATATTAGTATTATAGATTATAGATTATAAATATTATTACTCTTGCAAAAGAATCATAGTCTATTGTTATGAGAATCCTATGATCGTGGAGTCGTCCAAATTATGGGAGTTTAAAACTTCCATATTGCATTGAAATGGTGTTGCTGGATGAATTTGTAAGATATTCCATTTTGTTTCGATATTTACTACATAAAATTGTTAAATTATTTATTTGATTAATAATTGTAATTATGTGTTTATGCAATGGTCTTTCATTAAATAATAATTGTTTATTTCGTAGAATAATGAATAGTTATTCTTTTTGTTTCGACTAATTACACTATTTCTCTTTTGATATAGATTTTCCGGAACTATCAGCATTGGGTTATCTTTATCCCATCTGTCCAATGAATTCACCTACTCCATCACTGATGATTTCCTTCTACACACACCTAAGAAGACAATAGAAGAGTTAAGAGGCCACAAATAAGTATAATATCTTTCATCTTAAAAATAATAAAATACACATCTATTATTAGTACTAATATTTTTTTTTATTTTCCTTTCTTATTTACACTTTTCTATTTTTAGGATTGTTTTGTCGTTGTTTTGGCCACTATAAAACATACTAGTAACGGATCTGAATATATCGATATGCTGCTTGTCAGTGTTATAGGATGGCACATCTATTAATAAAAACCTTTATATGCAATGCATATAATCACTACCTATGTGTCATTCCAAGGTAGCGTCATTTACATTTCATTAACTTCAATTATTATTTGATTAATCTATAACAACTAACAAATATTTTGTATTGCTAAATATCGTATTCAAATCATAGTTATTGATGATTTTGGCTCTGCATCTGTTGTTGCATTTAATCGTGAGGCAACAACTTTTGTAAAAATGTCATGTGTTGAATTGCTTGAACCACTACTCAAGTAAACTTTAATTTATCAATTTATTTTACTTAACTTCAATAAAATATATATAAAAAAAGGCTTTGTGCTTGAATCATGGACACCATGGAATTAAAGTTCACTTTGAGTAGTGGTTCACGTAATTCAACACATGACTTTCTTAGAAAAGTAGTCGTCTCACAATCTAGTATAACAAAAGATGAAGAGAATGATTTGAATACGATATTTAGCAACACAAAATACTTGTTAGTTGTTATAGATTAATAAGACAATAATAGAAGTTAATGAAATGTGTATGACATTACCTTGGAAGTTGGAAATGACACATATAGGATCAAACGATTACACAAAGGGTTTTATTAATGGACGTGCTACCCTATTATATTGACAGGCAGCATACCACCATTCAAATCCATCACAAATATGTTTTATAGTTGCCAAAACAACAATAAAAAATCCTACAAAGTAGAAAATAAAGTGTAAATAAGAAAGGAAAGCATAAAAAAAGGCATATATTAGCACTAATAGATGTGTATTTTAATTATTTTTAAGACGTAGGATATTATACCTCTTTGCAGTTTTCTAACTCTTTTATTGTCTTCCGAGGTGTGTGTTGAAGGAAATCTTCGATGATGAAGTAGGTGGTAGATTCACTGGGCGGATGGGATAAAGACAACACTTTGTTGATAGTTCCAGGAAATCTATACTAAAAGAAAATAGTGTAATTAGCCAAAACAAAAAGGATAACTATACATTATTCTATGAAATAAATAATTATTATTTAATGAACGCACATTACATGAGCAAATAATTACAATTAATCACATAAATAATTTAGCTATTGTTTTGTACGATAAATTAAAAAAAATAGAATAACTTACACATTCATCTAGCAACACCATTTCAATGTAATATGAGAGTTTTGAACTCTCATAATTTGAAAGACTCCAAAATCATTCAATCTTTATAACAATACTTGTGTCAAGACGGGTATTATCCAAATGTTTTCCCTCCATAATAATAGTCGATTACAAAATGGGGTAGGGATGGAATCACTATTTCCATCCGCGATGTAAAACCCTAAAATATCCTTATTCATGCTCTCTCTTCTCTCTCACACACACGCACATTAATATTATACTTGAATTGATTGAATGTTTGCTATTTAAATTGGCTCAATGTTATTATTTATATTGATTGAACTAAATATTGTTGCTATTTAGATTTTTTTTCTTTTATTTTAAAACCTTTTATTGATGTATTGAGTACCCATAGATATCCACATGTACTCGTTTCATAAAAGAAATTAAAGATGAGAGAAATTCCCATACAAGTATGGGATATAAGGATGGGAGTGGATTTTCACCTACAGTAAGGGCAAGGGCCCCTGCCAATGGGGGAATTTGTTCAGACAATGGGGCCATTCCCTTTACCAACAAAATTATTTTTTAAAATGAACTTATATATATATATATATATATATATATATATATATATAGTGAGAGAGAGAGAGAGAGAGAGAGAGAGAGGATGTCTAGTATAGGTTGGTTAATTGTGAACATGTTACTCTACATAAAAATATGCTTTTCCAACTTAAATGTTTATTAGGTATTTGAAAAAAAAGTAATAAACCATGTTTTACTGTACAATAAAATTTATAAAGATGTGTTTCTTGTAAACAATATGTTATTTATATTGAAAGGAAAATGGCTAAAAACTAGTATTTTGTTATTGATGAGCTGAGTCGTTGAAAGAGTAGAGAGTAGTACAATAAGGTATTATTTTTCAATCCATCTTTTTAAAATTACTAGTTTATTACTCGTGTGATACATAGATGATGATTAATAGTAAAAATATATATTAAATATTAAATTTATTTACTTGTTTTTAAAAAATTATACTTCACACATATTCATACAATTAGAAAAATTATTGCAATTCTTTAAATAAATATATTAATTTCTGAAAATACAATATAAAATAAATAATTTGGGAAAGCAAGAAACAATAATAAATAAATATTTTGTCTAATATCATTTATGTAGCTTACATATTACAAAGGAAAGAAAATCATAACTACTAATCAATTTTATAGTGATAGTAAGCTCTAATATCATAATATCATGCCTTCATGTTCAACAAAATAACAACATATTTATATATTAATTAGTCACTTAATCATATATCTTGCATTATTTTAATACATATAAGATGATATTAACATATTATTTAAATTAGAGTTATACATTTTTGAGAAGTAATTATGGTTCAATTTGTTTAGGGCCAACTTATAATACCCTGACACGTATCAAGATAGTTTTAGTACAACCCTAGGTCCCCGAGATCCACCCATGTAGCCGGATGTTCCGAAATGCGTAAAGGGCCAAGGGCTAAAAAATTAGGGCGCCGCGAGATTCTACAGAGGCTCGCTACCGCGAGTTTTGGTCGCTGAGTGAGATTTGTTCGCTATAGCGAATATGATTTGAACTGAGCGGCCCAATATTAGCACAATGTAAAATGACGCATTTTTTATAAGTAAACCCCTACCCCTTTATATACCCCCAAACTCAAGATTTCCTCCCCATTTCAAAACCCTCCCCTATCTAACTCTCTCCCAACCCTTCTTTCTCAATTCACACCATTCCTCCTCCTTCCAAGATCAAAGATAAGGGTTTATATTAGTTTTGTCATCTCCTTCCTCTCCTCTTCATGATCTTAGGTTATGCTTTGTTATTTCTCTCTTTGTTATCAAGTGGGGTGCTCCCCAATATTGTT
This sequence comes from Dalbergia oliveri, assembly GCA_030441495.1. Classification (NCBI taxonomy): domain Eukaryota; kingdom Viridiplantae; phylum Streptophyta; class Magnoliopsida; order Fabales; family Fabaceae; genus Dalbergia; species Dalbergia oliveri. Next base: position 20,339,412 of record JAMLFY010000013.1, on the reverse strand, counting down.
AGAGTTATATTAGAGTTATCTAGGGAATGTTAGAAATTAATCTAGAGTTTATGGTTGCTCTATGGAGTTGTTGGTGCCATCCTTACTCCACAGAGCTTTGTTGGTGTTAACGCCACACCTCCCTCCCCTCCAGGTGAGTGGGTTCAATCTCATAACCCTAATTTCATCATTATGAATATGTTTCTTGCATGATGATTGTGAAATATGAAATTCGAGATAAGAAAAAGTATATAATATGATTTTATATGATTATGTCAAGCTAGAAAAATTATGATTTATGATGCTAGCATGAAAGAATGAGTTTTACAAAACCATGAGACTATGATTCTATGTTGTGTGTATGGAAAATGTTTTATCCTGAATGAAATGATTGTTGGAAGAATATATGATTTTATCTATTTGCTATTTTAACAAATATGTTTTAAGAGTTATGATATCATTATGTATATACTCCAACTTTAGATTTCAAAAAGCTTTCAGAATGTTAAGTTAATTTTTTATAAAAATATATAGAGTACTATGCTTTAGCTTTTAAATACAAATGTTATCATGATTTCCAGAGAGTATGAAATTTATATGAAAGAGTTTTGAGTTTTGAGTAGAGCAAGGAAAAGAGTTTTAGATAGAAGAAATTTAACTATTATGATTATAAACTCCAGTGTTTAAACTATGATTTTAGATTTATCAAGTATATAAAAAATATGTTAGCTTAAGATATGAATTTGAAAATGTAGTTTATGGTACTAAGAGGTACGGATTTCACTATGATTCATAGCAACTGCCAGATACATATTCTTAGGCTCAAATCGGAATACCTAAAGGGTAATCCCTTGGACTCAATTTTCATAACACAGTTATGCTAAAGTCGGATTGTTAGAGTTGTATGAGTCCAGAACTCCAAGGATACTAAGAATTTAGGGGCTGCGTTGCGAGGGACGGAGCACCCACCCTTCAATTTTGGTTTTTGATAAACTAATTTAGATGGTAGCTATAGAGAATAGACAGTGAATTAACGAATGTAAAAAAGATCGTTAACCTTAGTACCAAGTTGTCCTTAGGGGCGATCTCATAGAATAAAGATGGAACCTAGTTAGGTGCCCAATTTAGATCCTTGATGGATCATAGAGAGATTGGTATGCCATGATTGACATGCATAACCCGGAACTTTTGAGGTATTGCTATAGTTATTATATGCATAGTTACAGGTTACTATTTCTCAATGAGTTGTCACACCTAATTTAAATGTTTTTGATAGACTATGGGTATAGAAATGTTTGTTATGAGGTTATGGTATGGAACATGTTTTTCCCAGAATAGTTATGTTATGTAAATATTGAAATGTTTTGCCAGGCATGTATATCTATATATGGTTGTTGGTTGTCTCATGCTGCGATGGGCGATGGCGATGGGTGAAAGTTCATTCATTAAGTCCATTGACTCACCCCTCTCCTCTCCTCCTCATAGTTGTAGTGTAGAGACGCTGAGCCTCACATTTGGCAGACGTAATGATTTACTGGTGAGCCTTACTTTGGAGTAAGGCTTAGTTCAGAGTTTGTTAGAGTAGAGTATTCTAATAGATGTGCAAACATGATTTAAGTCATGCATTATTTTCAGATTATGTATTTAATTTTAATATTTGGACAATTATGCATATGTTTTCATTTTACAAGTATGAATTTGAACTTGTAGAGTTTGATTAAAATTTTGTACAAGCTAGAGATGAATTTACGATTCAATTCACATGTTAAATTGATTTTCAAAGTATGATTAAGATGTTTTAGAGCTACATATATCAAGTATTTTAGTTTTATGATTCCATATATCAAGTTTTAAATAAAGATTTAGATGAAATTATGTTTTCAGTAATGAAAAATATGTTATTTTTATACATATAGAGAGATTTTAGGAAGTTACGATACTTACATGATGATGAAATTCCTCACATGTTCACGTTCCCTAGTTATGTCTAACACAACTAATAAGGCAAAGAGATAAAGAGCTATGGTAAATCACTTAATCTTTTGTAAATGAGAACAACCAATATAAATACGCTAAAGTGTTATACATTAAAATAAAGATGCAATAATTGAGAAGACTTAATTAATGGAATACTAATTAGTTAAAATCAAAGTCAGTTGAAATCAATTAACCATAAATTACTAACAAAAAATTATTGATGATTTACAATGATTATATTTATTATTAATACAAATATCAAGTTGGTCTTTGCTGGTCATTATATCTTGCTTTATGTCATTTATTGTGTTAAATGTCGATTTGGTGATCAACCAATAAATAAATGTTGAAGGATTAGAATTTCTGGGTTTTGATTTATGCTAATTGGAGATGTTATGGATGGCAATTACAACCCTACCCACTGGCACTTGCTCCACCCATTCCTGTCCTGGGTGGATGGAGGGCGAGTTTTGCTACGGGTTTGGCGCATGCGGGTTTAGGGTAACACACCTTACCCGTCCCGCACCCTATATATATATATACATACACACACACACACACAATAAATGAATATATATATATATATATATGAAGAAAATTACCTAACCCTAATACACTAATATAGTAATGAGTATTAAATTATGCTAAACTTGTTTGGAATTTAGTTATTTTTTCTATTAAGGATATTCTGTTGTTTTTTGGTAATGATGATTGCAACTTTTGAATTTAAACATTAACATTGATTGTATTTTATATATTGGTGTTTATCTTTTAAATTTTCAGAATTTTACAGGTTTTTGAAAAAATAGTGTTGGCGGGTGCGGGTTTAAATTTATAAAACCTACGAATAGTGATCCTGGCATGTTGAGACTCATGTAATATGATATGGGGCGGTTAGGTTTATTTAAACTTGCCCAACTGTCATCCTGAAATGTTATGTTATTGATGAAATGATCTACATTTATTATTACTAATGATTTAATTTCAATTTCAAATTCAAAAATTTATAAATGGTCAAATATATATATAAAAAATCAACATATTGTATTCTCTAAAAATTATTTAAATGAAAATTATGAATTTTGATTGATAACAAAATATAATTAATTGTACATGTTATAATTATTATGATTGATACAATCTATAAACAAACTACTCGAACAAAAATATCTATTTTTAATTTTTCCAAATCTTGTATCAAATATTACATATAATTTTTAAAAAATATCTAATCTAAAATAAAATAAGTAGATATAATTTAATTGAAAATTAGGAATCATGAATGAAAACAAAATCACCATCAACCATAATTACTACTAACGATTTAATCACAATCTCAAAATAAAAAATTTATAAATATTCACATCTAAAAAAAAATATTATAATCTCTAAAAAAATAACATATCATTTTGTCTAAAAAATTTTGATAATATATTATGTACTTTAAATAAATAAACCAAACAAAAAAATTAATTTAAAATTACTTAATTTAAAATTTTCAAATCATAAATTAAATATTATTATTTAAAACAAATATTAATCATATATACAAAATTAGTGTATCTTATTTAACTAACAAATAAGCATCCCATTTGTAATAAAATTGAAATTAAGTATAATTCATTAATTATATTTATTATTAATAATACCTTAATGTCAATTTGAAATTCAACTATTTGAAAATTTTCAAGTCTAAAAAAATATCGTATTATATTCTCCGAGAAAATATTTAATATAAAATTATGAATCATGATTGATAATCAAATATAATTAATTATAATTATTATGATTGTTATAATTGAAACATTATCTAGATAAATAAGCCAAAAAAATCTAAATTAAACTTTTTCCAATCATATATTAAATATTATTCTGTAAAACAAGTATGTACTCATATATATGGAAATTAATATATGTGAATTAATCAAAAATTAAAAGTCATAATTGATAATGAAATTGGAATAAAGTATATTCAATCAGCTTACAATTATTATAAATGATACATTCTTTAAATATTCCAGACTCATATTGAGGAAAGTTTTCCAAGTCATTCTTAGGATAATTTAAGGCCCACAATTTTTATAACTTTAATCTATAATTATTTTTTAAAAAAATCACAATCATAATTATTATATATCATTAAAATATCATTGAAGATTATCAATATTTAATGAAATATCTCTTTTATCATTTAAATAATACATATGATGATCTATCTATTTTGAATGTCACCAAATCTTTCCTTTTTTATTATTTTTTATAATCCTTTTTTTATTATTAAAGATAGATATTTGAACAAAATATTAAATATTCTTAAACTGCATTTTATAAACTTAATGTACTATATCTTGAATTGATTTATTATGCATATAAGATTATTAAAAAATAAAGAAAAAATAAATGAGACAATAGCACATGCTAATATGAAGACCCCAAAATAAACAAAATATCAAGGTACAAATATAGAAGAGAGAAAAACTAAGAGCTGAAAAATAATCTTAATTATTAATTATTTAAAAAAAATCACCTTCATATCTCTCTATCATCAATGCAACCTAAATACCCTATATGAAATATTATGGCATTTATTGCAACCAGCAATTAAAATAAGGCTAAACAAAATATTATAATTAAAAAAATTGAACTTTAAAATGATAAAAAAAAGATAAAGGAAATGATAGTCAAATATATTATTATAGTATTAAAATAATAATAATTAATAATAACAAATAATTAGTTAAATGAAACAACTATTATAAAAATGTTATTATAATAGATTTTTTAAAATTGTTTCACCATGTGTCATTTTCTCATAATTTATATTGTTTAGAAAATTATTTTTACTTCTTAAATAAAGGATACTCTTTTATGCAAAATAAAAGGTATATTTAACATTTCATATAATATGAATACAATTAAGTACAAAAATTGAAATTTTGAATTGAAAATCATATTCAATTAATACACATATTTTCACATGTACAATAAATATCAATTACAAAATTCAAAATCATATTTAAATAAGGAAATATTTCTAAAACTTCTAAAAAAATCAAATCTAAAATAAATACTGAACCTATTGAATATTAGATAACTATTAAGCTATGAGTTAGCTACATTTTTACATCCTATTGAATTTTTAAAAAATTCAAATCTATATTCTATAAACTTTATTCTTCCACATTTACATACCATGTGTCATTTTTTCATAATTTTTTTAAACTTTATTTACTTCAAAAATAGAAAGTATATTTCAAAATTCATATAATTAATCAATTAAAAAGTACAAAATTTAAATTTCAAATTCAATATCAACTTTAAATCAATGTATAGTATTTTCATATCTACAATAACAAATACTAAGTTTCAAATTTTCCAATATAAATTTTTATCAAGGTCATTTTTCACTATAATAAGCGCCTAATATTATTTTATTTTGTTAAGTTATTCTATTTTTTTGTCTTGATATATCAGTTTCTAAAATTTTCTAGTGAATGACTCTATAATTATTTATTTTTTATCACCCTCAATTGTTGTCTTAATTTATTTTTATCTTATTTTACTGTTGATGAATAGTATTGTTAATTTTATTTTGTGATTTACTCATCATTATTCTACAACTTTTACACATCTTCTTATAAGATCTCTTTCATTCTCTCTTTCTCACTTTTCTTCTTCACTAACGGCTATTGTGGAATTTTTAGTTGTTGATGCCAGCTTCAATGCCATCAAACATTACCTCATATTTAAAGACGAGTTTATTCATTTATTATGTTTTTTCAGGTTAGATGAATTTCCTTCATTTCTCCAAATTTGTTTTTCTTTCCTACTCTTTCACTATTCTAATTTATTCATTCTCTCATAATCTTCATTGTAAATTTTTATTCTTTTATTTTATTATATATTGTTATATCAATTGTGGCAAACAAATAATATTGTTTGAATTTTTAAGATTGATATCTTTTTTTAAAAATATTTTGTATTTTCTAGCCTCTTCTATGCATAAGAACACAACAATATTAGTTGAGCTTTATATTCCTTTTATTTACTTTACTCTTTTATTTTTCACTTTTAATTGATTCGCTTTTCTATAATTTACAAGATTTTGTTCATTCAATATATTTCCTATCATATATATTTTCAAACAACTCCATCAATGTTAGAGTTTTGACATATGTGTCTTATGATGTGTAATGTAGCAAAATAATATTTTTCTACCACCTTTTTTTATATATAATATAGATTTTTATCAATTTGTATTGAATTGGATATGGATGTGTTTTAATTGTTTTGTTTGGATTTGTTGTTATGATGTTCTTTAGAGTGTGTTATTGAAATTGAATTTGAAAATATGTCACTAATTCAAAACTTTAATTGATTATAATTAAAATTTTGATATTTGTCCAAATGATGCATCGTATAATTTCATAAGCAAATTGTCACCTAAAATATTTTTTAAAAAATGTTAAACTAGCTATATAAATATAATATTTAGGAATATTAAACAATAATTGTAATGTCAAGTATTATTTTTTAGAAAAAATTTCTCTCACTAAAAGTAGAAATACACTTAACGACATATTCTGAATATAAAATTTAAATCTTCTTTAAATTAATGCATATTATTTTACAATCTATCTATAATTGTAATAATAATAATATCATAATAATTTATATTTCCTTCAATCACTTTGTCACTCTATCAATATCTATCTTTCTATGACTCATCAATAATACAAACTCAAATAATAATTCTTTTTTTTTTTGCATTTGCAACTAATAGAATGTTCCTCTATTTATTATATACAATAATATAATTATTATTAATCTATATAGTAATATAATATTAATTAATCTATCAATATGGTTTCCCATATAAGTTATAACAATGAGTCATACTAATTTCATATTAGAATTCTTCACTTATAGAACATCCAAAGTTATGAAAATTCAATGTTCTATTTCTATCAAGAGAAATGAGAAAAAGACAATTTGCAATATCATCAAAATTGATATGGACGAGTAACATACCTTATTTTAATTTACATCAATTTTACTAACATCAATTCTACATTTTTTCTCTTTATTATTAGGTTTATATTTTTCATTTTTTTATATATTTAATAATTTTATTTATTTTAGGTGTTTATTTTTTTTACAATTCATTATCACATTTGAATTGTCTTCATCTATTCTTTCAGAAGCTTTGAAAATAGTTCAAGATTAGAGGGACAAGTTATGTGATCAAGAAACATCCTTCAATAAACATATTGAATTGTATAAGTTGTTCCAAGAAGAATATTATAGTTAAGAAGGACATCAATTTAGCTATAAGTGATATAACTAATTCCATATGGTAATGAAGTTTGGAAGTATAGAATTATAATCTTTTTTGGATTCATGCTAAAATAATATGAATGACATAGCTACTAGCTATGTTGATGGTTAGTATAGGTAGTTTTAATGGTATAAATTTCTAAAATATTGGAGATTATATATGTATATATATTGGTTATTAATACTAATGATTTTATTGGAATATAATGGTCTTGATGCAAACTTATTGATATATTTCAATAAAAAAATCCAATCTACAAAATATTTATGATTATGTTTTCAATTATGGGTTGCTAATTCAAAATTTGAATCAAGGTTGTAAAGCTTAATTCTATTTTTTACCTTTATATACTATTATTGTATTAATTTTTTTTATCTTGGATTTAATTAATTTGAATTTATTTACACAATTTTATTGTCTCAATTTTGAATAGGATTTTATAGATGAATTTTGTGCTTTAATTAAATACAATTTTTTATGTGAGTGTTCTCATTGAATATTAATAAAGATCAAATTAGATATTTTTATCATTCATATCCTGAATTTCTTTTAAAAATAATACATCATGTGATTTAACAAATCTCATCAAATTTGATTTTTAGTTTTAAGATCATATTAAATTTGATTGATGATCACTAAAAAAAGAAATTTGATTGATGGGATTTAATTTTATTTCAAATTTAAACTCAAATTAAATTGATGTCTATTCTTATTTATTTTAAACACCACTTAACAACGTTATGAAAGAAATAAAAGCCTACTTAATATATTTTAAATATATAAGTGATTTATAAATCAAATCAAATTTTATTTTATTCAATTAATTTGAATATTATATTTAATCTGTAAAAAGTTTAATTATCAATTTTAATTAATTAATTGATGATACAACACAATGATTAAAATAATTATGCTGAATAAATAAAATCAAATTGAGGTAATTTGATAAATTGACTTTATGTTTTATACTCATCTAAATTTACTTTTATTTTATATTTCATTTAAATTTTTTCAACATTTTACAATATAATGTTGTTAATTAAAACATCATGTTATTTAAATTTTTAAGATTTTAACATATAATTTAATATTTGATTTCTACGGTCAATATGATAAATTAAAGTTAATCAAATTAGTGAATCGTAATATTTTTTATTTATGGATTTGTTTGATTTGTTAAAAGACCATGTAATAAATATATGATTCTATTTGAAAGCGATAGTGAAGTAAAAGACAATTAAATAGGAGAAGATTGATTTAATTTAGAATAAACATTATCTACTTCAAATGAAAATAGTTTTAATTTAAAATGCTTATTATTATGGTGTTTTTGCAATGTCAATGGTTACATTTTTCTAAATGAAGCAAATGATGTTTAAAATTTGTTAAACTATATTGATGATTATAATCAAAAAGTTTATAATTATTATTATTATGATATGTTATTGATACTTCCATTTTTATTTTTATAATTAATATTGATTAATTAATAAATTAATAATCAATAAGTATCAATTTACCTAAATGGTGCAAAATATTCAATTTTTCAACATTAAAACTTTTTTAAAAAATACTTCAATTCCAAAATTTACCTGTCTTTGAAATGATACTAATTATTTATTAAATTTTATGATACTCTTTTATATTTTATTCATTATTTAATTATTTAACTATTAACTTATTTTTAAAATTAATTTATATATTCAATTTATGATAAGGTATATTTAATTAAATTATTTTTCTTTTTAGTAATGACTAACAAATTATTTTTCAATATTACCCCATGCATTACATTGGTCAAACGACTAATTATTTAAAAAATATAATTTAAAAGGAAATTAGTATATTGATTTAATAAAAAAATTAGGAACCATAATTTATAATAAAATTAGAATCAAGTCTTATTAATCCACTATATTTATTATTGCTAATGATTTGATCTCAATTTCAAATTAAAAATTTAAAAAATATATCATATTGTCTTAAAAATTATTTAATAAAAAATATAAATATTAGTTATTTGTATTATAATTACTATAAATGATATATTCTCTAAACAAATAACTCAAAAAAAAAATTGGTTAATTTTTCAAAGTCTCATATCAAATATTATTTTTAAAACAAATATATGATTTCAAAGGAAATTTCTATATTTGATTTAATCAAAATTTAGGATTGATAATAAAATTGGAATAAATTATAACCAATCAATTATATTTATTATTACTAATGATTTAGGTATATTTTCAAATTAAAAAATTTGAAAGTGATAAAATCTAAAGAAATAACATACTATATTATCTAAAAAGTGATTTAGTAAAAATTTTATGAATAATGTTTGGTAATAAATATAATTAATTATGTTGGTTATAATTATTATAAATGATACGTTCTTAAATAAATAACCAGAAAAATAATGTAGTTTACTTTTTCCATGTTCTATATCAAATATTATTCTTTAAAATAAATATATAATTTAGAAGGAAATTAGCATATTTGATTTGACCAAAAATTAGGAATTGTGATTAATGATAAAATTTGAATAAAGTATAATCAAACAATTATATTTATTATTACTAATAATTTAATTTTCAAGCGTAAAAATTTAAAAATGATAAAATGTTATTGTGTAAAAAAAATTATCATTTCATGTGAGTAATAAATCCCATGAAGTAAGAGCTTATAATATAGATAATAGTAGTCAATCTCATAAAATAAAAATTAAACAATCTATAATATTGGTAGGAAAAAACTTGTCCATCAAAATTTGAGCATGTCCATAACTAATCAACAACAGGCTAAACTCAATAGTTAAAAAAAAATAACTTCATAAAGAACAAAATAAACTAAAAAAAAATCTTTACTACAGCAAAAAAGATAAACTAGAATCTTAAACAAAAAAAAAAACCAAAGAGCTTCTATCTATTCTAGCCATGATTGCCTACGGGAAGGAAGAAAATGAAAGGTATGGCATGAAATAATCGGAAGAAAATGGGTATTGTATCGAAGAAAATGACTAGGCATACCATATATTCTACAATTCTCTCTCTCACACGTGTGTGTGTGTGTGTGTGAGTGTATTCTACAATTAGACGAGTATAATTATTTGATTGGGATTTTATATTTAATGGGCATGATTGTATCATCATTTTTTTTAAGCAACAAGGATTGGTCTAGTGGTAAGGGGTTAGGTAGAAAGCATAAGGTCTTAAGTTCAAATCTAATACTCTAGGTACACGTGTCAGGAGAGGTTTCGTTCCCACTCTTATAGCCGGAAGACCCGGATTAGAAACCATGTTGCAGCTACCAATTCTACAGAATTATGCATAATAGGTTCGCTGCGCTCAGTGAATGAGCGAGTTTTTCTAGGTTTGGCCATCCTGGGCTTACTAACGAGGGTGTGTGTTTTAGCAGGCTTGATAGTGAACACTTGATGTTATATATAAGAAACAATGCAGTTTTGGGTTAATGACCCATACCACTCCCTTTCGGGTTTCATTACAGAAATCGAAACCAAACACCCCCGAAACCCTCTTTTTCTTTCTTTCTCTCATCCCACTCCAATCCATCATCCCCAAGCTCTAAATGTATGTATATATGGTTGATTTATGTCTCCTTCTTCTCTATTCTTTCATGATCTAGGGTTGGTCTCTGTTACTTTCTCTTATTGTTATCAAGTGGGGTGATCCCTATGTTGTTAGAGTGTGTTAAGGTAATCTAAAGATACCCATAGAGTATTCATGAGTTTATTAGTTGTAATGGCAGGTTTGGTATCATCCCTCTAGCAGAACTCTCCCTTAGTTGGTTCTCCATGTTCCATCCCTCCAGGTGAGTGAGTTCAATCCGTGACCTTTGTTTTGATCATTAGAGTTATTTTCCTTACATTGTAGCATTGTTGCATGATTTTAGAGATGATTTTAAAGAGATTATAAATTATTATTGGTTTTGTCAATTTTATGAGATTATGATTTTCAAAGAACATGAATTATATGTTTTAGGGGACTCATGGGACCATTTGTTGCTAAAGTGATTTTTAATAAAGAGCTAGATTATGAATGTGATCTTATTTAATTTAGAGACTTATGAATTACTACAATGATTTCAAAAATATAAGTATATGATAGAGCTTTAAACCTGAGAGAGCTTAGCATGGAGTTTTAGATAAAATAAATATATAGAGCAAAGCACGAATTAGCTTTTGAAGGCCTATGTTATTATAGTTTCAGAGTCTTCAAGATTTAGTACCCTATTGGTTTTGAAGTACGATGTTATAGTTATCTAGACTATGATAAAATGTTAGTTAAGTTATGAATTTAGAATTTCATCTTTATGGTACCAAGAGGTATGGAATTCAGGATGATTCATAGCAACTGCCAGACATATATTCTGTGGGTTAGATCGGAATGCTACAAGTGAGTGATCCATTGGCACATTTCCATCTTATGCTAAAATCAAATTGTTAGAGTTATATGATCCAAACTCTCAGAGTATAAGAATTTAGGGTTCTTGTTCAAGGGACAGCACCCACCCTTTTATTTATGAAGTTTTCAGTATTGTTGATTTTATTTATTTTCATTGAGTCATGTATGATGAGAATTAGTAAATAGCCATGGAGGCAATAGTATTAAATAGCCATTGAGGCAATAGTGTTAAATAGCCATGGAGGCAAACCCTTTTAACGGCCATGAAGGTAGAGCTTTTAGAGGATAGAGCAAATCGGGACCTAGTGAGGTGCCTATAGAGATAGAGATATTTACGTACAACTATGACCATTCTAGTATATATGTAAGTGTGTCAAGTTCAAAATACTACTGGTTACGACTAGAATAGCTTAATGGTTTATTTTCATTATTATTATTGTTATTATTGTTATCATGATTGTTATGCTCCTTGGTGGTTGTCCCATGAAAGGGATTTCGGGTGAGAATTCACTCATTTAGTTTTATGATAAAAACTCACCGCTCTTCCCTTTCTCCTCAAGATAGTGCTGCCCTAGATCCTCCACCCCTTCAGGAGTCATTTCAGTTTGGTGAGCATCACGTGGCCGTGAAGTATTGTGGATTCTTTTTGGTTAGAGTGCTCAGGATGATGGACTGTCCCAAACCACTTGCATATTTAGATATTTATGTTTTGCATTTTGTGTACCATGATTCATTTGTAATTAATGATTTAGCATTCATGGTTATTTTGCATCAGAGTACTTTATATACGTATATGTTTGTATCAAGATTTACAGTGTTTATATTTAATTTATGAATTATCGGTTATAGTTATATTGACTTAAAGAAGTAGGCAATTTGCATGTAGAAAGCGAAATTATGTTTTAAATGGTTTTTATGATTTAAATATAGGCATATATAGTGACTCACCAAATCACGAGGCTGCGTTGATAAGATTTATATTGTTATAATCAAGTCAGGTGATGACAAAATTTCATTATGAACAATATAATTTTTGAATTACCAAAAAATATTATCAATTTTTTTATTGACAATTATTAGAAGATCATTGGCTTGATATCATTGTCATAATATGACATTGTCATTAATTATGGGGAAATATTTTTTACATATATGTCTTAATTTTTTAATAGAAGTCAATTTAAATTGACTTTCCTTTAATATTCAAATTTCACACAAAAATATAAAGAAATTGACTTAAATCGATTTTACAAAGGATCAACTATAATAGCTTTTTAGATGACAACCCCATCTTTTCATACTTTCTTCACACACCTGCACCACTCAAAAGTCAATTTAAATTGACTTTAGTATGATCCAAGAGAGAAGTTAATTTAAATAGACTTATGAGTGGTGCAAGTGTATATCAAAGTTTACTCAAATCAACTTTTGACACTCTAACATAATATACGTGTTGCATGTGACCGTTGCAAGAGGACATGCATGCGAAGTTAAGTTAAATCGACTTTCTAGTATTTTCAGTGTAAATTTGAATTTTAATAAAGTCAATTTCAATCAATTTCTATTTTATGGACAAATATGTAACGTATTGAAAAGTAAGAGATGTATGTAATTAGGTATTTTATTTATTTATTTTATGTTAAAAATCCTCGTGTTCATCAACAAACCTTTGTTTCATGTAGTTGCTTGAACCTTCTAATAGTCATATTCTTCTAACAATCACGTTTCTCTCTCTCTCTTTTTTTTTTTCATTGGTTTAAAATGATTTACTACAGTTTAGATGAATATTCTATCAGACTATTTTAGTAAAATAAGGTGGAATATATATTTGGTAAACTAATAGAATAAAGTGCTATTTTCTCATAGCTCAAGGATGTTAAATGTATTTTACAGTTTTTTTTTTTAATACAGGGAGTAAATTGTAGAATTTTAGTTGATGTACTAAAGTTGATTCGGGCAAAATGTTTTGAAAGAAGTGTAAATTATCCAAAGAATAAAAGCTGAAAACAACTTTTGAGGAGTCCAAAACTGTTTCACATATCATGGAAGAACTTATAGGTCTTGATATCTTCCACTATGAATCTGACTGCACCAATGCAGCCCAAAATAGCAACAACTGAGAACCAGGTAGCTATTAAAACATTCAGTGGCATCATCAAAAGGCCTAGTTTGGAGTTCTTGGCCTTACTTCCAGCCTTAAGGTATGCTAATGCTGGGAAGACAAAGTCCAGAGGGGTGAACCCAATTGCCCCACAGATGGAAACAAAATCCCCAAAGAAGGGCATAGCTGCAGCAATAAGAGTAACAAGAACCATGTATATGGCAGTAAAACAAAGTCTTGCCAGGTGATTTCTGAGGGGAAGTGGTTAGTGGATCTGTTGGACATCATTCTTTCCTCAAAGTGAGCATATGTTGGCCTGCAGTATATCTGAGAAATGATGCAAGGAAATCCTTTAGTAGAGCAACTAGTAAATGAAAAGGGCTCGTGCTTTCACAGGTTTATCTTGACTTCTTATTTTGATCGTAAAAATAATGAAAAGGGCGCAAGAGCATCTCCAAGTATCAAATTGGATCCCACTTTTGCCTCACCACTGTCACATCTTCAATGCGTAATGAAAGTAAAAGAGACTGGATTTGAATCTTTGTTCCATGAAAAAGTCCTAACTTTAATCTCACTTTTAGTCACCCATGTTTTTTAAAATTTAAAAAAAGATATCAATCTATTTATTAAATATTTTATTATAAAAATGCAAGACCACTACTTTGTGATAAAACATTATTTTTTTAAGGTTTTTGCCTCAAATGGGACGGCCATTGCAAAAAGGACTACTTCCAAAATTTCTATATGCTTCAATTCTTAACAATGTGAAGGAATGGTCCTCCACATGGCTCTATGCAAGTTGGGATGATAAAATGGGAGCACTCGAGGTCTTTTAAGGGTATTGGTTAAGGTTTCAAAAAAGGTGATTTTTTTTTATTGAAAAATGTGATTGTTAAGTTTTCAAGGGATGAAATACATTAGAAAACTTTTAAACTCACATATTATAGGAACCTTAACTAGTGTCCTAAAGTTAAAAAAATCCTAATGAAAAAATTGCTCTTAAATTTTATTCGTATTTGATTAACTTTACTGCAATATGCTCAGTTGTGTAGCATTGTTCATTCACATAATTATTAGCTGGTGTAGTTTCTACAATTCACATTTTTTATCATTTTGTATCTTCGTTATGATGAGTAGCAATCTGAACCATAATAGCTTGGTATGAGAAATAAACTAGAAATTGGAAATGATGAGTAGCAAATAAATCTGAAAAGTAGGCATAATAATTTCCATTTGAAGTGCCAGAGGAGATACCTACCTGAAAGCATCCTGATATTTGAATTGCTGCAAATAAATTAGCCATAACAACAGTCCATTCTGGAATAGACAAAGAAGCTAAAATATAAGGCTGGACTTCTGATCCAAATGCCCAGTATCCAGTGAAGGCTAACTGCCAGTAAGTCAGAACAATGACACTATATGCTGCTGATATGCTTTTATACATGTTCTTCTTTGCAGGTTCTCTCACTGTATTCTGGAAAGGAATAGGGTGTCATAAATAGCCATTTTACAATTAAGGAACAACAAGTGATTTTTTTTCACCTTTAGACTACAACCATGCACATAAACAAAATGTTTCCGAATCAGCAGACCGGGAAAAAGATAAGCCAAAAAACATGGATAGAGCAGATTTACAATTTGGTTCGTAAAAGATTTTAACACTTCAGTTCTTAAAATATTAAATACATACACTTTAATCCTCAAAAGATTTCACGTTAAACACATTTGCCTGTGATAGCAAAATCATATGCATGTTAGGCCTTGAAAAGTATCAATTTTTAACATAGTAGTCCTTGAACAATATCAGCTTATAACATATAAATCTTTTAAGGAGTAAAGTGTCAAAATGAAAATCTTTCCCGATCAACTTAGTATATATTTACTCAATATATTAATATATATCAAAGATTCATTAGCATTAGGTACCTGTATTTCTGGAAGCATTGCATCACCAAATGAAAAGGCAATGGTCCCAAGGGCATTGAAGGCTTTGAAGGTTTTAGAAGCTGAATTGCCCTGCAAACTATAGCTAACTGATTTTCTGTCAATCTTCTTCCCTGAGAGATGTTGGAAATAAGAAAGCTAAACATGATATTGAGGGTAGGAATTCAATCTGGTGGAGGCATTGACTGAAAAAGAAAAGAAATCCATCACTCACAAGCTTACCATTATAAATTGTAACACCAATGGTTGTACCAGCAAAGCCAATTGTGCTGAAAGTGCACAATGCATTCACCCATCTCAGTGAGTGAATATCAGGGAGCTGAGAAAGAAGTAGCTCAAAGATTCCAAAGAAAATAATAAAATGCTGCAGGGTCAATTTTCCATCATTGTGATAGTGCTTGTAAACTGCCTAAAAGAAAAAAGAAAGAAAGACAATAGTTTTTTACCATTAAAAAGGTTGATTGATAAAGCAAAAGATGATTAAGAAAAGAAAAAATAATACTGGAAATGGAACATAAAATCTGGTTAGGTGCGTAACCTTAAGGCTGCTGCCAGCAGCAATGTGAATAGCAATGTTATTTCCCAGAGAAGCTACCTGTTGAAAAAAGGCAATAGACCAGTACCCCCAGAATCCTTCATAAATCATTAACAGGAGAATATTATGGTCAAGGATAATATGAGTTGCAGGCTATGTTGCAAGGATATTGGTACGAGTAGCTGGTCCAACATGGGTATGAGACAGATATACAGTATAAATCAAATCAAAAAATATAATTAGAAGTATCTAAAAGTATGTGTAAAGTATCTGATATGGTACGGATACATTGGTTCTGTGCATCATAATTTGCAGCTAGAGCAGTTGCAGCATATTACTAACGATTATAAGACAGACTAAGACTCAAAGCAATATAAAGATAGAGACAACTATGTATTATATGTACAACATAAGGTTTTCTGCATAAATCTGCATTTCAAAGAAGGAATGAATAAATAACATTAAAAAAGGGTCTAAAATTTTTGAAAGATAGTAAGGGCTAAGGAGGCAGTTATTTGCAGTCTTTTTGGTATAAAGTGTAAAACCAACATCAACATATTGTGGTATTATACCAACCGAAAACACTATGTGCAAGATGTCGATAGGTGACGTGCTTCTCCCCATTCCATTTCCACAAAGAAGCAATCAGAATGCTTGAGTACCATGTGGCTAGTGTTGCACTCACTAGACTACTCACACCTGTAATTAGTATAAGAAGCGATTCTTATATGTTGAGATGAATAAATCAAATTATTCTAACATTATGCACAAACCGCACGACTGCCAAAAAAAAGAAAAGAAAGAAAAGAAAGGAAAGAGTTAAATGACATCATAAAAAGGAGCAACACTTATAATTAGTATTAGTGCATGTGATGTATTAGTAAATACTAGTACATGTGATGTAATTATGTGTTAGTTACTGCATGTATAGTTTGTGAAGGGGGAAATGGGGAGCTCCTAGTGCAGCCAGGGGGAAAATGAGAAAGGAGAAGGGTAAATGGGGATCGAACTCTTGATCTAAAGCCAACAATCTCTTTGCCTCATCCATTAGAGATGTCACATAAATTATAATTCATTGTTAAACCAATCTTTTTTTTTGGTTTCTCATAGTATCCCCTCACCTCGTAGGTGAATCTAGATGGGCCAATCGCCTAAGTGGGATTCCTCTTAGATGTTTTTTCCCATATACATGAATCAGGATCAACTATAGGATCTCGTACTTAAGGAATTCGAGCCACTTTCATTCAGACTAACATCTCATTAATGTTAAACCAATCAATTTAATATGGTTGGTTTGATTCATGTTTAAAAAATAAAAAAATAATAAACCTGAATCAAATCAGTCCAATTAAAATAAGATTAATTTGGTTAAAATAAATGTCTTATTGCAACTATTTAGAGTACAAGGTTAGGTAATGAGATACTTTACAATAATTTAGCTAAGTAAATGTCTTTAAAATGTTTAAAAAAAAGATAAAGAGTAATTTAATTACTAAAGTCCAAGTTTAAAACTTAAAAAGTTAATTTAAAATAGTTAGAAGATTACAAATGTGAATTTAATCGACAAGAGCTTTAATATATTTTTTTTCAAAGAAAAGGAAACAAAACGTTCACTAACCCATGATTACCAAAATTCCTCAATACATATATAAATATAATGGATATAACAACCTTACTATTTATGGCCAAAGTTTCGTTTTGTATTGCTTAATTTATTTGTACAGTTCATTGTTCCCACCATGATCAACTATAACAAACAAGGGTAAGAGAAGTTAATCTAGAGAGAAAGAGGTGAGAGAGAGTACTAACCAAGAGGCCAACCAAGAGAAGCTAGAGCAAAGGGCAAAGGGGCATAAGCAGCAGGGGTGGCAATTGTGGTGGCAACATGGAAAGCAGCATGCTTCCATGTTCCTTTGCCCATCAACTCATCACCTACTTCTCCTTTTTCTGCTGCATCTTGTTCCTCTGCTCCTCTTCCCACCACATCCACCGTTGAACCATCATGTGTTGAACCCATTTAGCTTCACTTTCTATGATCACCTTCCTTATGCTTTTACCGCTATGTATTGAGCATGTGTGTATTGAGCATATATGTTTTTATAATTACGCAAATTTGTTGTTCGATTATTTATTATATAATCTATACTGAATATAACAAAAATAGTCTCTTTTAACTATTTCTTACTATTCAAAATTTTTATTTTTTAAAATACCTTTAATGCATAGGAAATTATAGGGAGTTACAAAAATAAATTAAAATAATTAGAAAAGAAAAAATATGAATTGACACGTCACGCAACTACTTTCAATTGACTAATTATACTGACGATAGTGACCCATTTATCGTACAAAATAATGGTGGTGAGAGGAACTCTTGGGTGTTCCGCCGGCAAAACAAAACATTTGATCTTTTCTACTCCTACTATTTCACAATTATATTAAAAAAAAAACAAACAATACATATATTAAGAAAAATAAAAAATAATCTTAATAAATATATAAAATTATATAAGTTGATAAAACTATCTTTTTATAATTATTATTTTTATTTTGATATATATGTTGATTATTTAATTAACATATTAACATTAAAAATGTAAATGAAAGAAAAATATTAATACTATCTAAGCAGCCTAAATGGACAGTTATTGTGAAATAAAGAAAGTATTTACCAATTGATATATTGAGCTCTCGGCTCTTACATTAAAATATAAGAAGAGTGAGAAATAATAATAATATATAAAATTAATTTATTAATTAATAAATTTATTTAATAAATATTTTCTCTTTGTCTCAAATTGTGAAAGAATTTATCTGGGCTTGACTTTTAACCATTTATTTATGAGCTCATTTTGATATCAAAAATATTATTTTAACATAAAAAATGAGTCTTATTACTATTAAATGTGCAGTGATCCTCATCAATCTTTAATATTTATTACATCCGATGGGTGTTAGAAATAACTTTACCTTTTGATATTACATTTTTCTCCATCACGTTTGTTGACTTTTCTTTTCCAATAGCCGAAACCTTGGACGCAAGAGAGCGACACAATGCGACCTTAACGGCAGTAGTGTCGTGTTAAAACACAAGATCAGAGTCATGTCATGTGGCACAAGATATATCACACTAATGCTGAAATTTTGATTGGCGATTAATGGAAGAGACAACCTGGTTCAAGTTCAATTGCACCATCCTGCAAACATTTTTTTGGTCAAGTGCTAATAATACCTTAAAATAACCAAGACGAATTTATGCATTTGGAATGAGCTTTTTTTTTAAAAAAGTTTTGGTAAAAGAATGAGCTTCAATTTCATAGGCCCGTAGGGATTTGTGCCAAGAAAACTTTTTGGAATGAGCTTTACTTTCGTAAGCCCGATATACAGATTGGGCCTAAGGGGACAGCTTGGTTACTCTACGGCCTACTATATAATAATACGTGAATAATCAAATAAATTGTCAGACCAATAAAAACAAAAAATCAAATAAATTATGCGGAAAAAATGTGTTGTGTGAAAACTTTGTCACGGTCACGGTCCAACATGAGAGAAAAAGTCCGTTTTTTAATGAGATTAATCTCACTCAAAAAATAATAATATCCAAGTAAATACTAAAAAAAATAAATATCTCTACCAATTTTATCAAAACAATATCTCTCTACCAATTTTATTCTCAAAAGTCCTATATTAATCCTTCACAATTTATAAAAATAACAAATTGATCTATTCATAAAGTTTCATACAATTTTTTTTACTCATGAAATTAGATTAGGTATAATAAAATTTGAACTTAAGATTATGCATACAATTTAAATTCCTCGTTATTAGACTTCATTTAGATAGTGTTTTTTAATTGTATAAATTTGCACAAAGACACCAATTTATCCTTTTTATTTTTAATTTATCCTTAGTGCACTAATTTATCTTATATATATTCTTAGGGATAAATCTACGCTACTAAAAAAGATCTCAACGTAGTCTCTAAGCTAAGCACCCAAAACAACCCCTCAAAAACATATAAAGAGAAAATTCGTTTTTCAAAATTTAAAATTCCCACATTGATTTATCATATTTTAAAAATTGAAATAAATTGATCTCTATGTATGATTTTATTTTTTAAAATTTGTGTCGACCTATACGAAGAGAGATGATTTTTTATTTTTTAAATTTCAAATTCTCACAGAATAATTTATCTCCAATATATTTTTTAGCTACTACCATGTTTACAGTCCATTATCAAAATCAACCGAGTGCATGAGTACATCGACAGCAAAACAAAAGTAATAGCTACTGACTATTGTGTCCTGTTTCAGCGGAGACGAAACTGAAGCCTTTGTCAATTGCAGTTGTGTCGTGTCGTGTGTGAGAGTCGCTGCAATCAAAATCAAAATGGTTTACATAACATCATGGGACGAGTTTGTCGACCGATCCGTTCAGCTCTTCCGTGCCGATCCACATTCAGTGAGTAACTCATGTTCTTTCTCCTCATCGGATTTTTATTTATTTGTTTTTTGTTCTTTTTAATGATGTTCTGTCCTTTCAATTGAATCCCAACCGAACACTGTAAAATATTCAATTTGCACTGTCATATTCTATTTTCTGCACACTCCCAGGTTGTTCATGCATTATTTTCCCTTTTTTTAATATGAAAGATTTAAAATTGGGGGTGAATTTCGTGATGTAGACCCGGTATGTCATGAAGTACAGGCACTGTGATGGCAAATTGGTGCTCAAGGTCACTGATAATCGAGAGGTAATCATTCTTAACTATAGACTCACTCAATGATTAATTAGGGAAGTGCTAGTTTGTGTTTAATTTTGGAATGTGATGGATTTTTAGGGGTAAATATGCCCTATTTGATGTTGTTTAACACAGCCCTAATTACCTTTACCATTTGTTGTTTTCAGAAATTAAGCTGAGTTTAGCATACCCTTTAATGTGTTTATTGGCCAAATACTTCCTTTCTTCCCACCTCCAACACTTCTTCAATGTTGCTTGTGATTTTAGTTTTGAGTTTAACCTTGATGCATTACGGTGCTAAAGAGTTTTACATTATCATTCAATCAAATCTCTCCATTTGTATGACTTTTCAAGTAGTTGGGAGGAAGTTAGCCATATTTATTGATGTAGTATTACATGATTGGATGATTGTGTAAACTTTTTCTTTTACACTGTGAGGCATCAAAATTTAATACTTTAGTTTTTGAGCATTGTCACTTTTCTATGAATGATATGCAATATGTGATTTTTCAAAGTATCCATGGATGATTCGAAGATTTGAATCTAAAACTAAAATTGGGTAACATTGATTGAGTTTTATATGTCTGTCATTGTCAATGGTTATCTATGTATATTCCTTTTCATTTTTAATTTATATTGAATGATCCACTGTGCTTATGATGTAACATTCTCTTCTTTTGAGTTCCAAGTTACATATATTGCAGCTAACAAATTGTGCCGTCTTTATCTACATCCAATTTTAAACAAGTACAATAGATAGAGCTCTGTGGCGTCGTTTGATCCATGTAGCCAACTCCACTTAGTGGGACAAGGATTAATTGTTGTTTGTTGTTGTTGACAATGGATAAATGAATGCTGGAAAGCCATTGTTGATTGATATTGCCCATATATCCATGGGACAAGTTGCTCAGTGCACTTGTTAAGTACAAAAGAAAACTTTCTATTGCTGAAAGAAGAAACAAAATGCCTATGGGATCCTTTGGCTGCTTCTTTGGCGAAGTGATCCTTAATTGGGAGATGTGAAAATTGGAGCTATTTTTAGTATGCTATTTTGGGCATGAGCATGGATCATTTTCTCTTTTCTTTTCCTTTCTCAAACTTCAGACATATCATAAGATCAGATCATTGCATGCTATATACATACAGTAAAATGTGGTTGCATTGTTGGTCATTAAGAAGACATACAAGTTAAAACTCCATGTTTGTTCAAAGGTTCTGGCACATAGAGGCGTGAGTTCATTGAACAATCCATGAACAGTTTTGGTATTTCCAATGTGTTTTACTTCTTCCAAGCATCTATCAATTTAACTCTTTGCAAATAACAATTTCATAAATCGGGGTCTAAGTCATGGTATTGTGATACAAATCTGCTTAGTAGCTTCTTTGTGTAGGAATCTGTATATCCATTACTTCTACTTTTATTTATATATATATATATATATATATATATATATATATGTATGTATGAGTTGTTTGTATGTAAGGGTTGTGATTGCTAGCCCCCTGCAATGATGATAACTTGTTTTAAAACTGGAAGAAGGAGAATGTTGCGATTAGATACCCCTGTGATGCTACATGTTCTCTTCTTTTTGTGTTCTCTTTATTTGACAGATAAATGGATGAGTGATGATAGATATTTTGGTTACCCCATTACACAAATTAACAAGAGTTATATGGCATCTTATGCCTACTAAGGGATGACAATATGATGCTATCCCTAGGAATCTCCACTAGTGAAGGAATTAATTCAGTGGCATTGATTTGGTGATGCACTGTAAATCTTTATATTCCTTTTGCTTCTGGAAACTGGTGATGGATGACAAGTTCATTATTGTTATTGGTGGTTCTGACATGTTATTTTATGTTGATCAAATTGAGAATTCTCATAGGTGGTCATTCAAAGTTATGCATCTTGCTTTTTGTTGTAGGAGAACGTATAAGTTATGCATTTTGCTTTTTGTTGTGATTCCTTACATCAATGAATTTTTCCTTTAGTACACTTTTGTCTGAACAATTTTTCTTGAATAGAATATAGTTTTTGTCACTTGTTGGAAGCCCATGGATGCAGACATGGAGTGATGTGCATAGGCATTCCTTGCCCTTGAACAAAAATCTTTTCTTCTACACTTGCCCCTTGCTGTCTCAGTCACATTTCACATATATCTTCCTAAAGTTGGTTGATATTATTTTTTACCAGTGTCTGAAGTACAAGACAGACCAAGCACAAGAAGCTAAGAAGATGGAAAAACTTAATAATATATTCTTTACTTTGATGGCTCGGGGACCAGAAGGTACGCCTTTTGTTATGATTTATTTTATTGATCAAGATACACATGCGCATATTTGCAGAGGGACATATTGGTCTGAGAAATTATTTTGAAGCTGTTTTCGTGACGTATAGTATATTTTGAAATCATGAGAAAGAATAATATTAGTAAGGGTGGCCCAATGCACGAGGCTCCTATTCGGGGGAGAGTAGATATGCGCAGCCTTATCCGTGTTTTGCAGAGACTGTTTAGAATTTAAACCCATGACCTCCAAGTCACAAGGTAACAACTTTACCGTTGTGCAGAAGTTCACCCTCTAGAAAGAATAATAGTCGTATAACATAAATTTTGAGTCTTTTAAGATGAGTGGATGTTAGTACCATGCTTGAAAGATACTGTTCCATGGCACAAATTGATGGCCCGTTTAGGTTCTTTTCCTGCCTCATCTTGCCTACAGGGACTATTTCTCACTCTTATTTTGTTTTTTTTTAAAAAAAAAATCCTATAATTTTGCAGTGGATCTATCAGAAGTCACTGGCAAAGAACAAATGGATGCACAACCGGCCAAGAAAGGAAGAGGAAGGAAGCAATAACTCATGTATTTGGCAGTCAAAATATTCTTGATGAATCTTAGGAAATCAGGCATGATTTGATAGCTTTTATTTCCCCTTTCCAAACTCCTCCAGCAATGCACTGAATATAATTTACAGAATCTTCTTGTTTTCTAAGTTCTCCTTTGTCAAATATCAAACTAGGTTATGAGTTTACTAAAACAAAACCATTCAAAATTTGAAATATCATTGGCAATTTGGCATTACCTTTACCATTGCCGTTGTTACTGGATATTTTAACTTTGGTTTTCTGTTGCAAATGCCATGTTTCCACATAAAACCACTTATACTTTCCCTGCAAACGAGTGGCTTTGAGGCTGAGGATCTATCATATTGCTTTGGACAAGTGAACACACTAGACAATTTAGGATTTGAAATGAATACATTAGAAAGAAAGTTGAGGTAGCACCTATTGTGAAACAGATGGTAAAATATCATTGTAGATGGTTTGGGCATATGTGGAGAAGGCTTTTAAAAGCCCCAATTAGAAGAGTGGATTAGATAGAGAATAGTTCAATAGCTAGAGGTAGAAAAGGAGACCTAGAAAAATCATAGTAAAACTATTAAAAGAAATTTAAATTTTAATGACTTAAATATAAATATGGTTTCTAATAGAATATTATGGTATCGTTTGATTCATGTAGCCAATTGCACGTACAAAATTCAGTTGGTGTTGCTGCTTAGTTGTTGTCGCTGTTGTTGTTATTACTTTTTTACTGGTAAATGGCTTCCAAGTTTAAAGGAGTGGCTATTTCTTTTCTAGACTGCCCAAGCAGTAAGGTTTGTGATTCGAATCAAACATTCATTAGGCTAGCAAGCTCTAGTGTCATCTTTATCGCGGGCTTCGTACACTCAAGTCTGCGTAGTTGCTAATGCATGTCTTTTGTTCTATTTCAAGCCCTTTCAAGAGTAGCCACTAAAATTTTTACCTAATTAATTAACACATATGTTCTTCATTATGAAAATGACATACACACACAAAATGGCCTTGGTGGCTAAGAAACAATGATATTTTCTATTATATCCATGTCAGTTTAATGCAAATCCGAAATGCAGATTAGTCATGTTTAGATAATTCAATTAGTTAATAGGGATAGGGGTATACATGGGACGGGTTGGATTAAACCTTAACTTAACTTGATTTTTAGATTTTAGAATTTTGAAATTCAAACTTAACCCAATTTGTGACTCAAACCTGAACTTTACCTTCAAATAACATATGAAGATTTGAACATTATACATAATAAAGTTATGAAATTTTACAACTAAGAAACAAAATTTAAGAGATATTTTGTCATATATATTTCAAAATAAACCATATCAATATAAAAATAGTATTAAGTTAAATAAAATTTATTAATTAAATTGTAAAATTTTATAATTTATCACTAATTATTTTATATATATATATATATAAGATTTATTTGACTTCCGTTGTCCGGAACCAAGGATTACTTAACCTTAAAATTAATCTGTCAAATTTTAAGATCTTAACCCATCCCATAAACTTTTAGCCGATTGGTTTGACAAGCAAGTCGGATTGTGAGCATCCTTAGGATATATAAAGGGAGAATAGTTGGGATCAATTCCTACAATTGTTTTTCATTTCAGATTTTTTTTTTCTATTTCTCATCCCTTTCCAAGATAAGTCTTGGTGCAACGGTAACATTTGTTCAAATTTTATAATAATCTTCTCCCTCTACGGTATAAGGTTGCAAATATATATCCTTTTCAGATTTCACCAGTGAGTCTCTGCATCGAGCCACTTTTATTTCTTATTGTTCTCCTTTGCCTTTTTAGGGAGTTTTTTTTTTCACTAATGCTACACATTCAGAAATATATACATAATCTTTGACATAAATCATGGTGATTATTGGATGAAATAAAATGGTATGATCTATTAATTCATCTAAAGACTAACAATTATGACACAATTTTGGATACAACGATCTGGTAAAGATTTTAGTTGTATAGTATTTCCCAATTTCTTCAAATTCACAAGGTAGGTCTTTGCTCTTAGAAAAGTGAAAACCAAGAGTTTTTCCCTTCTGGAGGGCGAGTTCTCAAGTGCAAATAAAAAGTTATCCGTAGTGTATAGATGTTAAGTTGCCAAATGAGTGGATGACATTTGTACAATGCGGGGTCCATAGAATGGTAAGTTTAAAGTAGTAATGATGTAATTATTCACTGTGATTAAAGTGTAAAATTAAAGTGAAAAATTATGTTGAAAAAAAAAATTGTCATCTTCGTTCTCACCCACGAGTCCCTCCTCTGGGCCGCCCTCAACCACAATGGTTACATTGTCTTCCTTGACGAGTATAGAGTACGCCATCTCCAAATTGAGCAGAACAACCTTGGAATCGAAGCCTACTACTCACCACCAGGGTGAGTGAGTACCCTCACCTCTTCTCGCAGGCCCAGGGTCAGGCCCAATCGAAGGGGGTAATGCAGGCCCGTGCGGTACCTCCTGTTCTCAGAATGCAAGCTCGCCATCAACGACCTCCCCAACCACATATACCAAGTCCCATGGGACGTTATGCTCATTGACTGGCCATGCGTGCGGGTATTTTCTGACGGTGCCAAGGAGGATGTCGCCGATCTTCAAGGTGGCCATGCTCGCACGAAGCAAGAAAGCCCGTGGCGGCTGAAGGGAGGTTGAGAGGGTTTTCAGCGAAGAGTTTCTTTGTAGGGAGAATCAGGTGGAGGCTGAGTTCTCATTGGGTAATTTTGTGGTGGAGAGTGAGGCTAATTTTGCAGGAACTCTAGTTACCGGTCTTCGTCGTCGTGGTGTTGTTGCCGTCATCGAAGGATGATGATTGATTTATCATGGCGGGGGTTTCAGTTTCAGACGAACAATCTGAAAAATGAATGTTTTATCTTTTTTTTTTTTTTCTTTTTCTCTTTTTCAATAGTTTAATAGGAAAAGAAGTGTAATTTAATTTGGTGTTAAAATAGTGGCCTACTTTAAGTGAGAAGGTGAAAACGGAGCTTAAATTGACTTATGTCTTAGTGCTGTAGTTGTGAGCTTTGTTTGTTTGTTTCATAAGAAACGAAAACGTTGAAACTAGAAGCTGCAGGCACTAGGCACTGATGGTGGCGGAGGCTCAGTGTGGCTGAGGGTGTTCAGTTTTGTTCTTTGGGTCGAAGAGTTTGGTTGGTTTGAAAGGAGAGTTAGGGGTCATTTTTTTTCCCTTGAATAAACAACCTCCTAATGAGATGTTAATTATGGTCATAAGAGACAAGACCATCACTTTGCCCCCACTTTCACATGTGCTTGACTAATTGGCCCAGCACACATGTTCACCTTGCAGACAAAATAATGATCTGCATATGAGCAAGGACCCTATGGAATATCAACAATTGGCAGAAGCAAGCTCGCAGTTTTGCATTTCAGAAATTGATTGTGCCTGGGTGAATCATATTGTAAGACATAGAACACAAATCGATGAAATCTGAGGGTAATGTCATCAGTGAGAAATCATACAATTATCATAATTTCAGGTTCCAATCATGGCCATACTTGAATAGTCCTAAACCTGTTTCACCAGATCCCGATGCTGCCAATTTGCTTTTATCTGCTTTGTTGGCCCATTAAAAAGTTAAAGCATTAAGTCCCATGTGCCAATAAAATAGCTTGCATGACCAAAAAATAAAATAAAATAAAAGAGCTTGTAAAACTATACCCTTTTTCTCCCTCCCATGAAAGATTGTTGTAAAGAAGCAAAGGCAATTTGGAAGATATTCTTTCAATCAAATAAAGTAACACAGATGGACAGAATGTTATTTTGATGGGTAATGTGTCAAGACAAAGTGCATCGCTTTGCTTTATTTTTATTGTGATTTGTTCCAAGAACAGTGGGGGCCTGGTCTCAGTTCTCAAAGAGGGGTCTCTGCCTAGTACTAATAGCTTAGGGTATTTTTATTTTTTATTTTCATTTTCATTTTATTTTTTATATTTAAATTCTGTGAAGGAAATTGAGAAAATAACCGTTTTCTAGTTTCTTTTATAAAATTCTGGAAAATAAAAATAGATTAAAAATGTATTTAAAATATAAATGTATATTTGATTAGAAAGATAAAAAATTGGGTGAAAATTTTTATAGATGAATTTCAAATACAAAATTACATAAGATATTAATCCATGAAATTTTTTTCTCTATTTATACTCTCAATGAAGCACACCCGGGCCAACTATCAATCACTATTGCTTCTCTATCCAAAGAGGGTATAGGGTGTCTCTTTCCTTTCGCAAAACTCCCAATTTTATGACATCATGGCTTGGATGTGAGTGCACAAATTAGTTCCTTGATCCCACAACAAAGGATATAATGACAAAGAGAATCATATTTAAGAATCAAGGCCTTTAGGATTCCTTCCAAGGGTAAAAATATATGTGTGAGGAAAGAGAAAAAAGACTGAAGGGGAAGCTAATTATGACTAAGTTGAAGGAATATAAGAGATGCTCATTGATTTTGAAAAAGAATGTTGATTACGAATATGCCACTTTTGGCCACAATGTGCCACCTATGGATGATGTTGATCAATAGATGAATAACACAGCATGAAGTAGTGCTTAAAGGTGAGCAATTTGATGTTTATGCCTGTTCAGCACATGGTGATTGGTGAGGTATAAAAGATTTCAATCTTTCATCGCTGTACATTTTAAAGTTGCCTTTTGGATTTTATAAACCTAATTCATCTGTAGTGTCGTTGTCATTTTTTTTTATTATCTTTTTAATCTTTCTATTGTCAAGTTGAGTTGTGTCTTTGAATCCACCTTTGAATGTTTCTTGGTAAGAAAGTTAAAAAATTAAATGCATTAGAGAAATAATGTAAGATTGGAAGATTTTGGTGGTTGTTATTTAATAATTAGTAAATAGGTTGAATAACATAACTGAAATAATCTCATTTTACTCCCTTTTTTAAGTCATCTTTTAGTTGTATCCTGTATCTATTTTATAAATGGTGGTTCAAACTTCAGACAATGAACAATTTTAACTCTCTGAAATTAAGATGTGAGTTTATATGTCAGAAAAGTAAACAATAGAGGCTGAGTCTAGCCACATGTGACGATTAAAGTTTAAATCTCTACGGAGAGCGGTATTCGTAGTGTCTGAATTACTTAACAAAAATAAGAAAAAGTAATTTTTTTGGAAATACCGCAGAATCATTGTGATTGTCACAATCATCATGTGTAATGTTATCTCATAATTTTTTATTTTTTTTTTGAAAAAAAAGGTTTGCATTCTTAAGTATATGAAGATTGAAGCATCCTAGCAAAAGAGGGTGAAAAGTATCCAAACAGTGTCTCCTTTCACATCTTAACAATTATTTATCGTCAAATGCTCTAAAAGATAAAATCTATATATTTACTAATTGCTTAAAATATTTAGATCTCTTTAAATTCTTATCTTTCATATAACACTAAATAATTGGTGAAACACGAGAAACGACATGAATTGGAGACATGTACTAATTTGCATCAAGCAAAATGTAGTAAAAAATGGAGTTTAATAAATTCATGGACTGTCACAGGCTGGAGTTGAACCCAAAAAAATAAAACTTGAAAAATGAAATGCAGATGAATTAACTAGATTGCAGGGTAGGAGGTCAATGCGATTGCGCATGGTTTTCGTTAATTTGAATAAAGGACAGTGGAATACGCTTTTGATTGATTGAAAACATTGTGGGTACTACGAAATATCCCAATTGGATGTGTTATTGCAATATATATGACAAAATGTGGCTTATAGGGTATCCCAGTCTTGTTCCCCTCCAAATGGAAGCAAAACCCATCTCCTATTGCAAATCCTTTATTTTGCTCACTTTTATGAATTTTGTTGAAGACACTAGACAATAAGGACTCATTGCATCTACAGTACAAGACTATGTCCCCAAGGTGCCTATGTCGTGCAAGGGACACATTCCAATTTGCAGCATGACATAATTGTATTGAGGCTTCCATTTTATTATTTGGTGGCATTGCAAACATAGAAAATAGAAAAGCTGTCATAGAGAAGTGTTCTATTTCGATTCCTTGCAATTGGAAAAACAGAAGCATACCAGATGGACAAATTATGTAGTCTCAATTATATTTCCCCATTATGAGTAAGGAATTATTAGACTACAGTATATCAAAAGTTTTTACTTCTTTTCTGTATATTTTTCTTAGAGGCTGATCCGTCTACTCTCAACACAATAGTAAAGGCGTTGTTATTCTTTTATGACTTGGAGATCACAAATTTAAAATTTGGAAAATAGCAGGGATAAGGTAACGTATATCTACTCTCTACAAACCCTACAAACTGATGAAAATCTCGTACATTGAGTTGCCCTTATATATATATATATATATATATATATATATATATATAAAAGGTATTTTTGATATTAGAAGTGTCACAGCTAAGAGGTTTCTCGATAAATGTTACATCTCTGAGGGATTGAATATTTGTCCTCTCTTCAAGATCTTTTCTATATAATTTGGGATTGGGATTTAATAATTGTATTTGATGTAAATAAAAAGTATATGAAAATATTTTAGGGTTGCTCTAATTGCCCTTAAACTTATCTTCACAAGATTTTTTGTCTTGGTCATTATCAATAAGGATTTAACTTTTTTTTACTCTCACGATGAATTAAAATTCGAGTTAATATGGTAAAAACTAAATTCTTGCATTATTTGAATCACCATTCGTTGATTATTGGCTATTATAGCAATTTAGGTAGAAAGTAAGATTTTCACAATCCTCCTAAACAATGCATACACACTTTAAATTAAACACATTGGAATTTGAAAGGTGTCCTTTTCATGATTTGAGATGAAAGAAAGAACCGAAAATCCGACTCTCTCAATAATGAGCATTATAATCTAATCACTGTAGTCGATGATGTTAATCAATATACTATAAAAGTTATTTTTTATATGATTTTTGTTTTTGTTTTGTTTTAAAGTAGGCTTAAATATCCACTTCAAAAATATAGGCTTAAATATCTTTAATTTTTTATCCCGAAAAATAAGTAAAGTTTAGTTTTAGTCCTTGGATTTTTTTTTAATCTTGGTTCAAACATTTTTAAAAATATTTGATTTTAATCCTTGCTATTAGTCTCTTTCAATTAAATATTGAGTTGCATAATAAAAAATTATGTCATCCAAAGCCAATATCATAATCATATTAATGAAAGTCCTATTATAAAATAAGTTATTGGGTTAGGTAAGATAAGTTGTTAAGTTGATTTAATGGCATATTGGGTAATGATTTTGACATGTAAAACTAGAATATGACATTGGTTGTCGCTTAGAATGTGATGACATGGTCTTCTATTAGTTAGCTCAACATTTAACGTGGACAAACTAATAACATGGACAAAAACCAAGTAATTTTAAAAATGTTTGCATGAAATAAAAAGAAAATCAGGAACTAAAATCAAAATCCATTTATTTTTTAGGGATCTAAAAAATATTTAAAGTATTGTTAATCTCATTGTCTCACGATAAAAAGACTTTGTACTACGGAAAAAAGTCTAGAAAATCTTATTTAACTTTGATTTATGTGCACTTTGATCCCGTTACTTTAAAAATATCTAAAATGATTTTTAAACTTTTTGACACATGCACATTCTACAATATGCTAATATATGCTTATTTTTTTAGGTGAAAAGTCTAAATTTTTTTTTTACCATTTTATCTATATTCACTTTTATCCTATTATTTTTTAAAATGTGAGGTTTTCTAATGAGATTGTAAAGCTCAGAAATGCAGTTTTCATAAAAAAAATGAACATACATCATTTTTTTATAAGATATGAGCCAGAGGCCCTATGAACATACATCATAAAATCATAGTAATGTGTACATATCAAAAAATTTAAAGATCATTTTACACTTTTTAAAATAACAGGATTAAATTGTACATAAGTTAAAATTCAAGGAAGTCTTCTAGACTTTTCCCTCTTAGTAATTATCTTCATCAATGTTTGAGCATTAATTATCCTTCCCTCTAAGATCTTTTCTATATAATTTAATGATTGTACTTGATGTAAATAAATTCATATAAGAACACTTTAGATAGCTCTAATTCCCCTTGAACTTATCTTTGCAATAATTTTTGTCCTTTTCATTGTCGATAAGAATTTTACTTTTTCCACTCTCACGATGAATAAAAACTATAGTTAATATGGTAAAAACTGAATTCTTATATCATCTGATTGTTTATTATTGATACTCATTTAGGTAGAAAGTAAGATTTTCACGAGCCTACTAAATAATGCATACACGCTTAAAATTGAATACATAAAGAGATGTCCTTTTCATGATTTATGATATGGAGAAAGATAAACCAAAAATTCTGACTCTCTCAATAGAGCATTATAATCTAATCACTGTAATCGATGATGTTAACAAGGAGAGATTCTACGTTGACATAAAGTGATAGCACTAGCATGTGCCATTTGTCAACTGATTGAAAAAAAGTGAGGAATGAGGCAATGATTAGTTGGCTAATACCCTAGCGGACTAACCTAAAGAAAGAGCTTGGATGATATCATGGACAACCCTCAAACATAAATTGACAAGCAAAAAAACTAACAAAATATGGAATCTGAAATATAATGATACTTGAAATAAGCATAAGTCAAATATCACCGAGTGGGGACACATTTCAATGTTTCTTATTTAGATAAAAGTTTCAATTGATTGATTACATTGTCATAATTAATCAAATAATTGTTGAAATTATAGTAAGACAAGTTTTGCATGAATTGCACATTGAATAAGCTAGTAATATTTAAGAATAGTATAAACCAAAGCCATGTCGAATTTATTCTCTTGCTTCACATAAATGGAACTTAATTAAGCTTGCATATGTTTCGGTTATCAAATGGGACAAATACTATGACCTGAACAGAAATATGCTTTTTAGGTGAACTGGCATCATTTGAGCTAACATCCAAATACTATATATATATTAATTATCATTAGGCATCGAATTTATGCAATCTTAGTAGTTAAGTATTTTCTCTCAATGGCAAACTGTAAAATAGACTTGTTAGTGTGGTTTCCTCCCGTTAGAGCATATGCTGGTGCTATAGCTATAGCTAAGCCATAGCTTAATGATGAACCAAGCTTTCCACTTTTGCTTTTAGTAATTAAAATTTAAATAAAACCCAACAAAATATCAATTTACTTGGATCGTGTTTCCCCTATCTGTTCCTCTGTCTGGGGCTTCATATAACAAGAGAAATTATTAAATATTAATAAAGTAAGAAAAATGTCCAATCCGGCTATATTTTACTCATGCATTATAATAACTTGAAATTCATTCTTAAGTTTTTTATTAGTGGGTGATCTAAAATATTTTTCTGAGTATTTAATAAATCCATAAACATATTCAAACTCTAGATTAGGATATATCTTCTCCTCAACCTAATATTTTTGTAAGAAAATTTGTTACTTTAATTTAGAAAATATAAGCAAAATGGAAATAACAATCTAAATGTTGTAAATATTAAATATAAATAAAAATTTACTTTTAAAATACTAAAAATTTCCTCATACAATGACAATTACTTTATTTATCTCCTTATGCTGGACTATAGTATGAAAAAATAAATATGGTCCTTCTAGAAAATTGCACATGGCAATATTATCCCTTCCAAAACAGGGACCTACCTCATAGTCACTTATAGGATAAGTTAGCCTCTCTATTCATTGATTCATGAAATTTTAACGAAATTATACATGTGATCCATTAATACAGTAACGTTTAACATTATTTGACAAATGTGCAAATTACATTTTATTTTTGTCTCAATGAAAGAAGCCCCAAGTGAAAAAAATTTCACTTTTACAACTTGGATAAAAACAACATCATTTTGATAAGGGACATTTGTTTTAAAATGACATTGTTTTGATTATAATCAATAATATTAGGATACATTATCGTTATACCTTCACTGTGAACTTATTAATATAGAAGTAATAGAGGGGTAAACGTCTCTATCGTTTACAATCTTGAGAAACTACAGGATGATTTTTATTTCTTTGAGGAGCTACCTTATTCAACATAAAGATTTTGGGATGAAATTGGATGTTAACTAAATAAATAAATAAATTATAGAGAGAGAGAGAGAGAGAGAGAGAGAGAGAGAGAGGTATAATGAGAGTATGAGTGAGCAATCACTGAGTTAGTGCAAGACTGGCCTAATCCAACATAATGTGTTGGCTTGTGCAATTCATTGGAAGACGTTAGATTAACACAAGGAAAGAAGGGTGCGCATGAATTGAAGGATGGGTTATGAATTATAAATGATTAAATCAATTACTAGTAGTAATCAAAAGCAGTTATCCACTTGATTACACAAACCCACTTTACAACAAAGGCAGAGGCTATGGTAA
Organism: Dalbergia oliveri; assembly: GCA_030441495.1. Lineage (NCBI taxonomy): Eukaryota > Viridiplantae > Streptophyta > Magnoliopsida > Fabales > Fabaceae > Dalbergia > Dalbergia oliveri. The sequence continues at coordinate 20,305,103 of JAMLFY010000013.1, read as the reverse complement.
CACAGAAGTCAACGAGTGGGGACCATGGCTTTCAGTTCCGTGTCAGTGAGTCACCGAAGGGAATGGTGTTCCCATGGCGCACGTTAGCAGCGTGCGTAGGGGTGACGGCAAGGCAGTCAAAGTGAAGCACTTAGGTTTACGCGTGGCGACTTTTGCTGCTGGTGCTTATGTCCCATTGGTTGCTCTTTCTTTTTCTTTTATTGGCTATTTTTTTTTCTTTTTGAGCCAAAAAGAGAGGTAAAATTACACTTTGATACCTACCAGATTTGCGTTTTAACAATTTTTGCCTTTCAAAAATCAATTGCATCCACTTGAGTATTTAAAAAATTTGAAATTATAATAGTCTGATTTTTATTTCAATATATATGATTTAGTTCTTTAAATATTTGATATTATATTCAAAGCAATGTTCTGTTGTATACATTTGAGGTTCATGAGATTTGTATTATAACACTTTAATCCAATTTACCATTTTTCTTTGCACTAAAGTGTTAATGTCAAATATTTGGAGTACTAAAGTGTATTTATAAAACTTTTAAAGACTAAAGAGTTATGATTATATAATTGATCTTTTAAGAATTAAAGTGTTAAAATATAATCTTATAGAGATCAAAGTGTAAATTTACTAAAAAAATCCCCAAGTTGATCTGAAATAAAAATTGCATGAGATAAAATGGCTGCTAAAAAAAATTACAATCCCTCACAGTTGAAAACGTAAAATAAATTAGATATTTTTAGTATTTTGATGAACTTATTTATTAAAATTAGATGCTTATTTTTATAAATCATAAGGGATTAATTTATCTTATTTTTTATCATATGGAATTATTATAGGTTTTTTTTTTTGAGACTAATTATCCAATGCTATGTTTATTAGGGATCAAATTAGGGTTTACTTAAGAAAAAAATAATTTTGATAAGTTAGGTTTATATTTGATTATTTACTTTGTTATTATTTATTAAGTTTGATATTTTATATAATCATTAACATATTAAATTTATTAAATAAAAATTAATGCAACAAACTATACTGATAATAGATCAAAATTCAACTTTTTCTACGTAAAAATTTAAGAATATTGTCATTTTGTATCATAATTTTTTTAAAATATTTAGTCTCTAGATTAGTTTTTACTTTTGATTAAATATAAATCGCATACAAATATTATGAGAAAATAACTTAAAAAACTTCATTGTCATATGTAGTTGATCGTCAAATTTAAATTTTTATATATGTGTTTCATACAAATTAAAAAAAATAAAAAAGGAATTTATATGGAAAAAATTATATTTATGAATTGCTTGAGTGTTTTTTTTTATCTTTCCCTCAAGAGTCAAGAGTATTCTCCCTCCCTTGTATCGGTGAAGGATCACTAATTCCCTTTGAACATAATCGAACTTGTCCTCCTAAATTGAGGTTCTTTATGAGGTTGTAGACTTGTAGTAGTGTGCCTCTATGCCAAGTCCCTTGTTAGCATAAATTGTTTGAGTTTGAGGGATGAATTCTTAATTTTACTAAAACTTAAACTCAACATTTTTATTAAATAAACATAATTTTTTATATATTAAAGTATCATAGTTTACTCATATGGAGTACGATTAAATTAACTTGTATATATACACGCTTAATAGGAGAGAGAAACAGAGAATATAAATCGTCTAAAAAAAAGCTAAACGCGCCAATTATCCATTAATCCTTTTTTAGTGTTATAATATTACTCGGTAAATTTAGTTGAGATAATTTTTTTTTTTTGAAAAGACAATCCTAAAATCTTCATTTTAATATCACTACAAGAAAAATAAATATTTTCAATAATTTAAATATTAAAAATATCAATAAAATTAATATTAAGCAAAATAATTTTGACATGAAATGACCATTAAAAATACATATAAATTTTTATTAACAATTAAGGCTTATAAATATTTCCAGCGACTACTTTACGTTAAAATAACTATTTTTAATAATATTTTTATTAACACTTTAATTATTGAAAGGACTCATTTTTCTTAAAATGTATTATAAATAAAAGCTTCTAAATGATAATTCACTTTTATTTCCAATAAGTTTTCCTGAAATTATAATTTACTTTTTATTACCTATTATTTTAAGTATAATAAGATATTTACCTGTGATAAGAATATGTGACTTGAGGCTTTACCATATTCTGACCAAAACCCCGAGAAAAAAGCTTTGACACTTTTTTTTTTTTAACTTTTTACTAAACTTTGTTTCTTTGATAAAAGGCAGAATTTCTTTTTCTTTGTTGGGTTCTTCAGCCAAACTCATTTGAATTATTTGAATTTCCCGGTCCTGGAATATATTTGTCTGCATGTTTTCCCATGTGTGCCTGTCTCATTTGTAATTCGAAAGTCAAAAGCGTTATCAACTGCATTTGAATTTGGGACTAATAATTCAGTGGACTTCTTAATTTATGCTATTCATTGATCAGTACTCTTTGTTAGTATTTCGAAAAAGAGAGTTGTTAACATCACATATCTGAAGTTAAATTAATTAAGTTCTAATAAATTCTTAGTAGCGTAAAAAACAACCTGCATTGATTGAAAAAAAAAAGGAGGGTGGGTCCTAGTTAGGCGTTATCATATACATTAAAAAAAAGAGTACACCATGAATTGTATAGAGCATGAAAATCATGAAAAAAATGGTACAAACCATTCATTAAACTATAGAATTCTTCCATCATTTAAGAAATCATCTTTCGCAGGCACATTAACAAGTATTACAGTTTATACTTGAAAAAAAATCAAGAATTTAATTTATTTATAGAATTTTATACATGTAACAATATAAAATTAAATATTGATGCAAACTCTCTTATACCACATTAAAATTAATGCAATACGATGTATACTCCACTCATATTTGACTACTTCGAACAAATTAGAATCGAAACCATAACCCATTAGTGTTCAAATATTATAATTTTAATTTCCCAAGGAAACCACCAAATTCTTATGTCCTTTACCAATTGCAAGAGATTTCCCATAAAAATAGCCAATACGGAGAGAAATTAAGAGGAGTAATTTGGTGTTTGTCTAATTAAGTTGAATCTAAGGGATTTGACTCATCTCTTTGATCAAAATTAGGCTATTCACCACCGGCACCATTTTCATTAGTTAAATCGAACCTTCGGCCATGGAGTTAAAGGACAAGATGCGTGAGCCTATCATGTCACTTATTATTAGAGATTTGATTTCTCTAAAATAAGCAGATTAGTAAGTGAGAAAATGAACGATTAATCATTAGATTAATAATTTTCAATATGTGTGATCCCATTAAATAATATAAGGATAATTAATCTTTCAACGTTCTCACTTTACTAATTTTTTTATTTTATAGGAGACAAATCTGAATTGAGAGATCATGGGGCAGAGGTAATTTGGTCCTTGTCTGGATTAAATTATTTTCGTCGTTCGGGCAAATGTTTTCTTTCGGGGCAAATGTTTAGTTTTTGTTGGCCAATGGTTCTTGAACAAATTAATTGAATTAATTTATATATGGACTGTTTATAGATGGGCAATTAATCAACTGTTAAACTATTTACACATAGATTTTTTTTTCAATTAATGAGAAAAGACATTTTTTCTTTTCTTTTTTTGTTTTTGGATGCTGAAGCTAACAAAGACTGTTTATAGTCAATTATTGATTTAATTCCTTTAAGTTCATAAATTAGATAGGTAAGAATTTATTGTTTACTTTTTATAGAAAAAATTATATAACTTTTATATTTTATAGTTGAATAGAAATATGTTTTATAAACAATTTAAATAATAAATATATAAAAAATCTGATAATTTTATTAAGACAATATATTTACAAAAAATTAATCAACTATCTAGGTACTACTATCCACACAAGTAACTAATTCTAGTAAACACTCCTTTTAGTTTTTTTTTTTTTTTTTTCAAAATTGTAAGCATCAGCTATGCAATAGTTCATGACTTATAGAATTTTAGTTCTTGGATATTTGACTAATGAAAATAGATGAGTATCCTTTAAAGTGAGGAGAATTGTAATTAAAATGAAAAAGTAATGATTAATCATTTTTGGATCATTTAATGGATCCATTTACAATACAAGTTATTAATTTATTAATAATTAATTACTTATTTTTTTACTTTACAACTTTATTCAATTTGGATGATCTAAATCCAACGAGAATAAACTAATATAGTCTTAATATTTTTTTTCGGTTTTAAAATATTTCCATCTTTGAGTATTGTCACAACTATAATATTATATTCTTCCAAACCTTTGATACGCTCTGTAAGAGAACCCTGCTTACTATCACACTAAGTCATTGTTAATAATAGAGATTAACTTGACTATATAATAAAATATCATACGCTAATTGAAATTGATTTTCCGAAATTCGAAATTTCAAAATGTTAAGTGAGAGTTTACTTTAATTAATTGCGTATCAATTGATTTAATCAGTCTAAGAAGTAGATAATTACGCGTGGTGAAAAGTCCATAAAATTAGTCAACGGAAATATTGACAATGTTAGTCATTGTGTGCTGGAAAAGGCGAGCCTAGCCATCAGGCTTTTGACTGGTCTCATTTATTTGGTAATGATTAACTGAGTGTTTCTCGGCCCAGTTTGAATTTGATTTCCAAATACATACGACCAAACATAAATATAAAAAGAGAAATTAAAAAAAAAAGCTCCAAATTCATTGTAAAATCATTCTAATAATGATAGTCTACATATCAATAAATATATCAATCGACAATTGGGACAATAGATGTTAATAGTTGAGATTTTACATTGGTTTATAATGAATTATATTGTAGGACTATAATGTAAATAATAATTTTATCTCTAATCATGTACGTAAAATTTCCAATATTTTTCACATACATCCTAATTTAATTGACAATATTGTCACTTAATTTTCTGTTAATCAATGTAAAATCTCAACTATTTACAGGTGTTGTCTCTAGTGGTTGATAAACATATTCATTAAATATGTCCAAATTATAGTTCTGAAAATTGGAAGCCAACTCATACCAATTAACTGGCCATGTGTTCGGTCCGGTCATCTCTAAGAAATTGTCACTTCCAAAACTAGCGATGAGCCATTGAGTTAACTAAAAATTGGTAAATCGATTGAGCTACACCAATTTTATTGATTAGTTGGTTTCTTTTTCTTTTTTTGTAAAAAAAATTCAATTTGATCATCAATGATGAAGTTGACAACTTCATTATGATAAAAGATGGCCAAAAATTTATCTGGATTGGCCAAACCAATGACCACTAGATCTTCTACTTCTTTGAGATAGAATATTATCTTCTCAAGTCTCTAACATCCTTCTAGGATGAAATAAGGTTTAGGGTGCCTATGTTCCTTTCTAAAGAGTTGTCTCATCATATTGGAAGCATTTTACTTTACGGATATTCTTCTTTTTCCGAGCTTTTGAATATTGAATTCCACTTAATCTATGTTCAATTAAACTTTATAATGTTCTTATTCACAAAAATCATCACTCAACAAACAAGTTAGTATGTTACCAAGGTTTTAAAGTTTGTTTATTAGTCATTAAAACTATGCGAAATAGACATTCAAATTGAAAGAGAGTGGCTTTTGAAAGGCAATGTACCCAAAATTCATATAAAACATTCAACTAGCTATGGTCAACTTTATTGATACATGATCGATTGAGTGATATGTTTTTTCATAGCAATGGTTTCGATTTTAGCTTCTGATATAGAAAAATCAGTGTTGAAGAGTAATATTCCCTATAAAATCCCAAATGCTCAAACAAAATTACATTCGATTAGAACATATATATGGAAAACCAAAAGAAGTTTATGGTGAACATTTTTATTCTCGTGATAATTGCCATTGTAATCAAAGATTTATTTGTGAAGTGCTTGAGTGGTGTAATATAATGTACAAGTGCCTCATGCAGCAAGATGCGACAAATTATATACATAGTTGAACTCATATTAATAACTTTAATTGGTCAATGAAGGTTGACTGGCATGGGCTTCCTTCTGTTGAAAATAAGTGGATGGTTTAGTGGTTTAATGCTCGAGACTTTCATACGATAGGATGCGACAAATTGTGGTTAAAGAGTTTAAGTACCTCATATCAAAACCGTCGACTAGCCATGGCCAACCTTCTGAACTCTAATCATAATAATTGTATTAATTAAACGATTTACTTATGAGATACTTAATTGATTGGTGTAATATAATGCCTGTGCCTCATGCTTTTGTGATTGAATTAAGTACCTCATATCAAAACCTTTAATTAGCCATGTTCAACTGTGCTCATAATAATTTCATTCAATGATTTATGTGTAAAACGTGCTTCGGTGATGCTCCATCTATTTCATAATAATTGTTGATTTTTTACTTTTTTAACATTTTAAAATATCTGTTTATTTATAATATCTGAATAATATTAAATTTTTTTCCATTTATACCCATAATATAAATATGTTAGTTAAGTGAAATAATAAATACATTTATCAAGATAAATAATAATGAATACAGAAAGATAATTTTGTTAACTCATATAATTTTATATTTATCAAAATATTTTTTTAATTTGTATATTGTTTAATTTTTTATAATTATTCTAAAACGGAGAAATACAATACACGAGTACCTCCCATTACAAAATGCGAAAAATTTTGTGGTTGAAATATTCTAGTAATTAACCCTTATTAAAATTAAAACCTTTAATTGGCTAATGAAGGTTGAATGATTTGATGTACCTTCTGCTCATAATAATTGCATTCCATTTTTTTTCCTTTTGTGAGGTGATTAAGTGGGGTAGCCATCAGGTTCTTGTGTAGTAGAATACGTTGTACATTTTGTTTTGTGAGATGCCTCCTTGAAACCTTTTATTGGTCAACAACTATTAACCATCTCAATAGTTTTATACTCACAGCAACTTTATGATTTGAGTTTAAATCCAGCTGATTTTATTTTAACCTTCTCCTAAGAATAGCTACGTACTTATTCATCTAAAAACTAATAAGTGTAAAACTTAACAAATAATAAAAAGAGAATTGCATTAGAAACTTTTTCTAATAATTTGACAACTAAATTTAACAAATTTTCTATTTCTCTAACATTTTTCTCAATGAAACTTTCATCGGAACAAATAATTTAAAAAAAAATTGCATTAGAAAAAAATCATTTCAAGCTTTTTTGAGCTAAGAAAAATAATGTGGAATTTAATAATTTTAAAATAAAATACCCTTAAAAAAAAACACTGTAAAATTAGTTTTCACGTGCAGGAGTCACTATTTTTCAAAACTGTATTGCAATTAATTAATACTTTAAAATAGTTATATTTCATATTGCCCAAACAAGATTCTTGTGTGATTTAAGCATACTCCAAGTCAAAATCATGCATCTCAAAATTGAGAAACTAAAAACCATAGAAGAGAAAATTCAATTGGAGGCTAGTTCGGTTAAGCTACAAAAATCGGGAAAAGTCAAAAATGGAAAACCGATGAATTGGACCGTTTGATTAATTTTTTTTAATTTTTTTAAAAAAATTTAATTTTTTTTTAATTTTTTTTCAAAACTTAAATACTGATATCTTAAAAGTCGCAAACACAAAAAAAAAAAAATAGAACCAACAAAGAGCACTAACAAAAATTGTTGAATTATTATTCTTTTCTCCATCATTCAGGTTACTCACCATAAACATCGTTGGTCACTAACAAATATTGTTTTCAAATGCTTTGTGACCATATTGTGAGACTAAGACTAGAGAAATTTCATATGGATTATGTTTATTTTATAGACCTATGAATATTTTTTTGTTGATTATATTAATGTTAATAATTTAATATATTTATTTATATTCTAATTAATCATATGTATATATTTATATTTTTTTTATTATATTCCGGTTGAACCTGCCGGACCTCTAAACCTTTGAACCAATACCTTGACCAATTTGATATCCGTTAATTTTTCTTTCTTGCTAAAAACATGCCACACGTTACATTTGGTTTGATGTCAAACTTTGACTCAATAGCATTTCATGAGGGATTTTTAACACAAGAAGATCATCAAGTAAATATTCACTTTAATCTATGAAATTATAAGTATGATTTATTTTAGTTTTTTAAAAATTTAAAATTAACTTTTTAGTACATGAAATTTCATTTTGTAAGTCATTTTAGTCCCATCAAATAAAAGTTAGTCAACCACAACTCTTCTGAACGAATACCAAATTAAAATAGATACAAATTAGTTCCTAATATTTTTAATGTGTCAAAATAGCCTTTGAAATTTTCTAAAATATATAAAAAAAGTCCTAAATTCCAAATTTTTGCTCTTTTATTTTGTAAAATCTAAATTCTTAATAATTCTTAAATCTACTTATTTCTCTTTCATTTTCACCCCTATTTAAATAGTCTAAATTTTTAAATATCGTAAATACAATTAAGAGCTTGATTAGTTCAAATTTGAGACCCTCCATGTTTAGCTAACATATAATCAATTTATTAGCTATTACATTATATTTCTTAGAATAAATTAGGTTTTAAAATATAAAAAATAGGATAAAGAGGAAACATTATATTACTAAGCATGGACAGAGTTCATCAATTGACTATTTGAAATCTTTTAGTTGTAATTTGGAAGAATTTGGTATTAAAGAAATCTAGCATGACAAGAAAAAGAAATTATACTCTCATGTCAAATGTACCCAAAATGATCTCAAATATGAGGAACTTTAATCGAGCTCAAATAGAGGATCATGTCTTTTATTTCACCTCAATGATAGTGGATCGTAGATAACCATGGCCTCTTAGGGTATACAAATGAATAACAATGGTGCACATTTTACAAATGAAGTTGCATATGGACTGGAACTATTATTCATGATTGGCATGTCAGGTTTGTCACATGAATATGCACGAGGAAGCATTTTGGGATGTTGATGTGAATAGGGCAAACACAATGCCATTGATTTAAAGTAGAGCATTTATGGTTACTTTCCCTTCCAATACGTTCTCATCTTTAAGAGGGATTAAATTGGTTATCACTTGTCTAACAACAATAGCTTGTTGGTGATATACTATGTTCTCATTATTATTTTATGTGAGAAAGATCTTTATCTAAGTAGAATGTGAAAATGAGAGAGAAATACGTGAATTTAAGAAATATTAAGGATTTAGATATTATGAAGCAAATACGAGAAATTTGGATATTCGAAACATTTTTAACATATTTTAGAAAATTTCAAGAATTGTTTTGACATATTTGAAAATTTTAGCTTATCTAAACCTATTTTAATTTCATACTATGTCACATGTCATATGAGATCAATATGATATATCATCGACACGTGACATGTCACATAACTTACGTGTCACATCAATAGAAAAGTAATATTAACTAATATTTGTTTAACCAAAGACTAAAATAGCCATTAAAATAAAATTTCAAGAACTAAAGAATTAATTTTAAAATTTTAAAAATAAGAGTGAAACACGTTAATAATTTTAGGTATGAAAGTGACTTAAACCTAAACTCTAAACTTGAAGACCATTTTATTAAAGAGGAAGAAAAGCATTTTAAATCAATAGATTTAATAATAATAATGATAACAGCAAGTTATATTATAATTACTTGGATCCTGAGAAGATTATTATGACCCTTTCACCAACTACACTCAACAACAATAAAATAACAACAGGAACCCTCATCCTAGTTCTGCCTGACTTGGAATCCCATAGGATCCCACAACAAACAGCAAAAACCCAATAAAACAGCCCAACCATGATTTAATTACATTTAAGTGTGTTACCAATTTACTTACTCAAGCACTCAACTTGTGATTAAAATTTATGAACACGAAAAGAACGTAGCGAATAAGGCAAGTCCAAATTACGGGTCCGAATTCCGAACCAAAAAAACAGATACTTCATTTATTTCACTTTATCTGCCTAAAAATAATAAAAAAAAGCACACCTATTCGAAAAAACAACAATTAAATCTTAGTAATAATATAAAGTTATGTAAGTGGATAAGATTACATATTTTAAAATAAATATATTCTCATTAATATAATTAATACAATCAATTATGTTAAGAATAGTATTGGTAGAGAATAATTAATGTTTTTATAGTATTGTAAATTGATAGATGTTTTGAAATAAAAATAAAAAAAATTGAGAGACAGAGTAAAACGTAGAGAGTAATATTCCAATAAACAAAAAGAAGAGTGGTATTAATTTAATACAGAGTTAGTATGAGGACTTTTTTTTTTTTTGGGATAAAGTATAAGGACTAATTATACAAAATTTAATTGTATGTTGGTAAATAGAGGATTTTGATATAAAGGTAATAAGAATCAAATAATAGAGTATGTAATTAAATAATTATGTAAAAACTTTTATAATGATGATATATTAAAATTAAATTAATTAATTTTGATATATTATTTATGAGTTAATGCTTATTTTAATTTTGATTTTACACTTGTGAGTTATTTTAGTCCTTAACTTTTAAAATAAGTTAAATTAATCCCAAATATTATAAAATATGAGTCATATTAGTTTTTCAGCTATTTTTATTTAACATTATATTAATTAAATGATGATATTAATGTTAAGTGATACTTTGATATATTTTATATCATCTAATATAATTAAGTTTAAAATAATTTATTTTAGTGTATAAAATTATACAATATGAGTCACTTTAATCTCTTTTAAGTCATAAAATGACTCAATTTGTATAATTTTAGACACAAAAAATGAGTCATTTCAAACTTCATTATAACTCAATTAAAACATGGTATGACATGACATCATTTAACATTACACATAATTATTTAATTGATAAAATATTAAATAAAAATGGTATGAATGAATAATTTAACTCATTTTAAAAGTTAGGGACTAAAATTCCTCACAAGTATAAATTCAGAGGCTAAAATGACTATTAACTCTATTATTAGCATAAAAAATTTTATATAGTTACTTGTTCATGTATTTTTACATTATTAAAAATATTTAATACTTATAATAACTACTTTTATGGTTACATGACCAAACTATAATTAGTTGATAATGTAAATTATTTCATATTAAAAATATGAGATTAATTTTAATATATTATAAGTGTAAAATAATTTAATCTTATCTTCCAATCATATTTTTTACTTATAAGAGTTTTAAAATTATAGATAATTGAATCAAATATTTTTATTAATAGAATAATAAATGTAAGTTATGCCAAAAAAAAAATTATATGGACCATGCATAAAAAATTAATGAATTTAATTTTGATATACTGATAATGTAAAGATTTTTACACTTTTTAAGTAGTGAAAATAAAACTCAACTATTTTTATTAATTTTTTTTACTTTTTATTAATTTGAAAATATATAATTATCTTATATAACATAAAAAAATCAAAATTATTTTCTGATAATATATCCACACTAATATGTCTTCTAATTCCAAGTAGTAACAATAATAAATTTTGAATTGAAAAAAGGAAAGGAGTAAACTGTAAAAGTGAAGCTGAAACGGGTAGGTCTAAGCAAAAAGATTAATTAAAGCTGAAAATAAGGGAAGAAAAAAAAGAAAGAATAACAAAGGTCTTCGGGTGGGACCCTCCTTCAATCTGTGACAGAGACAGCAGTTTCATTTCTCAGCTCCTCTCTCTCTCTCTCTCTCTCTCTCTCTCTGCCTTTGCTTATTTAAACAACCTCTTGTTTCTCTGTTCTCTCTCCCTCTCTTTAGAACTACACATATATTATAATTTGTATTTTTTATTATTCATCTTACAGAGGACTTTATATTATATATATAGCTATTATATATTAATCAAAAGTTGTAAGCTTTGTATTCTTATGTGTGATGGTTGTGTGAATTCTCAAGGGAAGCAAAGTCCTCTCTTTCACACACACACCTTCCAATCTCAAAAACCATGGAAGAAAGAATCTAGGTTTTGACACCATCAAGGTCTGTGCTTTGGTGCTTTCTGTTTTTTCGGCTCCTTTCTTTTGTGTCACTGGAAAAAAAAAATTGGGTTGATTTCTTCCTTATTTATTTATTTATTTTTTATCTAAAGCAGATATGCTGCAATTTCTCATTCCCAGCTGGTTCTGATCCCAGGTTCTTGTTTGCTCTTCACAAAAAGAACAGAAAAAAAAATTGACCCGTTATTACCCTGAGCTTAAATTTTGAAACTTTAACCAGAAAATCCTATTTTTTGTGGCTCCCTTGTCTGGTGAAAAAATGGGATTTTTTTTATCTGGGTCTTTTAATTTGCCACTTATGGCTGAATGTCTGGTATGTGTGTGAAAAAAAAAATGAGATGTTTTTTGTTTAGTATTCTGGTGTGCCTAGTTCTGCTACTTTGATTTGGGGGAATTGAGTTTTTTAATTTTGTTTTTTTTTTCCTTTTCTAAGTTTTAGACAGATAGATAGATATAGACAGAAAGGCTAAATATGGAAGAGGTTGAACAAGCTAATAGAGCAGCTGTTGAAAGCTGTCATAGAGTTCTAAGTATGTTGTCTCAGCCAAGGGATCAGGTCCAGCATAGGAATTTAATGGTGGAAACTGGGGAAGCTGTGTTGAGGTTCAAGAAAGTTGTTTCTTTGCTTAACAATGGTTTAGGTCATGCAAGAGTGAGGAAGGTTAAGAAACTTCAAGTACCCTTTTCCCAAAGTATCCTCTTAGATAACCCAAATTGCTTCAAGACCAACAACCATCATCATAATCAATCAAAGAAGGTGGTGCAGTTCCCACAAGCCAGTTTTCATGAGAATTCAATTCAGGAATTGGGATCAAAAGTTGGAAACTCACTCTCTCTTGCAAACCAATCTTTGGATTTGAGCTCCAATGGGAAGAGTCCTCTTCAACTTGATAACCAACAAGGTTCATCAGCTCACTATAACTTCCTTCAGCAGCAGCAGCAGCAACTGCAACAACAAAGGCTGTTGGTGCAGCAGCAACAAATGAAACATCAAGCTGAAATGATGTTCAGGAGGAACAATAGCGGCATAAACCTGAATTTCGACAGCACTAGCTGCACACCAACAATGTCATCTACTAGGTCTTTCATGTCTTCATTAAGCATAGATGGAAGCGTGGCGAACCTGGACGGAAGTGCCTTTCATCTTATAGGAGCTCCACACTCTTCTGATCAGAATTCACAGCAGCATAAGAGGAAATGTTCTGGCAGAGGCGATGAGGGCAGTGTGAAATGCGGGAGCAGTGCTAGATGCCATTGCTCGAAGAAGAGGTATAACTTGCTTCCTCAATGAGTTTGAATTCCTTTTTTTATGTTAACTAAATTAATCATTAATGTTTGTTACTTTAAAGATTTAGAATTCCTTCTAATAAGTCACTAATAATTCTATGTGTTCTCTGCAGGAAACATAGAGTGAAGAGATCAATTAAGGTTCCTGCTATCAGCAACAAACTTGCAGACATTCCTCCTGATGATTATTCATGGAGGAAGTACGGGCAGAAGCCAATCAAGGGCTCTCCTCACCCTAGGTACTTTGAATCTTTTCTTTTGGAGATTTGACTGATTCAAGTTGGACATGAGTATAATTGTGCTGTACTTTCAGTGAAGTTTCTGAACTATATTTGGTTATTTCTGACTGTTATGTTGTTTGGTGTGCATTTATGATTTAATCTTTTTTCTTTTCAGCAGTAAAAGTAAGTTCACATGATGTACTAGCTTCTTTTTTATTTGTGAATTTGTGGTGATGGTGGTGCTTCAGTTGTAGTTGCTATTGCGTTCCTGTGTGTTTGTAATTTGATCCTAGGCAGTATTCAGGTGGATGAGAACATTATAGACCTAGAGTGATAGAAATGGCAATGGAATTTTCTAATTTAATGTCCACTAGTATAGAGGGTGAGTTTTGACTCAACGATAAGGTTTTTGTCTTGTAATATTGAGGTCATAGGTTTAAATCTTAAAAATTGTCTCTTTGCTTATGAGAGTAAAGTTGCATAGATCCACCCTTCCTAGATCCAACTAGGTTGGGGCCTCATATATTGTGCCATCTCTTTTCTTAATGTTCCCTAGCTAGGGACTTGCTATAGATTAACTTGTAAACCTGTTTTGAGGAATTAATCATGCATTTTGGTAGAGTTGGCATATATACTCTTGTCCTGTTGGTAGCTATGAGATTCTTCCTCTATTAGATGTGAACTACAAGTTTAATGTTTGAGGGAACTGACTGTAACTTCTATTCTTTCAGGGGATACTACAAGTGCAGCAGCATGAGAGGATGTCCTGCTAGGAAGCACGTTGAGAGGTGCTTGGAAGAGCCTACCATGCTAATTGTTACCTATGAAGGAGAGCATAACCACCCTAAGATACCAACACAATCTGCAAATGCATGAACTACATAAAGAGAGCTTGACAAAACATCAAGCCCATCATTCAACTTGTCAAAAAACCTCTTGTGATTGGCTTGAGGTGCTGCTGTACATATTTTAAGTGGTGCAAGCAGGGATATTCTTGGTGCAGATTTTTGGCTTTTGGGAATAGTTTGGCTAACAAGCCTTTTGTTTAGACAGTGGGGGGATGAAGAGGTGTCAATGATAAAATGAAGAATCCTGTAAAATTGGGTAGTTTTAATTCCTAAGCACTATTTCACCTTTTTTAAGCATGTTATAAACATTTCAAGGTTTTCTAAATGAATGGAATGCCTTTGAAAAAATGTTTTAAGTTCTTTGTTCCATTGAGTTCTCCTTTACTCTTTTAAAGATTTTGGATATCAATTTAGTTTCTCAAAGTTCAAAAATTAATTTGATTCTTAAATCAAGCATTAATTTAATCTTTCAATATATACTTGAGTGTAATTTCATGTACTGACAATGTAAATTGTTTTGTATTTTTAAAAAGGGGTCAAATTATGTAAGATTATTATACTTTGATAACTAACCACTATAATTTGACATTTTCTTTTTAAATTTTTATTGGTTGATAGTGTGAAATTATCTTACATTGTCAGAACATATAGAAATTAAACTTTATGCTTAGACATTAATTTGATTCTCAAATTGATGGTTATATTTAATGCACAAAACTAAATTGATGTAAAATTTTCTTGAAAGATTAATGATATTACATTTTTTTCAGTACTAGTTTAAACACTTACTCACCTATGAAAATATTCTAAGGAATATTGTTAACTACTGCAAAATCTGTTAGACATACAAATACAATGGTGATGTTTAGACTAAAGAAAAACCATGGCGCCTGCCAGTGATAAAGCAGTGCCAACAAATTAGATAACCACCAATGAAGCTGATGTTGGACCATTAAGTCACAGGTTGAACAGCTCCTTTGATTGATAGATGTAATAATTGAAGTTGGACTATTGAACAGATGAGCTAAGTGCCACACCCTTTCTTGAATTGCTCTAGCTACATTCAAAGCTCCATTGAATATGTTGTTACTCCTAATAGAAGTGTATCTTGGTTTTGTGGAAGTTCCTCAGCAGAGCATGTGAGGAGCAAGGGGACCAATATGGGCATTCATGCTCGATCATGGTTCTCCTGGGTCCAATACCAACTATTAACAATATTATTAGGGGAGAACTACCTCGAAAAGATTATGTGCTAATAAAATAGTTTTCAAAAGAAAATTATATTCGTCCATAACCTTCTAAAGATGAAAGATTTATTTTGTTTAACAAATTCACTTAAAGGTTAACTTACCTCCGTTTTCATTAACAAAAGTGATTTTTTCAAGAGCTATTTTATCAACTATATGAATTTTATTTTTTGTTGTTATGCTTTGCCTAAGTTGTTGTTGTCAAGGTAGAGAAGAGAAAGGTTTAGCCTTTTCAGTTTCAGTTTTCATTTTCATTTTTCAGTTTTAAGGATTTTGTAAAGGAAATACTAAAAAAGGAAAATGAAAATTGAAACTGAAATTTGTAGTTTTAGAATTTTCAGGATTTTATTCACAAAATCTGAAAAATTTAAAAACTAAAAATAAAACTGAAAACTAGAAATTCAAACAAATGAACTCTTAGGATTTGGATTCAAATGGGCCTGCCTAACCTCTTTCAATGCTACGGCATTTATACGAGGTGGAGGAGGTACCTAGTGTAAATGTGAGACTCATGTCAAGAAGTAGATGAGGGGTAAGAAATTGGTGGCAAGATTGAGGGGATGAGAGATTTTCCTTTATTTGTAGTAAGATGAGCCAGGACTAGTCGATAAGAAACTTAGATGAATCAGTTTTCCTGCTGAAAAAATATTGGCCATTATAATAGTTACATTAAGTGCTTATTGCCACGCTAAAAATTATAATTCTTGATAATCAAATATATCCTTTTATTTCTTTAACAAAAAAAAAAATCATATCTAGGGTTTTACTTGCAGTTATTACAAGCATAAGAATGTTGGCTCATCTAATTTAAATAGTGACATTGACTCAATTAACCCCAAACTTAATCTTTTATTATATTCAACAATTACTTCTTCTTCTTTTTTCAATTGGGGATGGTGAATAAACTGTAGTTTGTGTTTGCTTCTAGAATTTTAAGATTAGGATGAAGTCTAAAGTCTCTTATAATGATTTCAATGACTTAGCATTGGAAAAGAAAGGATATTACTGAACATTTTTACACTGATTTGCTAAAAAATTGGGATATACTCCATAAATGTCTAACTTGTCATCATTGTGGTAATTATTATCCATTAATCTTTTTTTAGGTCGCGTCCCATAGTTTACTCAAGATATTCATCACTGAAAATAATGACAAATCTCCTTAAGACATAAAGCTCATAGATATGGGTTTTGTCTCTGATCACGAAACACTCTCCATATACATCGCTAGATCAAACCGCTGATTAAATGGTTAGGAATCAAGCTAACTATCAACTGTATTATGTCTCATGGTTTCTGCGTCCTGCATTCTTCAACTAGTACACACATGCTGTAAGGGCTCTGTTGACAAGTCCAATTTGGATTTGATGCGGGAAGAAAATTGAAAGGCATTATTGTACATAATGGTTTTGTTCTGACCTAGGACCAATGCTGGTAGACTTTTGTTTCAACAGATTGATGATGATTTCGGCCAAGTTTCCAACCTTTGATGGAACAAAAACTATGGGCTCTATTTTGGATCAACAATCTTTTTCAATGGTAGACTAAACTAGAATACTCAACGGGGTCAAATCAGGAACCACCACTAAACATTGGCATTAAAGGCTTTCATTATACGATGACACAAGGTAAAATAGTGACAGTACCTTGCAAATTTCTTAATCTTGTAGTGCAGTATGAGAGTTGTAGGGGCTGTTCGATATTAATTTAATAATAGCACATTATTTTCATTTTATTTTTTGTTTTAGAGTATTTTTTTAAGGTAATGAATAATGATTAAAAATTTTCTGCATAAAGTTCTGAAGGCATGAAACTAAATAAAAATAATATAATATTTTTATGGATTTAATCTGTATGTGTAAAATAATTTTATATTGTCACTTAATCAAATTTTCTTATTTGTATAACTTTTAAAGTAGTGGGAGAAATAATTGAACATATTTACTTATATGGCATAATACAATTGATGGTATAAATTTTTTTTCACTAACTGTACATAAATATTAAACTCTATTTTTATAATTAACGTTAAAAGCATATCAATGGAATATGAAAATTAAAAACAAAGAAAAGCAGCCCCTGTTTCTTGCACTTGCTTTCTTAAAAATATAAAAATAAGATTAATAATCTTTAGTCCTAACATTTTCAATTTGATATCAATTCACCCTAATAAAAATTTTAACATTAATTTGATCCTAACAAAATTTTACATGTTTTGTTATTTCAGTATCTCGCAAAAGAAATGTAAGAGATTGTTAATTAATAAACAGTGATACTATGTAGGCCAATGGCCAAACAATAGGACAGAAGAAAACAACAAATTGAACAAAGCTACAAAGTTTTCTTTTTTAGTAAATACCAAATTAATCCCTGATAATTTTATTGATGGATAAATTAGTCCTTGATAAAAAAATATTAATGTTAAAGTCCCTCATAATTACAAAAAAAAAGATACTATAGGTCTTTAACAATAAAAAATTAGTGTTAAGATCCTCACAATAAAAATAGAACATATAGGTAACCCTAAATGTTAAATATAGACATGAATTTTAATTATTGATCTATATGACACTCATTAATTTTAATCAACACTAACTACAACACACCCTTCTATTTTTATTTTTTTATTTGTAAATTCCTTCCCTAAACGTTCTAATATTTCACTACTCATTATTAAAAAAACTCTTGGCCCACAACTCATTGTTCTAAGAAGGAATGTGATTTGAAATTGAATTTTTTATACTTTATCACCACTTGATCCTAGACACTATGATACTAATATCATAAATTTATAATTATTTTCCCAAAAGAAGACAATGATTGCATATTACAAAACAATACAATAAGGTCCTATTTTTACAATTGTGAAAGACCTCAACACTAATATTTTTTTATCAAGAACCAATTTGTCTATCAAAATGAAAATGTCAGGACCTATAGTGTCCTATTTTTACAATTGTGAACCTCAATACTAATTTTTTTATCAGAGACCAATTTATCCATCAATGAAATTGCGAGAGACTTATAGTGCTCTATTTTTATAATTATAAGGAATCTCAATACTAATATTTTTTGTGAGGAATCAACTTGTCTATAAATGAAATTGTGATGACCAACTTTTTACTAACGTTTTTTAACCACTTTTTCATTTTAGTGTTCCCCCCCCTTTGAACCGTTTATAAAAGCATCACTGTGGAAACACCATGATTTGTGGAATATAGGTACTAGTAGGTGTACAAAATTATGGGACTTATTTATTTTTCTCAGTTTTATCTCTTTTTGTACTGTTTTTAATGTCTGTCGATTAATGCTCAAATAATGAAATTCCACTCTAAATATTATTTTGACGTCCAAGTGTAAATAAAAAAAGTGGACAGCATAGAAAAAGACACAATTTTAGCCATTTACCATAATCAAATATTTTTTCTTTCCCTATAATATCAATTTTTTTTTAATCCATTTTTGCTCCTTGATGATATATTGGTATTCCAATCATGCTCTAGTTAAATGAATAGCATTGTACACAATTAACAACTGCACTACTGCAGGATGAAGAAACAAAGTCTTCGGGCAACATGGAAGAGGGGACTAATAAATCCCAAAACCATAGGGAAAACAACAATGTTAACAGATTCACCACTAGTACTGTCAAAATGACCCACAGTCCAAGGGCTGGCCCCCAACCCCCTTCATTTGGCCCCATCTAGCCACAGTCCACATCTTTAGCTAGCCCCCATGGCCCTAGCCACATGATCCACCTAAATGTATGGGCTGCAAGTGGGCAATCCATGGGCCAGGTCACACATTTAATTTTTTCTCCTTTTGTTTAAGGAAACACATCAAACATGGACCAAAAAAAGAAACACATCAAACTACACACACCAACCTCATGGTCTTCACTCCTCAAATTTACAAAAGAACCCCAAATCCCAATTCTTCAAATTCTCCAATTAAGGTTGATTAATGGATCTTCCACCACTGATTCATGATTTTTATACGCTTCGTTGCCTCCTAAACGCTGTTAGAGGTTCAGTTTTTATCATTCTCTTTTCATTTAGCGTTTTGATCTTCCTCTGATTTTGAGTTCTTCATCATGATTTTTATATGATTCAAGAAGAACACCATCAGATTCATCACTTTTATTGCATTTCTTTGTTGGAAGCTTCGATTCTCTCCACTTATCACATTTTTTTGTTGTAAGCTTCAATTCTCTCTCTCTCTCCCTTGTTTATAAGATTGACGTAGGGCTTGAGTGGGATGTTCTTCCAGTTGACGTTCTTGAGGTGCTTGGCAGAGACGATTGTGAGGTCGAGGTCTATGGACTTCGATGGTGGTGGGTGATAAGACGCCATGCTCATGTTTTGGTGTTTGGGAAAATGGAGGGTGGTGTGGTGGCGTGATTTAAGGGGATGGTAAAATTGGGTTTGCCAGTTCCACCCTTGCAATAAATAAAATCAATAATTGATTAAAGGAGAATTAAAGAAAATAAAGAAATTCAACCAAATTGGATTAAATCTAATGCATTATAAGTGTAAAACTCCTTTTATATTTTTATTTTTATTTAATTAAATCATTTTATTTAAATCACTTTTCAAATCTATTAATCTAGTGATATGTATACGTAGTCTAGCACTTCTCTAATTTATTTTTAAAAAAAAATCAAAATCTGAAATTTTTTCATGAGCTAACCCCAGTGAACTAAGATTAACTTATAGATTGATTAAGACTAACCTATAGGTAGGCAATCTATGAACCAATTAATTTTAAGTATTGATGAGTTTTTAAATTTTTATAGTTTGCCCTTGCCTGCCACAAAGCCCACATCTTTTTCCCCTATCACTTTTATAATTGTGGACTTTTTGACCTAACCCACTAACCCACGTGAACTTGGACGAAATAAGGATGAGTTGACCCCTTGACACTATTGTGCACCACCATTAAGCATGCTTGAGTCTACCAGCCCGCTTTTCACAAATAAACCATCTGCCATCATGACTACCACTAGCAACAAATTCATCTGCAAATAAACAAGACAACCTTAAAAAACAATTGCAACTAAGGTGGATCAACTGTCAACTCACCTCCGATACCCCTAGGTACTGATATCCTTAAGTTATTTGTAACTAAGAATGGCTATGTATTCCACTAACTCAAGTTATTTAAATATATATAATCAATAATTAAATCACAACGGTTGAATATTCATTGGTATTAGTAGCCCAAAGGAAAATCCCCCTTTTTTTTTATTAAACAGAAAAAGGCCAAGAAGACATTATGGTGACATAAGTGAATAATTAAAACGTGGGATTCATTACGGTGATATAAATAACAAAAGCAAAGAAGACACGATGAATCCTGTTTTGGTGCCTATGCTCAGAACCACTGCTTCCAATTTTCATTTGTAAAGAAGATATTGGCATTCAAAGTCAAAGAAAAACTCAAAAGACAACACAGTTTAATCCGTTACAAGGGCAATCAATTGGTTTGTTAAAATGGAAAAGCATTAATTGATATTGAATTTGATTAAAGGCAATTCTTTTTCAGGACGTACATATATTTTTCCTCAGCAAACTGCAGAAAGGCAAGAATACCACATGGAAATAACAAAGCAATGGAAGAGAGAGAGAAACTGAGAGAATGAAAGCAACTTGTTTGCCGCTGATGATTCACTAATTTATAAAATCACCTACGAGATAGCTTATACGTCTTTGCTCAAACAAATTGGAGTGTTTTATATCAGTTCCAACATTGTAGTGGTCAACAAATCTCTGCTTCATACGGGTAGCTGCTTCAGCTGCATGAATAACCAAGGAAGCAAAATATAATAATAAATAAATAAAAATAAAGATAAAAGGATCCATTATTAAACCCAACAAATACAATTAGAATAAAGCATACTTTTTTGGAAGAATCAACATTGATGAGAAAGCAACACTATAAATAAAAATGGAAAGGAGGAATGTAGACCTGAAAATACACTACCATTCTGTGATGATGATGCTAGTGATTCCGATGAGCCATCTGCACCAGTATTTTTTATGGATTCACCTCCTCAGTGAATCCTAAGATTTCAACTCCCATGAAAATTTTGAATTCAACATCATGTCTCTCATCACCAGATGTTGATTGATGTTTCGAAGTCCAATAGAGTATGTCACTCAATGATAATATTCTCCCACCTTGACCACCAAACCTTAATGCTCCATCATTTGTCACGTATTGTCCTGTACGATGCACAAATTTGAGCCTAAATGTTCTAAAGAGAATAGAACAAACAAATATCAACAAACCACAGCATGATTGGATTTGATTCTTTATGCTGCTCTGTGAGTTGAATGTGATTCCAGGGTTACTGCTTCACCTCCAAACAATTCAGGCTAAACACATCCGCAATAAATGAATTATTCTCAGGGTTACTGCTTCACATCCAAACAGTTCAGCCTACCTATTGAAGGCTTTAATAATTGAAAGAGCCTCACTATCCATCTCAATATTATCTTCCTCCATCATTTTGAGGATATGGAAAGGTGGTTTGTTAGCAGAAAGGTGCATTCTAAGCAATATTTTATACAGCGATAAATTTGCAAGACTAAGACAGCGGATATCAGTAATATACTCGTTTGCATATTCAAAAGTTTGATGTTTCTCCATATACTCTGCAATGGCTAATACCGGTCCATGCGGTGGCCTCCAATCACAGTCTTTCAACATAGCCAAAGCTCTCTTCATAGCAACAATTGCCTTGTCCATTTTTTGGCTTTTAACAAATCCTTCGATGAGAATCTCCCAGGTCTTGTAGCTAGGACAACCACCCATCTCCAAAGTGTGGAGATGTAACGATTCAGCTTCTTCCATTAATCCATTCCGCACATATGCACCCAAAAGAACATTAGAGACTCTGATATCGTACTTCCGACAATTAGACTCCCATTCCGTGAAGATTCTCTTGGCTTGTACAATGTCCCCAAGCTTCACCAAGCATGTTAGAATGCAAATGTAATTGGCACAACTGATTCTTCCACCAACCGCCTTACTAGCTTCCCATAGCCGCAAGACTTCCTCCTTTTCCTTCAAAGAGGCATACAGTGTTATAAGGAAGAAGTAGCCAAGACGTTTACAAGTAGATAGTTTCTTTTCAGCACTTTTGAGAGCCAGAATGGCTTTCTCAGATTTTCCTGCTTTCATATAAACATTGGCTAAAGTAGCAAGACTGCTCCATCCCACTTCAACATTTGCATCATTTTGCATTAATCTAAAAACTGTCTCTGCTGCTGCTACGGCATATCCTTTTCCCTCACTACAAGCATTCATCCAAAGGTT
The DNA here is from genome assembly GCA_030441495.1 of Dalbergia oliveri. NCBI lineage: Eukaryota > Viridiplantae > Streptophyta > Magnoliopsida > Fabales > Fabaceae > Dalbergia > Dalbergia oliveri. The sequence goes on along the minus strand of JAMLFY010000013.1, from coordinate 20,282,187 downwards.
GTAGGACAGAACATTGCAGGGTATTCTATTTCGCTCCATTTGCTGGACAACAAGGGGTACCTTCCTGTACTCACACGTAGCTAGATACAATTTCATCATCTCGTTATAAGGGTGAGGGCTAACCACTAGCCCCAGTTCATAGAGCTTCACCATGAAAGTTTCAGCTTTACTGGTGTCCCTATCTCTTACATAGGCATGCAGAAGCGAGAGACAGGCAGCTTTCTTTGCAGCCGAGTTGGGTATACTGATAAAGTATTCTTCAGCTTCTGTTGGACCATAATTTTTAATGATTAATTCCAATTTCATAGCATGATCAGCTGGGGTCATACAGAAATCCTCCTGGTTTTTTTCCATCCAAATCATTACCTGTCCAAAACAAAATTTTCCCAGCAATGACCTGCTCATTAGAGACTGAGAGAACCCACATTGAGAAACAGTATATTAGGTGAAGCTATAACAAAAACATTTTAGCAGTACTGCAGCCACTCCAATAGACGATACAAAGAAAATAATTTATAAAAAACGTTTGAAGACATATTCATCATTCATGCTCAAAATCATAATTCAAAGGCACAATCACCATAAATCTAAAGCATAACTAATAACAAGTCAATAACAAGAGGCGTAACAAAATAAAAAAAAAAAAATTAGCAACAAAATCCTAAATAAGTTTAAGCCTTTGAGGCACAAACTAAGCATTCAACATATAAACAACAAACACAAGAAACAATTTTCATTTTTCTGTCATCTCCAAGATCTACCAAGTTCTCTTAATTATTGTTGCTTCCACAATGATGGAAGAAAGGAGTGAGAAAATCTGAGAAAATGAAAGAAAAAGTTTGATAGAATTGGCAGGGGACGGAATTCTGAGTGTTCTATTGAGATTTTCTCAACTGAATCGAATAATTTAGAGTGACAGTTTGCCAAATATCTGCCATGGCGCCACCATTTAAGACAATCATCATAGGGTGGGGCCAAAATCTGCCACACCATTTAACACAACACTACCATTGAACTACAATTATCTATCATAAAGATCATTTGTGTTAAATTTCATAAAAATTGAATATCAATAAAAATAGTATCATGTAAGTCTTATTGTTGTTCATTTTAAGCAAATATATATACAAAACAAAAAAATTATGCAGACTGGTTTTACATTAGTTTGAAATTTTATAAATATGCTCTATATGACGTGTATTTCTAATCCAATAGTAGATTTCATGAGAACTTGTACCAATAAAACGGCCTAACAGTAATTAAACCGGTAACTACGTCTTAACAATAAGCTGCTGTATCATTCATTCTCTACCACACCAGAACTATGGTTCAACTTTGAAGCACACAAGTTAAGTTGCAAGAGGATAAACCCAACCTCAAGCGCGTGGAGGTAGCGCCTCGATTTGACGAGGCTCCGAACAATTCGTCTGAGCTCGGAGTGCGAAAACCTGTTGCCTTGTTCCACAAAACCTTGAAGCGCGTGCAACGGACTACCTCGCGCGCGCGATTTGAGTATCCCCCGCGAGATTCGGTTCTTCGTGTTGTTGTTTCGTTCGTGCGCCTTCTCCTCCGTCGCGTGGAGCGCGGAAGCGCGTGGAGCTACTGCCGCGGGGCTGCTGCTGCACAGGCACAGGCTTCGAGCGCCGAACACAAAAGTGATTCTGCAAAATTTTTGAGCGTTTAAACATAAGAAGCGATTATTGGGAAAGGAAGATTTTCAGGGAGGGAGGGTTACTACCGTTTTATTGCGGTGGAGAGGAGGGAGCGGTTCGCCATCCAAAAGCTACGGAAGTCGTCGCTGATGAAGGAATGATGAATCTTTTGGATTATCAAACTGGCTCCGTTTCTTTGTGGATAAATTAAAGGACTTATTAATGTTTGCAGTGGGCATTAACCTAACAAATTATTTTAGCGTGGAGCAGTTCAGCTCAGCGTAGCATCTGAGTGCTTGTTTGAATATATACTCTCAGAAAGTATTTTTATTCAGACGACAATAAAGTGAAACATTAAAAGATATTTGGTTTTTATATGTGCTAGTCAAAACTCATTTTAAGGTGTGAAAGCATGAGTGATTTGTGAGATTTGTGTTGGCCGCTTGGGGCTTTTTTTATTTATTTAGTTGATATGATTTTTATATTAACTGCCAATAGCATATTGTTTTGTTTTCTTGTTTTGGTTATAGGATTTCATAAAGTGATTTTATTATGATTACCGGTGTAAAAGCATTTTAGCATCTATTTGATTTTCTCTTTCATTCTTTTTTTTTTTTTGTGTTTTCATGTATTGTAGGAAAAATACTGAAAATAATGAAATCCCATTTCCCTTTTTCTTTTCCTCTTTTTACACTTTTATTTGCAAAATTCTAAAACAAAAGCAAACAACAAAAACACGAGACGAAAATAAACAGGTCCTTAAATTTAAACTAATTAATCCGTTCAATTTCTTTTACCCCCAAGCCTGAACTCAATATCCCGAGCTTTCGATTCCCAAAGGGTTTACAAACTATATGGATATTATCAAGTGGGCAAGGCAATGTTTACAAACAGTCCTTCAATGACGGATATAAAGTCTAAAAGAAAACATGCTTCGATAATTAAGGTACTCATCACGACTTGAATATCACCTCCACATCGGTAATAAAGCATAGTAGAAGGGTATGCTTCAAGTGTTAATCTGCTTGCCCTGCATTAAGTCAGGATGGAGGGCCTATACACAATTGTTAAAGCGCACTATAATGTAGCAATTGTGGTTCACTCGGCATTATCAATATTATTATGTAAAAAGTCCAAAAGGAGTTTAAACTTGAAAGCTCTTTCAATTGCAAATATGTGAATATCGCCTAAAATGCTTCATTTGTAATCTTCCTATTGCACATCACGTATTTATCAATTAAGAATTGTAAAGTCTCGCCTATTTTCTTTGAAAACTTTGCTGTCTGTATTAATCCTAGGACCAAGTTTTACATTTAACAACCCACAGAGGTGGTTCTATTTTACAGGGTATAGTTAGAATGTAAGCAGTGAACCAGTCCTTCATATTTCTTTTCAAAACGATTAATGGTCAGCATCCAATGATTTTCCCGAACACATTGACAAAACAAAATCCATAAAGTTCACTACTAGGCAAAATTTGAATCCATAGTTATGCTCACTGGTATCACAGATGGCAAAGCAATATCAACTAGAAAAATAGATATGAATAGTCCCCATGAAACAAACAAAAAGTTTAACATAAGAAAACAAATATGGATGCCCGTGATATCTTCTTCTCTACTTGAGAGGAATGAACCTGGAGGAGTGAGTAGCACCAATACCAGGCCTTCCGTGCTTAACAGGCTTGTAAGAGATTGAGAATTCAGCCAGATAGTGGCCAATCATTTCTGGTTTAATTTCAACCTGGTTGAAGGTCTTCCCATTGTAAACACCAATGATGCTACCAATCATCTCCGGAACAATGATCATGTTGCGGAGGTGAGTCCTTACAGGCTCTGGCTTCTCACCAGGTGGGGCTTCCCGTTTCTGTCTCAACACAGCAGCATGATTAAAATTATGCGAAATATTTGGTACAAAACAGTATTCATACAATGTTAGTCTTTTTTCTCAACTTTGTGTTTCCCATCTTGGTTTCTGCTAAGGGATTCATATCATTGGTGCCACCTCATTTCATATAGGATCATAATGATGCTGTTTGTGCTGAATAGTACTGCTCTAAGTTAATGCACTGTTACCTTCCATAGTGACTAATGAAATAACTAAAATTTAGTTCAATGTGGGGCGGAAGAAAAATTATAATATAATGCAACCCAGAATCTTTGGAAATTTACACTCCAAATTATGAGCAGCAAGTAATATGATCAAAGCACAATCTTGAATGGACTAATATGATCAAAGCACTAAAATTAGTCAACATTATTGTTGTCACAAATGGACTAATCTTTGTAATACAACCAAACACTACTTAAGGACTACGAAAAAAGATTTACATAACTTCTCCATATAAACTATTTCCTCATTGCTCAACCATGAACACCTTCTACCAATTTCCCTATTCTTATTTCTTACATGCATTCTGCCATATAGTAAACTTATTTGTCGTACCTACTTAACAACAATATCACATGAACTATTTGGGTGTGCCCAAGCAAAAGATAATCAGCATGAAATTTTCTTACCACAGCAGCATGTAATTTTAGGCCATAAAATCACTTCAATAAAACAGCTTTTTCAAGTTAAGTTGAATTAGCATGGTGAGGTAAACACTTACTATGAATCAAATGATATCAAAGACTAATACTCTTTTAATCTCCAACTAGCATAATTATCAATAAAGTTCTCAATTTCTTATAAATAAGGGAAACCCAGAAAAATAATTAATTAATTACGAACAAGATAAAATCCCAGTGACAGCAGAACTGATAATTGAAACTCCCCAAACAAAATCAATTAAAGATTAATTATTATGTTTATAGTCCAAAAAATATACCAAATTACAGATTTGGTCTCTATAAAACTTTTTGTTTAGTTCCAATCCCCATTTACAAATGAGCATAAATGATCATTGAAAAACATAAGTTATTTTTTTTTGTCACTGTCACAAAGATCAATGAGTAATTAATTATGCACATTCTACAAAATTTTGACCTAAAACCAAACCACAAAAAAAAAAATTGCAACCGAATCCAAAATTGGTATATTCAAGGGACCAAAGTCATCCTTATGCCTTAAATAAATAAAAAAATAATCCTCATTCTAGCCATGCCAAGCACAGCGTAATCATAATCGAATATCAAGTTAAATCTACAACAACTACAACAACAACAAGAACTCACCGCCTTACGCAGCTTCTTGATGAGTGCCATAGGCTTGCGGGTCAAACCACGTTGAAACCTAAAATGGAAAAATAATAATAATAATCATAATAATAATAATCCAAACGCAAACACGTAAATGCAAATGTATATGTAAATGTAGATGCGAACGTGAGAGAAGAGAGGTTTATGTATTAAAAGCACAGAAACTTCAAAAATAGTCGAAATATGGGATACTTTACCGACAATTACTTTTACATACTCCTAATTTTACAAACCAAATTATATCTTCCATGCTTTCAATTTGATTTATGTCATAATCGCCATATCGTATTCGTGTCATACCGGATACTCGTATCAGTATTGGTGCAACATAGATATTGAAATACCTTCTGCGGGCACGAGCAGAGAAGAGCTTGACGAGCTCATCGGTGGACATGTCCAAGAGGGCATCGAGATCGACGCCTCTGAAGCTGAACTTCTTGAACGTCCTCTTCTTCAGCACTCCCGCCTCTGTTGTCTCCACATCCGCCTGAATGTTCAAACAACCAAACAACATAATAATAAACCCAATCAATCACAACAATGCCTCATAATCAAATCAAATAGTAATAATAATAATAATAATGAAAACAAAAAAAGAAATTCAAAGTGAGAGAATGGAGCTTCACCATTGTTGTAAATCTGTGACGCTGAGCTGCTGCTGCTGCTGGCTCGTGTGTGAGAGGATTGCTGGCTAGGGTTTCCGTTTGGGCGTGACGGCGACGTTTTATATGGATAAATCGCTACCGGGCCTGTAATGGAATATGGGTGTTGTGAATGATCCAGTTTTACTATTACTTGGTACTCATGGCCCAATCTTCGACTTTCGATCCAAAATGGGCCAACAAATTTTCCTTTTTCTCAGAAATATGTCATAACATATCATGTTCTTCCCAACCAAAAAATCAATAAAAAAAATCATATTCTTCATATTCTATGTGTGATTTTATATGTAAGCTTTGTTTGGCAGATAGTGTAAGGTTCAATAGGATAAAATTTGATAAAATTTTAATGTTATATATTATTTGATATGATATTGTATAAAATATTATATTTTATAAGGTGTTTTTTCATACTCTATAAATTTCAAAGATTTATACCTTTTAATTATTTGTAATTAAGAATGTGCTACATGTCTCAATACTCTAATTTATTAAAATATAGAAAATTAAAAGTTTAATTACAATCAATGAAAATAAAAAGCAAAGGGTACCAGTACCCTATGTGTGCCAAAAGCAAAACCTATTTTATATTATATAATATTATTTTTTTAACTAAGATATTAGGGGATATAAAGTGAGGAAGAGTCAAACTATCACCGCGTGCTTGCTTCTTGGGTTTAACGATTGTGAGCTGCACTTATACAATATTATCATTTGTTTATAGATAATTCTAACTATAGATAAATATTAATAAAAATAAAAAATATATTTTATTAATTATTTAAATATAGTTTTAAATTATATATTATTATTTCAAACTTTTTATTTATCATTTTTTTAATATTTTATAACTATTTGTTATTTCAATAAATTATAAAAATGTTGAAAAATCTCTTTCTTTTATATAATTCAACATTTTCAAGTATTTTAATTTCATTTTTTTAAATTTTAATTTAATAATAAATATGTTATTAAAATATTTTTATTATTAATCTTTACTATTATATATCACATATTATTTATTTATATTAATTTACTAGTATATAATTTATAATTTATTTTCATATTAAATGATTTACTTAGGTATTTATTTAATATTTTGTTTTATAATTACTTTATTTGTTATTTTTAATTAAATAAGAAAAATAAATCCTATACATTAAAAGCTAACAAGCCTTTATCCTACCTTATTGGATTAAATTATTCATCATTTTTAAAACAATAAATAACTTAACCATCAAACTTACCTTTTGCTCGTTGATCTTATAATACCTTATATAGTATGTCAAACATGCTGTAAAAGTAAAAAAATAAAAATGACTTTTTATATTTTGCATATAAAAATTTTCATTTTAATATTCTCAATTTAATATTTTTTATTATTCTTGTTTTCTTTCCAAAAACAAAATTTTTAAATTTTTAATTAATCCATGTCCTATTTTTTTGTACAAATTAAAAAGTTTTATACTATTTTTCCTAAAAAAATACTGATAATGACTCCATTGAAAATCTTTTAAATAAATTTTTTTAGTTGTATTTTTTGTCACGATGCATACTAGGTATGTTGTAACATAAGTGAGTTTTACTAAATCACAGGAGAAATCAATATATCTGAAAAAATTGTTACTTCAAAAAAAAATTAACACTCTGAAAAATCATAGTATTATTTGCATTTTCATAATATTAAAAGTTTAAAATGAAAAATAACACAATAAATATATTACCCAATTTAATCCAAATAACGAGTATTAAATAATAAATCATATCGTGAAAAGGAAAATCGTTTATAATATGATTATTCTAAGTGATGTTTTAGTTTTTTATTAATAGTATATTCAATATTACGAATTATTCATTGGACTAAGTTGGTGGGGCAAATGTCATTCAACCCGGCTAGGTATATATGAGCATTCTCATACGCTAGTTTTTAAAAGTCATCTTTTTCAAGCGAGTCATAACAAAAGCATGAGAGGTGAATCTATTTGTAAACACAAATATATTTAGGTAAAAAAAATATAATTTTATTTTTAAGTTTACTTATTTTCTTATTATTGTAATTTATTTTATTTTAATTTCAATTTTTTAAAAGTTAATAAACCCGTGTTAGAAATATATATAAAAAATAAAATAAACATGTCTTACTTGCTAACAGCATTAATAAAAATATTAATATCATGACAAAATCTTTTATATGAATATCAATTTAAAATCTCATATTTAAAAACGGACATAATGAGGTAATTTAAGCCAAAAGGGAAGTGAATCTATTTTCAACAAAGTTAATATTTCTAATTCATCCTTTCCTTTGGCGGAAAAAACAATTCATGCGCTATCATTGGCTAAATTAGGTTAAAATTATAAAAGTAATATTCTTATTGTGAAAAGGCATTGATGCGCAGTTAATTTATACTATAACAGCATCCACCCAAAAAAAACGAAAAAAAATTGCTGTAACAGCGCTGCATATATTAACAGTCTTTGATTCACTGCTTTTACTCAAGTAAAATAATAGGAAACAAATCCATAGGCATATGTATCTTTACATTTTTAACAACCAACATTTTCTAATATTCATGCACAGCTATCTCTATTTGTAATTGGCTAGCTTGTTTGGTAGGAAGTTTATTAAGCAACGATAGATCATATATATGTAAAATAATGAATCTCAAGTTTTATATATTAAAAAAAAAAAAGATTTCATTCCATATATAAAATTATGAACTTACCAAATCGACCTCCACCAACCCAATGTAAATAAATTATTTCTTGCAAGAAAAGCATCGCCTAACCATAAACCTCCTTTGCCCACCAGTGAAGAATTATCAACTTCATTCACCTATATATATACACCCTTTTTGTAACCAAAAAACATATATACACCCTTTTTCCCTAGAGGGAACCCCATCACATCAAACACCATGAGCTCCTCCTCCAACACCACCGACATGGACAACGATCTTCTCCTTAGGACTATGATGGGTTGGCTCTATGTTGATCCTCACAATGGCCCCTCGTTCTCTCAATCCAATGACGATGACAACAAAGTGGACAAGCACATTTTATCTTGGATTTACAAGGAGGAGGCTGAAATGGAAGAGGAAATAATCAAGATTATTCATAGCGACAATGGGATAGACATGCTCAAGCCCAACACAGGCATGTCTACTATCCAAGGTCACTCAATTTGTTTCACAATGACAGAGGGAAAGGACAGGATCGTAGGGAGTGGGAGTGGCACGGTTCATCGCGGGTTGATTGGAAATCGATATTCACCAAGTATACATATGGGTTTTACATCAGGAGCTTGTCACGAGGAGTTGTGTGATGTTGTTGATGCAAATTTGGAGGGAATGGGGTTGAGAATGTTTGGTGGTAATCATGTGAGCAATGGTCGAATTCTCATCAAAACAACATGAGTTCGGGCTCTTCGAGGTTTACTTAGAGATCCCTTTATTTATGAGTTGTTATTTAGAATAATTTCAACTGAGACACTACGTCAACTTATTTATCATTCACCATTAAAAATGATCCTATTAATGATAGATCGATAATAAACGAGTCGGTGTAGTGTCCAAGTAAAATGAGTATACTTGATATTTCTCTATAGTTTTTTGTTTCCTGTCTATGTGACGTGGATGATTTGGCGTATCGTTTTGGTGTGTGGTTGGTGGTGATGTGTGATGGTGTTGTAGCTTCTTTTGTTTTTTCAGGTTAATTTGGGGTGTTTCTTTTGTCTTTACCATGGTAATCCTTATTAATTTGTAGCGTGAGTGTTGTTATCTTTGCTCCTTTCTTAGGAGAGTTGAGCCTTATCCAACTATTAAAAATCACAAAGAAATCTCTTAGTTTAAATGATTGTCTTATTTCATAAAACATTCCATTGGATATCTTATTTTGTTGTTTATGTAATTAGTTTATCATTTTTCTTTTCTCATTTGCTATCGTCTCAAGAAATTTAAGTATGAAACGCTTTCAAGAATTCTATATATAAGTGGCACTTACACGATGAATGGAAAAAATATGAACATATGAGGTGTGGATGGATATAGATGAATATTGTATGCATGGATATGGATATGAGGTAGGTGTATTATATCTAGAAGAAAATATTGTATTTAACAATTAAATTTGATGCACAAATAATGTTGTGAAAAATTTTAGGAATGCACCTATTCAATAACAAAAGCAAGTATTTTCCACTCATATGTACAATTGAATAGGCATCACGAAAAGCACTCAAGGCAAAATAATATGGCGGAAAATTAAAGACATCAAAATTATCATTGTGGAAAAAACCCCCAAATGAAAGGGACAAATATTGATGAGGGACCTATGGTGGAAAAATAAAGACATTAAAATTATCATTGTGAAAAAAACCTCCAAATGAAAGGGACAAATATTGATGATGGAACCTAATCCAGTAAAATCCTTTCGCTATTGATAATGAGAATACAATTGTCCTCTTAATAGCGTTAGGAATCTCAACAATCAATAAAAATATCCCACCATATGGGCTTAACACAAATCTCCACAATGCGGGTATCACAAAACAACCAACAACAAAAGCAATACAATAATTAGACTATAGCAAAATATTAAGCTCAACGTCATGAACAACAAACTAAAATTTTATAAGAAACAAAAAATACCCATTTGATAATGAGTACAGGACATTGCTTTTTCCCATTTTCTTCTCCTCCATGGTGTTGTGCCTATCATCACCCACAATTTATTTTCTTTCTCTTAAATATTTTCTTCTTCTTTTTATCGTAGCATGCTTGAAGTCTTTACTTTTTTCTTATAAAAAAAAACTTTTACTTTGTGGGCCCATTTGGTAGGAAACTCATCCAAAAATCTCCCATTTCCATATTCAAGTAGTGATTTATTGCTCCACTAAGTATTTTCTTTCCCAAGAAATAAATTAAGTTCACTAGAGATAAAGTTTTGGTTATTAAATATCCAAACCATTATCATTAAAATGCATATTCTCAAGTGAAAGTAACTTCATCTATAGCACTTCACATATCTAATGGTACCGCCTCTATGTTCTTTGATTTAATTTGGAATTAAATGTTGGGATTTTATTGAGATGAATAGCATTCTATTCGTCACAAAATAACACAAACTTCACTTGATTGAGGCCTAACTCTTGTAGGACTTTTTGCATCACAAGAGTTCTTTAGAAGTTTCAATAATAATAATAATATATTCAAGTCTCAATGAAGACAATGCAACATATTTCTAGAGTTACATGTTAGCTTTGAAATGCTATCAAACTCCAAGACAAACCATCTACCATTATCTTCGTAATCTCAATTTTACAACCATCACCTTCCTCCACCATTCACCTCCTTTTCCGCCACCTTCCTTCCACTGCCATTTTTGTTTGCTTCAATTCCTGTTTTTCCCTTTTATTCAGTTTCATGATTTGTTTCAATTTGTTTTGGGGTTGTTATTGGGTCCTTGAACTTAATCATCCATGTCCACGGTCTAGCAAAATTTGATGACGCGCCTTGACCAATTTCTTGCCAGTTTGAAGATTTTTATGGTGGGCAATGGAGGGCTACCAAAGTACAGGAAGATGGTGGCAAAGAGAAGGTGATGGTCTTAGGAGCAAAGGAAAGCAACGGTGGAAGGAGCTCCTCTTTTTCTTTTCTTTGGGATTATCCAAGAAAATTCACCAATTGCATTGACCAATAAATGCTTTAGAACTTTAGCCTCTTGCCTCTTGTTAACTGATTTTCTTAATTGCAATTGTCATATGCCATTAGATAGCATGCATTATTAAGGTAATCAAACTAGAGTTTAAGTAAATTTGTGGAGCATTTGTAGACTAAGTCATAAACTCATATGAGTTTACCTAATATTTAAAAAATATATAAAATTAAGCATATATCCACAATAAAAGCATATATAAAACAATAAAAATCAAATAGAACATAAACTTCAAAATTAAGTATTGGTACATTATAACACCATAAATCCACAATAAAGCACACATAATGATAAATAACAAAGTACAATAACAACTTTTGCATTTGAGTTTGAGGATCCTATCCCTGACCTAATAATTTCAAACATCCTAAAATGTAGGCAACCATAAGTTACACACTAAATCTTACACAAATCAAAACAATCACCTCATAATTAAATTAAACTCAAAAAACAAAGATACAAAAAAGTAAATAATCAAAGTATCAAATTCAATTTTCAATTTCATATTCCAATATGAAGTCCAATTTCTAATTGCCATGAATGTAGAAGTTTTAGAACCCATACCTAAAAAATTGATAGTTTAAACACTGTCACAAACTTGGTGGTTAGTTTAGGTGTTTGGCTCCTTCATTAAACGGGGAACAACAACAATAACAAGGAACCAACAATGACAAATAGAGGAAAATGCAACCACAATAAAATGGTGTCATCACAATGACACCTATGGAGGATGAATGAGCAGTAAAAACGATGAGCAAAGGAGAGATAATGCATGAATGAAGTTGCACATGGCGTTGATGGGATTACGAATGGAGTGCAAGGAGGACGAACGGCAAAGCGAGGAGGAAGGATGGTGGCACGAGGACAAAGATAATAAACGGTGACACGAATGAGAGCCAGTGGAGAATGGGTTTGAGGTTCCAACGAATGCTGAAAGGGGTTGCAAATAGGGCGAAACACAACCCTAACATTTTAGGGATAGAGATGACAAAAATGACGTCGTTTCCTTACATAAAAATGACACCATTTTGGTTTCTAAAGAAGCGCAAGTAAACTCTTAAAAATTAGTGCTAAACTCGCGATTCTACAAAAGTTTAGCGGTTTACCTAATCCTACCTAATTTTACCTAGAAACGAGTCTGAGTGAGTAAGCTAAATTTTGTGGTTTGAGCTCATAAAGTCGAACGATTGTACGAGTTAACTCGCAATTTTGATAACCATGTGCATTATGCAACCAATAATGTTTTATTTGTTATATTTAATGACTGATATGGTTAGTTCTATTTGTATCGTTGTTTCCTTAAAAGTACATGTATTTAAAAGGTGTTTGAAATTGTTTTACTAGTAATCCATATAGATTGTAATACAACATGGAGCTAAATATGAACATTTATTTTGATCTTCATTTCTTTATTTTGTTGTGAACTGTATGTTGTAATTGTTACATTAGCTATATTTCTAGTTTTGCATGGATTCAACTTGAGGTCTTTTTGAATGAGTTTATGTACCTAATTTATTAGATTGAGTGAAGGCTTGCTGCTAAAATTAGCATTTTATGTTTCTATGTTTGACTTCTCTAATGTTTCTGCTTTTTCAATTGACGGGCATAGGTGATGATTTTCACCCTAAAGAAGTTTCAAATTCAAAATAGTGCATGCAAAGGCCGGTGCGACAATTCACTATCATTGTTACGTGTAGGGTTATTCAGGGTTTGATTAAGCCTGTGAACCAACCAACCCAAACACAAAATAATTTCATTGGTCACAGGTCTATTAGGTAGAACCCAATAAATCCATCTATTTATTGGGTTGAGTAATGGGTTTAATAATAATACCCATTACTTGACATGAAAACCCAATCTCTCAATTTTTAACAAACAAATATTTTGGTTTTATTCTTCTTCCCTTAGTGCCTTCTTTCATGAAAAAAATCCTACCCTAGGTTACCTACTTAACATCCAAAGTGCCGTCCTCTTTCAGTCGCTTATCTCCAATTTGGTCACCTTTTCGTTGACATGCGACACCATCTATTCCGTTCACAATCTGAACCCATTCTCCATGGGTTTCATTGTTGTTCCTCTTCATCTATAGTTATCTCTAATTAAATCTTCATCCTAGAAGGTTGCATCATACACATGAATTTTGAATTGTTTTCTTCAGAGAACAACCTATCTTTGTTTCAAGTGATGTGTGTTTTACTTTGCTTATTGTATCAAGAAATTGAAAGAATTCATCTAAGGTAAGTTCCTCTTGATATCTAATCAATTTCTTGAATCAGGGGCTGAGCTACATAGTTTTTCTAGGAAGGGCCAATATTTAACACAATTAATTTCACATAAAGAATAGATATGTCTTATATTTGTATTTTTATTAAAAAATTTAAATAAAAATCATGAAATAAATGTTTGACAATCAAAGCTCAAAAAATTACACACACACACACACATATATATATATATACACATATAACATATTATTTATTACAATAATTAAACATCTAGTTAAAAAATTTAATTAGAATCATACAAATAAATTTTTTTGGAGGGGAGCCAAATTAAAAAAAATTATCAAAATTATTAAAAAATTAGAAATTCTAGGGTGGCCGTTGCCCCCTGCCTATAAGGAGGCTCTGCCCATGTCTTGAATTTTTGTCATTGTTATCTACGCTTCCAAGAACAAATTTATTGGGGTTTAGTAGGGAGGATTTTTAACCCAAGTCTTGTCCTTATCAAAAGTGTGTGTCTGGTTTCAGGATCTTTATCTCATTCGGGTTCCGCATTAGATGTAGTTAAAGTGACATCTATAGGATTGCTAATTTTGACCCAATAATAAGCATTTGATCCAACAAAGTAATATCAAAGTTGAGATCATGAGTTTGATTTCTAATTTTCTATAAAGGCACAAACTATATACTATTATGTGCTAAGAGAGGATGTTACCTTGACTTCATTGTATTGCACTAGATCCAGTACAACTGTGATGCTAACATGAACCTTTAACTATACAAGCTTCATCCTATCATCGAGATAATGTACAGAGATGGGATGTACACTAACATGCACTTAGCCATGTTTTTCTTGGTCTAAACACTTATTGGCCGATCTAGAAAATCGATTCGACAAGTTTATCTGGTCACAATAAATAGAGAAGTGAGTCCAGGATGTTAGTCCCATGAGGAGACTGAAATCAAGTATGAGTTCATTTAGGCAAAATATTATTTGAGCAACCAAAAAATAGAGAACTAATAATAACTAAGCCAAACAAAATTTAAAAGTATAAAATAACGAGTAGTGATCGATAACACCCAAGTGCTAGGCTATGATTTCATTTAAGTTCTTAGATTTTGCAATACTTGCTGTTAATTTAATTTTTTAATCAATGCAATTGCTAATTGAATTTCTCAAAATTAATAATAATTTCATTTTTAAGAATATTCTAAATCAATCCTAAGAATGAAAAATAATAATTTCTATTGCCACTCAAATAAGTATTCCTATTCCTAAAATTCTACTTAGTTTAGAGAAATTATCTTTTTAGGACAAATTGAAACAACTAATGCACAAATATAGGGTATGGGAGAAGATTTCCATTCCTTTGGCATGCAAAAATATCAAAACTATAATACAAGCAAGACCGTGACTAATATTTGGTGTTGGTCTCGGACTTGAGCATATATCATGTCAATAGTGCAAAAAAAACGAGCATATATCATGCTAGTATCTTCTTGGCTCCCAGATTCATTAGTCATCGACACTTAAGACAGAGTGTCATTTAACAGTGACCTCTTTCAATCTTAGCCAATGCTTCGAAATCTCTAACTAACATCATAATATATAAAATCACATAAACAAATAAACATATATTAATTAAACATTACTTTCATATTTAACAGAACAAAGGCCAACAAATTTTAAAAGGTATTATGAGATTACACAAATTCTTTTGCATCTTTGATTCACCCTTTAAGAGGAGTCTATTCAATTGTCTAAAGCACGGATGAAGTAGGAGTTAATCACGTTTTCGTTAAGAGTTTAAACCATATTAAGATGGGATAGTCATAATTTGGACTACGAACTTCTTGGTGGAGCTACTTAAGACTCAACCTTGGATATTTTTCCTATGAAAATCTATGAGGTCATATTTAAGTGAACATGAAATATGCTTCTTTGACAATAACAACGTGTCCTCAATCCTCATCCATCATCCAAAAATATGACCAGAAGTTGCAATGATAACTTCTATTTCATTGAATTCATATCTGAATAATAATATAAGGAAAGATTACTTAATGATGAACATAACTCTATTAGTCCTTGGTGGGCGTCTTAGCCATGAGATAAGACGGCTCGCATACATATTAATTTGATTTTCAACTATGCAGAGAGAGAGCGCTAATGAGTTGTCCAAATAAACGGTGAGTCTCTGTAAATTGTCAATCCAAAGCAATATTTAATCCTATGAACTTTGCTCGAGTTGCCTTTGGTAGCGTGTGTCACTACTAGCACATGTTTTTTCACGTGGAAATTAAAAGCTGATGTAACAAATATGGTAGAAGACCAAAGTCTGATACCTAAAAGCAAAATTACCGTGATAAAGGTAAAATTTAAACCAATCATTTCAGTCATGTTGTGCGGTAAGGACAACGAAAATATACAAGACAAGTAGACAAGCATACACCTAGCAAACAAGAGTTGGTTACTGATGATCTGTATAACTGTGCAAGTGAATTTGTGTAGATTGCTGTTATTTATATTACACATGACGTTTATTTCTTGCATAAGATTGTATATTCTTTTGTCGCTCCAAAAGAGATTTATAAACAATAATATCAAATACAAATTCATATACAAACAACCTATGTCACCAATCCCTAGATACATTAACTTGTCACATTCACATTCAGGTGAAACATAAACTAAGGATAATTATTATGTGTGTTATATATTTGGATCAAACTACTACACATGATACATATATTTGTAACATTCTAGCATGAATTTAATCAAATGAGTGAGAAGTAGGGAACAAACTTGCTTAACATCCAATCTACAGAGTTCTGCAGAACAAAGTAGTTACTTGCACTTTAAAACACCAACACGAGAAGGAAAACCTTAATGTGACCACTAATGTTTAGGACTAAACATAAGTTGACATTAAACACCATATGTTCGTTACATTGTTACAACAATGGATCTGTGAAAATGAATGAGAATTCAACGTGTAATAATGAGAAACAGCACATTGACTAGACTCAACACGTACCAACACAAGGTCTATGGCAAGACTTGTTCAACCTCAGCGACATTCAAAGCAATTGTTCCATATTCAAATCTCAATGAATTTCCATGATTCCTGATGCAATAGAATCCTATGTTAACCTATTACCACAATGTGTGAATTGATCTTACAAACAATCAAAGCATTGCCCTGAATTTCTCAAAAACCACGATAACATCACCGGAAACACTAGCAATGACCATTGTGCCTTCAAAACCAAATTTCTCCAAAATTACCAACCATTCAACACGCTCAAATACTCATTAGAAAGCTCATAAAAAAACCTACAAGACTCAAAAAACCCCATTCAAATCCATCAACTATATCTCATGTTACGCCAAGATCAATCGAGCTTAAAAACACACCCAAACCAACCAATAGCACCCCCAAACCCCCCTGAACATTCCATCCAAGCCAACCCAACGAGGCATTTTTAACCGTCGATGAACCCTCATCTAAGGGCTCACATTAAACTCAGACAAGCCTTCGATCCGTGTAAGGTACCACTGGACCAATCAAAATCCAGTATTTGGATATCGTTCTACACACTCTATACTATATAAACCATCAAAATTTCCATCATTTTTCATCACATCAAAGCATTATTCCTAGTACCACCAACGTCCTTTCACAGACACATTAGACCCATTCCTTCGTCAATCCCCAAATTGTTCCCAATTCCACCATCCAAATCCAATTTCCAATTCCATCCCTAGCCCTAAGCCCATTCTTTTTTCCTTATTTTTTGTTTTCTCATCCCCAATTTTGACCATGTCGACGGAAGAGCCCACTGTTGTAGCGGAAACCGCACCGAACCCGAATCCGAACTCGAGCCAACCAACGCCGAGCCTTCAAAAGAAGAGACAAACGAACCGGAGCCTGAAGCAGACACCAAGGCTAAGAAAACAAGGAACCCAAACCTAGAAAAGCCTCATCCAAGCCTAGAAACCCTCCCACTCATCCTCCATACGAAGAGGTTCGGATTCGATTCAATGCAAATTTCTTCAATTTTTCTCTCAGTAAATCTCGATTTGAATCATAAAAGTGGATCTAATTATGGATTTGATTGATTTGTGTTTTTTTTAATTATTATTTTGTTTTTGTTATTCTGCAGATGATTAAGGATGCGATTGTGACCTTGAAGGAGAAGACAGGTTCGAGCCAATACGCGATCCAGAAGTTCGTCGAGGAGAAGCACAAGCAGCTTCCACCGAACTTCAGGAAGCTATTGTTGTTCCATTTGAAGAAGCTCGTAGCTTCTGGAAAGCTCGTTAAGGTTAAGAACTCTTATAAGCTTCCAGCAGCGAAGTCGCCAGCTGCGACATCAACAAAGAAAAAGCCCAAGCCCGCTGCTGTTAACCAAACCCAAGCCCAAGCCCAAACAGGCTTCTAAGGCTAAGGTTACAAAAGCTAAAAAACCCGCATCTTCAGCTAAATCAGCTGCCGCTAAGTCAAAGCCCAAGCCTAAGACCAAAGTTGTGGCTAAACCTAAGGCTGCAGCAAAGCCCAGAGCTAGTGCAGCAGAGCCCAGAGCTGCTGCTGCTAAGCCCAAAGCGAAGCCCAAGACAGCTGCTAGGCCTCCGGTGAAGGCTTCAAGGACGTCGACGAGGACATCGCCGGGGAAGAAGGCCCCTGCTGCGAAGCCCGCGGCGAAGAGGGCCGCGACGGGAAGAAGGCACCGAAGAAGGCTGCGACGGCGGCGAAGAAGGCGCCTTTGAAGAGGGCCACGACGGTGAAGAAGGCGCCGAAGAGGGCTACGACGGCGAAGAGATCGTTGAAGTGAGGGGAAGGCCCTAGTGGGCTTTTGTTGAAACGATAGTGTTGTAAATGTTTCTTTTTAGTTCCAAAGTTTGAAGATCCATAGATGTTCCAGTTCCTATAACATGAAATTTGATCATTTTTTTTTTCTTTTTTTTATCTTTTTAATGTTGATTAATGAGTTTAATCATAAATGCAGCCTAGAATTTGACCTTTTTGTTGCATTGTAATGTCATGTTTCACTCTATATATATATATATTCCTTTGTTTTCTTAATTTCTCAAATTTTAATTTATTTTATTTTAAAATACTTATTTATTTACCATATTAATTATTCATTTTATACTGATGTTATTTTAGATTTAATTTCTATATTCTATATGAAATAATATAAAATTATTTAGCATCCATTCATATATTATATTATAAGTTATGATGGTTAATTTATATATTTATTATTTAAAAAAGTATTTTGATTGAATAATAATACAACTAAAATTATTTTATATTGTTAATATAATAAAATGAAACTCTTATTTTTAATGTAATAAACTGTTTTGATTTATTTTATTAATTATTTAATTATGTTTAATAGGATTATTTTATTTAATTATTTAATATTATATTATTATTTAATATATATTTATTATTTTCTTGATATATGTATCTTTTAAACTGCTAAAGTGAAACAATATATGTTAAGAAAATAATAAATAAATTTTAATAATATAACATTGTGCAGATGAATAAGATTGTCCTATTAAAAAAAATTCTCCAATTAGTATAATTAATGGAATTAATTATGATTAATTATGCTAATATTAGTAAATATAATATTCCTTTGATATTAAAAATGGAAAATTCTCAAATAGAGCAAAAGGGGAAGTAGTATTTTCGACTTGATGCAGGAGAATATGCAGCATTACAATGGAATGAATGCAGTTGTGATGGTTGGCTTTCATGAGTTCATTGTCGTACCCATTGAGTCATGAAAATTTAATAGTGTATAAAAGGTTGTTGTTGCTGCTGCAATTTGTGGCTTTTTTACAAAAAGAAAAAAATTATTTACGTTCTCCATCTGATTTGATATTTTTTACCTATATACACCATTTTTGAATTATAGTAATATGGTTTATAGATAAACAAAATATCTTATAAAATGTTTAACTATCAACGTTTTGCATAATAACACGTTAAACAGTACAACATATTAACATAACGCGTGGCAGAGATAAATCAATTAGCTGCTGGCCATATTATAGGTGAAAAAAATGTTTGGTTGCTACGTATTATAGGTAAAAAAAATGTTTGGTAGCTAGACGTTTTATGTGACAACGACCCCTGCCCAACTATTAGCTGGAATGAGCCTTATAAAACTACTCAAACGAATGAATACTGGGTCAAAGTAGGTGTGAGGAAAAATTATTTGTTGTGTGCGGAGTGAGTGTGAAAAAAAAAGACAAGGAGGTCTTTTATGATTATTTATTACAACTATGAGAATTGAAAACTCGCAAGATGAAGTCCAATTTTATAGTCAAAATCCACTACTTTTATACGTTCATCTATGATGCTTTTTGCTTAATGTCAAAATTTTTCACAAGTTACATGAAGGAAATAAGGAAATAATTCAAATGGTCTATCTCAATATTAATTGGTCAATGTGCGGTTTGGTATGGAAGTTGTAGTATTGAAGTGACGATGACTTAAGGATGATGTTTGATTATCATTGCAATTTCCTTAACTTCATATTATGGAGGTATTCGTAGCTTCAGAGAGTCCAGATTAAGCTTTGAAATTAGTTTAAGCATTTGATGGGTTGTCTTTGCTTAGCCTTCTAAATTATTTCGATAGCAAAAGTGGTAAATGAAAACCTTGAAAAAGTAAGTTCGGAAAATGGATGAGTGGCCCATGTAGGATTATCAAAGGAAACGGGAAGCGCATCGTCCGACACGGAAGGAAAAATAGAACCTTCATTGTTTTGATTACCTGGAAGGACAGTGACCGAAGCTTCACGATCGGTATATTCCGCTCTTGAGAGATCTTCAGACTATCTCTCTAGGGATGGTGGCTGTGTGGCACCGTCAGATGATGAACGCTGCTCAGGTGTCTGTTCTGATGAAAAAAACTTACTGGCACAAGGGTGAAAAGATTAGTTTATATATGCTGTGAAGTCCAAGAACCCCAGCCACATGGGCCATATTGTTCTTGGGCTTTAATCTCACTAAAGTCTTATTGGACTAAGTGACTAAAGAGCATATAACCCAACAATCTCCCACTTGCTCTTTAAGATACAAACTTGAGTTCATAAACCCAAGACCATGTATCCCATAAGCCATCATTATCTGATAATATACCCTATCCCTTATCTCAAGCTAGCCTGGGATCTACCATTTGTCATCTATCAAGGCTCCTGAAATCTAAGAAGATTATCTAATTAATGCTCTCCACTAAAAGCCCGAACGTGAACTCCAAGAATAATGACATTTATAACATGAATATGTATCGCCCTTTATAGAATGTCTATAATTGATTGACTAGTTTTCTATTACCCAATCAATTATTTATTTCCTTGACTGTGATAGTTTCTCTAATGGATTACATGCATTGGCCATGTCTTCAATATCCAAGTACCGAAACATATCAAGGGGACATTTCCTATAAATTCCATGTTGTTTATCTCATAAACACCAATAACCAAATAGTTTCAATCCCAAAATACCGAGTTATTGGCCATCAATAGTTGAACCTCACCGTTGGTAAATCAAAGAATGAAAACTATTCGACTACCTATTTAAAATAAACTCAGGATTAAGAGCAACCATAACTATAGTTATCTGGAGATTTGATTCCTTATGAAGAAAGAACAACCTTAATCAAATATCTCCTTGATCCATTCAATGTAAGTATTAACTCACACCAATATTTAAAATGATTCTGACAAAATCATTTCATAAATATTGCAGCCTAAAAAAATGCCCAACTTTATTTAATAGCTGTGAACCTATTCATCAATTGTGAGAACCTATGACCATGTCCTCCATGAACGTATCCATATGATCATATACTTCAAATTGATCCGAACCTTCGTGTTTGTAAATAGTGTGCGGAATAAATGAATAATACCTCATTTATAACATTCAGAAAAAAATACAATGTCATAATGTCTTGCTCAAAAGGCACAAAATAACAAAGTGAAATAACAACTTCCTAAAGCTATAGCAAATCTGGAATCCTCCTAAGACCCATAGATGTAACATGCCTCTCGAACACGTTCAGGCAAACTCTTAGTAAAAGGGTCAGCAAGGTTCTCGTCTGATGCTATCTTGACTACCACTGTATCTCCTCTTTCAATTATATCTCGGATCAAGTGGTACTTCCTCTCTATGTGCTTTTGTCTTTTGTGACACCTTGGTTCCTTGGACTGCTACTGCCCACTGTCATCACAGGAAGTGTGATGGGACGACTAACACTGGTATCACTTGAAGATCCGTTAGGAACTTCTTTAACCATGCGGCTTCCTTTGGCTTCAAGCGGCTACATACTCAGCCTCTGTGGTAGAGTCAGACCACATGATTGTTTGACACTCCTCCAACAAATGGCCCCGCCATTAAGAGTGAACACATACCCAGAGGTGGATTTTCTTGAGTCAATGTCTCCTTGGAAATCTGAGTTTGTATAACCAATGGTTTCAAGACTCCCACTAGAATAGACCAACATATAATCTCTCGTTCTCCTAAGGTACTTGAGTATATGTTTAACCGCTATCCATGTTCTCCAGGATTAGATTGGTATCGATTACTACTCCCACGCATAGCAAATCTTCCCTGGTGCACGCATAGCATACATAAGGCTACCTACTGCGAGCGTAAGGTATCCTACTCATGCGTTTCTCTCTAGGAGTTTTAGGAGAATGCTCCTTAGAGAGATGAATCCCATGCCTGAAGGGTAAAATTCCCTTCTTGGAATTCTCCATGCTGAACCTGGCAAGTATTTTGTCGATGTAATTAGCCTTAGATAATGCCAATACCCTATTCTTCCGTTCTACAAGAGCTTAATACCAAGAATATAATTGGCTTCCCCCAGGTCCTTCATATCAAAATGCTTGCTCAGCCAGGTCTTTATGCCTAATAATACCTCCATATCATTTCCGATAAGGAGTATATCATCCACATAAAGTACCAGAAAAATCTGCGTTTCCTTGGATCCTTTTATACACACACGGCTCATCAGGACTTTTCTCAAAACCATAAGACTTAATGGCTTGATCAAACCTGATGTTCCATGATCTGGACGCTTGCTTAAGTCCATAAATGGACCTTTGCAACTTGCATACCATGTTTTCTTGCCCTTTGGCTATGAACCCTTTTGGTTGCTGCATATAGATATCCTCTTCCAAATTTCCATTTAGAAAAGCAGTTTGACATCCATTTGCCAAATCTCATAATCAAGATTTGCGACAGCTGAAGAGAATCCGGATGGACTTGAGCATGGCAACCGGCGAAAAGGTTTCTTCATAATCCACACCTTCTATTTGGGTGTACCCTTTCGCCACCAATCTAGCTTTGAAGGTTTCAACCTTCCCGTCCAATCCTCTCTTTCTCTTGTAGATCCACTTACACCCAATGGGTCTTACCCTTTTGGTGCATCTACAAGAGACCAAATGAGTTGGAATACAAAGAATCCATTTCACGATTCATAGCCTCAAGCCATTCCTGAGCATCAACATCCCTAGTGCCTCGTCATAACTCGTGGGATCATCATCTTCTTCAATGATGACATCCTTAGACGATTCACCCAACAAGAGAAATCTTGCGGGTTTACGAATCACTCTCCCACTATGAGTTTGCCGCACTTGTTGTTGTGCATTTACAGGGGGATCAATTCTAGATGAGGACCCTCATTAAGAGGATTAACCAATTCATGATTTTGTTGTTCTTCCAAAGCGGTACTGCACTCTCCAGGTTCCACTTGTTGATCATCATGCTGAACTTTGGTTCTGTTTCTGGTTCCTGTGTGTGTTCAACATCAGGTATATTTTCCTCTTTGAACAACCAGGAACAAAAGCTGAACCGCCTGAGGTTGAGGTGAAACTTGATCTGAGACTAGCTCATCAAGAATAACCTTACTCCTAGGCTTATAATTTGCCATATAGTCCTCCTCTAAGAAAGTTGCATGTGTGCTCACTATGACCTTCTTTTCCTTCGGACTATAAAACAACCAACCTCTGGTTCCTTTAGGATAGCCTATAAATATGCATACTTCTCTACGAGTCCATCTTATTTGGCTTCGGTTGTAAGACATGTGCCGAGCACCCCAAACCCGAATATGGTTCAAGGTGGGCTTACACCCTTTCCATAATTCTATTGGTGTCTTTGAACCAACTTGGACGGAGCTAAGTTCAATAGGTACATAGCAGTTTCTAAGGCATATCCCAGAATGAACAAAGAGATGAATGACTGAGCATAGATCTTGCCATTTCTAAAAGGGTTCTATTTCTCCTTCAGCAACTCCATTTGGGTGTGTCCCTGAGAAGATAATTGTGAAACTATCCCCTCTTTGGTCAGGTAAGACCTGAACTCTCCAGATAGTATTCACCCTCGTAAATCGAAGAGTCTTAATTTGAACACCAAGATGCTTCTCCTAAGCCTTGAACTCTTGGAATTTTCCAAAAGCTTCAGACTTGTGACGCCAGGTACACATGTCCAAATCTAGAGTAATCATCAAAATGTGATAAAATACTGAGACCGCCTTGGCCTGGACATTTATTGGTCCACATACATCAGTATGTACCAATTCCAGTGAAGTGTGGCACGATTTCCCTTGGCCTTGAAAGATCTCTTAGTCATTTTACCCTCTAAACAAGATTCACAAACTGGTAACGGTTCAAAGTTCAGGGATTTTAAAATCCCACTATTGACCAAACCTTGTATCCTGTTAGAGTTAATATGACCCAATCTCAAATGCCAAAGATAAGTTTCATTGAAAACTTTTCTTTTCTTTGATGAATGAACATGCTCAACATCTCCTAATTCAACATGATTAATTTCACACAGGACTAAGGAAATAAAGACCATTAAACATTACAGGAACAAATAAAAGAAGATGGACTTCTTATTGAAACTGAGGAATTAAACTGAACTGTCAAACCATGTTTAACTAAACAACTAACAGAAATTAAATTCCTCTGAAAATCGGAATATATAAACAGTCTTCTAAAACCAAAGTTCTGCAATTATCAAAAGATAAAATAACTTGTCCCACTGCTAGTGCAGACACAAGCTCCCCATTTCCAAGCTTCAAAACTCTTTGTCCTTCACTTACAGGCAAGCTATGTTTGAACCACTGCAAAGAGTAACAAACATGGTTAGTGGCTCCTGAATCAATGATCCATTTATCATTGTAATTCTCCACTAAACAAGCCTCAATCACATGTAAATTACCCATACCTGGTTTATTCATACGTGGGCAATTTTTCTTCCAATGCCCTTTTGTCCGCACTTGAAGCACTTGCCTTTTGGCTGCTTCATTGCCTGGTTTGGCAACTGGAACTCCTGATTCTTCTTTCTTGTTTTTGTTCCTTCCCTTGGGTTTCCCCTTAGGTTTCACAAACTCTCACCAGCAAAAAATGCACTGCCCTACTGACTAAGGGTTCACATTTCAAGCTCATGCATCACGTAAGGTCAAGATTCATCTTATTCATATTATAATTCATCTTGAACTGATTTGAAGTATTCAGGGCTGATTGCAAGAGAAGGTCAACTTTTACTTCTTGTTCAAATGACCCCATGGTCTTCAGCCTTCTGAAGTTTGCTATCATTGTCAGACAATGATCCCGCACACTTCCTCCAACATCACCGTCTTGGTGACTACATTCAGCGCATTCTGCCCAGAGCCAGACGTAGCAAACATGCCATCAAGAGTCTGGAGCATGTTTGCTCCACTCTCAATCATGCTCACTTGCTCCTGAAGGTGAAGCGAGACGGCTAAAATATAGGCGAAACTCCACATTTGCCTTCTCCCATTTTTCCTTCTCCTGAAAACGTGCCTTTGTTGCCTCAGGCGCATCTTCGGCGTGCGCTGGCATAGGGGTAGTTAGAACAAAGTTGAGCTTTTCATATTGAAGAACAATATCCAAATTAGTTTTCCATTGTTTGTAGTTTGTACCATCCATAGGTTTTTGGCTCAAGATAGTAGCTAAAGGATTGAATGAAGACATTTTTCTAAAACAATGAAAAAACACACTAATTACAAACTAGAATAACAACAAACAGATATAGCGCTAGTAGATTCTAATAACTACTACTTGTTTATTGTGTAACAATCCATTAGTTATCTTTACAAGGCTTACGATGGGCAAGATACTTGTAAAACTAATATTGTTATTTTGGGCCTTCAGTTCCATTGCAGAGCCTCGATGGGAGGGTTAACAATTTTACCAAAGTTGAATGTATTTAACCATTGTTTACTTTCAAAATTATCTTTAGTGTCTAAGTGTTGCCGACGATGGGCCGTACAAAACTTTACTAAAATTTTGAAAAAATATTAAGGTTTAATCTAGCGAAATCCGATTATCCTTATCCGATGGGGCTTAAGCGATAACCATTTCACTAATAAACCCACAATTGGAGCCCAAGGTTTAAATACTTTTTAAGTTTAGAATTTTCCAATTTCCAAAAAAAATGTTTCATTCGAAAATAATTTTTGTTTGATTTCAAAAACTATGTAAGTAGGTGTAGCCGATGAACGTGCATCACCTAACTTAACGTAATTTTGAAAACATTAAGGTCCTAAAATTGGTCACTTTACGGGTGTGTGCTCACACAATCATGATACATGATTGTTGTATGCAGCGTGTGTTATTCCATGACCATTTTAGAAAACCCACAAAATTATATTTTCAAGAAACAATTTTCTCTTAGGAAATTATCTGGATTATTTGTCTAGATTTTAATTCCACAATAAATTAATCCCATTATTAATCTTGATTTCTTACCGAAAATCATAATAATTGATAATTAATCTAGTGGATAACTTAAAATTTAATAATCGCGCATAATAACTATATACTAGTCGTATCATGACAAAAGTTATTATGCATATATGACATGTGATTATGCAACAATATGGCACCATCCTATTCTATATGGCATGTTATTACAAACATCATGTTAATCGCACATATAATTCATACAATTCAATAAAAGCAATAAATAATTAAACAAATAACTTTAATCCATGGTTTTCCTAAAAAAAAAAATATTACAACTTTGGAATTCCTCTTCGTCCATAATATTGCCTCAAGCCCCTTTAGGGTATCCATGGGCCCAAAAGCCCAAAAAACCCAATCCTTGGCGAGAAACCCTAGGACACGAAAGGAACCCTAGCCGTTAGGAGCGCCGTCATCTGATTCGTCTCACAAAACTCTAGGGAAGGACCGCCATGAGGGACGAGAACGCCGCCAAACACCCGGGTGTCCCACGCGCCCTCACGCGCGGTCCACCCGGCGTGAAGGCCATCTCAGCCGCTTGTGGCGGCGCGTGGCGGCGCGTCCGGCATCCCTGCCTCGGCCACCCATCACTTTGTTCGTCTTCCGTCTCTTCCAACCATATATGGATCATCCAATTCTGAGATCCAGAGGTCCAAAAAGTCTCTGTGTTGATTGCTCATCTTTTCGTTTCTCGATCTTGAACTTTTAAAATTCAAAATACATAGGAAAATGCGAAAAACATAAAATAAAGCAAGGAGGAAACCTAATCATATGGGATTAGCCTCCTTGTTACAAACCAAGAGAAACACAAGAGAATCTAACCATGGATTAAAGCGATTAACCGATTAAAATTAAGACTTTTACCGAATATGAACTATAAGCGAATAAATAACATGAAATAAATAACAAATACAGAAAAATAAGGTGCCATATTTTTCAAAAAAAACGAAATAAATCACATGAAATATAAATTAATATCAAAACTTGTTCTTTCATCGGGCTCTGATACCAATTGTAGGATTATCAACAGAAACGCGGAAGCGCATCGTACACGCACGTAGGAAAAATAGAACCTTCATTGTTTTGATTACCTGGAAGGACAGTAACCGAAAGCTTCACGATCGGTAGTATTCCGCTCTTGATAGATCTTCCAGACTATCTCTTGGGGATGGCGTGGCTGTGTAGGCAACGTTCAGATGATGAACGTCTCTAGGGTGTCTGTTTGATGAAAAACACTTAGTGAGGCACAAGGTAAAAGATTAGTTTATATATGCTGAAAAGTCCAAGACCTAACCCTAAGCCACATGGGCCATATTGTTCTGGGCTTTAATCTCATAAAGTCTTATTGGACTTAAGTGACTAAAAAGCATATAACCCAACAGCCCCCCTTAAAGAGAACTGCGTGAGGTTGGTAGAGATTCCACTTTATGGTCCAATTACCGGTATAAGTCTTATAAAGAGCTCAGTTCTAAAGAAGCGAACGACGGTAAAATTTTATTTTCAGTATTATTTGTTAATTATTTTTTGTAACTTATGTGATTAGGTTTTTAGTATTGTTTAAGGTCTGAATTGTTTATTATTTTTTGATGAAGTATGTGGGTACTCGCTTCCATAACGAAAATAATTTGCTATATTTTTCAATTTTTTTTGTTATGTTAATGTTTAATATTGTTTAAATCATTAATTATGAAGTAGTTAAATGTCTTTTTTATTTTAGTTGTTAAGGAAATAATTTAAATTCTTGTACATGAAATAGTGTTATTAATTTTTACATGAACTATGTGGTTAGTTTACTATTCAATACAATTGATTGATTATTTAGGTTGAATATTATGATATGTTGATTATACTTGAAACTCATTAGTGTCATACAAAGATAATGATGATGAGATAATACCTGCTAGCTAGATTCGACCTTTGACATAGTCTGTTGTGCAATCCAAAAGTCAACAGATTGACCATTATTCAAGTTTGAATATGAAAGCAACACAAGTGACAATGGATGTAGGGTTCAAGGGCATTGCCAAAAAAAAAAAATATTATTATAAAACCTTTAACCTTAAACTACATCAAACTAAAATTACAAACTAATATTAAATTTGTATAATCTAAATAAAGTTAGCTGAGCCAAACCAAAGCTACATTACTAAATTGTTATCAATATTAATTATTCATAAATAAAACATATTAAAATCTCAAAACTAAACAAAGTTCATTAAGCAGAACATTCAATTGCACAATTCTAAACTTACAAAATATTCTTAAAATTTTCCAATATAAATAAAATTACTGAAATAAACTCAAGTTTCATTACTAAATTCTTATCAAGCTTAATTATTTGTAAACAAAATATAAATGAAATCTCGAAAGCAAACCAAATTAGTTAAGTAACAACAAACCTAAACCCTAAACTAAACTTACAGACTAAAAATAAATATGAATACATATAAATAAATAAACGAAACATTACTAATTTCTTAGCAATATCAAACATTTAAATAAATGTCGTATATTAAAATCCATAAACTAAACAAGATTAATTAGAAAACAATAGACAATATAAACTAAACTTGCACAATGCTATTTGACATGCATAATATAATCTAAATTAAATTTACATAAACTACTCTAAATTAAATATGGACACTACACTAATTAAAATAAAAAAATTCATTAAACTATTTCATGTAATTAGTTCCTACAACTATATAAATTAAAATAAATGCACTACACTATTCAAATACAAAACTCCACTACTTTAATAAATACACTACACTATTCAAATAAAAATATACACCACTTAAATAAAAGCACTACACACTATATAAACTAAATAAAATTATAATATTTAATTAAAAAAAGTTACATGCTCTTTAGATTCGCGGAGATATGTTCACATTGATCCTACGATATAATTGTTTTCCGCCATGTCTTTTTAGACTACTTTTCTCCCACAACTCCCTTACTAGATTTGAATAATAGAAAAAGCATAAACCAATAAAAAGGCAAGGTCCACCACAAAAGGACCTCAGTTTTATAGTGGTCCCAAGCCTAATACATCAGGCTATTGAACGAAGTAGCAATACATTGAGGTGTGAATCATATTGCTTAAATGGCTAATACCTCCCTATATTATAGGCTTCTGACACTACAATAGTCATGTCCACAACACTTATTACGTTGCATAGTTAGCCGTTTCTTTAACTGACACTTTCTATAATTCGTTTAGCAGTCAAACGTATCATGTTTATATTTCATTTCGTGATTAGTCGTTGCTTTATTTTAAAAAATGGTGTATATTGGTAAATATTATCAGAATGGATGAAGATCCATAAATAATCAATTTTTTTTTTGGTTAAAAAAGCCACAATTTGTTTGTTTTTCCAGTTTATTTATTTTGGTGAGATAGCAAAAATTTAGGGTAGGGAAAGAATCTTTCGGATTGAAGTAAGGCATGCCATCCATTTCGGTTGCTTACCATTTAAGCAACTTTTCTGTGCTTAAGTTTTAATTAAAATTGTTCTAAGCACAAAGCTAACACTTAATGGTATGTTCACATGTTCAGGTAACTTAATTGATAAATTAATTTATTTTTCAATTAATATAATAATATTTTATTATTATTCTAATTATTATCGTTGTAAAAATAATTATTATTGCTAGTATGAATTAATAATAATAATTATTATGTCTTTGAATTATATGTTTCTATTTATAAGATTTTTAAAATAATAAGTAATTGAATAAATTACTTTTACTTATATGTCAATACATAATTAGATGTTTGTGTAAATTTTTTAATGCCAGTAATGTATCAAAATAAAACTCCATTTATGATAATTTCATTTTTAATAATAATAATACGATGTCACATAGAATAATCCACATAAATACATTATAAAAAAATTCCACATAAATATCCTTCGTGGGATTATCTACATTACTAGCATTAAAGCAATGCAAATTACCGTAAAAAGCTGTATTACTACATAATCAAATAAGATAATGTCATATACTCAAACAATTTAAAGTTATATTTTCAATGGTATAAATAAATTACTACCTGATAATCCATATAAACTAGTAAATGACCCATTCCAAACACCCTATATTGACGATTTTTATTTTTTATTTTTTATATCGATTGACCAATCTTCATCAATTGATTGGCAGTAAAAAGTTTGGCCAACTGCTTGAAACACTTCTATTGCGCGTTTCACGGTCTTGCTTGACAGTACTTGTGTCCACTATATGACTAGACATTCAATGGATTACGATATGTCACGTGCTTGAATGAATGGTATTACCTTCCAAGTCAATGATAAAGCTATGTTTGGTTGGGCCTAGAAGTTAGGCTAAAAATTTTATGGATTAGTTCTAGGTATATACATTTAAGCATAAAATTTATCCACAAAACTTTTATCCTATTTTTTATCCTTCAATCAAAAGCTTTTGGGGTTTTCTCTTGGAGAGTTAGAAATCCCAAGATCATTAAGCCAAACTCTAAAAGGCCAAATCAATTTTAATTTCAAGCCAAATAGTCACACTTGACATTTATGCGGTCCTTGCTAATTAATTTGATTAATGATTACTTATCTGAAAAAAAAAATAGTACTATTTTTTATTTTAAGATGTTACTATCTATTCTAAGATGATACCATTTAATCACTCTCCTAGATATCCTGAAAAAAAAAAAATTGTTACTATGTATTGTTCCTTTGTAGTTTGTACATGTAAACTCATCACATCGGTACATCAAACATAAGTTTTGCTCGGCTACAAATTTCAATAACCTATGGAAGCTCTTTGAGCTTTAGTTTCCTACTCTAGATATGGTTTCAATCTCATGAACCTTATCATAAAGCTAAAGGTTGAAAAATGATATATCACTGCTTCATTAAGTTATCATTATTTCATTCTCTCAATCTTTTGGATTGAATACTTAAGCTCCTGTTGGATGTTCAGCCTTGAAGGGGACAATACAATGTCTTTCCATATTGATCCAGCTTGAAAAGTTGGGTTGGGGTTCTTGTAAAGTTCATATATGGACTCAGCTTCTTCATTCATCCTAGCAACCCTCTTCAAACAGTCAATTTCATCTGGATCAACCAGTAGTGTCTTGTCTCTGTCTTTCCATCCTATCAACTTTACAACAATAATCAAGTCAGTGGTGGATCTTGAATACAGGAAAAAAAAAAAACAAGAACCACCATAGCAATGACAATAGCAATGAAATGTTGGTGATGGAACATCTAGAGATTCAAAGTATGCTGCACAAATTTTCATTTATGATGGCAACTTGGGAGAGGAA
Source organism: Dalbergia oliveri (assembly GCA_030441495.1). Classification (NCBI taxonomy): domain Eukaryota; kingdom Viridiplantae; phylum Streptophyta; class Magnoliopsida; order Fabales; family Fabaceae; genus Dalbergia; species Dalbergia oliveri. The sequence continues at coordinate 20,250,630 of JAMLFY010000013.1, read as the reverse complement.
ATGGTGGAACCAGATATTACTTTAGATTATCAATTACATCTATCAAACAAACACTAACAGGGCATGTTTGGTTTTAGTTTCAGTTTTATTTTTCAGTTTTAAGTGTTAGATTTTGTGAAGGAAATATTGAAAATTCTGAAAATCAAATTTCAGTTTTCAATTTTCATTTTCAATTTTCAGCATTTCCTTCACAAAATCTGAAAACTAAAATGAAACTGAAACTTAAACCAAACAGACCCTAAGTTCTCCAAAGTTTTCAACAACATCAAATGAGTTCTCAAAAGATTTTTTATATCAATTTAGTCTTTTAATATTAAAAGTGGACATAAATTTAGTTCTCTAACCCTGAAAGATTAAATTGATGTAAAAATTTTTTGTAGGACTAATTTGATGTTGGTGTGATCAATTTAGCTTTTACTCAACAAATTATGATTCTTTTTTTCTTCTTAGAATGTGCACAGAAAGGTGTTTGTCATCTGAGAAAGATTAAGAATGTATGAGGGAACTGTATGTGTACCTTGGGTGGGCCTTCCAAAGCATTTGTACTGTATAACCGGGCATTATCTACTAGTTGACAGTATGTCATAAATGCATCAGCAAACCTCTTGTGAGATTTCAATTGTGACTTCACTCTTACACCTCTTCTACACATGATAGCTCTCCTGTTTGGCATTCAAATTTGGCAGTTAGCAGAATCCATTTCACTGGAATAACTATGGTAGGACACTAGGCCTTGTGTTAGGAGCTTGATTAGTTAGAATTTAATAGTTAGGAGTTAGTACAAAACTACATACAGAAAGGAAATGATAGAGGAAAAAGGAGTTGAGAAATTAGAAGTTGAGCATTCAAAAGAGTAAGGGATCTCTGAATATCTCTAATCTCTGTAATCTCATCAGGAAATCATGCACAGTTTCTTTAGCTTTTCTTGCATATTTTGATCCAGTTTTGACAAATTATGAATTATAAGTAATATTGTCAAATAGAAAGATTAATGAAGATGCATCTACCTTATGCCTCTAATGACTGCAAGGTAAGCATCACATACTACTCCAACCAGCTCTATCCTATATGGTTTTCTCCTTTTGCCTCCAACTTGTTCAGGCTCTTCGTCTTCAATTTTTTCCCAGTAGTTTTCAGTTACAGTTCCATCATTATTCAACTTGTAGCCAACTCCCATGCGGTAACGCCTCCGGTGGACATTCCTGGCCATTGTTATTGTCTGCACAACAAATGGTACCCAGGAGAGTGTTCCATCCATGATTACATCCCGCCCCTCGTTTAGTGCTGTTACTAGGAGTGATGAGGCTGCATCTGTGGATGATTGGTGCACCTGTTTGCAACAATGACTTTATCATGCAAGAACCAAGAGCATTGTGCAAATATGAAGTGAGTTAAGGGATGTGATATTTCTACAACTTGTTTCCTTTTAGTTATACAAAAAGTATTTCTGAATGAGTAGTTAATTTGGACTATGCATATTTATTCACGCACAAAACAACATAGACAGCTAAACATTTTCCTGCTAGCAAGGCCGGCTACATGAATAAAATGATGACACTGTGTCCTGTGATAGATCATATGTACAGACAATCCATTAAAATAAGTTGTTTATAACAGTTTCATCTATAATTTTTTTTTAATTTTTCCTTTTGTCTTCCTCTACACTAAAATATTATGATACCCTCTTTATTTAACTACAACAGAAGTTAGAAAGAATGTCATGCATATCCATGCTGACTTAAAAAAGAAAACAATGCAGGTGAAAAAAGCACAGGAGAGTCTTAACCATCTCACCAATTCAGCTGTATGAATCACATCATGATGCCCTCTTGAACTAAGGGCCCTATAGATGACATCTGATTCCTTGAAGGCATCTGCCTCAATGATAACAGCATTGCCTGCTGCTCCTGCCCAGAAAGGCCTGTCCAAATTTCAATCATGAAGAAACAAATCAGGTTCTTGCCTATGCTGCACATATATCGGTACAAGTATCAGATATGACACAAGTATGATACGAAGAAATAGTATAAATCAAGTTAAAAACATGGAAAATATAATTAAGAGTATCTAAAAACATCGATAAAGTATCTGATTTGATATGAATCCAGTACGGATATGTCAGCTCTAATCCGTAAAATCATAGGTTATTGTTGTTTGTTTTGATGATTTCACATCATAGAATAACTAATCTCACTATAGAGCAAAGCATTGGTTCTTTTTCTGTTAAGAAATTGTAATTTCTCTTACTCTTTCAGAATTTCCTTAAGAGCAGTGCTCTTGCCAGCTCCCATACCACCTCCCATGAAGAGTAGCACTGGGCTTCTATCACTGTGAGCTACTGGAGCCATCACCTCTGTGCATCGAGAGTCGTCGTTTGTTACTAGTCCCATCGCTTTCATCTCTTCCACTAAAGTATTAAACACTCTAGCCACCTTCAGATTCTTGGTTACCCTCTCCACCCTTTGTTCCCTGTGCAAATTAAATGATACTATTTAACTTCAAAAGGAAGAAACATTGAAGTAATTACCCTTTTCACACTGCTGAAATAATTGCAAGCATATGACGTCAATAATAATTTCACTCTCACACAACAAAGAGTGCACTTGACACCACTTAGTTACAAAAAAGTGATTCACTTATAAACGTAGTTCTTTAAAATTTAATTACCATATTTTTCCTTCCTTATTATGTCCAGTTGATTTCTAGGAGCAACTCAGGTCACAAAGAAAAATTACAGATTGGCTGTTTAGTTATCTGATCTCTTTATAGATATTCACATCCTGTTCCTTATCATATGATTTACTTATAAACATAAACATAGTTCTTTTTAATCTTCTTAACATAAGGTTTTATTCATAAGAAAAGGGAATAATAGTAATACACACCTAGTTGCTGCCATAACTATCTGCTTGAGCTTCTTTTTTGCCTCAACTTCAGAGCTCAACACCTGCAATACCAGAAAAACAAACATTTTATTTTTTTAATTTCAATAAAAAATTCAATTGTAGATGATTCTAGCACTTGGTTTTATCTTCCCTTAAATGACTAGATTCCCTCATTAATACCTGACTTATCAACACATCTCCATAACTCCAATGGAATGCAAAGTAACTAAGTATGCATCTCTCAAACTCCTCCACAAGCTTCACAAATAGCGAATCTGCATCCGGTTCCTTCTCGAAGAAGGAGTATATGTCATCTTCACACCCCTCAGCTTTTCTTATGTATTCAGAAGCCAATTTACATAGATGAGGACAACTCTTCCTATCTTTAAATCCCATTTGCCTAGCTGCACCAAATCAAAAAATATCTAATATAATTCAAACCAATCCAATTCACATTGATGTAGCACTTATGACTAATAGCACCATTTGCAACTCTTCCAAAGATTTTCGCATCGGTACGAATCTTATATATCCTATTTAAGCATACTCATAATAAAATTGATACCCACCAACATTATTCTATTATTCTAGTTACACTAATTTATTTTCGGTCTTCAACTTTATTGTGGCTGCACTTAAATAAGAGGTATTATATTTGTGTCCGTGCAAGAATTTTCACTTTTCCAAATTAAATGTTACATGTTATGTATCAGCATTTATGGATCCATGCACCATGTCTGTAAAGAATTGGACACATTATTACCTACGTAATGAGAGAACCTTTCAAGCCTTGGGTTTTGGCCTCCCTTTGATATTCTCAAACCTGGGATGATCTTTCGATCTCTTATCTTTCTCAGGCGGTAATGCATTGCCACAGCAAATATCAACCCAATGGAAGAAGCCACAACGATCTGTGTGAAGCTACATTTGCCATTATCATCTGAACAAGATTGAGGGTGTCACTATAATACAGAAAATCATATATATATATATATATACTTTTACTTTGTAACATAAATTTGCATCAATATCAATAGATAAAAAATTCGTGGCTTTTAAAATGCACTTGCAATGCAATTACAGCCGTGTCGACAGCATTTTCTCACAATTTTCCACATTGCATTGAAGCGCAACCACAACAGCCTCCGCAACCGCAATTTAAAACTGTCATAAAACCAAACGCAATATGATGTACTTAATGACACTATGAATTATGTTGTCTGAGTGTTATGTACCTTTCTGCATTTCGCTTATTAGTTGGAATCAAATGCTATAAGAGAGAACGTGAATTAATTTGTGTTGTCTCTTTTTGTGATTTACGCAGAATTTGATTTTGTTGTTTATTGTGTTGAAGGAAGCTCTTCATTCCTCTGCCTATGTTGCTTTGACATGTGGGTGCACGGCTTTGAACGGCATTGTAGCCAATTTGTCTTACACGTATGAGAAATATTTTGCCCTTTGTTCGAGACAAACTGACTTAATATACAAATATATCTATGGCTGGGACTTTAGTTCTACAAAATTGAATGATTATCCATGAGAGTTTCTTTTGCAATTACACTCATTATTTTTACTTGAGGTTGTAAAAGTGAGTATGTTTTTGGATTGTAACTTTATTTATTTATTTATCTTTTTTTGTCAAAATCATGAGTATTCTCATATTGGTGGCAATTCTGCTTTAATTAATAAGATCACTAAAACGGTAAAGTTGCATACTCAATTGAGACCTTTGGTTAAGCTAAAACAGTCCCTATCAACTGATCTACATATTTATCAATAAGTTTATTAAATTTGTAAATGTAATACTAATTATTTGTTAAAAAATTACAAAATACTAATTGAACTTGATTTGATTTAAAATCTTTATGATTCTAAGTGTTTGAATGTGAATAAATCTGAATTTTGTACAATGCCAATGCCATTTGCATCGATTATGTTGAATATGGCTAGAAGAATCTGTATAATTTCAAAATCCAACTTGTATTGACTTTAAGAAAAATACTAGAGAAAAAGAAATTTTGCTTTGGATTTAGTTATGAGTTATTGAACTATACCATTTTATTTTATCTAATAACCAATATAATTTTTATCAACGATTTTGTCAATAATTTGACTACTTTGCATTACACAGATCGCTTTATGGGTATCATACATTTAACTTGATTTCCCCTTTTTATTTTTATTTTTGGTTTCCAAGGTATCCACTGCCACACACAATAGCTAATCCTTCGCGTGTATGCCTATTTAAGGGATAGATGTTAGTAAATTCTAAAACTTGTCCATTTCCAAGGTGACAATTAGACCCTTGATACTTGATTAAGGAATGAGAAAGCCCTTATCATTTCATCTTTTTGGTTAACTGTGTTTTATGAAATGATAAAAATATTTGCTAATATTTATTTTGTTTATTACATATTTTATTTTCCACAAAAGGAACTTATAATTCTACGAGTTACCCCAATCGGCAAATAGTACTGAACATAGGCAAAAGTTTCATATGGACTTCTGCTTCAGCAGTAAATTTGAAACCTAGACCTAAGATTAAACTTTTTTAGTTTCCCTCGGGCATCCTTTTACATAAAGCAATCTTATTCGAGTATTTGATTTGAGAAAAATATTAAAGCTGATAGCCTAGATTTTCCCTTTTATAATATAAAATTTTAGTCGAGGAGAAGATGCATCCTAATCCATATTATATATGTCATGACTCTAAACTCTTACCAGTTAAGTTTTAAGTCAAAGTTATTAGGAGAAAAACTTAAAAAGGAAAAACCATTATGAAGTAACAAGGAAAGTAAATCTTACAAACAAACTGTTGAAATTTTTTAAGAAATAAAGTGTTATTGTTCTTGGCATTCACCTTAACTTCTTTGTAAAGAAAAAAAGACCTTCCTTCACATATTAATATTCCGATTGATAAGACATGACTCCTGCTTGTCAAACTTTCATCTTTTCTCAATTAAATGTTTGGACTTCCACATCTTATTGCTGGCACATATTTTGTAAACACATCATTCATAACTAAGTTCACTAATTACAATGGCAACTTATGATAAACAACATCTGGTACTCCCTTTGTCCCTAAGACATATCTTTGTCTGAACCCTTCTACTCTTTCAGAGAATAAGCTCCAATTTTTCTCTACCAGCAAAATCATGGGCCCACTTCTCCCTAGGATAAAAAAGAAGGGACAATCAAACAATTCAGCTTTCTAAAGCTAGCTAATAGGAAATGATTGCTATATTGATTCTGCACCATTCTTCACTAGCTTGGTCTAAAAAACATGGTATTTTCAAATTTTTTTTAATGTACTAACTTGCACAAAAGGGTATGGGGTGACCAACATCACTGATGTTTGGGGAGGACAAAGTGCTGCAAGATGGGTCTCTAAGCCTTATGAAACGAAGCATTTGAGCTCCTGCTACAGCCCCAGCACTTGGTGCTATGATGTATATCCAGATGTCCTTGAATTTCCATGAGAGAATTGCTGGACCTAATGATCTTGCAGGATTCATTGATCCACCTGAGACTGGGCTGCAATTGAAAAATAAAAAATTAAACTATTAAAAGAGATTTGGATGTCGATGAGTTAAATGTGTACATGGTTTATGACAGAATACTATAGCGTCATCTGAATCATGTAATTGACTCCATCTAATAGGACTAGACTTAGTTGTTGTTATAATAATAATAGTAACAATAAAAAAAAAAAGAACTAATAGGAGAATTTGTTAAGGATTTGTCGGTGGTTACCCTGTGATTAGTACAGCAAGCCCAATTGCTATTCCAGCAACAAAGCCTGATAAATGGCCCACCTGCAAGCGTTTCAAGTTTTAGCTTGAAGAAAATGGAACTCTAGTTCATTACTAAGGAGCTTAAATTATTTGCACAGTGTTTATGAGTACTATTTTTTGAACATACATTTTGTGTGTCAAATTGTCAATATATCACTAGTGACTTATGTACAAACAAGTGGGAGAATTCACCTACGTAGTTGGGGAATCCAATGAGTATAGTGATAAATGATAATACTTTCAGTCTGTCACACAATTCCTCCCTTATTTGTGACACACAGATATATGTTCAAATAACATTTTTGAACTAAATATGTGATTTTGTTCCTTACAGATTGATATTCAGATGTCAAAGCTGCTACCAGGAACATGATGATGAAAGTTGCAATAAGCTCCACCCAGAAGGCAGAGTTGCACCCTTGGAGTGGCCTGGTCATCATAACATCTGATTTGATGCCATAGACAAGGCTACCTATAAATGTTGCCAACACAGAACCTACCACCTGTGCTATTATGTAAATTGGAACCTGTTGAAGGAAAAACAAAGGGAAAGACATGAAGTCATAAACCAATCAATTATGCTGCCTGAACTTTTTTTTAACAAGGGCTTTTTTGCTCTTGTTTTCTTATTAGGCACCTTGAACCATGGAGTTTGACCAATTGTTGCAAAGGCTATTGTGACAGCTGGGTTAACATGGGCACAAGATATTGGCCCTATAGAGAAAATTATCACAACCACTGTTAATCCTGCTGTGGCTGCATACTCCAGAAGGCCCACATCACCATTTTGGAACTGTGTGCTTGCTATGATTCCACACACACAGAACATCAAAATAAAAGTGCCTACCACCTCTGCCAGGACCTATATACAACACAAGAACTTAGATTTATGATATTTCCAAAACATTATAAATTTTTGTTCAAGAGAAAATAACATGTAGAATATTTGGTTTATGTTAGGATCTTGTTTCAAATTCTTTTACATCTTTCACAAGGTTTTGCACTTTCGCTTAACATATTGCTTAACTTATTGGCTATACTTCCCTTGTCCCATTATTAATAGTCCATAATGCTACATTCCTTATAATGCTTTTCACCCTACATTTTTCAGTTGTGAGATGTCTTGAATTATCATGAGTATAATACATTATTATGCGAGTGTGAACTTGATACAATAGTAAGACACTAACGCTAATCCTAGAAACAATATCTCCAATTACAGACTGCGTACATTTACTCTCTAGATTCCATCAAGTGGGAGCTCATGTAATGGACTTCTCTTCTTATATTATGTTATTATGCATCGCTAGGTTGGTTGAAATGTTTTCTATGATCAGATCAAAAGACTTCACAAAGTAATGAGAAGATGGTTGCACTCTAAATACATCAAGAAAATTGAATATACTCTTACCATTCTAGCTAAGTTGAGGTCAAATTTGAAGGGTAAGGACTGAAAAGCAGAATTGTTAGCCAAAAGATACAGATGCTTTGATTTTGCAGCTCTGTATCCAATCTCCTTATCATCCCCAGATGAGAGACCACTGCTTGATGCATAATTTGAAACATCAGGAGATGGCTGATTTTCAAACATGTCTGTCATGATCAACAAAAAAATTTCACTCACTAAGTCTTTAATGTGATTTCATATATGTATATAGTAAGTGCAAAGAACATGTTGCCTTGGAACAGTTGAGTTCTCTCATTCCATGGAACAGTCATGATACAACAATCCTGGGGGTGGGGGAAGTTTAACTATGGTTGGTACCTTTTGTTGCTCACACTTTTTTGGCTTGTTAAAGTGGCATCAACACACGGTTCATGTGTTTCTCGCAGTGAGGTATAGAGTAGAACAATTTTGTGCTTATTAACTATTTAACTGCTCCAACTTAGAAAGTCATCCATTGCTTTCCTACAAATGTTAAAACTTTATCAATCTCCTCTTACTTTTTTTTTTGGTTTATCTGATGTGAAGAATCCAAACTATAAGCTAGACCTCAACCACTTCCTGTGAATATTTTATAACTATGTTTAGTTTCTTATTATTCTAGCTTTCAATTTCCTTTCCCCATGTCGTTTTTCTTCTATGGGAAAATTACATGTTCATTTTTGAGGTGGTTCAACAGAAATTTTAAGTCATGTGGCCATGAATGATTATGGAGATATTTGGTTCAACAGATAAATAAAAGCTTATGTTAAAAGATAGTTGAGCGTTACTTGATACTACTCTTAGCATACATACGATATTATTCAAGCGTGCATGCATATCGTTCATTTCTTGATTTTAGAGTATCTTCTCTCAAAGTACGGTTAAATGTTTAAGCTAAGAGATTTTGAATAGTATTTTTTTTTTCATATAAATGAATTCCGGGATCAAAGTTATAATTGCATGCTCAAGGGATTTGGGCCCTCTACACTTGAATTAACGTCTTGCTAATCTATTTAATTAGCTTTTAAAAACATATGTTAAAGGAACTTAAAAGTAATTATATTATAATGCCATTGAACCTTGCCTAAGACAAATGTTGTTTAAGATGTGAGGTTTGAGTTTTGAAATTGCTATTTTTCTAAAAATGTTTTTTTCCGAAAAGATCATCCAAATTTATCCATTGTATGAGTAATTTTCAAAAGGTGTTTGAATTAATTGTTAAATATTAAAAATTAGAGTAATAATACACAATGAGCAATAAGCATGCATACTAAATAATTCACACCAAAATTTTGACTTTTTCATATTTTTTGAAAATCAAAATAACATTAGCAGGCAGCAGAACTCCAAGGCGGATGGAGTGTTGTGATTGTAGGAGTATTTTTTATAAATAAATGAGCATGTGGCTGAAGTTGTTAATTGAATTGTATTCATCAATATATATTTAATGCAAAGGTCAGAAAATAGAGGAAGCTATGAATGGTTATTGAAAATTTATACATACTCCCCGAGCACATATTTGAATTCTAGAGTGTTCTAGAATCATACACAAGTTTTTTACGTTTTTAATATATGGGTAACTTTTAAATATTATAAATAAAATAAAGGGATCCGTCTAGAATATTACTATAATATATTAATAAGTGTTTATTGAGTGACGTTAAAAGTCTGGAAAAAATTCTTTAATTTTGTATCAATATGCACTTTTATTCTATCATTTTTCAATATATAGGGTTTCCCAATAAATTGTAAATCTCACATATTTTCATTAGAAAATGAACATTCATTATCAAATTGTAGTAATTTACACCCATAAATATATTTAAGGACTATTTTGCATGTTTTTAGAGTAATAGATCAAAGTGCACCTAAGTCAAAATTGAAGGGATCTTCTAGAGTTTCCTCTATAATAAATGTTTCTGCATATTTCTAAAGCACACATTAAATATGTTCTAGAACATTTTAAAAATTTCTCTTATTTATGATGAGATTATTCATGAGCCTGCTTCGCCATTTGCCATGCAGTTGATTTCACATAAAGTGTGTAACTGCTAAATTACTAAGAGGTACTTATTTCTGAAGAACAAGGAAAGATACTGGCGACAAACGGAGTAAGCATACAAAATATACAAAAAGGAATAAATTGAATACTATGAAATAATATTCAAAGAGAGATTGCTATGAAGTCCTTAGATAATGGTTTACATAGGCGGTCACTTGAAATCATCAGAGCCCTGATTATAAAAAGAAGGCAAAAAGGAGACTATTGCAAGATTCCACTGTTTCAGCTTATCCTTGAAATCTATTAAAAACTTCAATCTGGTCATCTATTTGTGGGTAAGCAACACTGCTATAATTTAAGGATGAATCAAACATCTATTACAAAATCCTCCAAAAATGCCCAGAGAATTTTCTATCCCAAGTAAATGTGATGGTCTTTGGCACCCATAAAGATGGGGACAATCTCCTTGGAAAACATTTTGTTTGCTGTCTTGATAGCCGAATGAAAGTTAACCTTACACAAGGAGCACATCTATGAAAATTTACCCTCATTTTCTACCCCTTCAATCAAACACACCCTAAATGTTTGTTTGTTCCAATATATGGAACAAAAAAAAGTGGGTTTACTCGTTAGGATGGAAATCACTTGTCCATAGATTATGTCCATTTCTATGTCCCAAGCATGCTGCCAGCAGCAAGTGCATGCCAGCCTTTTAGCACCAGAGAAGCATGTTATGTTATATGAGCTTTTCTGCAGTCTGTTTTAGATGGAACTTTCTTGGTGACTTAGGCAAGTGATCTTGGAATCTGATTCTATGGAACCTTTGCACGTAAACATTCAATCATGGCAAGTTCTGAGCATTGGAGTTAGCTTTGCATTGGGATGATCGTACGAACTCTTTTTCATGGCAGCAGTGGCATTCCTTTGTTCTTTCATTTGTACTCCCAGAAGAAAATGATGACACATTGACATTGATGAATCCAATACACATTTGATTACCAACAACCATCTGGGACCAAGGAACAAGGGTCTCTAATATGAGCACGATTTTAATGGTGGGTTTCGTATTACCCTTCAGGCTAGGTGTTCTAGCTTATAAAGAGCATAAGTTAATTTTTTTGATTTGGTAAATCAAAAAGCTGAGGTGCTCTTGTTCTCGATTTTTAAAAGCTAGGGTGCTTTTGAGAACATCTTATGGATGCTTTTCATAACTGAATTTTGCTCTTTGAAATTTAAAAAAATTTAAAAGATTAATATAACCCTTAAATTTTAATAAAGATTCAATTTTATCCTTCTATTTATAACAATTAAATATCAAAATTTTAAAACATTGTATAAAACTGACCTACTTAGTTACAAAGTTGAATTTAATGATCGATTGATGAGATTTTATGCCAATAAAAACTTATTGAGTGGATAAATATAATAACATTTACTGTTAGAGTAAATGAATCTCGTGTGTGTACACGTGTACGTGTGTGTGTGTATTGCTAAGCTGCAGGTCTCTTTGTAGTCAGGTGTATCTAAAGGTCAGTTTGAAGATTCCCGGTTAAAATGTCAATTTCCGAAAGTTCCATTTTCAATCTGGTTCTTCCAATGCTGCAGAATTGCAGATTCAAGTACAAGGTAGTCTCACTACACTAAGCACTGAATTTGCTAGCTTCAGCATTGGTTGTCCTGTTAAAAATTTAAATCAGTTAATTCTGTTATAAATATTAAGGTGATTATACATACTTTCCAAGATTGATAACAATCAAGTTTCTTGCCACATTATACATAAAGGACGATGACACTGAGATAGTAGAGACGGAAATGGTATTGGAGATGGAGATAGAATTGTATTTGGTAGTTGTGTATAGGATATGATAATTGATGAAAAAATGAAAAAAATTAAATTATAATTTGGTGAAAAGTTGAAAAGTGAGAAGGGCAAAGATGAAATATGAAAGGTTTCAAAGAGTGTTTTTGAAAAAATAAATAAATAAATTTGTGTCTTGGAGACATATTTTCAACGTCCTTTCATTTTAGAGGTACAAGATTCGGCTCAAAAAATGTCTTAGGACGGAAATAATTTTGAGGTTTTTGTCTCTATCCCATTCTCCAAACATCTATCATCAATGTCTCTGTATTTTCTATTCCGGGGACATTTACCAAAAGCTGCCAAAATATTTTAAGAGACAGTGCACCAATTCTAGTATTTCATTTGATTAGCAACCCTTTTTTCTGGTCTTTGTGTGAACGGGACTGTATTCTTTTGACTCATCTTAGTTTAGTCATATTCATGGCTTATTATCTGGGATGTTTGGTTTTTTGACTAAACTGATATATGGTTTGTTCTTACTTCTTACTATGTTCAACAGGGTAAACATATTTATAAGCCATAAAGAGTAAAAAAATGCTTCAGTTTTTATTTCCATTAAAGGTGAAGCATATTGCCCTTTGTGCAAGTGAATGGACAAAGTGATATAATCCGCAGATCATAGCCCGTAGACTAGGTGTTCCTGTCAACTGCTGTAACTGCAATTTCTGATGTCAAGAATCGAAAATGCCCTGGATTGAATTATGCAGTCTCTGCTGCTCGATGACTAGTACTAGTTATATTCTTATATATAAATTACTATACATTTTGGGGCAGCATATAACTTGCATACTATTCGGAAGTAGTAGATTGGATAAAGAATACCTGGTATCTAGAGTGAGCTGGCAAACACGAGATTGCAATTGCTGTAGATGATCTTCCCTGCTCCTTGCTCCAAATTGGTGGGGTGTACATGCTAAGACTCCTATGCTTAAGTCAATGAGTGCTCAATAGATTTTAGAGAATATAGGCATGTGCACCTTTATGGGTTTTGGATCCTAAGCCATCTATTTAGAGGGCCTTTCATAAATATTTGAGAGAATGAATACGAGCGGTCAGTCTCCTATTTTTATGGAATTCATGCTTATCCAAAATTTCATTTAACTGCTTGAGTATATCTAATGATAAGATAAGATGTGAGTTGGGGCTGTGAGATCCGACTTAGGCCTTGAGAGCTAATTTCCAAACCATTTGATATAGAGTCTCTAGTATAGTGCACAGCACATATACTAATTTTAGAGAAATTCTTAGATGTTTTTTTAGCAAAAGATTTCTCTTGATCTTATGATTTTGTCATATCAGCACCACTGTTTCTGTAATCACTCGCTACTATTTTTACAAAGTTGATGAATAATGTTAGGATGACAACACAATCCTACAACAATTGGATACTTCCCATGTCTTGAGGTGGAAAAGGACAAGAAGATGGCGGGCCCAAAGAAAAAAGTGAAGAAATAAAAAGTAAGAATTCACAATAATGTTGTATTGTTGTTAAATTATGTTGTCCAACAAACATTACCCCAAGTTGAAATGGTATGCACTGAATAGATAATAAGAAGTAAAATCTCTTGCTCCAAAACCATCTAGCAATTATATTGAGTTTTATGAGTTGTAACTATTGCCCCGGATAAGCTAAGCCCATGTGTATAGATTTCTCTGTCCTTAGATCTAAGCACCAGCTAATTACATTTTCTGTCTTTTCTGTTTGGCTATCTTACGTCCTGGCTTGGATTACATTATTCTAAGTACTATTGCTTCACAATTTCTCTGTACTGACATTAGAGTGCTACTGTTCAAGAAGACCCTCAATCAAATTCAGACCCAAATGATTGGATTCTTAACAGTGCCACACCTAATCATTCAACTAATAATGTTTTTAACTATATATCATTACTAACTAAAGATGAATTGGTTGATTGACTAGGTGAACCTAAGTACCTAACCTTTATGTGACAAAATCACCTATGATTGTGATCCCAATAGTACTTGCCCTTTAACATCTATGTCTTATGATCAGTGCCTTTCCATGTGATTACTGTAGGATAACAAAAAAGGGCTATGAGGAATCATGTGATAATCTTCTTATTACATCAGTGACAGCAACTATAAAGTCCACTTTGAATAAACTGAATACACTAGCAGATTCAGTGCTTTTCTTGTTGAAATTGAACTACATAGGGTAAATTCCTGATCCACCTAGTAAAAGTAGTTACTTGTTTGGCATCAACAAAAGATATGCTATGATGAATTAGGGAGCAGATTACAGAACAAACTTATTTTGCAGTTCAGCTCCCAAAGACAATTAAAAAAAACTCCACCAGAACAAAACAAACCAATACACCTATTCTTATGAATATGAACAAAATAATAAGCTAAAGATGAAATGTAAAACTTAGGACTTTGAAATTGAGTCATGTATATACAACCTGGAAGCTTATCCAATTACTGATTAGTCCTGCATAGTTGTTGTGCAATCCTTCTCCAATATTGAAATTGCGAGAGGACTTGTTCCAGAGCACAACAAGGAGACTGCTAAAAAGAAGATTAAGGTTTTGCCTATGCAATAGAAGATAATAGGCCTGCTTTGGTAGTTGAGGGAATGAAGCCTGGTCCGAAATCACTCAGATCATAGTTTGTGTCCGAGACTACTACTTGCATGAATGATCTCGAACCAGACAACATTCCCCTCAACATTTTTATGTATATATGGCAGACAGGAGAAGGGGTGGGGAGAGGGAAGCGTAAAAAGAGATCATGAGAAAGAGAGAGAGAGAAAGATAGACATATGGCTAAAGTTTGTGATATGGCCATGCATTATTTTTCATGGGGTCCTTATTATAATTTATATACGTAAGTTTCATATGAGATTATTTCACTTTTTTTTTTCCCTTTCTTTTACTTTTATGTTTTGGTCATTAAGGAGATACTTTCTTGGGTCACATGATTTGGTGTGAGTCCACTTTCTACACTACTCCTAACTTGCTTTTCACACGTAGGACTTTAATTTAATAGTAGGAGTTGTTTTAATTTGTTTCCATCAAGACTTCGTTCATACATACATTTGAAAAAATGGTTTTCTGATTGAACAAGTTAAAATTTCTCTGCATGTTACTTGTTCATAACTCAACTGTTCTTGCATTGGGATTAATTAATCAACTTTGGAAAATGCATTATCATGTGCCTAATTGACTTTTTATCTGATGTTAGATGGCTAAAAATCAAAAAACAAAAAACTTGACCAAACCCCATTTAAAGAAAAGGGTGATCCACTTTACATACTTGGCTACCTGAGACTAACAAAAAGTAGTGCTGAAATTGGAGGCACGTGCATACATCCCTGACTAGTATAAGGTAAAGTCTTGATATTATGATTTTCATTCTAATTCTTTTGAAGAGTTTTGACCTATGATACATAGATCTTAAAATAGTTGACATACCCATATCGAATTATATTTTATATATTTTTAATTTGATTATATCGTATCCTTATATTGTATTAAGTCATACCAAATATTCTATCAGTATTCATGCAATATAGGTTTTGACCTTGGATTTTATTTTTAGCTCTTAAGTAAAGGATTTTTTCCCTTTTGCTTGTGACTAGGGTAAAGAGAAGATTGTGATGGTGAATTGGTGATCTATCGTTAATGATGGCACAGACAGCAATATGCAAGACTTGACTCGCAAGCTTAGCAAATAACTGAGAAAAGTCATTTTTAAAAGTATAAGCACACACTCAGAGAAAAGAGCAGATTGTACCAATAAAAAGAGGTACATAAAGTCACAAAGATTTGTGTTAATGTGGTCTTTTGCTCAATTGCTTTGTGACACATTGAAGCAGACCCTCTACTATGGTGCTTTCTTAGACATGCTCATGAGAACTTATTCTAAATGCGACATACATACCTACATACGTAGGATTAGAAAAGTTAGATTGGTATAGGATCTGACACACTTATATCAATGTTTCAGATTGCAGTTGTGGTTGCAAATGCACACGCAATTTCAATTATTAGTATTGCAGGTATTTTATTTGTACATATTGTGGTGTGATGCTTTATTGTGTTTACAACTTGGGGCATGTCGGCTTGTTGCAGCTCTAATAGAGTCTTACTTTTGACCAATTGTAATTATGTTGTGACTACTTTATTTAAATAGAATTCACACATAATTGCGATACAATGCAATTGTAGTAGTGATATCAATTACAATATTATGACTGCATCGGCATCACATGATGGGGTATAGAATGAAAAAAAAAAAATCAAATTATTTCACCAAGTAAAATTGCATTTTTAAGAAAGTAACCAGAAAAGATTGTTCTGTGCTTTTTGAACAGTCGGCTCAGAATTTTGTCTACCAACTTAACAGTCACTTCAAATCAATCACGAGAATTCTGTTATGTTTACATTTTTCATCCAGGATATTTTTCTCAAATAATAAAAAGCAATGATGTTAATACAGTACCAAAGAGGAAAAAAAAAGCAAGGATTCAATCACTGTATGCTCTCCGCAGGAATTGTCAAAGGACTAAAAGATTTAGAAAATAAAAAAGTCTCCATTATTTTGTGATTTTTTCTATGCAACTTACTAGTTAGAAAGAAACATCCAATAATGTGACATGAATTCAAAACGAAATTGAGATAAATACAAACTTGTGCATTAAAAATTTATTATTTTAAGACATTTAGGTAGAGAAAAAATTGTACCAGATAAGATGGAGAATTTGGCCTAACTGGTACACATATATATGTGAGATCCAGCTAAGGGAAGCATGTACCACCACCACATTCCTGTGGACACAAGTCTTCATGATGGATTTCCACCATTAAGTTCATTATCAAAGACCAAAGTTATTGAATGTGTTGAGGACGCATCCCTAATACAACCAAAACCTTGTCTGGCCCAGAAATCTACATATTGTGAAGGAAAAACATACCCACAAATAGATTTTTTAAACAGGAAAAATTGTTTTAAGTCAAAATTAGCTTTAAGGCCTGAAGAATTGTCCGGAAATGCTGGCAGAATAAAGTTTCCTTGATATAACTTCCAAGAGCTACAGATAAATCTAACACTAAAACTAGCCCCAACAGAAAAAGGTGGATGAAATCATGACCTCTATGCAAATAAAATAAAATAAATTTAATTAAATGATGTAAAGTGTAAACCGACCTATAAGTCAAAATACCTTTTAGTATGGCAATCCGTGTCCACATTTCTATGCAGCTTCTCCTAAGAAAAGTGTCTATAATATTTGCATTCTCTCACAAGTGACGATAACTGAGAACACTGCTTCAAGAGAAACTTTTAGCTTATGATGAATTTTAAATTAACATCTTACCTTTACATTCATCATAGATCACTGTTATTAATTATTAGATAATTACTATTTTTTTGAGTAGTTTAATCTAACGACTAATAATCGAAAACTATGATGAGTCAAAAAATAAGAAGTCGATCTCTTTTATATATATATATATATATATATATATATATAAAACTTACCTTAGAACTTCATATGGTTTGGCGGCTTACCGTTATAACGTTGACCTGCTGGCTGGAGAATTGTGTATCGTCAATTATGGGTCATTCATTTGGTTGCTCCATATGCATAATTATATGAAAAATGTTATTTGTCCTCACTATATATGGAATATAATAAACTACGTTATATTCACTATTTATTGGATGTGATCAACTTGAATCACACCTCATCCAATAATGAATGAGATGTAAGTTGATGTGTCCATATATAATGAGGACAAACAATATAACTCTAATCATATATAAGATTGAAATTTTGTTGCCCAAAAAAGAAGTAAATTTAAAATGTGAAAAACATGATTATGCAGTACTATTTATTCTTAGCTAAGATGATTATTAATTGTTTTTGTCATTATTTAAGTGCCATCATTACCTTTGCAAGTTCAGGCTCTTGACTAATTAAAGTTATTGCAACAGAATCCTTGCCTTATGTTTTCTTCACTTGCTTTTCTTGTCAAAATTTTCATCCTGCAGTTCTGTAGGTAACGTTCAATCTAAGTGTGTATGTTCCTTTTAATACCAATCTTTTATAAGCCATCCTTCAAATGCAACTAGAGTAGGAAAAATTGGCTCGTGTATATTTTGATGGGATAGTGATTGATTTTATTTATATATACCCTAAAATGTATATCTTAAGATGTATAACTTGAGATGTGTTCCCTTATATTTATGAATATTTAAATCAAGGATATAGTAAATCTAGTAGAATATGGTAAATTTTCTTAGATTTGGCAAATCAATAGGATGTGTAAAGTCTATTAGAATGTGAGAAATCATTTTAGACTTGGAAAATCGTTAAGATAAGATTTGAAGATTTAAATAATATGTTAAGATTTGAATTATCTATTAGGATTTGATAAGGATTCTTGAAACTTAAGATCATTAGTTATAAATAAGATCAATTATCTATGTGTATGTTAGTGTCAAAGAACAAGTGAGAGATATGGACTCTGTTATGAGAGTGGATGTGCAAGGGATTTTGAGCTGAGTATGGGAACAAATGGGAATCTTGTACTATTCTTCTTCTCATAGTGAAAGTGTTTATTCTCTAAAGGTGGATGTAGACATGTGATTTACCAAATCATATTAAATTCTTGTGATTTGCCCATTGTATCTACTGCACTCAGCTGATTCCTTTTGCTTAGTTTCTTTGCCCTTCCTTTCAAGTCAAAAAAGAGATAAAGCAAGAAAGAAGGCAGGACAAGTATACAATGCAGATGAAGCCTGAAGTCCTGGTATTCCTAACAGCAAGTAAATTATAGGGGACTTTTGACGAGAAAATGAAGTGCAGCACTTATTGAATGCAAAAAGAAGATAATTGTGAAGGCCAATTTGTGTGAACTAATAAAGTATTAATGTGTTATATGTTTATACATAATTTTTTTAAAATATTTAGTTGGAAGATAAAAATAAGAGTAAAATTTTGATAGATAAATTTTATGAGTAAAATTATACATAAGATTTATTTATAAAAATTTACTATCATTTTTAACCTCCAACCAAACACTTGTTGGAATAAAACTAAAAAAAAATCTTCTATGAATAAAATTCATGTATAAAATTACATATAGAGCCCATCAATAAAAACTTCTCCTTATTATTATCTTTTAGCCAAACACTTAGCATCAAGTATAAATAAAATAAAACTTTTATAGATAAAATTTATATATAATTTTATACATAAAATTCAGAATTCTTATTGTTATTTTTATTTTCATACTAAATATACTCTTAAGTATAACATCTCTAATATAAATATACACAATATTTTTCATCTCAATATATGTATATCTCCCTAATGATTAATTTATACTAATGTTCATGTATCGTGTCTATACCATATATAATTATCCATGTTGAGTTTAAACAATGTTTTCCCTAATAAAGTACTTTCATGATGACAACTAATACTACTTGGCCTGATTTTGGGGGTGATTGCAATAACCAGAATCTTCCAGAGCTTCTTTTCTGCTTCATCTCTGCCTGTCCCTATGGAAAATGGTTGAAAAACATTAATTTGATGTGGCAAAAGGGCATTGGAATGACAAGAAAGGCTTTGGTGAATTCTTGTGTCTTCAAAGGTTCCTAACAAACACGAAAGTGATAGATAGTGCACAGAACACAATAACAACTTGAGAGCTTAAAAAAATCTGCCAACCCAACAAGAGGACAAGTTCTTGCTGTGATATTTGACTTTAATTAAATTTGATTTGCTGCTTAAAAGTAGCAAATTCAAATGCTTCTTTTCATTTTAATTTGCTGGTTTAAAACTAACTAATTAATTCCACAATATGGATTGGGCTGGCTTGATGATTTGACCTTTAAATTCCACGTTGTGTCTGCTGCATAATTTTGCACAACCAAGTTATGATTTCAAACTAGAATTTCAACATACAGCTGGAGTTTAAGACTTAACCATGGGAGAAGAAAGATTATTTTAATACAAAATATATAAGAGTTTAATTTTAATACATCATCAGTATAAAAAATTAGTTATATTGTTAATCAATTATATGTTTATATATTTATAAGACTTTATAATCAGTGAATGATTGAGTTAAATATTATTTCTAATATGACATCTTGAAGTTGAATGTCTATGTAAAATTAGTTTACACCTCTAGTATTCAAATTAAACTCAATATATAATATAAAATGTACACACTATACGCATTATTCAAGGATCATATATAAATAACTATTGACAACTTTGACTCTTAGCAAAACTTTTTAAAAGAGTTGGGGTGGTTGAATTGAAGTTACGCGCAACAAGAATAATTGGGTGTGTGATCACAACTTTCAGAGTAAATAAATTATTTAAAAAATTCAAACAACTAATTGTTGAGTAGTCTGAGATGAATTCCTGAACTTAATGTTTGAATAGTAGAGATGGATAGGTGAAGGTGGGATGGTTTTATGCTGGTCCTCTGTAATGATCTTTCTCATTTTGATTAGAACAGTTTTAAATTTTTAATTATTATATTTTTCTGTCGAATGATAAAAATGTAAAAGACCATGATGTGACCAATTTATTCTTGTCTAGCTTAAACAAATCCATGAATGTGTGCATGGATTATGTATAGATAAACTTTTAAAACAAAATTGTCACTATAATATTGGAAAGATTTAATTTTGATATCAATCATGTATTATTATATTTGAAAAAATATATTTTTTAATTTTGTAATAGGAATAGTAAAGTAAAATAAATTGTAATCTTATTAAAACTTGTAATGTGGAAAACCATAAAATAAATATTTGGAAAGATTTTAAGGGGTTAGTGAAAATTCTCAAATATTTTTCCCTTGTAAAAAAATAAAATTTTGAACACTCCAAAAACCTCTCTATTCCCCCTTCCACCTAAATTAAACTTAGGAACACTCCCTTAGTGTTTCGTATTTTCCTCTAAGTTTTTCTTCAATAAGATTTCTTCACATGATAGGTTTACTATTCAACATCATAATACTGCCTCATCTATATAACCAACTCATTTAATAGGACAAAGTTTAGTCATTATTATTGTATAGTTTCTTCACATATCGTTACGACAGTAAAAAAAATTTCTAGTAATTATGTTGTGTTTCAACTTTGAACTATAATTATGATTTTTCTATGTTATATTGGGCTTGTTTGATTAAAATTTTGGGAGAAATACTTGTCCAGTAATTTTAGAAGCACTTCTTATTATAATCAGAAGTTGTTAAGTTGTTTGGATATGTTAGATATATAAGTAATTTTTGGGTAAAATTATATTTAAGGATATTATTTATAATTTAAATTGGACAAGAGATGGGAGCGATTTAGTGAAAGGTTATGTTTTATTTTTTCATCAAATTTGTAAGGATAAATTTATAATTCAAATAATTTAAAAAAAAACTACAATATTATCTCTCGTTTACCGCTTCTCTTTTTGTGGAAGCAAAATAAATATGCTGCTAAATCTTGTAAGTACTTTTTAAAAAAATTGAAAAAAAAAACTTTTTTCCTTCTCAAAAGTTAATTCAAATGAGCTCATTAATCAATTAATAGAATTATATTAAGGATGTTAATTCTTATAAAAAAAAAATTTAAACTTTTATAGAGATTAATTTTGATAAACTATCAATATAAAATTTTTACATAAAATCATATAATTAAATATTGTCATGTTAGTGAGTTGTTCTTTCCTCCACCGGGAGGAAACACTTTCCTCCTCCTCATACGATCATCACTATAAAATTATGTTGGAGCTAGATTCACCAGGAGGAAGAATATGATTTCCTTCACGAGGATTAAAGTATTTTCCCCTAGACCCAAAAAAAATGTATTTTTCCATATTAGTGTAGGACAAAACTTACCTCATTTTCATATCTCTATTTTGTCAAGTTCTCCAATAAGATAATCACAGATGGACTTTTTCATCCGACACTCACAAATTCACTATTTTTATGATATAGACAAAACCCACTAAATATTCATATGCCAATATTTGACTGCAAAGCTACACAAAATGGAGGTATGAAACTTGAGATAACGACCCAACAAATTCGCAAGCACAAAAATAGAAATATAAGAGTAAATGTTTATTTTAATTCTGAAATTGTATATGTGATTTACTTTAGTCCTTAAAATTAAGAAAGTATCACTTTAATCCTTAAAATTTCTCAAAGTGATTCAACTTAGTTTTTTTAGTGATTCAAATTCACCAGGAATAGTATAAGGATTAATTTAAATCACTTTTAAAATTTCAAGAATTGAAGTGATACTTCTTAATTTAAAGGCAAAAATGAATTACATATAATTTCAGAGATAAAAATAAATTTTTACTCAAAAAGATAAACACAAGAGAATCAGGCACGCTAGTTGGCAAAAGAAGATTGCGAAAACATCATCTCCCTTCGACCCAAAAAGAGAAAAAATCATCTCTCAAGGATCTAGCAACAGATAAAGGATGAATACTTGTTTCGACTAAAGAGAAAAAAAAAAAAAAGATGAATACTTGCCAACTGCCAAGCCTTTTTTTGTTTTTTCATTCACCATTAATTTTGAAAATGAGACTCAAACATTATATATAATATAAAAAAATTAATAATGAGATATTACACATACAAAATCATATGAAAAATCAATACGAGAAGGTCCATTTCCGACCGAAACGGCCCACATCTAACACTGCTAACCTTGTGTGTTCAGTATTTTAAGTTCTAAATCCTAACGGGGCCTGCTAAACTCAAGCGTTATTGAAGATCCATAAAAGCCCAGGTGTAGCTTGAATAGTAATTTTATTCATCACCGACTAAAGTCTAAAAGCAAGATAACGACGTTTAGATTGGCTTTTTTCCTGAAATAAAACACTTATTTTTTTTAAAAAAGTGATTCAATGTATTTTTTAGAGTGTTTGAATTGACTTAAAAAAAAAATTTTAAATTTAAAAAGTGGTAAAACCATTTTTTTTTTTAAGTTAGTGATACCTAGCTTCTAAAAAAAGTAAAAGCAAAAGTAATTTTTAATAAAATTACATTTCAAAATTATCTTTCAGTATTATTTATAATTACAACCATATTGATTGATAAATTTTTAAAAAACTTTTTTCTTCTTACTCCTTAGAATCATACACACACCTCATATCCTTATGGTCACTCACTCACACATTTCTAATAAGCCTACACTCCAAATCTATTCTTGGCTTCAATTTTTTTAAGATACACTTATTTTTATTTTTTTATTTAAGATGTCCCTAACCATATTAAAGATAAAGAGTGATATTAACTTCATTTTAACCATTGTATTGGGGCTATAGATGACACTCATATAACTATCCATGTAACTGTTAAAAAATACACCTTTCACCTGTAGAAAATAATATATAAGCACTAATGTATTGACTATGTGTGACGAAAGAACCAAGGAATACTATAAGCGATAAGTTACTAACAACATATATCAGGGGTGTTTTACATTGTTAAATTTTTATTTTTGTCCTTTTATGTAATTTGGTCTAAAAGAAGTGCTTTTATTTTTGTTTATCCAAACATATTTATAAGTAATTTTAATAATTAAAAATATTTGTCAGATTGTCTATCTAAATATAAAATAGCTTTTTCTATAAAAAAAAGGCTGTACTAAAAAAAGGTTGAGTAAATAAATTAGCTTTTTTAAAAGTCAATACAAACACACTCAAAATATACCGACAAAAAAAGAGATAAAAATAAAAGCACACCATGAAGATTTCATTAATTAACATGGATTTAATTTTCATAGATACTGATAGTTAATTTTATTGAGAGTATAAATTTTTTTGCATATTAATCTAATCACGTGTTATCATATCATCATTATAGTTAACTTTCCCACCAATTACTTGAAATATTATATATAATTTTTATGTAATAATTCCTCTAATTATATATTATCACAAGTGATTGGCTCTCGTGTTCACCACTTAAAAAATTAATGAGATAATTTTACTGTACAATGATCCGTCCATCATTTTTTTCCCGAGATTTATAAAACGCAAAACTTGTGAATATGTGTAACTCAGAGGCCAGGGAAGCAAAATAAAATATAGGGCCAAAATATAAAAATAAAAAATATAATGTGTTGTGCAATGTAATACTAGCATTTGGATCCTTTGAAATGGGTATACTGAATAAAAAAATAAAAATTTTATCTTCAGAACAATATAATTAGAAATAAGACTCTTTTTCACCCTAGGTGGAAATCCTTATTTATCCTCTAAAGTGCTCTAAAGTGAGAATATGAATTTAGAGTATCCGTGGAAGCCAGGAGATTAGAGTGAAGGAGGGCCTCTCATCCACAATAATCTAAATCGGTAGTCCACACAACACAGCCACAGCCTCCTTCCTCCGTCTCCATTCCATACTTCTTCTCCTCTCCTTCCTCCGAAGCTTCTCGAAACCACGTAACTTCAAAACCCTTACTACCGTCTCTCTCTCTCTTCTACTCTCTGACTAGGGTTTTCACATTCTCCTATTATCCCTCTTTTTTTTTTAATTTCTTTCTATTTTCTTCTTTCACAATCGCGTTCTTAATTAATCAGTTGCATTCACTCTCTTCACGCCTCTTTATTTTTTTCTTTTGGCATTTTTTTGCTTCGGAGGAAGCAGTGTCGAGAATTCGGTTGGTGACAGTTGTTTTTCCGGTTTCTCTTTCATTTTTTTTTTGTTTCCCGGTTTGTTATATATAAGTTTTTGTTGCGGATAAATGTTAGATTTGCGTTTTTTTTTCCATTGTTTTACTTTTTTCTTTTCGTTTGTTAACCATTTAGCAGTTGTATAATTCAAGATTTTTAAGGCACTGGCTGTTAATTGAGTAATTGTTGTGTCTAGTTCTTTGATTTTAGGGCTTGTTTGAGTGTAGATTGGATAATTTTTGCTCTCAGTTATTGTATTGGATTTGATTTGTATGCACTGTGAGCTGAAGAAAAATTTAAAAAGACATCCAAGCATGTATGTATTGCCACGTGTAAAACTCTTTTACATCAAAATTAATCTCTATTTTATTTTATTTTATGAGATGTTTCTTAAATAGTGGGAGGTTGGATTTAATTTGAATACACTGACAATGGAAAAAAAAAGGTTTACACATTCATCTAATTATATAATATTACATCAACAAATATGGTTAACTTGCACGCCAATGCTTGAAAAGTCATGCTAAAAAAGAGATTTGATTTAATGACAGTTTTTATCTGTCAGTGTATCAAAATTAAAAACCATGGAAGGTTATTTCAAGCACTTTTGTTGATGTGTCAATATGTGTATTTTACATTGATTGTGTATTCAAATTAAACTCTTATTTTATTTATTTATTTATTTATTTTAGTTTAGCTTCTGTTGACAATGGTATTGACGAGTTGTTTCAATTAATTAATTTTTTTCCAGCTACTGGGATGTCTGGGGAAGAATTTGAAGGACAAGATGCAGGCTATGTGCCTCAGAATCTTGATTTTCCACAAAACCATTCTGTTGAACATGATGA
This sequence comes from Dalbergia oliveri, assembly GCA_030441495.1. Taxonomy (NCBI): domain Eukaryota; kingdom Viridiplantae; phylum Streptophyta; class Magnoliopsida; order Fabales; family Fabaceae; genus Dalbergia; species Dalbergia oliveri. The sequence continues at coordinate 20,225,141 of JAMLFY010000013.1, read as the reverse complement.
TGAAGGGAATGTGATTGATGAGACAGGTTTTCCTCAATTGCAGCCTGATGAACATGATGCTGATGCAAGCAATTTGGATGAGGAAGCTAATCTTCCCAAAATAAGTTTGATGGCCAGGATGTTGAAGATTTGCCTGGAGATGCCGACGCTCCTCCGCAAGAGCATATTGAGGAGGAGCACCGCGATGTGGGAGACGTGGCCGAGAATTTTGGTTCTCCGGAGAAACAGGGAGCTGATGATGGTTCGAAAGGAAATGAGATAAAGAAGTGGCCTGGATGGCCTGGAGAGAATGTTTTCAGGATGTTGGTTCCGGTGCAGAAGGTTGGCAGTATTATTGGCCGCAAGGGAGAGTTTATTAAGAAAATCACTGAAGAGACTAAGGCTCGGATTAAAATTCTTGATGGTCCACCTGGAACTACAGAAAGAGCAGTAAGTTTATTTTTCGAGTTCTTCTTGTTATCTATGCTGTGAGGTATAATATTGGTTATTCACTGTTTGTTTTGAGCATTGTATGCATGTATCATATACAATGTGTAGAATTACAAAACATGTATGTTGCTTTTCCGTACTTGTGAATTGAACTTGAGTGCTTGACATTGAAAAAACGCAACAGCCACCATTATTCTATTTCTATTGTTTGAATATTATGTTGCACTAGCGACTTGCCAGGCACAAGTTGCATTTTTTATTTTTCGAAATATGAGATAACAATCTATATTTTAGAAATAGATAGTACAATAATGGCATCTCTTAAAGGAGGGATTGTATTTTACTCATAAACAATATATACACATTTTTCTCATATAATCTTTTTATCTTTCTATTATATATATAATTCACATTCCATGAATTCATGTGCATTAGTGCAAAACTCTTTAACAAAGTTTTCAAATAATACATTGTATGATTTTAAAAAATATACCTGTTATTATAAATCATAACTCTATTGATATGAAACTAATATTGAGAAACAAAATATGCTTAATATTTGTTGATTGCAATGCCATAAATTAACAAAATGATGAGATATATCATACCTGTCTTACACTATTTGACTCGATAATAAAGGGAAGTTAGGAATATTCCACCAAAAACTGCACTTTGCACATTATTGTACCACTCTAATTTCTTCTTTGTCTTCCATCTTTGGAAGCGAGACCATAGAAAGAGACAAATATGACTATTATATCGAGGTGTTGGATGGACTTCATGGAATGGAAAGACCACCTTTCCACTTGTCTTGTATTCATGCACTGCATGCACATACGCAATAAAATTCCAAACAATGAACAAAACCAAATGAATGTGCATATTAATGTAATCGATGAATAAAACCAAAACGTGTTGTGTTGTGCTATTATGAAACAAATTAAAAAACAAAGTTTAATTAAGTGCAAATTAAAAAAACCGAATGCATGGAAAAGCAAAGAGAAATCGATGGTGATGGGTGGGAAAACGGTTTATGGTGATAAATAGAGAGAGAGATTTGGAAAATGAATATGTCTTTGAATGTGGAATATATGGGAGGAGTCCGAAGCAAGTTGGGGGGGCTAATGCTAAATATTGGAGTACCAGAACAGTTACTATGATGGTAAAATGGGGAAAAAAAAGTTGGACACCAAAATAACTACCTCAAGGAGAATTCCCTTTATTGTATTGTATAGATTATTATATTTGCTGCATTATTGTGGCAGTATATTTTAAACATTTGTTGTTGCTGGACTCAAGTGTTTGACATTGAAAAATTTGACAACCACCACTATTCTACTGTTATTGTTTCAATATTATTGTTACATTGTTATATTTGTTACATTCTCATGGCAATCTATACTATAATTCATTGAATATTTAAATATGTATTCTGGAACTGTGAATCAGCTATTTCACTGATTTAATGACCAGCCCAGTTTTCAAAACATTGCTATTACCCGGACCACAAACTGACAAACAATTGCAAAACTTGATTGCTCGTCAGGGATGAATTTAGTGTCTTATTTGGACTCTTTGCTTGATTATTGTGAAGTATATTCATGAAAATCCAACATGGGGAACATCTGAAGGTGTTATTTCAATATACTTCAACTCACATCATGGTCGTTAATGACTCCTACCTCTAAATCTTTTGGTAGCTACTTAATGCTTCAATACGGAAAACTTATGCTTGATTAAACAAACTTCTTATATTATATCATTAATTGGAAGTTGAAACTAAATGATTTATTAATGATAAAACATGTTAACACATATAAACTCTGTTTCTAAGGAATTTTTTAGAAGAAAATTGTCAAGGAAATGAAACTCTAAAAATATGCATAATCCAGCTGAACACAAGAAGCGGTAAATAATCAAACAGGTTAAATATATGTAAGAAGAGATGTCTTTTGGCACCATAACCAAATGGATGTGTGCAGGTTGTGAGCATATATGAACGACCAAAGTGGCTTCAAACTGGAGAGCCAAAGTTCAAGTTGCAGGGAAACAGCAATGAGCATATACAAGTGCTGAAATGTTTTTGTCTTTAGAATCAGAAATAGTTTGTGCAGACTTTGGTGGCAAGAAGCTTTCACTGAACCTGGTAACTTCAGAACTTGGTCAATTGGTGTCTTGCCACACTCCCTAAAATTCTTTCCCGGTAAATACTCTAAAAGTTACTAATATGATAAAACATGGAGAAAAAAAAGCTCCTGAAATTTTATAAGCATATCTAAGCACGGAAAATGTTTGATGAAGTAAGAAGAATAATCCAGTAAAATTGATAAATGTTGGATATATCTTGACTTAAATCAATACTTCACTGGAATATTTCATTATTAAATTACTCCCAAGATTTTTAATGATCGATAAAAATTGAATTATGTATATCTCCTAGAAGCTTGATATAGTGAAACAAATTGCTAAGTTGCTGAAGCAAAGAAATGGAAACAAACTTAAAACAAAACCTAGTTTGACATAGTGAAATTATATTGCTAATTTGATGAACCAGGTTCAAAAAAGGTTAATAACTAAATTTAATATATCTATGCCAGTATGGCAATATTGATGAACAAGTATGTTATTAGAACATTGAGATGAATCAATTAATGAGTCAAATGCAGTAATTTAGTTTGTTTTGAGGTTTGAAGTTTGTGTTTTTGGGCATATAAGAGCCTGCTATTTTGTACATGGTGTTTCTGATTTCTCTTTCTTTGGTGCTTTCAAAAGGTAATGGTTTCTGCAAAAGAAGAGCCAGATCGCGACATACCACCTGCTGTGGAAGGTTTGTTGAGAGTTCATAAACAAGTTGTTGATGTCGATCGTGATCCTGCAGATAGTGCGTCCGGTGCAGGACGCCCAGTTGTAACAAGGCTTCTGGTGGCAGATACTCAAGCAGGAAGCTTGATTGGGAAGCAGGGTTCCACTATAAAAACCTTTCAAGATGCCACCGGTTGCATTATACGTGTTCTTGGAGCAGGTGTGCAAACTATGTTAGCAAATGTTGATTGTGTGTTATCGCCAGATCTGTCTCTCTCTGTCATACTAATTTTTATACTGCTATTCTTCTTATGTATCTGTAACATATAAAGTTGGTTATTTGTCTTTTTTCTCCTTTTTAAAGCATGCATATATTTTATACAAATATAGGAGAAACATGACTTACAGTATCCAAGTTTGTGATTTACGTACCTGACTAATGCATTATTTACAATAGAACACCTGCCAGTTTTTGCTTTGCGAGATGATAGTGTTGTTGAAATACAAGGGGAGTCTGCTGGCGTTCACAAGACAGTTGAACTTATTGCAATTCATTTACGCAAGTTCTTGGTTGACCGCAGCATAGTTGGAGTATTTGAAACACAGGTATGTGCTTTCTATTTTCATTATTTAGTCAAAGCTAAGGGCTTGAATGGTCCGATTAAGAATGTATGCAGATGAGTTATCTCGTGAGATACATAATGTCATGATGATTCATTAACCTCATATGAACATTATAGGCCCTTTGTCAATTGCACTTTTTTTATGCTCAAGGTATATTTGGGAATGATGGATTGGTATTGCTAGCAATGGAGTGGGGTAGAACGCATAAACTAATTGCATGTTACTTTCATCATTCTTGGTCCTTGTCGTTTTATATTTAAGAAGGGTTCCAATGTTTCTTTTTAAGTATCATGACCTTCATATGTTTGAATTGATGTGAAGACTTTTTTTATCAGTTATTGGTCATCTTTGCCTATGATTCTATGTGGATGATTATATTTTTGTCATTTCTTTGCCTCCCTTCCAAACTTCAGATGCAAAGGCCAGATGCTCGAGTTACACAGAATATGCCACCACCCCAACCTTGGGGTCCTCCTCCTCCTCCTCAAAGGTTTCCTGCTCCTGGCACTGGTGGTGGACCTGCTTTTGCACCCAACCCTCAATATATGCCACCTCCTTCACATAGCTATGATAATTACTACCCACCTGCAGATCTGCCTCCCATGGACAAGCACCTTCAGGGGCCTCCACCTGCATATGCAAGGGATACTTCTATGGGAATTCATTCATCCGTTGCACAGCCACAGCAGTCTGTTGTGACTAAGGTGTCTTCTTTTGCCTAACTTGAGGATTTCGGATTGCTACATTGGTTTTGAATTATTTGTTTCATCTCGACTTGACGTGATTTCGTTTGCATCATGTAGGTCACACAGCACATGCAAATTCCTCTAACCTATGCAGATGCCGTTATTGGAGCATCAGGATCAAATATCAGCTACATTCGTCGTTCTAGTGGAGCAAGTATTACAATTCAGGAGACAAGGGGTGTGCCAGGGGAGATGACTGTTGAGATAAGTGGTACTGCTTCGCAGATACAGACAGCCCAACAGCTGGTGCAGGTAATTTATTTTTGAAGGGTTTTGGATTCTTGAACCTTCTTGCTACCTGTATTGTTGTTTGACAGAGTGACTGGATTCTTTTGCGATTAGGAGTGGTGGGGGGTTTATTGTTTATGTCTCTATGATTTGTTTATTCTTATCTCTTTATAGCTTCAAATATACTAGTTACTGCCGATCTATAGGCGATACTTTTATCGTATTACATGTTTTTGTTGATTCTTTTTTGTGTGTCTGAATGGCCAACAACAATCTATCCGATGCAGAATTTCATGGCTGAAGCTGCAAATGCGGCACAAGATCCTATGGGAGGATCAATTAACCAAGGTTACAATTCCTATCCTACTAATGCTCCTGTTTATGCATCTCCACCATCAAGCGCCCCGGGTCATACAGGCCATGCGCCTTCTGCAGATTATGGTCCCGTGTATGGCACTAATTATGGTTATTAACATTTCATTCAATTTTAGTTGAGGAGCCTAAAGCCTTATGTTTTGTAAGCATTGCGTTCAATTCTAGTTAGTTCCTGTGGGTTTTGTAACCAGCCCCTCTGTCTAGTGTACCCTGTATTACATTTGGTTATAATAACTGGATAGGATTTACCTCACGATAATTTGGTAGTTTTTGTTTTCTGAATTTATGCTGGTCTCGTTCATGTTTTGAATTGGGTCTTTTTTTTAATCTGACACTTTTCTTTTAGATTTAATTGTCGAAAAGGATTCATTTGATCTCAGTAGGTCTTGCTATAAGATCAAAATGTAAGCATTGGAGAGAGCCTTGGATTTTGGGGTGTTAGGGATTTAAGACCAGATTAAGATAAGTTGATTCATTTCCTTTTTCGTTGTTGTTCTTTAATGTATGATTGAGTAGAATGGAACTCGGAAATTGTAGATCCTAAGTGAAATCATTCTATCATAATAAATTATAATACAAGAGATTGACAAAAATTTAGATGTGTTTAATTTTAATATCGTTTTACACTGTCAATCAATCATATCCTTGTATTTTACCTAATGGGTGGTTAAATTAAATACTTTTGTAAATGTTGTAATACATGATTAGATGTTAATATAAACTTATTACGCTGATAGTGTTAGTATATTTGAATTAAACTGTTTTAGTGGTTCACATTTTATAGGAGATGTGTAATTAATGGTCGATTTTTTTTTCTTTTTTATTAACTAAGATAGTTGGGGATAGGGGTTGGGGTGGAGTTAAACTTGTGATCCCTCCTTATCTTATTAAGATATGTTGGCGTCTACTGCTAAATCATTGGCTCACTTGATAACTATTTGTTGATTTGAAAAATGAATTTTATTAAAAAAATATATATTAATATAGACGAACACTACTTGCAGATCAAAACCTGGTAATATACGTGTCATGTTGGATCTCTTTCCATGTTTTCACATGCATTTGTAATTTTCAAGGAGTTAGTGAGTTATTTTCATTTTAGGGAAACTTTCCATGGCTCTCCGAAGAATCCCAACTGGAGTAAGGCTTATTTCTTTGTATCTAGGTTGGGTGCTCTACTTTCGTATCTTGTCAGTAATTTCTGCGTTACTTTATTGTAGGCAATCACGGAATGGAGGAAGTTATGTAATGAGAGCCTCATTAAATTGAACAACTTCCCTCCCAATACTCATGACATCTACTGAAAAATGTTCTGAAAATAAACAAGAATGCAAACCATTAAGATCTTTATAATTCAATTAGTTTAATTCGTTAAATTTGATGTTAAGTCATTATCGAATACTACCTTCATTTTCTAATATTGTTCATTTTTATTTGTGCACATAGATTAAATAAATGATTGAATGAATTTAGAAGTTTGAAAATTTTGTGTATTTTACAAAACGAACCGTAATATCATTATTTTCTATCATATTTAACCCCTTAACTTACTCTCTCCTATACATACTATTTAATATTGTATAGATTTTTTAAAAGGACAGATACTTATAGAAGAATAAAATTTTAAAAATGAACAATTTTAGAGAACAAAAATAGTAAAAGAAATTAACCAAAGACATGACAGATTCATGATTAACAACGTATTTGTTTCACACGCTTGATGTTAAAACACCTCAATTTAGGCGAACTCTTAGACGTCTATGTAGGACACTGCCTACCATGCCGATGGCTGTTTATGCAGTCAGAACATTACATTTGTTATAGTGGGCCCCAGTGTAGGATAGTGATATCGTATGTGTTTTTAAGTTAATGAATTAGTTAAGCTGTCGAATTGGAAGCACTGTTGGTGTTTAAAATTTGAGGGGGAAATTTCTTAAATTATGAGTTTTTAGATTTGAAAATGTAATTCATTTATTTACTTATTTACAAAAGAAAATTTTATTGTTCCTTATAAAATTTATAGGTATTAATACTTTTAGATAATTTGTTGAAAATTTATCAATGTGTTCATTAATTAAATTTATTAATATTTTAAATATTTATGATTAAATCACAACCTTTAAATTCAAAAAAATATCGATCCTCTTAGGTACCCTAACAAAAACGTTTACAAAATAATTTTACAATGAGAGAATAATTGGAAAAATAAAACTAGAGAAGATCCTCCCCTCGTATGGAAGGCGCACCACCGTTGGGCCTCCCCTCAACCAGTCGACAAACACCTCGGCTTTTGCTCAATCAAACCGCAACCATGACCACATCGAACTTCTCTCGCCTCCTGCATGCTCCGACTTCTTATGAACCACAGATCGTCTTCAAACAACAGGGATAACCATCATTCCTCACCACACCTCTACCATCGTGATGATGGTGTGGGGTCTCATGAATCTAAATTCCTCATCCAAGATCTACTACTGTCTTCAACCCTAAACGTTTCAAGATCATCTCTTCCACTTTCTTTTCCTTTTTGTGTGACATTTGAGGGAGTTTAGTTATTTTTTATTAAAATGCATAAAACCTTTATTGTAGTCTTTTAAAATCTAAATAAATGGTATTTTTGTTTTTAAGAGTCTTTATTTTATAATATTTTAAACACAAACCTAATTGCTAGGATTAAACTTAACGCTATGTTTTACGCATTAACACTGCTACTCTCCGTCTATGTGTGTCGATTGCACAGCACTCCACATTGCTATCAACATGGTAGATATTGACCTGTATGGGCACTTGAGCAAACATCGTCAATTTAATTTTAATTCAAGGGAGTCTCTACTTCCTTTCACTAAATGTACCATTAATTGAAATCTAAACACAATATACTATTAATGCGTTCAGCTAAATGTAGTGTTATTAAACAAATTGGATTGATCAATCGTGCTAGTGAACCATCGAACCAGTCAATTAATTAGTCCAAACAAACATTTTATTGATAATGTTATTGACTCAGTGCAAAACCTTTTATTGTTTAATCCTTAGAAAAACCCTTAAATTAAACCGGCTGAAAATCTAAAAACATTTACTACCTTAGCCCAGCCAATTACTAAAGCTTAATTTATCTTGCAATCTATCTTTCTGGCCTTTCATTACTACATAACAAGAAATTATGTCCAAAAACCAAAACGAAATTTCCAAAGAAACACGTATGGGAACCTTCTCCATAGTCACACTAGTCGCAAGGTCAAATGTTATTCCTTAGCAGAATACGAAAGGAGCCTAACAAAGGTATGCTTGATTTTAATTTTCATTTTCAGTTTTTTAATTTTAGATTTTGTTAAAGAAATACTAAAAATCCAATTTTCAATTTTTATTTTTAGTTTTCAGTATTTTCTTTACAAAATTTTAAAAACTAAAAATAAAAATTGAAATCAAATAGACTTGTGATAATAGTAATAAAATTTTCGAAAAGGAAGCTGGTGTACAATTCAAGACAAAACATGTCAATCAGCATGCCCAAAATTTTGAAGATAAAAATGTTGCCAAAATTATAAGAGGAAATTATGAATACCTTTATTGAATTTTAGTGTAATTACACTTGGTATCTCTCTATTTTATAGAATTGTAGCTTAAAGTCTAAGGTTCACTAAAATTATCCTAACATCCCTTACAGAAATCGATTTGTTTAATTTAAATGAAAAAAAAGATTAGATGTGATATATATATATATATATATATATATATAATTATTAATGATAGAATTATAATATTTTGACAGTGTTTAATATATTGATTGAATAAAAATAATATGGAGATGAAACTTATAATTATAAATTATGATAAAAGGGATATTTTAGTCAATATATATGTCAAATATTATCAAAATATTATAATTTTTGTCACTAATAGTCATATACGTATCACATGCTATCATTTTGTTACTTATATTAATGAATTAACATATGTAGGAAGATCAGTGTAATTTTACAAAATAAAGTGATGGATGTTATTACACCAAATCTCATAAACAAATATAATTTACCACCCAAATTGTAACCACTGCTTTCTTCCCAACAAAAAGAAAAGGGGGATAAAAATTTACTCGAGAGAAAGTATGAAAGCTGGTAATCCATATGTTTCTATCTGGTAATGTATTGTTTTTCTAATTTAATAAAACAAAACCAAACTTTGATATAGCAAAATCTCAATCTTTGCATGAGACTATATATAAGAAACTATATCCAGTGCTAATTACTGTAGTACCTTGTTCATATAGGGACACAACATGTGGTTCTAAAATGCCCTGTTTGGTTGCAGCGGCTACAATGCACAACTCTCTTAACTCTACCACCATCTTCTGCAGGAGCCTTTCTCTTCCTTCGTTTCCCTGGTGGTTTCAAAGACTTCGGTGGATTTATTACAACCTCAACAACAGCTTCACCACCTTCATTTTCAGACCCTTGTGGCATCATGTTCCACATGGCCTTATCTGGAATAGGGTGTATGGTTTGTGAGTATGCCTTTCTGTAGTTAGCCACAGTGAAGCAACTCTCAGTGAACCTATGCACATTCTGCCTGCATGAGAGTAGCACTGCCACTGCATGAGAACATGGCAAGCCACATAGTTGCCATCCATTGCATGAACAACACCTCTTCCTGATGTTAACTATGTATGTTTCTGATCCTTGGCACAGCACTTCAAATTCAGCTTCATTTTCTCTTAGCAACTTGTAATTATGGGCCTGCTCAATTGCCTCACATACCTGCCTCTCAGCATAAGGGACTAATATGCCTGTCCACTCCATGCTTGTCTCGCGGCGCTCGTTGAACACTATCATCAATTGGCGGCGGAAACTCTCCATCATTTGAATGATTGGTAGCCCTGAGGCTTCAGCAATCATGGTGTTTAATGATTCTGCTATGTTGGCAGTTAGTTGGCCAAGCCTGTTTCCTTCAAAGTATGCAGTAGCCCACAATTTAGGAGGTACTTTTCAAATCCAATTGGCCGCCTCTGGCAAGATCTCTTCCATCTCAAGCATCTTGGTTTCAAAGTCAATGGGGGTGAGGGAAAAAGCAGCCTCCCAGAGAATGCTATTGAGGAAAGTGTTGTTGAATTCTTTCATGAAACTTTGACTGAGGTAATGCATGGAGAAACCATGGAAAGCACCAGGGAAGTTCGAGTCTACACCATCCATAATTCCTTTCTTCCTATTGGACAAAATTGTAAGCTTTGGCATCTGCTCAGCATTGGTCTCAAGTAGGTTGTGTAATTCAGATAGGAACCACGTCCAATTCTCATCAATTTCTTCATTGACCACCCCAAATGCAAGAGGGTATAGACCACCATCTCCATCAAAACCTGCAGCTAGAAGCAATGTTCCAAGATGCTTGCTTTTGAGGGGGACACAATCAAGCCCGAGAAGGGGCGCACGCATTCAAGAAACCGTAAATTGATGCTTGAAGTGATATGAACAAACGTTGGAAGCAGTTATCAACAGGATTTCCGTAAACCAATGCAATGCTTCCGGGATTTGACCTCCTGAGTTGGTCACAGTACTGTGGAAGGAGGCGATAATCTTCTTCAAATGAGCCTCTAACAGCAGCCATAATCCTCTCCTTTCCCCTCCATGCTTGTTTATATGATAAGGTGATGCCGTGCACTCGGTGGATCTCCTCAAGTATCTCTTTTGGCTTGCAATTAGGATTCTCCCTCAGGTGTTGCTCCACAGACTCAGCAACCCATTGCACTGAGGCTTGATGGTGGCCTAGATGAGTTAGTCCAGCACAAGTGTGTGGCTCGCGGATGGTCCTAATTGTGAAGGTAGGGACACCAGGAATCTTTGCAGCATGGATCCTCCAAGGGCATCCTTCACTAGCACATTGAGCAGTGTAACGACTCCTGTCAGACTTGACTGTCTGAATCTCGAAGCGGAGAGCAATTGCCGCCTCCCTCAGCACTCTACGGCAGCTTTGAGCATCAGGAAACTGCTGGCCAACAGTCAGTTGATGGTCAGGGGATGGATCAAGGGATCTGGACTGAAGCACAGGAGAAGGACTGTAAGCCAACTCCATTTGGTGCTCATCAATCATATCTGGGACAGATAAATTTCCCATCTCCACATTTTGATCCAAGGAAAACTCTACATTGTCATCAAGATCGTCCTGAACAATAGCTAGTTGGGTATCATCTGACAAATTCAACTCAAATGCCTCATTCGAAAGTGCCAATCTGTTATCATAGTTGTCAGAGTCAGCATGACCCTGAGCATGATCACCTGCATCATCCAACTGGTCACCATGTTGCTCAAGATTTTGAGCATGCTCTAATTGTTGATGTTGAGAATCCATGTCATGGTCATGCTTTTGAGTCTGACTCTGAGCCAGTCCTTGATTGTCTTGTGTACAACTTAGGAACTCTTCAGAGACCAACTTAGTAGTTGAATCATTTTCATGGCTATGATCAAATGCCAATTGAGAAACCGGCATTGATAACATATCATGATTTTGACCGAGAACCAAATCATTGTTTCCCATTAGTAAATTCACCAATTTGACAGAAACAAATATGCTTCTACCTCAGATAACAGAATTCCTCCAAAATATTAATAACTCTCCCCCAGTTTCTATTGTATTCCACAGTCCTCAGAATGAAACAACACCAACAAAACAAGTTCTGAAACTGCAGCCCCAATGAAATTACTGAAGAAGCTACAACGACATTGAAAATTTTCCCAATTTGAGTCAGAATCAACAAAATCAATTAAAAAAAAAACTCAGTGATATCAAAGATTTTTGTTTTTTCTTACACCCCATTTGTTTTCTCTCATGGAACAAGGGTCCAATTCCCATAAAGTTGATTCCTTTATGGTTCTTTCCTTCTGATCACAATAATTATTTCCAGGAACAACCCACTCCATCAACCAAAACCCAATTTTTTTCTTATTTACAAAATTCAGCTTCATAAAAAGAAAAATAAAACCTTTAAAAAAATTCCCAAGGAGACTAAAACAGAGGAAGCTGGAAATTTTTATAAAAAATAGTGTGGCTTGTAAAGCATGCAATTAAAGACATTAACATAGAATCAATCAATCAAAGTTTCAAACTTTAAAGGAAGAAAATATATATAGAAGAAAAAAAGAGAGAATTTTGAAGTGTAATTGGTTTGGCGGGTGAGGAGTGAGAAGGTAATACCTGATATCGGAAGGGCAGTGAAAGGGAAGAACGGGAACTGAGGGAGGGGCAAAAGGGTCGCTCCACTTTGAAGGTTGAAGCATCAGAGAAAACTTGGTAGGGTTTAGAATCCCAAATTTTGAGGGTATTTATGTCATCTTGGGCTCCTAACTTCCCTTTTTAACCTTTCTCTCTTTCTCGGGCTCATTATTTAATACACTGTTGAAAGTGGCAACTGTTGAGTTGGAGTAACTCCACTCTCATGGTTGTGGTTATGTTTTGTTTATATTTTCCTTTTTAAAAAAATTGGGTTGTATTTTTGTAACAATATTTTTACAAAAAATAATGCTAAATGGAACGAGTATATTTTCATTTAAAGTTATAGATTGCTTGTTAACCAATCAAGAGGCGAAATGATTTTGGATATAAGATTTTAGCTTTTTTGAAAAAAAAAAGGCAAGTTGTATAGGTGAAAATTTCTGCATGAGTTGAATAAAAGAAATTAGGTATGCTTTGTACTTAATTAATAAAAATGCTTGTGCCAATGAAAAATCATATGTTAAAAGAATTCATTATTGTTTGTAAAATGATATCAATCTAATTTTTTATGCTTCTATTAAATTGAATATGAAATAAATTGGGCTAACATTTTTATTTATAAAATATAAACTTTTATTATTGGATTTAATTTCTATATATTAATAATATAAAAAAGAAATTTATATAGTTGATTCTTCCATCAATTACTTAAAAAATCTTACAAATAAATTTTGATTGAATAATTATATAAAATATTTTTATACTATCAATGTATCAAAATTATATTCTTCTCTCTTAAAAAAGATAGCTATTTTTACTTTTAAAAATATAAAATATTTACTATGATATATTTATTTTGATTTAAATTAAGAGAATTTTCTTTATTTAATACTTGAGTATTTTTTATAAACTCATATATACTCTATTATCATTTAATTTTAATATGAAATTTTCAAGTATGGAAGTTATTCACTTATTTTAAATGGGATTCATGAGGTTTTTTAGGGTTAAATATGATATTCTTTTTGTTTTATTATATTCAAATTATATTTAAATATAGTAATTAGTGTTGAACACTTTAATTTTATATAATTGAATATATATGTAAAATATCTTTTTACATTAACAATACGTTAAAAGTAATTCCTTGGAACAATATATTGTAAAAATTAATGAGATATATATCTTTTAATCATAATCTATGTTAGCTTTGACAGGTCCATGAATTTAGAGAAGAGATATCAAATTGATATTATTGAATCAACCTTAAATTTGTGCTATAATTGACATAGTAGTTATATTAATTTAAAATTCTTTTATTAATTAAAATCATAGCAAATATTATCATGGTCAACAAATTATAACTAAAAGTTTAATACCACAAATTAACACATAAATATAACCAATCAGTCACTCTCAAATTTAAATTTAAATTTTAAAGAGTAACATCAATTACATATCATTTTATTTTTGCATGTCAAATTTAATTAGTATAATATATAATTTATTAAAAATTATTATAATATATAAAATTTGCCACATTACACTATAATGATATTGATAATAAAAATATAATAATACATGTTATACTATATTAGTTTTGATATTTTAATAAAACTTAATATCATAGTTAATGTATTTTCAAAGGATTTAATATAATCTATAATCTATCTATAATACTAATAATTAAAATTCATTACATGGATAGTTTTCATGTGTCATTCATAGAGAAAATTATGCCCTACAATTTTCATAATCTTAATATTTAAAGTAATTTTTTAGATTTAATTTACCATCTAATTATTAATTAGGTTTTCCAATCATATGTTCATATATCTCTTCATTAAAACTCTTTAACAAAATAGTTCAATCAAAATTATTTAACAAATAACAAATAATACAAACAAAATGATAATTGAATGTATTATACCATTACAATTTTATATATATAATTATAGTATTAAAGATAACAAAGCTATTATAATTACGTTACAAAAAAATTATAACTAATGATTATAATTATAGTATTAATGATAATAAAACTATTATAATTATAATAATTAATAGTAATAAGAAAATCTTAGCACACCTTTATTTTTTAATTATCTTTATTGGATTTAATTTGCATCATAAATGTATTTTTATTTTTAATTTGAATTATGTTGCATTAGTGATATTTGTTATTATGGATATTTGTGTTTTGAATTTCAAAATATTTTGAAATTTTTTCACTTTTTGAAATTTTTTTAATAAACCTGTAAATATCATTAGGGATTCAAATCTCTGAAGGGAATGAGGAATGGAGACTCGTGATGAGGATGAAAATGAAAATAAGAGGTGAAATTCTAAATGATGATGAGGTCGGGAAGGGAGTTTCTAACTTCAAATATAAAGCTTTTGAAAATCTTAAATAAATATATATCTACCTATCTCACTATATTGTATTTAATTTTTTATAACTTAAACATTCCAACTTATCAATTCCACAATTGTTTCATATTACTTTTTTTAAAAACAATACTTCAATTTTTCAACATTAAAATATTTTAAAAAATCAATCCCACAATTTACACTTCTTTAATAATGATACTAATTATTTTAAAAAATAAATAATTACATAACTTTTAATTGAAAATGATTGTGTGATTGATATACTATTCAAATAATTGAGATAACATAAATTAGGATTATATGTGATTTTTTACTAATTATAACATATATTTAAAATTGATATTTTAATTTACTAAAAGTATGTATAAGAAAAGGGAATGTAATTGAAACAACATAAATTAAATTTATTAATTATTTTTATTAATTAGGAAATATATTTTTATATTTTAATAAATTAAATATTTTAACTTATTAAAAAGATATAAATGACTAGGAATAACAAAAAACTGTTGAAGTGGATACACATAGGACATAATTACCTATAATAGGGATGAGAATAAGGACGGATTTTATCTTCAAGCGGTTGAAGTTTCCATTTATTAAATGAGACAAGAACGGGGATAACACATCTTTATTTTTTCAATTATTCATATTGGATTTGTATTATATATGCATTTTTAATTTTTTAATTTGAATTATGTTGCATTACTAATATTTGTTATTATAGATATTTATGTTTCAAATTTCAAAATATTTTTAGAATTTTTTTCTTTTTGGAGTTCTTTTAGAAATCTATGAATATGCACAAGGACTTAAATCACGTGCGAATGAGGAATCAGGACATGTGAAGGTGATGAGGATGGAGGATGAAAGACAAAATTCTAAACGGAGGCGGGGGCATGGACATGTCCTCTCTATGATGGATACCTATTGTCATCCTTATAAACTGTGCATGATATAATAAAATTATTCACTTATTCTTTTTCATTATTCAACAATTTCAATTTTCAAAATATGTAAAATTTTCATAAAATAGGCTTTTTATTGTTATAGGTCATCTATTGAGATTTTTTTCAATATTATAAACACGATATTTAAAATAAGATAGAAAATATAATGACACGTTTATATTTTGTCAATTTATTTAATTATTTAACTATTAAATAATTTTCAAAATAAATTTATATGCTCAATTTTCTATAAAATATATTTAAATAAATCATTTTTTTTATAATGATCAATAAATCATTTTTATTATTACCCCGTATTGTACAAGTTAAACAATTATATATAATAAAAAGGCCAAGATGAATGAAAAAGAAATACCTATAATAGAAAAAGTCCAGGCATGGACTGTTATTTCTCAAAACAAACTTGACGGAATTCAGGTAAAGGCTAACATTGTTAAGCACGATATATAGTACGTTGTGTGTGAGTTGACTCTGCACAACTCAAAAGTGATTTTGACATAGATGGAGTTGTCTCAATGGTGGTGAAATCACACCATGTGAAAATTGTGGGTATATCAAACATATTAGTTAGTACTTACATTATATAAGAAATGTTAAAAAAAAATGGAGAAAGAAGAATAGAAATAGAGTTTAATTTTGATAAGTTAGCAAAAAATCTGATTGAATAATTATATATAAAAATTTTACACTACCACTGTATCAAAATTAAATCTATATAAATATGGTTATCAAAGGGCAACTTATGAAGTTTTCATAGTATTTAATGTATTGAAAATGTAGAAAATTTATTTGTAAGGGTAACTTATTAGACACAGCCTCAAAATATCTTTAAAATGACCAAAAAAAAATATAGAAATGAAGAAAATTATAAATATGTAAATAATTAAGTCTTGAAATTATTTGTTAAGAGTACTGTATTTAAGAGAATAATCTTATTCTCCAAGCACTGGAAATAAACAAAATAACTTCTTTTGTAGGTATATATCTGTATCAAATTGTGTTCTAACAAAATTGGATTCCTTACTACAATTTAATAAGGACTATGGATTTAATTTAAATTGACTGAAAGTATAATTTTTTTTTATATTGTCATTTAATTAAATACTCTCACATGCATGACATTTAAGTAGTGGAGTAAAAGTCAAATTTATTTTAATAATGAGATAATATATGATTGGACAATTATGTAAAAAATATTTATACTTGTTAACGCATAAAAATTTACACTATTAGTACTTGTAAAATTTAAATTTTGATCTGCAATCAATTTAAAATTTATTGTATCATTTCGAATATGGGACAAATTTAAATTTTGAGCTGCAATCAATTTAAAATTTATTTACATTTTCGAATATGCGAAAGCTACTCGCAAAAGTTCACTTTTGATATACAATCAATATAAAATTTATTTATTGCATTTTTAAATTCCAGTTTGCACACTTCAAACCCTAATTTGAAGGGTATAAATTAAACTTTAACTTATTTTAATAATTGACAACGTTACATTAACTTACATTTCAATATAATTTTTAGTTTCAGATCATAGTCGAAACAAAAGTGAGAAAAAAAATACTTTTGTTTTTAGTCGTAAAAAAATTTACTTGAGAACCAAACACGCCCTTACACTATCATCCAACATATACGGCCTTGTAGGTTGTCACACTTGTACCGTCATTTATGTTGCCACTTTCTTTCTTCTTTTTTAATCAAAATTTTAATTAAAAAAACAAAAATCTTTCATCTCTCTATTTTTTTTAGTTGTTCAGTTTTTATTTTTTGAACACATCCATTAAAACTCTTTAGTTTGGGCAACATCAGATTTGTTCTTCTTTTTCAGTCAAAGAAACAGTGTATAATTTATTCAGTTACCCAAGTCAACAACCCGCAAAATAAAATATTAGGATAAATACATTTTATCCTATGAATTTTAAATAATATGTAATTTACACCATGACTTTTCAAAATATGTATTATGACACTAAATTTTTCAAACTGGCAAACATCCAGTATAATTTTGACAATTAGTAAAGGTAAGATTTATGTGCACTTAACAGATATTTCTAATTTGTGCAACCAACACTTTATCTATGAATATTATGAGAAATTAACCCCCCTATTTTTTTTATTGTGTGCAATTCAACACCCTACTATGACTTAAATTTTTGGGAGATTTTTTACACAATTTGAAAATTTTAAAATGTTGTAATACGCTGTTTGATAAATATAAGGTTTTTTTTACATAATTTGAAAAGTTCAATGTCATAATTCACGTTTTAAAAAATTGGGATTTAAATTGCCATAACCTAAAATTCAATGGAGTAAAATTGATTTAGCCCTAAAATATTAAAAGTGTTATGTGTGCTGGGAATGTGTAAGCCGAAATATAGTAACATTCACATCTATAATGAAAAACCAGCCAAGGAAATTTGTTCAGACCCAAAAAAACACAAAAAAAAGCAGCCACGGAAATCTGTCACATTGTGTTGAATCAAATTCTACCAAGAAAAATTAAATAAATGAACAAGAGGAAAACCACGAACATTTCAAAGTATCATAAACTAGTGATTATATAATCCCCATCCAAAATACTTGTCATACAAACAACTACAATCAGAGGATAAAAGCTATTTCCGTCCGTGCCACCAATCAACTATCACAATATGGACACTGTAACATATCACTGCTTGAAAAAGCATTCATGCAAAATTGAAGCCAAAAATTGGAATCTATCAGAGGAAAATTAAAAGCTCCAACTCACTGTTGCATGGAGTAAAAATACCTTTGACATCAAAGAAATACTGTTGAGACTAAAATCATAGTAATCTGTTAGAATGCTTGATGAGTATTGAGCTACTACCTCTTATGTAGGATGTACTTTGCTCAAAGCAATGCCCTTTAATTGGCTATTGCAGTGTAATCCTTGTAGAAGATATACTCTTGCTGTATGATTAAGATGGATGAAGGAGAAGAATTAGTTCAGATGGATGAACCTAACACAGTTACTCTCTATTGTCAAGAATCTATCATGACGGCACATTCTCCGCTATCTGTGGATTTTCAAGTTTAGGCAAGAGCTCAGAGGCAACCTTGTCATATGGTACATGGTTGAGATGATTCCGGTTTCTGTTCATCACGACATTTGACAGACATGTTATTTCCTGAGCGACCCCATTCTTTTGGAGTATGTCAGTCCAAAATACGGCATCTATGCTGAGGTTTGCTGATTCTAATAGATCTTTTACATTTTCCAGTGTTGCCACATTTCTACCAGCACCACAGCCCATGGCTGTTGCAGCTCCTACTGCATTTGCAATTGTTAATGTATTAACCAGTGGCATATTATGTATAAAACCATATGCAATGGCAGCCACAAAACTGTCTCCGCATCCAACAGTGTCGATAACGTCCACCTGATAACATTTTAGGAATCCAATTAGTTTGCACCAAGATAGAGTAAAGATGGAGACTAAAAACAAATTATCACAAGTTTAAGGGTGGGTTGTCAATATATATATATGGGAACAGCTGAAGCAAGATGAGTGGTTTATTGTGAGAATGAGAGGAGTAAATCTATGTTGTTGGATCTTACGTGAATGGTGAAAATTAAAACATAAAATTACATGTCATTATTAAATGATCACGTAATTATTAATTACTATTAATAACTTGTAATCCTACCCATCCATGTATAGTTATATGGTCCAGATTTACTCCTCTCACTAGAGTCATCCCCATATATATATATATATATAGACAAATTTAATTAATATTATTGCAATATAGACAAACATTATAATTTGGAGACACAGAAAAGGTAACAAGTTAACTTAGAGCATATCAGACTCTCAAGCTAGGTTAGTCCTCAGATATGCATGTTGAACTTGGAAATGAAGGTTCAACTCATTTTTGAAAGAAGATCTTCCCAGTTGAAGAATGTGGTCATAGCCTTAATTGTCAAACTTTACATAGCTTTGTCTTAAACAGAAATTTTCACCTTTAAGCCAAGAATGCATATGAAACTCTAAATACCAATGAGGGCCATAGAACAGTTAAGCATAAAGGCAGCATATAAATTGAATAAATCATGATGTCACAAAATTGCTAGAATTTGATGGAAACAACTAAAGACAAAATCAGGATGAGGTTAGTACCTTGAATGCAGGTGCACAAGCTATATTTGATGTGGTTATTAGAACTGAGCCCTGAGAACCCATTTTTATGATCACCCAGTTTGTGCGGATCCCTCTTTTGAGCAACTCCTGCCCAGCTAATATTGGATCTCCAAGGCCAGTTAAAGACTCAGCCTGTCAGGTAAACTGATCACAGTGAGGAATTTATTAAATTAAAAAGATGTTTGAAAAATTAACTACTTTCAGAAATATTAATTACCTTCAAATAGCAGGAACAAAGTTTTTTTTTTTCAAAAAAAAATTCCATCACATAATTTTTTTTTTTTCAAAGATATGACTATGAGTATGACCACTATACTTAATATAAACAACTGACGAGATTAACAGACCCTAATCACAAACCAAAATACAAGCTCCAATAATATTTTGCTTAAGCAAGAAGCTCAACAACAAATGGACAGACAACATAGGTAAAGACTTCTGCTGGATTTATATAATTTGATCACCTCAAGCCTATGAATTTCATAATATTTGGAAACAAGTCGATCTGCACCAGGCAGCCACCAGTTCACAGTTCACTAAAATACTATGAAACCTTGACACAGTTCACTAGAATACAACGAGACCTTGATCCCACATGCACATATGCAGATGCTTAAAATCCAACAGCGACATAAAAAACATAGTCCATTAGACTCCAGACTGTTGACAGACACAAGCAAATGAACTTATTGAGGAAAACTTTTAGTTTAATGATTATCCTTTTCCATAATTTCAAATGTTTACCCAGATTTTCTTAACAACAACAAAAGCATCAAATGAAGTAAACTGTAATATTAAAAACTACACCGCATTTAAAGGTTGCAGAATGATACAGTTTCTTTGGCATGAGCAACGAAAAACAATGCTGTCTAGTGAGAGCATGAAGGAGCCCTTAAATATGCAAGTAGAATAATATGACAGGCATACAAGCAACACGTGTACATGCTTAGGAGGAATGGTAGAACATCTGCATAAGGTTAAGAAGTTCCTGATAAACATAGAATACGAATATGAATCTTCTACAGTAAAAAAAGAAACTGAAAGATGTATACAAATAACATGGAGTCCTTTGCATCTAAATGCAAAGTGCAAATACAATATATATAGCTCCTAAGAAAGATACAAGGGGAAACATCATAGTTTACATCACTTTATAAATCAAAGAAAAGATTGTTAAAAAACACCATATCAGAAAATGAAGAGCACAAGCTTAAAAGCAATAATTATAAGCAACCATATCAGTATCAAGGATAGATTCTATATGAGAAGAGCTAAAGGTGAAACCTCATCAGAAGTTAGAAGAAGGACATCACTCATTCTCAGAAATTGGTTAAGAGCTCTTTGTTCTTCTGGGGTCCCAATGGAGAGACTCTTTCCCCGTGGTCCAGGATCAAAAAGACTGATGTGCCTACTTCAACAGCATATTCCACTGCTGAGAGCAGTAAACCAGGAGAGAGCTCATCAAAGCCATATCCATTACAGAACAAGACCTTTGAATTTTTAATAGCTATTTTTACTTCTCTGGACAGTGTGTTCATCCAATGAAATGCAGGTTCCTTGATAAAATCAGCACGACTAATGGACAAAACAGGTTCATTTAGGTCCCTTGTAAAGAAGAGTTGGAAAACAAATAACAGTATTACAAGACAAATGAATTTTACCTGCAAAAACCATGCCTTTGTAAAGGATCAACAAGAACCCAGCATAGAAGCGTTTCATAAGAGGCATTAGAGCTGTTGATAACATCAGCATTATTACTCATCTCAACCATACCAATACCCTCTTCATGAAGCACTTCTAACAGAAACTTTCCATAGATTTCATTACCCACATGACCAATTGACATGCAGTTAAGTCCTAGCCTTGCAGCTGCTATAGCCATATTGCAGTTCCCACCAGCTTCCCAGTATTTCTACACCAAATAAAATAGGATAATATGAGAGGAAATGTATAAAATGAAAAACAAAAACAAAAGCAAGAATGATAACTTATATCCGTTTTTTTGGTAACGAACTTATATCCATTTTATTTATACTATTTAGCGATACAAGTCATCTTGGATATCCTTAAAGAATAATGGCTAGAAAAAGAATTCAAAATAAAAAAAATAAGATAAAGGCCAGAATGTCTATGATAGAACAGGTTCAGAAGATAAGAAGGATGAGTAAAACCTCAAGAAAATTGTATTATTGCAGTGAAGGTTCTTGACCAATGTGGCCTGAGAAACAAGATAGCTACAATGGTGCTAGGGAATTCGAGAGTCCCTCCAGCCCTCCCTCACAACTTCCAAACTCTCTAATTGACTTCCCTCCTATTTAACTAGCAAACTACCCTCTAATTACCTCCTAATTATCAATGACAATCATTGCTTGCTGTACAATTGAGCTGGACTGAACTATGGCCACTTCTCCCCTCTTCCTCCTAATGTTGACTGTTAGACACCAGGTGCTAAGGGGATTAAAGAGTGTGAAAGGAAGAAATATAGGGGCATCATGGGAAATACTGGTCCAGGCCTGGGGTGAATTGTGTGGGCCTCCACTCAGCCTAACTAACTTGCTGAGTGGGAAAGAGGGTGTATGAGGTGCTGACTCTGTTGGAAAAGGGATATTTGTAACAGAGTGGAGGTAAGAATCACTTAGGGTATGTTTGACATTTGGATTTTGAAGGTGAAAGGAGGAGAAGAAAGGACTTGTAGTAAGATTTTAAAATTTCACAC
Source organism: Dalbergia oliveri (assembly GCA_030441495.1). NCBI lineage: Eukaryota > Viridiplantae > Streptophyta > Magnoliopsida > Fabales > Fabaceae > Dalbergia > Dalbergia oliveri. The sequence goes on along the minus strand of JAMLFY010000013.1, from coordinate 20,202,484 downwards.
CACAAGTCCATCCTTACCCTCCCTTCCCCTCCAAAATCCAAATTCACAAATGTATCTTAGGCATGTTATATAGCCTTGGAGAGACTAAGCTGCTTAGTGCTCAAAATTCTTCTAATTTTCTTGCATTTCCTAAACTGTTTTCTCTTCTTCATTTGCTGAAAATCACACTAATCTCAGCTCAAGAGTGCGAATAATACATCATACTTTTCCATTTTCTTTGTTACTGTCTGTGATTACTTCCATAGACCTATTTATCACTGGTCCCCTATCACTCTACTTTTTCATTGTTAACCAACAATTTCGGACCAGATATGTGATTAGATGAATCCCACCTAAAAGTGACAACTCCAGAATTCTTGAAGGTGCAAGTATAACAAGTGTCCAACTATATGTCAATGGATTATGCCAACAAAGAGTTACAAAAACCAGGAAGGTAGACCAGCTAATGCAATATAACAGCTTGAAGTTTTGGAGTTTCATGGTGCTCAACTTGTTCTAGGAGGCAAGCTTCTGGCTCCCAAATGCTTAAGCTGTTGGGTGGGATTAAAGTGTGGACAATGCACAAGCCCTGCTTAACCTTGTGCTGACATTTAAGATTTAGTTAGAAGCATGGGAAACAACAAGGATTAAACTCTAGACTACTTGGTCATTGAAACTCTCATACCAAGTCATGAACCATCTCTTCCATCAGTTGAAGTAGGTAGGTAAGAGAAGCACGTGAATGATTTTGTACTCAAACAAATCTTAATCATCACAACACGTACTCATATTATTTACATCATACCACACCACCTAGTACCATATTGTTATCTCGATCCTCTAATCAACTCCAAAAACCACCCAATTCTCATGCCAATTCTTGCATAACAATGAATCCAACACGAGCATGCTTGATAACAGCTTCAAAAAGTGTCTCCCAAAGCTCTAAAAATCTTTTAATTATAGGCCCTTTTAAAATCAAATAATAATCTAGTAATTTGGCCCCTCAAAGATACACGCAACAACAGTTTAGTCCCTAAGATTTATAACATGTTTACACCTTGAAAAATACACGTGACATCAATTTAATCCCTTAAAAAAGTTTTTGACATCAATTTAGTCTCTAAGACAAACGTGACATGACTTTGGTCTTAGAAAGATGCATGTAACATCAATTTAGAGTCCGTGCAGATAACACTGCTTATGACTTTTGTTAACTTTCTCAAAGTTAAAAGTCATATTTTAACTTTTTGTCTTATTTTTTGGCTACGCAACTATTTACCTCTGAAAAATTGATCTTTAATGCTTTTCAACATGCTAAAATATCTAACATCTCTTAAGAATACATTTTACAACACTTAAAAAAAAAGCACTTTTTATTATTATGTTATTTAAATACAAAATAATTTATTCAGAAGTTACTTTTGCACAAGTGCCTTATTCCCTATTGCTAGCTGAGTCAATCAAAATGAAGCTAAAACAGACAGACACGGTCCCTCTCCGAGAAAATTTGAGGGACAAGATACGTTAAAACCCGATTTCCTGAGGGACTAAAATGTAATTTGAGCGAGAGAAAGAGAGTGATAACCTTGTCGGGTGGAGAAGACGCCAGGCGGTCCATGAAGGCCTTGCGTTCGTCGACGGAAGGAGGGGGCAGTTCGGGAACATTGAGCACGATGTCCACGCACAGGTTCCCCAGCGTCGAAACGTCGACGTTTTTGTGTCCACCACGGAACCTGCTGCAATCCGGCACGTGCGAATTCGGAGTTGGAGGAGGAAAAAGAACGGTGGGTTTGTTATTGGGGACGGCGATTTCGACGCCGGCCTTGCTGTTGCAGGCGAAGAAGACGGAACTACGTCGTTGTTGCGGGGGCGGGAGGAGAGTGGAAAGGGTCAAGGGAGGTTGCTGCTTTGAAATGAAGGGGCATGGTTTTGGTCCATGGCCATGGGTGTGGAAAGAGGGGATTGGGGCTTTGAGGGCTTTAGGTGTGAGAGGCATTTACTGGTATGCAGCTAGTGTCTGTCTAGCACTGCTACAAAAGGAATAGAACCTCAGCTGAGAGAGGAGAATTGAAGAGAAGAGAAGAGAAGAGGAGGAGGGAATGATGATGGCTGCTTTGTTTGTTTTATTTACTTTTTGTGAGTTTTACTTTTACTGCTTGCTTGCTTGTTCTTATGAGTCATCATGATCGGAGTTTTAATTATTTTAATTCATCGCTCAACATTTTAATATTTTTTCTTTCAGAGCATTTATCTATTTTTTAATATGAAAAGGATTTAATTTCTATTATTGAAGCTGACTAACTAATCTCTCACGGTATCGTCATTTCTTCCAATGATATATATTTTTTAATTTCAAACATGTGTCCCATGGTTAAACACACGATCTCATGTTTAAGTGACTCAGTCATTTTCACTTAGATCAACAATTCATTGGTGTAATTTATATTTAAGGTGACAAAATGGGAATATGAGTCAACCCACCCCAACTTGCCATTTGCCATAAAATACGGGAACCTTTATCCATTTTGTTATTTGAGTTTAAAGTGTCAACCTATCCTATAAAAAATAGTGGGTTAAACCCAATAGCTAACCCATTTTTTATTAATTTTCTAGCTATTTTGCCAACCTACCCTGACCCACCAAGGTTGACCATAAAAGAGGATAAGGCAACATGAGTTTAAATATTTTGAGGGTTAAAAACTCTAAACTACCCCATTAAAAAGTAGCGAATTGGCAGCTCGTTTCTTTTTGTCACCCCTAGTTTATAATTGTGTTTTGATTATTTTCCAATATTAAGAATAATTAGTTGTGGTGATGGGTCTAGATAAATTAAAGTTACATTATTAGTAATTTAAATAAATTACTTCATACTAAATTCATATTATATTACATTTAATGCTTAATATTTCAATGTTATGAACTATTATTTTTTTCGATTTAATATTATTTTTAATATAATTATTAACATATTGAATATTAGACAATTTCCAACAAAAAATATTAAATAATTTATGGTATTAACTTTTTTTAATATACATTGGGGTTCAAAGCAAAGAAAAAAAAAACATAAATAAACCGAACACTAAAAAAACCTTTTAGGTCAGTCAGATTAATATAAACACTTAACGAAATTTTCCTTTGACTATTCTCTCGTATGTTGATGATTTCGTAAGATTAGTATAACCGATGCTCTAACGGTGAGACTGGAGGCTCAACCGCAAGAAGAGTAAAATGTTTAATACATTATAAACTTACAAAATCCTTTAACCAGCGATTAAAAATCCTGGTTCGAAAACCCTTCCTTTTTAATGTGTTCTGTCGAAAGAGATTTGTTTTTAAAGCAAAATTAATTGGCTTTAAATATTGACTTATTATCTTGATATTAGACTAGTGTTCTCCGTGAGGGAAATTTTTGACGATACCCTGAACAACTATTGTAAATGAGGAATTAAATATTATATATTTAAATATATGTAAATGACAACGTACTGATGCATCGATGACAAATCTTAGAAAACGAATGCTAGAAATTCTAATTCAAGGGAATTTTAAAATTAGAAGTTGTCCATTCTAGTGCTGGCTTGCGGAAGATTGATTAATTAATGAAATTAAAGTAAAAACATTCATGCACCAAAAGCATAAAAAAAAAGGTAAACATATTCCATGCCAGTCAATTTCAAGTTGTTTTCCTTGGTTGGGTTGCCTAAATAAAATTCAGCTCATAGTATGAGGCTACAAATCAATCATGGCAAGAGTAAAAGTTACCAAAATCGAGGGATACACATTTTAGAGTAAAAACCCAAATTTATTCTTAGGTTAGTATTCATATGTTGTAGTTCGGATAGGGTGGGCTGTTCACATATATTTGCCAGTCAATGGTTTTGATGTAGTTGGATCATAGTATGCTGACACATGTATTAGTGGACCCACAAGCCATTCAACTCTCTCTCTTCCCAAAATACCCCTCACTCACCTTCTCTGTCATCTCCATTCTCTTCCACCGACACACCATTCTCCATCCTCACACCAATTCTAGCACCAAGGGAACCAGGTATCCACCTCCACCATAATTGATGTCAATGGGTCTATTTATCATCTTTCAACATCCTACCATAAATAATGCAACTAAAAAATGTCAAGATATCAGATGTTGGTATATGCTTCAAATGACAATGAGAAGCAGAAGCATACCCATATGCCGTGACTTGAGTGATATTCTTTTTATTTTATATTTTTAGTTGATTTGTTTCATTTTCTAATTGATTGGGTTATGGGACCTGCCTTGCTCATATGCCAGTTAGAGAGGTTTGGAGCAGCTGGAGAAGGGGATGGCGGTGGTGGCGCCGATCATGGAGGCAGTGATGAGGGAAAGCGCGAGTCGGGCGTTGCTGGAGAGGATCATGGTCACGTCGCCCTTCTTTATCCCAAGGTTGGACAAGTCAGCGTAGGTGTAGGTGTGGGTTTGGTGACAGAGCCCGTGATGAGGCAGGACAGTTGGAGAATTTGAGAGCTATCGAAAGTGGAATCAAAGTGAATGGAAATGATAGAGCGGGGGTATTTTGGGAAGAGAGAGTAAGGTGAATGGCTTGTGGGTCCCACTAATACATGTGTCAGCATACTATTATCCAACTGCATCAAAGCCATTGACTGGCAAATGTATATGAGCAACTGCCATACCTAATATCAAGTAGGTTGCAAGACACAAGTATATTGTGCTGATCTCCCTTACTCCTTGCTCCGAAGGGTGGGTGTACTTAAGGACTTTATTGATTGTCTGATTGAGCGTTAAAAGGCTTAGAGAAATAAGAAATTTACATACCTTTCTAATAATCCATACTGAGCAATTAGTTGGCTTTAAATATGGAGTGTGTGAAACAGTTATGTCCTCCTTTAATGTTTAAGGATGCATAAGTATGATTAATGAAAAATAAGATCAAAACATGGTGCTTTTTATGAATGATTAATAATATGCCATTGTGAAATTAAATAGATCGACAATATAATGACTAATGTGTATTTCGTGACGAACTGTTGAAATAAAAAAGCTAAAAAAAAAAGTTTTGTTATGGTACCCTAAGAATACTTATATACTTTTGAATCTAAGGGTTGTGATTTAATGTAGTTAAATATTAATAAATTTAGTTAGTTGAACCACAAATTATCTAAGATATCGATACTCATAAATTTTATAAAGTACCAGAAATTCCCAAAAAAAAAAAACTTGTCATCTCTTGTGAAATAAAAGAGAGCACGGGACACTTTTATATTATGATAAATTAATTTCTCTATCGTGAAAAATAAATTTGGAATTTTAGTCCACATTTTATTTTACAAAGTATAGAAGATGCCATCTATGACACATTACAGAAGATGCCAGCAATAAATATAGAAAGTACAAGGGACAATAAGGTGTTTGTCTTGAATTCTTTTTTGTTTTCTTCTCTGTAATATATCAGAAGAACATATCTACATAAAAGTTGCTAGTAATATATTCCAAGTTCCTCCAAAAAGTTGTGGCTAGCAATTCATTTAGTTCTCAATACGTTGGTTGACCAGCCTTGGAACTAAAAGTTTCTACCGACTAGCTACTGACAATAAAATGCAATTAAAGAAGAATCCTAGTCAAATTGCTACACTGTTGTTATAGTTCGAGACTTTCAGGTAAGCTCATGATACAATAAAGGTGTACCACTTTGAGGGGCCAGTGTATAAGATGCATAGCTTTACCTTATGTTCTTTTCAATTTTCATCCACTTAAGAATATATTCTCCATAAACAGACCCTATATGATGCTTGGCAGCATCCAGCATACCATGTGTTAAAAACAACCATCTCTACTAAGTCATGAATATATGAGCATGTTTGGTTTCAATTCCCATTTTCTGTATTTTCTGTTTTGAGAATTTTGTAAAAGAAATAATGAAAATAAAAAATAGAAAATGGATACATGATCTTATTATTTTCATTATTTTAGTATTTCTTCTACAAAATCTTAAAAAAAAAAAAAAAGAGAAATGAAAACAGAACATGGAAACAGTAACCAATCAGGTGCTATGATTCTCAGTGCCTTCTCTTTACAAGATGATGCTGAAGATAATTCTCCCACAATGCATCAAAATCAATCACCAAGTAAACATACAACATTGGCAATGGCACAGCAAGAGAGAAAACTTTAAATCATACAACCATATCAAACGGCCCTATTGTTGACCAAAGTTAAAAAAAAAAAAAAAAACCTGCTTATTAGACAGCACCTATGTGAGGTTAAAGAAACATTAGCCGCTCATTTAACAAGATTGATGGAGATGCTGGAATCTACAACTTTAAATCATAAGCCAGGCCTCATCTCATCAAAACTTTTAACAGTGACTAGTCAAATGCCGCACCCTTTAGCTATCAGGGCAGACAGCTTGGTCCTCTTTTCTTGAATAAATAAGTGCATGTGCGGGATAACTTGCTTGCAGACTGATAGGGCTATCATGGTTATAGGGTAGCATTTCATAATATAATCTCTGGTTTAAATTGTGTTTCCTTAAGTTTCTGAACAACCTTCTCGGCTAAATCGCCGTATGCTCTTGAAACCCCTGAATCAGGCGCAGCCAACACTATGGGGTGCCCTTGATCACAAGCCTCTCTGATCCCCACTTCCAGCGGTATCTAGAATCATTAAAATGAAAACTTGTTAGAAATGCCCAAAAGATGAATTGGGCAGATCTCACTTAAGAAGACTAATAAAAGAGGTGGCTTTGTCTATGAATAGTACCAAACGCGAATAGTGCATCGATACTTCAACACAACTGTCTCCTTTACAATTTGTATGAAAAGGAAAACAAAAAAAATCTGAACAGTCTAATGAGCCACCCTTGCAGGATGTACCACTGCACAACCCACAGATTATGCTAACTTGGTTATAGATAAGCATATTCAGCTCCATAAGAAGAGAAGTGGTGATAGGGACTAACTTGTATTGCATTTGGAAGAAAAATGTAATCTTTTGACTTTTTACAACTTAACCTCCCAAAAGTTACCATGTTACTTAAACTTTAATATAAACATCACGTTACCTATGTATTTCTCAATTAATGTAGGCTAAAAAAAATTGTTAAACGAAGTGACGTCACCATATCCTTTGAACAGATGGACGTGCAGATGCAATAAACTAAAATCTGGTCCAGATGTGTAACTTAACATTTCCTCCCTTTTCTTACACCATTTAAATTTTTTGGTGGATTTGCTTTGCAGTTTGCACATTAGATATAGTTCAACACTGATGTCAATCATGGCCCAAGATATCAAAATTTTACAAGTAAATGAGTTGTCACATAAAAATTATAAGAATATCAATCACCAAGTAACTAACAAGTCTGTGTCCATTTGCTTCCTTCGATATAGCTCCCATCAAATGATCAACAAAATTTTAATTTAAACATTACAATCTGAAGATAATCAACATACCTCGCCCAAAAATTCTAGTCCCATTTCAGCGGCTGTCCTATGAGTCCCTCCTTTACCAAAAATGTATGACGTTTCACCACAATGCGGACACTTAAAGCAACTCATGTTCTCTACAATTCCCAAAATCTGCAAGAACAATTGGAATTTTCACATGAATGGACTTTAAAGGGTATTTACTGTAAGTAAGTGGTAACAGAGATAAGAGATCATGAAAATAAGCTGTTTTATAGCACTGGAACTGGCCTGATATCAGTATAATATCAGCCAAGTTCTGGTAAGATAGATATTCACAAGGAAAAAGAAAAAATAACACAGAGTATTCGAGAGATCCAGAGTCCAGACTGTCCTAGCCAATTCCACTCCAAAATCTGATACTGCCCTCATACCGTTACCTTACCCCCTTTATATGCAGTCCACACTACCCTTCCCACTGCAGCTGATTCTTCTCTCTCCTATCTCACCCTGCTAACTTGGCAGAATTAGTTAGGATCCTCTCTCTCTTTTGGGCCATTCACTGCCCTCACACTCCCTCCAGCTTCCTTTCCATTTCTTCTTTTATAATATTCACATGTGGGGGGTCCTAAAATGCATTCATAGGTAATAGATGATGTATCAAAGGAATGAAATATTTGACATATAAGTGGTAGGCATTAAAGATTTCACTTCCAGTGATCTAACCTGAGTTACATAAGTATTTTGAAATAAATAAAAACAAATGCATGGGAACAGACTGCACATGCACAGATTAATATGCCCCCAAAGTATATTTGATACAGGATATGCATATCATCCTTTTTTATTTTCTTTCATTTTTTCTTTTGGGGTGAAAATATGCATCTCATCTTTATTGAAATAATTTTCACATCATAAATAATTTACTGAAATAAGCATAAGGATTAATTATTAGGATTTTTAAAAGCAAGGCACTCAATTTGATGCCTAAAAACTGACTCCAACCCAGTGCTTTCTACTGATTCAGCAGAACTGGGAATTTCAGTCAACCCAATGAAGGATCATATAAATAATGCTTTTTTTTTAGCATATCAATGTAAACATTTTCCTTAAATAACAATTGAGATGACTCCCTATGTGACAATGCTCCAACCAAACAATAATTGATAACTCTTACATTATGGACAAGTTAAATGAAACCCATGGTGGGTGGGTGTATCTTCGTATATGCACACTCTACTTGCTAAAGTGCTGAACACCAGCAGAAGTGCATACATGTGTATATTGTGACTCATGAAAACTCATTGACATGTTAAAAAAGTAACATCATTACACCAATTGATAATCATACCGGAACATCAACTTTATTGAACATGTTTACTCCCTCCTGGCATCCATTAATGCGACATCTTGAGGAGTTGAAACAATCAGCGCACCTACCATACAAGCAACCTTGACAATGAATAACAAGAAAAAATAAGCTTATGGAAACTAGAGAAAAAGGGTCAATTTTAGGGGACTATTAATAACACTATGAAATATCAAAATAGCATGATGCTACTGTTAAATCTTATCTGCGATTTATTTAACAAAACTGTTAAAGCATAGTGTTTATGATTTAATTAATATTTCACCAAGTTTCAGTTCTGAATTGAAAGAGAGGTCTAACCACAATCTTCTTTATGTAAGGTTTACAGTATATATCAGGCAAATGAGAAAACAAAGACTAAAATGCAAAAATCCAGACAAAGATGATGGTCCAAGCTGTTTGTTAAAGCAGTTATTTTAGATCTCATCCACAGGTGATACCCCAAAAAGGCTCTGACAGGAAATATCTTCCTATTTCTTAAATTGTTAACCACCTGATAATTGCAGATTCTGAGACATAGCTATCTGGACATCACCAGTGCCAGGAGGCAAATCCATCACTAGAATATCGAGGTTTCCCCAGTCAACTCCCCTTGTCATTTTCTCAAGAGCATTTGATACCTAAGAAAATCCAGTAATAGATATTCAAATTAAAAACAGTGGAAGTGGCTGTTTAGCAGGGACATGTACTCAATAAGAAATCCTTTACAATGTGTATCCCAGTGAACAACTAAATTTGAGAAGCCAGTTAAAGCAAGAAATGTAGAATAAAAGGGAAAAGAAAAACAATAAAGAAGAAAAGCAGTTACAGCCATACCATGGGACCTCTCCAAACAATGGGGGCGAACTTCTCCACAAGGAACCCTATTGACATACACTTGATCCCATAATTTTCAATGGGAATCATTTTCTTATCTGAAAATAAGTGAACAGCAAAATATTGGCATCAGCTGTAACGAAAGATGGAAGAAACTTAGGCATAGAAATAAGCATAATGTACAACTTATACATAAGCAAAACCAAAAAAAAAAAAGTAAAAGAAGTCATTGATTTTGAGCAACCTTCTTTAACATCTCTTGCAACAAATTCATTCTTGTTTATGCATTTACGTATGAAAACTAGAAAATATTACATATAGATGAATCGATAAATTTAATAAATTCAAAATGCCTTGAAGTTAACTGAGTTTCATTCATAGTGTTTTAGGATAAAATCATACAATATGTAAAAGAAGAAATTTTAATACACTTCACTTTCAAATTCCTATTGCTTAAACATTATCCTCATTGTTTGAAGACATTGATGTTTTCCCTTTTATGCACCACGATAGCTACGTCTACATGTAGTTATCCAATGGTTGTTAGGCTGTGTGCCACTCAAGATGAATGCTTCCTTTGAAAAGAAAAGCATACCTTCAGTGACATCAGGCTTGCCGTTAATGTTCATCATGGTGGGGATATTCGGTCCATAAACATCAGCATCGAGCAAACCAACTTTCAGTTGACACTTATTTGCAAGTGCAACAGCTAAATTAACTGCAAATTCATAACAGCACTCATTCATAAGACACAGCACAGCACCAAAATAAGCAACAGAACAACCATAGCTCAGCTAAATGAACCTGACCACAAACATTTCTGTATATCAAGCCATCATTATGTCAAACTTTTTACCTCTACAACTACAATCAGACACAAATTTCAACATCCAGTAGACTAGCTCAACTCAGAGTGCGCAACACAAAAAACGACATGATACCTTTAAACAAAATTGTTATTGAACATGTAACAGAATCAAATTAATTGTTAAAAAAGACACCTCAATGTGATAAGCAACCCCAACTTATTGAAACAAGGATGCAACGCAACTCGCAAGTTTGAATCCCAGCAAGCAACTCTTGAGGGATTGTTACATAAAGAATAAACCCTCAAATTGATCCTTGAAATATACTAGGAACATATCAATCATTCAAAAACTTCTTACATCAATGTCATCCTTCACAGTATAAAATAATTATCAATCTAAGGACCAAAGTAATGTCTAAAAATATACATTGAAGCACAAAATTGATGTCCATTTCAAACATTAGCAACTAAATTAACGTCCAAAATCTTTAGAGGACTAACTTATGATGAATTTGTTTCAGATTTTTTTTTTTTGCACAGAAAAGTCATAGAAGGTATTCACATCAACTTCTATTTAGAAGCTGAAAACATATTATTTTAAGCAGTTTTAAGCTTTTGAGTAAAAGTTGATATGAATAGCTTTTATGAAAAAAGTATTTCTTTTAGATGAAAAAATCACTTCTCTGAAAAAATAAAAAAATAAAACAATAGAAACAAACGCACCTTTAATGTTCTATAGAAATCTTTGGAGAACTAATTTGAGTGTTTACTAGTTACACAACTCTCGATAACTAACCATATAATTAGGATTAGTCATATGGTCAGTTTAAATGCAGTGCCAGGACTGAACATGTAATATACCTGACAGTATTAAATTCAATGCCTAAAATTTAAAATTTAGAAGGAAAAAGAAGAAGAAGAAGAAGAGGGATGGTTTGTTTTTACCAGCAGTAGTAGTCTTGCCGACGCCACCTTTACCAGAGGCGACAGCTATGGTATCCTTCACCCCATCAATGCGAAGATGCTTAGCATAGCTCCTAACACTTGCTAGCCTCTGAGACCACAACCAGAAAACAGTGAAACACATAAACAAACTCACACAATGGTTTTTCAATAATAATAAGGGCCTTGACCTTCGGTGAAATTTGCCTCAACTCCCCTCAATCAACAAAAGTTGCCCAGGAGATCCTGAGTTTTTGAAAAATTATTATGCCGACCTCCCCTTTATTGCATTGCACAGTGCCTCTAGTCAGTTTCACCTAGAAATAAAGAGGAATCAAGGTGAATTTTATTGAATCTCAAGAGAGGTCAGTGTAATTTGTTCCTGGAAATGAATAAAGATAAGAAGAGAGGGCTCACCCTGAATGGACCCAAGACCTCCTTCATGAATTCGTATGGTATGTGAGCTGATAGTAGGAAATGGAAAAAATATCCCGACAGAGGGGCGAGGTGTTTTTGTGAAGAGGCACGACGAGAACGACACCACAAAGGAGGGTGGCTCACTGTCACAGTGTCACTGGCTAAGGGGGAGGAGAATCACAAATGGCCCAAAAACCAGAAAGGTGTACTGATGCCCCCAAAACAGTATTCCTTTTGGGCCAAACGGATTAAAAAAAAAAACGACTCAACCCAAAAAAAAAAAGGAATAGTTGGAGATTAATGTTAACTTTGATAAGTGAAATTAGGTATGCATTAGGGTTATGGTTAAATGCCAGGGGAGGTAGTTATAATTTTAAAATCTAGGAGGATAAATTTAATTTTGATAAATCTCAAGAGAGGTTGATGTAATTATCACTAAAATTTAAAATTTGATTAATTAGTTCTTATTTTATACTTGTGAATCATGTTACTCCTTGAATGCATACATGATTAGTGAGGTGGAAATAGGCTAGACTTTTCTAATAAGTCTGCCTGTATTATGACCATTCGATTGAGCCTGGCTTGTAGCTTATTATAAGATTTTTTCTAGTTTAAGTTTGACCTATTCAAAAGTTTGGTCTAGCTAAAGCCTATTATAAGGCATGTAATTGTAAAAATCTTCAATAAGAGGACCACATTCCTTTATTCACAACCAAGCTAACTTAACCATGCCGAATGCATGGTGGGCAAAATTTCCTATCCAAATAATTTTCAAAACCTCATTAAAGTTACTGTAAAATGCAAATTATAGCTCCAAAATAAGCCCTAAACCTTAATCTTTTAAAACACACAACACACTTAAGTCTAGAAAAATTCCCTATATGCAAATAATGTTGCAGAACCTTAAAAAAAATACTATACAAATGGGTAGACAATGCATTGGAGTTTTTTCCATGTAATCGTAGGAACACAAAGAGAGCATAGGTTGAGCAAAAGACCATCTATAAGCACAACAAAGGGAAAAGAACAATTGAAGTTAAGGAAATTAAACCTAAACAACACTAATCAACTCACTATCATAATAGTAATTAAGTGATTTAGCACTCTGAACTCATAGGTTGGGGCTATACAAAAGAGCTCGAGAATGAAAATAGGTGGCTAGTAGTAAGGCACTTGGCTGGTGGTGCTATGGTTTGTGACTAACGATTTGAATCAAAGGTGGATGCAGTGGTGGTTGAGAGGTGTTGTGCAAATGGTGGTTGTTTTCATGGATGAGGATGGCCATGAGTGGTTGTGTGTTTGGCGGTGGTTGCGGACTAGTTTTCGTGGACAGTGGAGGTGTGCAACGGTGATAATGGAATAAAGAAGGTGGTTGAAGGGTGGTGCAAAGAATTGGGAATTTCTTTGAGTGGAGAAGCAGCGGCAGACTTTCACTAAAGAGGAATAGGTTTTTTTTATGTTGACAATGGAGACAAAGAGAGATATCGTATAGTCTTTTGATAATTAAAATGAAGCAATCTGAGAATAATAGTAAAAACTTAGTGTTGTTGTAACAGAAATGTGTCATAGACTAGTGGTAAACTAGTACAGCCTTTTCTAGCTCGCCTCTAGTTTGAATCTCACTTGTAGCATTTTTATTAAGCTATAAAATAAATATATACATGTATAAAAATTTAAAGAGGGCCTAAAGGCTAATAGGCTTTGTCATGAGTTCAGGCCTTGCTTGTTAAAATGAATAGGCTTTTAAATAGGCATGAGCTTGGTTTTTTTTAACAGGCCAGGCCACAAGCCCCTCTCAGGCCGCCTAGCCTATGTCCACCCATATACATGATTCAAATCAATCCCTTACATATATATTAGCAAATCAAATTAATCAATAAAAATAATAACTTTGACTCAATCCAATAATTTGTAAGGCATTGTGAAACATAGACTAATATGGTTCACAATTAGAGTTAGGGACTAATTAGCTAGTTTTTAAATTCCAAGTACCAAAGTGATTCACGTAGGTAATTTCAAATGCTGAAATGAATACTAACTCTTGTTTGTTTTTTTTAATGTTACGTGGGGCTCTTTTGAATCGAAACCAAAAAGAATCTTTTAAGGCCCAAGGCCTAGGAAGCATACACACATCAATTTGATGGTGTGTCCTTGTATCCGACACACATGGAACATCAACACTAGGGTAGCATTTAGTTAGTGATATAGAGACAGAAATATGAAGACACAAACCTATTTGATGGTGGAGAGGAACATGGACAGAAAAATAAAAAATTTCTGTATCTCTAAAAAGTGGGACAGGATAAGACAGAAATTTAATATTTTTGCTTCCAATAATATGTAATACCTAGTGTATACGTGTCAGTAATCAAGTTCCATATAGCCTCAACGTACCGGGACCCACCTTCAAGATTTGAATTTCACCAAGTCTGGTTCTACATCTCCTTGAAGGGCTATATGATAGAACCACATTCTTGAGATCAAAAGTCCGATAATTGCTCCTAGAGGAAAATAAGTTAAAGAGTGATTTTTAATGAATTTTGTGAAACCTTTAGACATTTTGTTTTCAACCCATAAGTTTATAAAATCTTAGAAATTCCCAAATTTGAACTAGAACTCAAAATTTGAATTTTGATTTGTTGTGATTTTGATTTTTCTGATATTTTATTTGAATCCAAATGAGAGGTATTTTTTTATTTACATTTATGTTTTAAAGTTAATCATTAACTTGAAACTAAGAAATATAAATAAATGAGTGTTGAGGTAACGCAGATGCCAAATGATAGAAAAGATGTAGAGGTTGGGGTTACTATCATTGCTATCCGCTATAGAGGTCATAGGGGTGAGTTTCAGTGTTTTTGGGGATTTGTGGACCACTATAGCGGTCGTAAGTGAGCAACTCGAGGACGGGCGACTCCTGACCGTTATAGCAATCTATGACCGCTATAATGGTCCCCCTAGAGAGTGAACAATGTGAAACGGTGTCGTTTCACTTGCTAATACCTCCCCAATTTTATAAAACCATTCCCCACTCTTTCTTCTCCCATTTTTTTCAATAAGAAGCCCTAAAACCTCTCTCTTAAACACATTTTCTCTTCTCTCTTAATCCCATTCAAGTCTAGCTTCCCCTAATCATCAAGGTATGTTTATGTTGATAGATTTTGTCTTTCTTCCCATTCTTCCTTGTTCTTAGTATGGGTTATTATTTTCTTCCATTGTTGTTAAGTGAGGGTGCTACCTTAATGTTGTTAGAGTTGTATTAAAGTAATCTAGAGACACCTATAGAGTATTATCAGTTTATTGGTTGAAATAGCAAACATTGGTGCTATCCATCCTCCCTGAGCTCTCCGGAGTTGTTCCTTCATAGTCTACCCTTCCAGGTGAGTGAATTTGATCTCATGACCCTATGTTGGTCATTATATAAATTATTTTCTAGCTTTACAAAGTGTTTAGAAATTTGAACCTGAGCCTTTATACAATATGGAACTATATGCATTTTGTTTTAAAATGTGAATTTATGTATTTAAAGCTTCTCATGAAAATAGTTAAATTTTCAAAGTGCATGGGACCATTATTGAAATTAACTTGATATTATATGAGTTATTTCATGATCCTAGAGTTGATTTGATAATGAGAGCTAGTATGACTAATGAAAGTATATGTAAAGCTTAAGTTAAATTTTAATAGCTGAGAAATGTTGAACTTAGAATACATAGAACTCCTCATTTTATAATTCTAGTTCATTTTAGATTATGGAATTATTGAGAGGAATAGAACTGTGAATTAATGGCAGTTACTCCATTAACCTTGATATACCAAGGCTTGCCAAGGGTAAGTTATCCTTATGTAAGATCAGCG
Organism: Dalbergia oliveri; assembly: GCA_030441495.1. Taxonomy (NCBI): domain Eukaryota; kingdom Viridiplantae; phylum Streptophyta; class Magnoliopsida; order Fabales; family Fabaceae; genus Dalbergia; species Dalbergia oliveri. The sequence goes on along the minus strand of JAMLFY010000013.1, from coordinate 20,186,885 downwards.
TAGAGACATGGTTCGCTAGAGGTTAAGATTTCAACTATGGACTCATGTTCGCAGGACTAAATTACCCTTCAGTTACGGATAATCTGTTCTCTTGTAATGCCTTGAGAAATAATATGGTTTTCATGAATTCAATTCATGAATTTGATAAATTATGATTTTATGGTTATTACATAAAACAAATAGAAATAGATTGTAATTGCTGCATTATTGTTATTTTGTATGATTCTTCCTGGTCCCATGTATGGTTATGAGTGAGGATCCACTCACTGAGTTGTGTGATAAAACTCACCCTCTTCTCTCCTTTCCTCACAAATATAGGGTAGCTCATGATCCTCCTCTCCCTCCCCCTCAGCATTAGATATCATTAGTTTGGGTGAGTTTCACGTTGCAGTGAAGTCTTTTTAGTTATGATAGAGTGCTTCAGTGATGTGATGGGCAGGGTCCTGAACCATATATTCATATTTTGCATTTTGATTTTATGATTTATTTTGTATCTAAAATTTGATATAGCTTTCATGAATCTATTTGTAAATGAGTAACTCAATTGAATTATATATCATTAAGTTCATATTTTATTTATGGAAAAAGATTTATGAAGAATTATTATAAGTTGAATTATGATTTAAATTTAGTTTCTTTATGAATAAAGTATGTTTTTAGCATGGCACACGATCACAAAGTTTACATGGGGATGTGATTCCTCACGTGGTCACGATCCAAGTCGGGTTGTGACATACTCCTATACATATTTCTTATTTATGTCTCCGTCTCCACTGTCTTCATTATCCCTATATTTTTGTCCCTCCCTTGCCAAACGTTACTTAGGTGGACACCCACATAACATGTGTTTGTCATGCATCTAGAAGTGTAAATATTATATATATATATATATATATAGAGCTTGGACTTGTGGTGGACACTTGTGATGTCTCAGGTCCACGTGTCCATAGTTAAGCTTAACACATGCTTTAGGTACCCTGAAACCCCGTTCGCTAAAAACCATGAAGATATTGAAGTTTTCACTTTTATGAGAACAAGCACACTCCAACGAGCAACCAAATTAATCAAGTTCGTTACAGCGAGAATGCTCACTGCAGCAAGGGTGAGCGGCAGGCGCTGCTAGAAAAACTCGCTCACAAGCAGGTGTGTTAGTAGGTTCACTGCATAAGCCTGGCTAGCTAGCGAGCCTGGCCGCTCAAGGATCCCGACGTTGATAGACGTCCAAAATGACGCAATATCGTTAAGTGATACCCCAAACCCTATAAAACATCCTTCATTCGGCATTTTCCCTGAAAATTCGAACCCTAACACATTTTCCTCCTTCTTCCACCTCATTTCTCTCTTCCTCTTCCATTCTTACCTCCCCAAGTTTCAAGTTAAGGATTATTCATATTTATGCTTGGTTTCTCTCCTTTCCTCATGTTTATGAGTTAGGGTGTTTATGTTCTTGATTGTTGTCAAGTTTAGGCACTCTCCCAATGTCCTTAGTGTTATCCTAGTGTGATTGTGGTATGTTCCTGAGTTGTTTGTGATTCTATGGCAGTTGTTAGTATCATTCCTAGCTCTAAGGTTAAGTTAGTGGTGATACCTCTCACCTGGCCCTTCAAGGTGAGTGGATTTGAACTCATAACCTTATTTTCAATCATTATGAGTATGTTCTAAGTATTATGATTGTAAAACATGAATTTAGATTCAAAAATATGCATAGAAAATGATTTCAAATGTTATGCAAAGCTAGCAAAAAATTGTGATTTTTTATTGTAGCATGAAAAATGTGTTTTAGAAAACCATAGGACCATGATTAATCTGTTGCATAACATGAAAATGTCTTATATGCTCAAGTTTACCAAAGTTGTAAGACATGAAATATGTGTTGATGAAATTACTCTGTTTTCAAGATTTTAGAATCTCATATTATACTTCTAGAAACCCAGCTATGTTTTATTGAAAAAATATTGAGCTGAGTACAAAATATCTTCACGGATAAATATGTTTTTGAGATGTTAGAATTATTGTATTTATGAAATCATGTTATCTTGAAATATGATTTTAGAATTTCAGTTTTATGTTATTGAAAGTATTAAACTTGGTACGAATTTAGAACATTGATCAGACACATACTCTATGGGTTTCTAGAAGCTCAACCTGGTGATCCTTGGACATGATTTCAGAACCCCCTATGTTGAAGTTAGGCTGTTTGAATCCTTATGTATTATTGAACGAAATAAAGCAAGTATAATTCATAACAATTGTCAGATACATACTCTGTGGCTTTTGAATTCACTATGTCTATAACCTGATCATCCCTTAGATATGATTTCACAACCACAATTATACTAGTTAGATTGTTAGAGTTATATAAATTCAGAGCTTTCAAAGTTTTTAGATTTATTCAGTTTATTAGAAAATTAATTTTAGATGGTAAATATAGAGAAATAGAGAGTGAGTTAATAGCTATAAGATTATTAGCCTTGGTATCAAAATGTCAACCAGAGGACAATCTTGCCCTTTCAGAGTATTCAAAGAATATAACCTAGTTAGGTGTCCGCCTTATAGGACCTTGTTAGGTGCCTTTTTAGAGTTTAGGGATTAGAGTAATTGTTATTATTATGTACATTTTATCATGTTAAAAGATTCTTGTTTCTTTAGCAATTACCGCATCATGAATTTAGAAATGTTTTCCTATGTAATTATGCAAGTATATATTTAAATGATTTTACTTGATGCATGTATATTATATATATCATGTTGGTTGTCCCACGTAAATGATGGATGAGAATCCACTCACTAAGTGTGATGACTCACCCTCTCCCTTCCTTCTTACAATTGCAGGTCAAATTATTGTTAAGCCATTATTTTGGTACGCAACTGTTCAAGTGGTGAGCTTTATTTTGTAGTGAGGCTTAGTCTGGGATTATGTTAGATTAGAGTATTCTAGTATGAGGTAGGATCCAAGCCATGCATTCTATTTTAAGATTATGTATTATTTATTTTTAGAATTTAAGAGCATCCTTTTATGTTTTCAACTTTCAAGTTTGGATTTAAAAATATTGATTTTGATTAAGATCATGTAATAAACCGATCATGTACTTATGTTTTGGATTTCAAGCATTGCATCAATTTATGAATTATGACTATGATTACGAAACAAAATGGTTTACACCTTTACGTATTGATGAAGCATCTGATAGATTTAATTAAGATGAGTTTTTGGGTTATGTATGTTAAAAAACAATTTAGTTTGCAAGATTGATTATTATGGCGAAATTAGATAAGTTGATAATGATTTTAATTAAATCATGTATTCATAATGGATATTATGTTTATGCATGCATTTAGCAAGTTACATTACCCAAGAGACTTGTGTGGGGCCCAGTCCTTTGCGGGTTGTGTTTAAATTGGGTTGTGACAGCACTATAGGGACAACTCAAATACATCCAGGACATGGCTCGAACACACTACGGACATGGCCAAACACATTTTATTTTATTTTTTCACCTTTCTTTGGATTTTTTTTTCCATTTCTTTGATAGACCAAAAAAATACAAGCTTAGAAATATTAAGTGCAAAGAAAATTGGTATTTTAACATCTATAAATATTTGAAAGTATTGTAAAAATTGACTTCATTATACACATATATGATATTATGAGTTGTGAATTTTTCATCTTAAATTTTTATATATAATGATCCATATAAGGCAAAAAAGATCTATCTATGTCCCTCATTTTTCTATGATATTTCGATTTTATTCCAAAGTTTTTTTTTTGATTTTATTCTAACGTTTTGATAATGTGTCAATTTTATTCCAATTGATAAAAATGTCAATTTTTAACGGAGACTACTGATATGGCTTAAACATATTCATTTTTGTCTCATATAGATGTCACGTTATATCTTCATGTAAAAGCTCTATTTTTGCCCTTAATCTTTTAAATTACAATGTTTATAATTAAAATTTATTTATAAATAAGATCTAATTCCTTTTAATAAGGATTATTGGACAAAAGCAAAGATTTATTATGTATAATAATGCATCTTCATAAGATAAGAATGAATATTTTAAAACTAGATTATTAGTATTTGTTAATAAAATTGACAGTATTAGTGAATATGACTAAATCGAGACATTGTCAAAGCATTGCGACAAAATAAAAAAAAAGGACAAAATTAAAATTAGGACATAATGTTGGGACGAAATAGAGTTTTTTCCTTAATAATTACTTGTTATCATGTTAACAAAATAAAAGTAATTAAATTTTACAATTATTATTTAATGGAGTTAATTTTCATATATTATCATTATAAAATATTTTTATATAATTATTTAATTATATATTAATACATTATTAAAAGCGATTGGTTGTTGAAATAAGTGCTTGAAAAGTCTCATATATATGATTATATTTTTTTACGCATATATATGATTATTTCTCTTTAATTAATAGTACAAACTATTTTATATTAAAAATTTATGAGTTTAATTTTTATGCACTGATCATATAAAATATTTTTATATTGTCATTCAATTTTGTATTGTCATATCAGTAAAGTAATTGAATTTCACACCCAATATTAGAAAAATCATCTAAATAAGATGATTTGATTGAATGACAGTATAGAAAAGTTTTACACTAGTAGTGCATAAAAATTAAATTCAAAGTTTATTATTATTATTTTTTTGCTATTAATATTAGTCTCTCATTAACTTATAAATAAAGTTTTATTTTAATGCAATGATAGTATAAATTTTTTTATACTATTAATTAATCAAATTCTCTTACTTAGACAATCTTTCAAGTAATTGGCCTTAAGAATGATTTATAGTTACAAATATGATAATATATAATTGAATAATAGTGTAAAGCCCTTCTGACCAACGTATCAGAATCAAATCATATGGTCAACATATGATTAAATAATATTTTTTTCATTATAAAAAAATACTTTTTACAATAATATCACATTAAAATTAAATTCATCTATAAGACATTATAGTTGTTTATAACAAATTTTGACACTTATATTGTCAACAACAAATAATTGACGATCTCCTTGCACAGGAGGCCAAATTGCTCTAAACCAGATATATCGACAAATTTAGGAGTTTGGATGATAGCCTTTGTTTTTCAAGATCTTGATTCAGAGTGAAAAGCTACTCCTTTTGGGTTTTCCACCAAAGAATCGAGTGTCAAATTGTTTTTTATAAAATGAGAATGGAATGGAATGTAATGTAACATGATTTGTGTTGTGATTGTGTGAATGTTAGTTCACAGATTAAAGAAGAAGAGGAACTTGCAGAAAGTAGAGTGCTTACTTGACAAACTAAGATAAAATACATGAAATGTAAAGAAATTGAAAGAAATTGAAGATAGTCTAGTACTAAGAAAGCAAGAAAGAGGGTTGAGAATAATACTCAGTTAACTCTTACTGTTTAGTCATTGGAGACGTTTTAGAGTGAGTGTTGTGAGTGAAAATTCCAACCCTTTACAATTTGTCCAGACTGCTATTTATAGACAACCTAAACTCTAGGATTTTGACACTTGTCCTTGGCGTCTGATATTGTCCACATGGCTTTAACAGTTTTTTAGTTTGTCATTCACTCTTTATCACCACTTTATCATGTGCAGCTTCCTCAATAACCGTCAATTAACTAATACCTGTCTTGGGGCCATACTGGCAATCCCCTAAAACCTTTAAAATTTTCTGAGTATTCCAGTGACAAACTTCAACTTCGACCTGTCAAAGTATTTAAGAAAATAATTTTGTCAATGTCGACTTATTAGCTCTTATTTGAGCCGTCAATTGGCATTCCTCAGGTTTCAACATGTTATTTGGCAGACCAGGTGCTTTATCAATTCTACACAATTTTGTCAATTTGGATCATGCTAAACCCTTAATTGACCTCTGAGCTGTCGAAATCGACTGCTAATGCGACAATCTGACTCTTTAGTAAAATTTGGTGCCAATAATATTATAAACATTAATTTTCACGATAGAGTTTTCCTGCATTTGCTGACAAACAAATCAAAGGCCGTTGGTTTCAACGGTCATTCGATCCACCGGATTGGTACATGCATGCAACTACGCGCCTTATTCTTTTTCGTTGCATTTACTATTTATTTATTTTTTATTAACAATTTATTTTATTCTATTTTATTTTTTAAAAAAGACATAGTCGTTTCCATATTTGATCAGAAATTGCCTCTGTTCCTCATCCTCTTTCCCTCTCGTCAAGCTGCAGAACAGGTACACACATTTTTTTTCTGCATTTTCCAATTTCAAATTTCAATGAAAAATCACACAATTTGGTCAATTATTCATGATTTTATCTTTTTTAAAATTGGAACAATTTAGTATATAATAATCACAATTCACACTATGCTTTAATCTCACCCTCTTGTGCAGATTTTCCCTTGAATTTATTCTATTTTGTGTTCCACAGTTATTTTATTTTATTTTATTTTATTTCTCATAATTAAAATTGCAGTTGTTAGTTAACAATCTAAGGAATAATGTGTGACGGTTGGGTTTGGTTTGAATTCATTTTCTGTTTCTGTTTAATGTTGTTCCACAATTATCAATGGGTCAATATTGATCAGTTGGAAGAGGAAGAGTATATTTCATTTTCATCATTTATTTTATTTTATTTGTATTCGATCTTTTTTTCCTTTCTATTTATCTGTTAGTTTTAATTGTCTGGTGTCTTTATCTGAGGAGTTTTGAGGATTTATGTTGTTGCTGAATATGTTTGATGTTGTTGTTGTTGTGGTTGGGCTGTCTGTGATTTTGATTTCTGAAAGTGGCTGATTGTTGAAATGTTGTTGTGTCAATTAAATGCAATGCATTCAGCTTTGATTTCAGTCTCATGGTGGTTGCTTTTGTTTTTTTGTTTTTAGCCTTCCAGCCATTGCTCCTTGGGGTTTATGATAGATAGATTCCAATTCCATCATCATCTATCTTTGGGGATGCAATTTTAGGCTTTGAGTTGGGGTGGCTGTGATTTGATGAATGAGTTTTTCTTTTCCCTGTCATGAGTCTCTTGGATTTGTAGAGCAATTTGTTGTTGGTGGAGATGGCAGCAGCAGGTAGAAGTGAAACTTCATCTGTGAAAACAAAGAGGGTGCAAGGGTTAACCCTTCTTACATCTGCAGCTTGTGAGTGGCTCTTGATCTTTCTGCTGCTAGTCGAAGCCGCGCTATCATATCTGCTCACAAAGTTTGCAAGGTATTGCCAGTTGCAGTTGCCTTGTTTGCTATGCTCTAGGCTTGATCTCATCTTAGGTGGAGAAAAGCAGGAGTTCTATCAGAACCTGTTCTGCAGCGACCACAAATCGGAGTTATCGTCGCTGGTATGTTGTCATATCCATGGAAAGGTTGCAGATGGCAATAGGATGTGTGATGATTGTCTTCTGTCATTCACCACCAGCACCAAACAGAACACAAAATCTCACAGGTTGTTGGTGGGGAAATTGGGTGTGGTTCTTGGTGGTTGTTCTGGTGTCCAAAGCCGGTCGCTTAGTAGGGACTTGTTTGCTGGCTCCAAGGGCTCAAGGTCATGCACTTGTTGCGGGAAGAACTGGAAGTCAGAACAGAATGCCCCAAGATCTATCCAAGTAAAGTCACCTGGGAGAGCTGTTCTTAAGCCATATGTTCCTTTGCCACATGTACCAAGGCAAAGCCGTTTAAATCACCGGGATAACATGAAGAAAATAAGGGATCAATATTGGGATCGGAAGGAATAGGCTGTTTTCAATCATTATCTCATGTTGGGTACACTGAGCTAAAACTCAATTCTGATTCTGAGTCTGAGTTTCTATTTTCTGATGATGATGATGTTGCTAGTGTATTTCGTGAAAACATTGAAACCAGCAATGGCCCTGTGCCTGAATTTAAGCCAGTAGTTCCCCCAAGACATGTTCTGAATGATTTGAATGCAGCAAAGCCAAATATTAGTTCCCCAAAAGACATGTCTTCGCATTCGGATCCATGTGTGGAGCCCAAGATTAGCGAGCACAATGATGTGAAGTTCCTGGGTTCTGATTCTGCCAATGAAGGTTGTACAGAAGAGATCAATTGGCAGCCAGAAAATCAAATGTCATCCAGTTCTGACCTGCCTGAGCTCATTTCACTAGATGAGGTTTCGCCATCACCAATCGCAGCGAACACTACTAATGGAGAATCAGAATATGGCAACACAGCTTCTGGTCTTTCTCAGATTTCTTTTGATGCTTCCCTATCCGAGCTTATGACTTTGGATGGCGCTCATGCACTTGATGCAGCATCATCAGATGATAAATGTAACGAACCTTTCTCAATGCATTTTCATTATTGTTCTTCAAAATTAAATCTAACATTTGATTTCTGAAATGTGTCCAGCTTTAGATGTTACACAAGCTAGTGGTACTGAGCTTGTATCCGAAGAGCATGAGAAAGTCGTCGAGGAGATTGATACAACCGAAAAAGCATCTACTGAAACTGATCCTATGGTAAGTGATTCTGCTCCTGTAAGCTCCAGACAAGAGAACTCAAGTGACATGAGTAAGTCCCCTGACTTCACTAAGGGAGGCGAAGTACCAGGTTTTGTCATAGAACAACCAACCGCTGAGGAAGTTAATACGGTCATGGAAGAAATGGAACTATCTCCATCACATAATTCATCTCCTCATGGGTCTAATATGTCGTCAGTGGTTTCCATGAACCATGTCCAGTCCCCCAAGAGACATGACGAGGCTTCTAGTTCAAATGGAATTAAGGGGCTTTCAAAGTCAGCCTCAGTGGAATCTGATCTTGAATATCTGGATGAAGGCGATATTACTGAAATTGAAGGGGAGTCCATTGTTGACAAGTTGAAGCGAAAAATTGAGCATGACAAAAGATGCATGGATGCTTTGCAAAAGGAATTGGAGGAGGAAAGAAATGCTTCTGCTATTGCTGCAAATGAAGCAATGTCTATGATTACAAGGTTGCAGGAGGAGAAGGCAGCATTGCAAATGGAAGCTCTTCAGTATTTAAGAATGATGGAAGAGCAAGCAGAATATGATAATGATGAATTGGACAAAGTTAATGATCTACTGACAGAAAAGGAAAAGGAGATACAAGATTTAGAAGCAGAGCTGGAATTCTATAGGGCAAACTGGGCAGATGAGCCTACTGTCCACAGTATGCATGCGGGCAGTAGTTGTTCGAAACAAGAAAACACCACAATACAAGATGTTGGTGTACATATGGATGAGCCTATGGTCCAGAGTATGCGAAAGGAAAGTTCTGATTCAAAGGGTGGAAATGTGGAAGCACAAAATGCTTATGTAGATAACATCACAAATACTGCAAACATTTCTGATTCAAAGTTGACTGAGTTATCCAATGCCAGTGACGAAGATGAGGCTGGTGAAACCTCCCCTTTAGAATTTCAAGAGGAAAAACAATACATTACACAACGCTTGAAAACCTTGGAAAAGAAGTTTCGACAACTTTCTTCTAATGGGATTTCCACTAATTCGCCTAAAGTTAGACCTGAAAAGCCTGAAGAGTCTCAATTAGATGGTCAGGAACAGACTGATTTGGCCATACAGAAAAACATTAATATGTCCAATGGAAATCATTCGTATAAGGATGGTGCAGCCGCTTCAGACGGTGATGATTGTTCTCTTAGTGATGATAACAATCATTTTGCATCTGTTGGATCCAAAGGTTCTGTGCCTGGAAGAGAAGTTGATTTGGATGCTCTGGAGAATGAAATATCAGACCTTAATGACAGGTTGGAAGCCCTCGAATTTGATCATGATTTTCTTGAGCATATAGTAAATTCCCTTGGAAATGAAGATGATGGAAAACAGTTTATTCAAGACATTGCCCGTCAATTGCACGAGCTACGGAAAGTTGGGATGAGATTAAGATGGTAAGCATATAACATAAGTATTCTTAGTTGTTTTCTTTTATTTTTAAGCAGAGCTAAACTTTCGTATGGTATATTGTTAAGTGTTGTCTATGCTCGTGTCAATAGACATGATATAAACCCTCCGAGAATGTTCTCAATTTGTTTTGCCTGATACATACTTTTGGCCTTTCAGAACAGACATGCATATACATATACAGAATGGTGGGCATGCATTTTTGTTCAATGATCACAGAAGTTTGTAAACAGATTTTACAAATTTTGTCAGTCTTGTTTACATTGATCTCTGATTCTAATGTCTCTGCTGCTTTAAATTCTAATGCCAGATCATATTCATAATCCCGTGACATATTCTGTATAGGGTTTTAACTGTGAGCCCTGCAAGATTCTCAAACTGGATGTTGTTAAGTTTTCAACCCTGAACTCATTATATATTGAGATTTATCAGATTAACCTATCTTTTCTGTAGCCTTCTTATTTTGCTACTGCATGATTTGGCATAAATTTACATGGTAGAAGCTTTCATTGGGTATCAGTTGTAGGCATTGTCTTTGTATCCATGGAAATACAAAGCTTTTTTCTAAACCTCTATTATTTTGTCCAAGATTCTAGGGATCAGTATTTTTAACATTTCAAGTCATTTTATTTAACTTTCGTAAAACAAAAAGCTACCTTAATGTGAATATCTGTGAACATTTGCAATGGCCACTGCTAGAGCTCATAAAGGGAAAAGGCAATAAAGAGAAATAAAAGCAAAGAAAGACCAGTGACAATGAGCATATCTTTTTGTGCCACTTGCTTCTGGTTGCATCTAATCAGGATAAATGGACTTGAAGGATGGTGCTTGTTTTCCAGAGCTCCTTAGCTTTTATGCATATCTATGTTTGGAGTTTAAACTATTTTATACAATCCTCAGTTTCATCCTCTATAGCATTAATTTTTATTCTCTCATTTGATATTCTAACCAACTTCTTCATTTGGCATTTTGAAGTATTGCAGATGTATGATAGATCATAAATGGAGAATCAGCATTGAAAAAATGAATAAATAAACCTTTTTGTCTATGCCAGACAAAGGGGGCAAAGATGACCAAACCACAGAGAAAATGTGAAGCAGGAAAGCCAGGACAGAATCTGAAGCAAAGGCATATATCTTCATCTTCTTTCAACAAGATTAAAGAGTTATACAATAGGATCAGTAAACTTCGGCTCTACTCTCTTCATCCTTGTTGTTTGCATGTGGCTTTTTAACTCTTGGCCTTTGTGTTTTGTTAACTGAATAGAATGTGGAGTTTAGTCCCGATGTAATGTTATAATGGTACATGGCTGAGTTGATACTTCTGTAAATTGATATGATGGAAAACACTTGTTCTGTAAATCAAGAGTCTCGACATATTTAATTCACCACATATGGTGGTTACAGAGGGAGTATGTCCCCAGTTTTGTAAAGATGATCTTGAATTAAAGCAATGCAGTTGAATCATACTATGTTAGTGCTTTATTACGAAATATAAAAAAAAAAAAAAACTATTTAGTGTGTTTAGGAGCAACCAATAATTTTTGGATGGGGATTGTCTAATAACATGATTCTTATTATTAATTTCATTTACAATGAAGATGATCGAAAAATATTTTCTCAGTGAAGATAACTTGTTGCATTGCTTCATTTCTTTCAAACTATGTTAATGGTATTCCTAGTTTTAGTATCCACTTTTTAAAAATAATCTATTTTTTTAGTAAAAAAAGGGTCGAAGGGATCTTTTTTGTTCAGAGGATTTTTTTTGGTCGAAAGCGGATTGTTTTTGGTCGACAAAATGATATATTTGTCCACTTTCACTTGTTTTGGGCCATTACTAACGGCCAAGCTCACATGTCCCCCAAGGAGAATGCACCTAGAGTACATAATGAGGCTAGTGAAGAGAACACGTTCCACCACATGTGACTTCATCTATTTTAAATCTATTTGTAAATATGCTTTATTATACGTGTAATTGGATTAGGTTGGTTCAAAGTTTGAGAAAAAAAGAATCCAACTCGATTAATTTTGATTGGTTAGGTTTGGTTTAGATTCATTGATTTTTTGTGGCCAAATTTGAACCAAAGAACTGATTAAAATTAGGTTGATTCCTTCTGAATCGAGTTACTTGATTATTATTATTTTATGTTTATTTCAATTAAAAAATAAAAAACTCACAAACTTTAAGAGACAGTTTGATTTCAATATTCAATTTTTAGTTTTCACTTTTAATTTTTTAGTTTTCAGAATTTTATAAAGAAAATCCTGAAAATTGGACATGAAAAATAAAAATTAGATTTTGTAATTTTCACAATTTTCAGTATTTCCTTTACAAAATTTGAAAAACTAAAAAATTAAAATCTAAAACAAACAGGGCCTAAGATTCCTATGTTTGATAGATGGTTTTAAAAAGTATTCCTAGTTAACTTCCATTCCTAGGTACGAAAATTGACCTATTTTCATTCCCAGCCACCTCTCACCAAAATGTAAGGGTGTGTTTGGTTTGAATTTTTAATTTTTAATTTTCATTTTCAATTTTTAGTTTTAGTTTTCTAAGGATTTTGTGAATTAAGAAAATACTGAAAACTATATAAACTATAAAAATCCATTTTTTAGTAATTTTTTTACAAAATACTAAAAACTAAAAAATTAAAAATAAAAATTAAAAACTAAAAATTGAAATCAAACGCATCTTAAATCTCTTAAAGTTTTATTAAAGTATGATTTATTAACCAAATGCATTATATATATATATATATATATATATATGAGTTGGGTTATTAGATTGAAATTTATGAAATTCGATATCAAAACTGCTTATTATCAAATTTAATTAGTTTTTATCTTATGTGACCCGTGACCCAAACCAATTTAATTGGTTCCCTTCAAGTTGGTCAGGTTTATCCAGTTAACCCAATCCGCTTACACCCCTATGAATTATAATTATCTATTTTTAATCAAGATAGAGAAAGAGCAATGCTATTTGATACAACACCTTTTTTTTTTTCTCGTGTGTAAACACTGCGAATCACTCTTCAGTCTCTTCTAACAAATCAGAAAACAAGTGAAAATTAAAATAAGAGATAGAAAAAGGAACTCAGCAAGAGTCAAGAAGTGTTAACTAATCAAAAACTTTAATAATATCAGAAATATCAAAAAAATAAAAAAACTAATAAAACACTTTCATACCGGATACAAACGTTGCTCTCTCACATAAAAGCATTTTCAATCAAATACTATTTGACCGGACATTTTTTTCGTATAAACAATGCTAATGACTCTTCTAACCCATCAAAAAACAGGTGAAAAGAGTAATACTATTTGGCACGGCACTATTGTTGTTATTTCTTGTTTTTTTGTCTTTTTAAGATCGGAATGACTCTTCTAATTATTAGATATTTCATAACACGTTGTCTTTACCTCCTGATTGCTTTCAATCGCCATCCTTACATGATATATTATTCCAAAATTTCAGCTACCATATTCCTCAATCTAAAAATTTCGGGTCATCTAATTGCCTTCACAAACTATCATCCTCAAAAAGCGGGGAAGATATTAAAAGGGAAAAAGATGGTGACTGATGAGCTGTTGTTTTCAAATTGCAACCAACACTAAGCATTATTATAAAATGGAAGGAGCATAAGATTTGGACGGAGGAACTAAAACCATCAGTAGTGTTATGCACTTTGGCTAGGTCATGGGACCATCCTTCTTGTTTATCAATTCCTGTTCAATAGGGGTAGAAATTCTTAGATATATAAGCATTACGTGGATATACTTTATATCTACTAACAAAGTCACATTTTAAATAGAACCCATAGAACCTATATTTAACTTTTAATTTTAATTAAAGTATCACTTTGTTAATATATATATATAAAGTATGTATTTGTGACGTTTTAGATACATATAAGAATAGCTTGAAATAATTGTGTAAGTGACAGTGATATACAGTTACTAAATACTGGAGGAATCTCCTTAAAGGGGACAATTAGGGGGTCATTTGATTTGTCCCTTGCATAGCATTATAGCCGTATGTTGTATGTGACGATGAGTCCGACTGAAGTGACCGTGATTAATTTGAATGCAATGGAAGGAGTGCAGGCAGAGTGGTACTGTGGTAGTGGTGGGCCTGGAGGCTCGTTCAGTCGGCACTAGAATTTGCGGCCCTTTTGCCTGTTCATGTGCTTCAATGTTATCACATTTGTGTGGTTACGGATATGAGTTCATCTTTATTTTGATATCTGAAATGTTCTTAATTTTAATATATTCATAGTGTACACAAAATTTATACAGGCATTTTGTCATGTTGATTTTATTTGGCTAGTATCATATTTAGGGTCCAGTGAGTTTAACATTTTGAATCATGGCTCTTATAATGAGTACAGCTCCTTAAGTTTGATATGGTTTTATGAAACTTTAAGAAAATAAAATTACAACTTTATTAACAGCTATAACTTTTGGTTAAATAGTAAGCATTTGATACAACAAATTATATTAGAGCAAGAACATATGGGTTTAAATCTCCCGGCTTTACTGGGGAAGATTGTGGGTATTATTTGGCTAACATCACCGATTCAATGGGTTTAACATTCATCCCACATGCTATAATGGGTGCAGTCCATCAGATTTCATGCGATTTTGATAAACTTTAAGAAAATAAAGTTGTATCGTCACTAATAACTATAATTTTTTGCCTAGTGGTAAGTGTTTGATCCAATACATCATCTAATATCATATCAGTATATTAAATATGATTAGCTTTCACCCACTACTTGAAAAATTATATAAAAAAAGAAGATTCGATTAGATAATAATATTAAACTTACACTTTTAAAGCATCAAAATAAAACTCATGAAATTGTATACATAAAATACTATAGTTTTAAAGCTTAAAATTTGATTGATTAATTTTTAATCATATCTAATAGTGAATAATATTAGTTTTTAGTAGACAAATCCTAAAGAATTATTAATGAGTTTTAAAATAGAGATTAATTCGAATGAAAGTTATTATATTATTTTTAAGAACTGATCTAATTGAACTCTATATATTTTAGAGATTGATTTGATTTGATGATCTAAACTTAACGAACCCGTATATATGAAATATTTATATTTTTTGAGATTAAAGTAAGTTGCAATTACAAAATTACACATTAATTAGTAATTACTTAAATTTTAAATTTTAAGGACTAAAATAATTTACGTATACAACTTAAAGAACAAAGCAAACATTAACTCTACCAAAATTAATATTAAGTTGTTCCATAGTTTTAATGGAAGAAAAATGGGAAAATGATGGAATCTTTGAAATTTTCAAACGGGATCAGATATCATATCCTTAAGATGTTAATGCCCTATTAAATGCTCACAGATTTAACGCAATCCACCTATATGATTAATTCAAGCACCTTGAAGTCTTGGAGAAGCAAGTCCAGAGAAGAATTTTTTTTTTTTTTATTATCTGTACCTTAGGATTATGGCATTAAGACCACATATAGATAGATGTTGTACATTCTGAATCAAAGTGACTATTAGACACATATATCTTGGTAGTGACATAACCATTTACAATAATCTTACCCTTGACATACGTAGACATATCCATTGCTACTACACTTAACAATCATAATTGCTTTGCAAACTACTCAATCTTTCTTCTTTAATTTCCAACAATCCCCCACTTAGTTTGCAAAAGTATGTGACTTCACTCCTTATAAATTCATGCATAAGCTACAGGTATTTATTTCGATTTGAACCTTTTCGTAGTTTAGTATTTCAAATTTATGACAAATTAGTGGTAGACTCAAGATACTTTGAACCATAATTTTAGTGCTAAACCTGAGAATAATACACACATGAATTTAAATGCTTCTTATTTGGGATACTAGGATTTGAGTAAGAGATTAATTTTGATGCATTATCAATATAAAAGAATTTTACACTATCTTTTAAAAGAATGAAAATATTATGTTCTCAAACTATATCTCCTTTTACGTCTTACCAATTATGTATTGTCATGTAGAAGATAATATTATATATTTAACAACTATTTTAAATTTTTAAATCTCTTTTAATTTTTATCTCCTATGTGACAATATGTGATTGATGGGACAAAAAAAGAGACATGATTTAGAGACAAAAGATTTCCATCCCATTCTAAGTTTTAACATACACTTCTATTAATTCTTCAAATCGAGCCTCGAGCTTGGTTAGGAGAGTTGTCTCATTGCAGAAGAATAGCATCATGCTCTGGCCACCCAACAGAATAAGGGTGGCAGAACCTTTCATACTATTTACATTCGCTTGAATCTGCCTCTGCACGGATGCTGCAAGGTTAATGTGGATGGATCGGTAGCAGGTGCTAGCTACAATATTGTTACTTGTGGGGGCCTTATTAGAGATTCGAACGGTAACTTTCTTCAGCGTTTTTTTTATGGAATATTGGTTCATGCTCTTTAACTTTTAGGATTTGCTTTGGCGAGGAATAAAACTGAGGATAAATTTTTTATAAATAAAATTCATGTGTAATAGATAATTAGGTCAAACACTCCTATTCATATGACAATATATGATTGAGTGTTTATATTACATTTGTGTTATATTAACAATGTATGAAAATTAAATTCTTTGAGTACTGTTATAAATTAAAAAAAAAGGGTTAAGACTGAAAAGGCTTTACCTCTATTATATTTCAATTTACGAAAAAAAATTGAGTGGAGTTGCAAGGAAGTTGCATTTTCAGAAAAGTATCGATGTTCAAAATCTAGATAAAACAATTGTTGGGAGTATCTTAGTTAGGTTGCGATGGCATTTGAAAATGAAAGGTTTAATTAATCTCAGTTCTATAGTTCACTCAATTTTCAATTCCTTCTACATTTTAAAAGTTTTCAATTGGGTTATATTGCATAAAATTTTTTAATTAGGTCCCTAACTCTAAAAGATGTCACAAAAAAGTTAACTTAAACGGAATATTTTCAGAATATTTTTTAGCCACTATTTTATATTTTAAAAAAAAACTTACCCCACTCCACCCCACCCATCGTCCCCTTCCCCTTCCCTACCACCATTATATATCATTCATCATCATCACCATCATCCATCAATATATCCATCACCCATTCCCCTCTATCACTATTCATCATTCATCATCACCATCATTCATCAATGTATCCATCATCACCAAAAAGAAACTATTCAGAATTCAGAAGTGCACCAAAACAATTTTTCCATACATAAACTCAATCCATACATTCCACAAGTTCAACAACAATTCAGTATCAAGTCAGTTTTTCCAACCACAACCACTGCAAATCATCAAAAAACCAAACCATATCAACGGAACCTAACCAAACCTCAAAACCCAAAAATAAAAAAGATGAAGACAGAAACAAAAGAATGAAAGGTAGTGAAAGGCAGGGAGGTTGTGCCTTCAACAACCCACTAGCTCTGCTATCAGCTCCATCCTCGCTACTATGCCGCCACTCCCCTTCTCTTCCGCCTTCGCTCTTCCTTTTCTCTCTCGTCTTGTTGCCCTCCACGTGGGTCTCACGCCATCGTGTGCTGGTTGCGTGGACGACCTAACATCGCGTGGTTGGCCGACTCTTTCCTCCTATTCCCCTACCCGTGTCGCCCCTTCTCTCTCGCTTTGTGCTTTCTTCTTTTGCGCGCCCGCCACTTTGGGCCTCACACCGCCGTCGTGTGCTGGATGTAGCGCACCGACCCAACACCACATGGTGGCCTCTTTCCTCCTCTTCCTTTGCCTGTGCCGCCACCCCTAATACAACTATACAGGCAAACATTTTATTCCTCTTCTATAATTTAGGGATTTATGCAGCCACCGTTCTTGACCCCTTTTTGTTCTTTTTTATTTTATTTTTTATTTTATTTTCAAACTAAAATATGGTGATGTTTTTAGAGTGGAGCATCTATCATTAGTTGTATCAGTGCTCCAATTGGAATGAATGGCTAGGATTCATTTTTCTCAAATTTAAAACTATAGTTAAAGAATATTCTAGGAATATTCTATTTAAGTTAACTTTTTTGTAACTCCTTTTAGAGTTAGAGACCTAACTAAAAAATTTTATGCAATATAGGGACCCAATTGAAAACTTTTAAAATGTAGAACCCAATTGAAAATTGGGTGAAACTATAGGGACCAACGAATTAATTAAACCAAAATGAAAATATCTTAAAGACCGAAAAACAATAAAAATAATACATCGACGTGACTCGAATTAAATTACTTGGGATTCAGTAGAGCGTAGATAACGATATTTTATATAAAGAAAATTTAAATGTTTTTTTTTGGGTAGACTTAAATGTTTATAATACTAGTCGTTTAACCCATGCGATGCATCTATGATCTTGAAAAATAATTTGTTGGTCATTACTAAAAAGAAATAACAATTTAATTAAATATACCTTATCATAAATTGAATATACAAATTAATTTTAAAAATAAATTAATAGTTAATAAATAATTAAATAATGAATAAAATATAAAAGAGTATCATAAAATTTAATAAATAATTAGTATCATTTCAAAAAAGGGTAAATTCTGGAATTGAAGTATTTTTTTAAAAAGTTTTAATGTTGAAAAATTGAATACTTTTTACCCTATAGGTAAATTGATACTTATTATTCATTATTAATTTATTAATTAATCAATATTAATTATAAAAATAAAAATAGAAGTATCAATAACATATCATAATAACAATAATTGTAAACTTTTTGGTTATAATCATCAATATAGTTAAACAAATTTTAAATATCATTTAGTTTATTTAGAAAAATGAAAACATTGACATTGTAAAAACACCATAATAGTGAGTAATAACATCAAAATCTTTAAATTAAAACTATTTTCATTTGAAGTAGATAATGTCCATTTTAAATTAAATCAATCTTCTTATATTTAATTGTCTTCACTATCTCTTTCAAATATAATCATATATTTATTACATGGTTTTTTAGACAAAATCAAACCAATCACATAAATTAAAAAAAATTACGATTCACTAATTTCATCGACTTTAATTTATCAGCATTGACCGTAGAGAAATCAAATATTAAATTATACGTTAAAATATCAAAAACTTAAAAATTTAAATAACATGATGTTTGAATTAATAAAGTTATATTGTAAAACATTGAAAAAAAATTAAATGAAATATAAAGTAAAAGTAAATTTAGATGAGTATAAAACATAAAGTCAATTTATCAAATTAGCTCAATTTGATTTTATTTATTCAGTATAATTATTTTAATCATTGTGTTGTATCATCAATTAATTAATTAAAATTGATAATTAATTTACTTTAAATTAATTTTTTTATAAATTAAATATAATATTCATATTAATTGAATAAAATAAAATTTGATTTGATTTACAAATCACTTATATATTTAAAATATATTAAGTAGATTTTTATTTCTTTCATAACATTGTTAAGTGGTGTTTAAAATGAATAAGAATAGGCATCAATTTAATTTGAGTTTAAATTTGAAATAAAATTAAACCCCATAAATCAAATTTCTTTTTTACGTGATCATTAATCAAATTTAATATGATCTTAAAACTAAAAATCAAATTTGATGAGATTTGTTAAATCACATTATGTATTATTTTTAAAAAAAATTCAGGATATGAATGATAAAAATATCTAATTTGGTCTTTATTAATATTCAATTAGAACACTCACATAAAAAATTATATTCAATTAAAGTAAAAAATTCATCTATAAAATCCCATTCAAAATTAAGATCGTAAAATTGTGTAACTAAATTCAAATTAATTAAATCCAAGATAAAAAAAATTTAATTCAATGATAGTATATAAAGGAAAAAATGGAATTGAGCTTTACAACCTTGATTTAAATTTTGAATTAGCAACCCATAATTGAAAACATAATCATAAATATTTTGTATATTGGATTTTTTTTTATTGAAATATATCAATAAATTCACACCAGCACCATTACATTCCAATAAAATCATTAGTATTGATAACCAATATATATACATATATAATCTCCAATATTTTAGAAATCTATACCGTTAAAACTACCTATACTAACTATCAATATATCTAGTAACTATGTCATTCATATTGTTTTAGCATGAATAAAAAAAAGCTTATAATCCTATGCTTCCAAACTTCATTGTTATATGGAATTAGTCATATCACTTATAGCCAAATTGATATCCTTCTTAACTATAATATTCTTCTTGGAACAACTTATACAATTCAATGTGTTTATTGAAATATGTTTCTTGATCACATAACTTGTCCCTATAATTTTGAACTATTTTCAAAGCTTATGAAATAATATGTGAAGATAATTCAAATATGATAATGAATTGTAAAAAAATAAACACCTAAAATAAAGTAAAATTATTAAATATATAACAAAAGATAAAAAATATAAATGTAATAATAAAGAGAAAAAATATGTAAAACTGATGGTAGTAAAATTGATGTAAATTAAAATAAGTTGTACTACTCGTCCATATCAATTTTGATGAGATTACAAATTGTTTTTTTCCTATTTCTTTTGGTAGAAATCGAACTTTGAATTTTCATAACTTAAGATGCTCCATAAGTGAAGAATTCTAATATGAAATTAGTATGACTCATTGTTAGAACTGATATGAGAAATCATATTGATAGATTAATTAATATTATATTACTTATAGATTAATAATTATATTATTATATATAATAAATAGAGGAACATTCCATTTGTTGCAAATACAAAAAAAAAGAATTATTATTTGAGTTTGTATTATTGATGAGCCATAAAAAGATAGATATTGATAGAGTGACTAAGTGATTGAAAGAAATATAAATTATTATGATATTATTATTATTACAATTATAGATAGATTGTAAAATAATATGCATTAATTTAAAGAATATTTAAATTTTATATCAGAATATGTGTCGTTAAGTGTATTTCTACTTTTGGCAAAAGAAATTTTTTCTAAAAAATTTAAAATTACCAAAAAATAATATCTGACATTATAATTATTGTTTAATGTTCCTAAATATTATATTTATATAGCTAGTTTAACATTTTTTTTAAAAAATTTTAGGTGACAATTTGCTTATGAAATTATACGATGCATCATTTGGACAAATATCAAAATTTTAAATTAGTGGCATATTTTCAAATTCAATTTCAATAACACACCCTAAAGAACATCATAACAACAAATCCAAACAAAACAATCAAAATGTAAAGCCAACACCCTCTGAATACAGGATATTGTCCGCTTTGGCACTCGGCCTCACGGTTTTGTTTTGGTAGGTCTGGCACCCAAAATGCATCCTGAAGGAGGAGGTATCTATACCCTTATAAGGCATGCTTCGTTCACCTTCCCAATCGATGTGGGACTTCTCCATACCCCTGGTGGGAATCCACCCCCCTTAGGGAGGCCAGCATCCTCGCTAACACACTTTCCCTTGCCCTTTCTCATTCCTTTTGAACAACCTTTAAGGTAGGGGTTTTATGTGTTTTCTTTTTTGGGGTTATGCATAAACTTTTTCTAGCCTCTTCATGGCTATGAGCAGTATGTCAAACCCAAAACCATGGCTAGTGTATTCTAGTTCCTTTCATAGTCATGAGTGGCACCGTTTCTCTTTCAGATAACGTGATATGATGCTTGTACTACCAAGATTGGTTGGTATTTCATGTGTGTACATGTTTAAGAGTGTGAAAACAAATTAAATAAACAAACAAAATACATAAAGCACTCCATTTAAGCAAAAACCTCAAAACTCACATAAGTTACTAATCTCGAACTAGTAAGGAAATCTGACCAGCTTTCATTAAAATTCCGTTTCTCAGCCTCTAGACCTCCGTTTAAGCCCATTCAAAATTCTTTAGAAAGCTAAGACAGAGACCTTCAAAGTAGTTTTAATTCCACTACTACAGGCCTTCCACAAAATTTAGGAAAAATTTCTAGATTCACGTTAGGCGCGAATGTTGGGATTTGGGGCAGTGCGTATAGAAAATGTGAAACTAGAGCTACACAACTCGGAATCAAGTGAAACTAGTTTTAATTGAAAGCTGACACATAGGGCTATCATCCTGTAAATTTTCATAGACAAATACTTCTTGTGTTGTTCCCAGTTATTTTTGTAATTTCCTGCAGCCTCTCAGGAAAACAGCAAAGAGTCTTGATTCAAAATTTTTATAAAATTATCTAGTTATTGGTTTAGGCTCAAATTGGATTCATTAGAAAGCTTGATGAATTAGGCTCATCCCCATAAAATATCATATCATAAATCCAAGGGTAGGAGTCACAGTATAATTTTCTATGTTAATTGCCAAATCTGTCAAAATCTAAAAGTTAAGAAATGCATGATAGGGAAAGTAAAAAGTTTTTAAATCATTTGCCAAGCTATAAGGAATGAAATGAGAGTTAAGATATAACCTCAATCTAGTTATAACCTTAGTAATGTCACAAACAAAAATAAATATAAAAAGTCTTAGAACCCAATAATACGAGTCTTTAAGACACTCCACACATTATCGAAAACTCTAAGTTGTGAAGACTTGTTCTTGATAATGAGACCTGCTAACCATGAGGACACATATTGAGTATGTCATTTATTGTGTGATGTACCCTTGTGTATATTTCATGAGATGCTATATTAAAATGCCTCTGGATGCTAGATGTATGCTCATGTGCTGCCATACCTGTTGATGCTTGATAATGTTGTTTGAAATGTGGTTGTGCTGAGGCTACTGAATCATATTGATTATATTTTTGTTTTGCTTATGTCTTGCATAATACATGTCCCATATTATGCATAAGGTTTCGTATTACACGTGTTGCATTAAATAAGAAAAGTTGAAAAGTTATGTGTACCCTTCCGCAATTCGAAGAAGAAAGTTTTACCCTCACCCAGGGTGGCAATGGCCGTTGATTTGAGCTCAATACCATTTACTGAAACTCCAAGGTTGATGCCGACGATTTCAGGAGGGAGACCCACTATGGGTTTTAAGTTAATGATTAAGGATTGAGGTTAAGGTTGATGTTGAAGAATAAGTCATACGTTTACAAGTAAATTCATAGACGTGTAGCTTGCCTGCTATAATACCTATCCTGTATCTATCCATGCTCAACATTATTTTCTTATTGTACAAATCATTCTTTTTATGTATGGAGAAATATATAAAATTGGATCTGCCTCGAATAAAATATATATTTTGAAAACTAAAAAGAAACGATATATCTGTTCACCTTTCTTAAATAAACCCAAGGTGGCTGGAGATGAGTACGATGACACCATGTATTACCTACTAGGAAATTGTTATTTCTCACCCCTTTCCTCTCGTACCATCTGGAGATGACATCACTGGAGAGAGGGATGGACCCCCATCTCCACAAGGCTGAGGACGAGAAGTAGCACCAGCATTGGTCCCGATCGATGCCACCACTTGTAAACCCTAGCAAGTCAATCACGTCAAAGGAGGACTTGGATGAGGACCCCGCTATTGCTCTGATTCATCCACAAAGTCCACCGCCACTAGCCGCCCACTAGGCCATCTAACACCCCAGGGATCATGTACAAGTGGTATGAGGAGATGCCTCCACCCACCACGTCATTTGAGACCCCTTGAAACCCAATTTTCAACATACCCCATTCCGAGGAAGAGGTCGAGGTCGAGGTTGGAGGGGCCATGTTAGATATGAAGATGGAACGTCGATTCTCCTTTAGTTGTTAATGATAACTCTTTTTAAAATTTTATGTTTATATATTGGATCATTCGGCATTATTTTGTATTGGCTTTATATCCTTACAAATACGTTATCTTCTTGTCAGTTGACCCTGAGAGTATGAAAGGATGAGTTTGGGGAGTATTTTCTTCCCTATCCCTTAATTTGATGTTATGGGAATTCATATCATGATAGTTTCTTTTTATATCTGAACGATTTTATCCTTACTTATGGGTGAGATGAGTATCACCTTTATATATCTTATGCTTCGCTACTTTCATATCTATCACGTGCCTCAAATTTATTCGTATCTAACGATTATAAATCTTATCGTTTAAGGCTTACCTTTTTTCAAAAGCCTCCTAACTACATACATAGTTATAGTGTTAAATTTATAAACTAATTTTAAAGACCTTTTTTTTTTTTACAAAGCTAAAAGGTAACAAACTATTAGGTTCCAAATACGACCTAGGCGTAGTTGGAGCTATACGTGTTACAAATGGTATCACCCTCATCTCTCCCAGGATAGTATGGTTCGGGACGAACCAGCGAAGCTGTGGGCATGTAATACCCAGGGACGAGGCAATGAGTGATCGATGCGAGAAGGACGACAAGGAGCGTCCGCCAAGAGGGGTACATGAATGAACTGATCACACAATGAGAAGGATCTGAGTCTATATAGATATGAGACTATATAGAGCGCTTATATGAATTGATTGGTATTACCTATGCCACAAAGATGCATTTTTCTTTCAGGAGCCCATCGAAGAACTCAGTTAAGTGTGCTTGACTTGGAGAATTTTGGGATGAGTGACTTTCTGAAAGTTTTCCTAGGAAGCATGTGAGTGAGGACAAAGTATGTTGAAAGGCTCGTGTTGATTTGTGGGACAAGTCATTAATCCATAAAACAAGGGATATTACACAAAACACATCTAACAAATCCAAACAAAACAATCAAAACACATCCATATCCAATCCAATACAAATTGATAAAAATCTATATTATATATAAAAAAAGGAGATAGAAAAATACTCTTTTGCTACATTACACATCATAAGACATATATGCCAAAACTCTAATATTGATGGAGTTGTTTGAAAATATATATAATAGGAAATATATTGAATGGACAAAACCTTGTAAATTATAGAAGAACGAATCAATTGAAAGTGAAAAATAGAAGAGTGGAATAAATAAAAAGAATATAACAGCTTAATAATCTGTATTCCTATGCATAGAAGAGGCTGGAAAACACAAAATATTTTTAAAAAAATATCAATCTTAGAAATTCAAACAATATTGTTTGTTTGCTACAATTGATATAACAATATATAATAAAATAAAAGAATAAAAATTTACAATGAAAATTATGGGAGAATAAATAAATTAGAATAATGAAAGAGTAGGAAAGAAAAGCAAATTTGGAAAAATGAAGTAAACTCATCTAACCTGAAAAACATAAGAAATAAATAAACCCGTCTTTGAACATGAGGTAATATTTGATGGCATTGAAGCTAGCATCAATAACTGTAAAAATTCCACAATGGTCGTTAGTGATAAAAGAGAAGTGAGAAAGAGAGAATCAAGGAGATCTTATAAGAACGAATGCAAGAGTTGTAAAATAATAATAAGTAAATTACAAAATGAAATCAACAATACTACTCATCATTAGTAAAATAAAATAAAAACAAATTAAGATAACAAGTGAGGGTGATGAAAAGTAAATAATCATAGAGTCATTTACATAGAAAATTTTAGAAACTGATTTATCAAGACAAAAAATAGAATAACCTAACAAAATAAAACAATATTGAGAGGTGTTTGTTATAGCGAAAAATGACATTGATAAAAATTTATATTGAAAAATTTGAAACTTAGTATTTATTACTATAGATATGAAAATACTATACATTGATTTAAAGTTGATATTTAATTTGAAATTTAAATTTTATATTTTTTTAATTGATTGATTATATGAATTTTGAAATATACTTTCTACTTTTGAAGTAAATAAAGTTTAAAAAAATTATGAAAAAATGACATGTGGTATGTAAATGTGGAAGAATAAATTTTATAAAATATTGATTTGAATTTTTTAAAAATTCAACTAGGATGTAAAAATGCAGCTAACTCATAGCATAATAATTCTCTCATATTCAATAGGTTTGGTATTTATTTTAGATTTTATTTTTATAGAATTTTTAGAAATATTTCCTTATTTAAATATGATTTTGAATTTTGTAATTGATATTTATTGTACATGTGAAAATATATGTATTAATTGAATATGATTTTCAACTCAAAATTCAAATTTTTATAATTAATTGTATTCATATTATATGAAATGTTAAATATACCTTTTATTTTGTATAAAAGAGTACCATTTATTTAAGAAGTAAAAATAATTTTCTAAGCAATATAAATTATGAAAAAATGACACATGGTGAAACAATTTCAAAAAATCTATTATAATAACTTTTTTATAATAGTTGTTTCATTTAACTAATTATTTGTTATTATTAATTATTAATATTATAATTATAGTATTTTAATACTATAATAATATACTTAACTGCCATTTTCTTTATCTTCTTTATTTATCATTTTAAAGTTCAATTTTTTCAATTATAATATTTTGTTTAGTCTTATTTCAATTGCGATTTGTAATAAATGCCATAATATTTCATATAGGGTATTTATGTTGCATTGATGATAGAGAGATATGAAGGTGATTTTTTAAAAATAATTAATAATTAAGATTATTTTTCAGCTCTTAATTTTTCTTTCTTCTATATTTGTGTCTTGATATTTTGTTTGTTTTGGGGTCTCCATATTGGCATGTGCTATTGTTTTATTTTATTTTTTATTTATTTTTAATAATCTTATATGCATAATAAATCAATTGAAGATATAGTACATTAAGTTGATAAAATACAGTTTAAGAATATACAAACAAAATATGATAATATTTGTTCAAATATTTATCTTTAATAATAAAAAATGATTATAAAAAATAATAAAAAAGAAGGGTTTGGTGACAGTCAAAATATATAGATCATCATATGTATTATTTAAATGATAAAAGAGATATTTTATTAAATGTTGATAATCTTCAATAATATTTTAATGATGTAATAATTATGATTGTGATTTTTTTAAAAAATAATTATAGATTAAAGTTATAAAAATTGTGCGCTCTAAATTATTCTAAGAATAACACCTAAAAAATTTTCTTCAATAAAAGTCTAAATATTAATATTATAGATATAATGTCTAACGATTATTCTCCGACTTTAGTAGTAATATTTTCAAAGGAAACGAAAACATTTTATCGTATTTTCAATTTGTAAAAGACTTTGTCCTTTGCCCGATTTCCAATCGCCATTATATACGCTATGTAACCATTAAAAAATTTATATATAAATAGTGAATGAGGGTGCAGAATAAAACAAAGTTCTTCAGTACTTTTCAAGGGAACAAAAATACTAAGAGCTCGAGTTTCTTGTTTCACACGGTACAATTTATTGTATTTATATTTCAGACTTAAATATAGTAAAGCCAGACGTCCCAAAAATTGTAAGGAGAACCAAAGACTTAAAACATCGACCGCTTTACTTTTAACAACACGAAACTATCCCTTTTGACATATTCGATAAAATAAAACTCAATAAAATAGGATTTGATAATATAAAACTTCATAAATTTTTATTATTATACCATGTTTGATATAATATTATATTTTATTTAAATATAAATTAAAAACAATTTTATCATTGAAATATTTATTAATTGAATTATATTCATTATCCATATTAATTGAAATTAAGTATTAAATATTATTTATTTAAATATTTTATAATTATTTATTAATTTAATAAATTATAAAAATGTAAAACACTCTAACCCTAAACCCTAAAATGTAAAACACTCTCTTTCTTTTATATATTTTAATTTAGTACTTTTGACATAATTATTTAAACCATAATTTAAAATAAATATTAAATTAAAATATTTTTTTACCATTCTTTCATTTTGCATACTAATTATTATTGATAATTTATTTAATAAATATTTTATTTTTATTTTTAATTGAATATTTTTATTTTTAAAGTATTTATATTATTTATTACTACTTATTAATTAAAAAATAAAAATGATATTATATGTTAAAAGCTATAATAAGACCTTACCTATCTCTCTAAATTTAATTAAGCTATTTATTATTTTAACATATAAGAGATGTTTAATTTGATAGATAAGGTTATATAATATGTTACTCACAATAAATGACAAATAAAGTCATTAAGTATTATATTAGTTTATCCAATCATGTTTTATAAGGTGTACCAAATGGGTTCTTAGATTATTGAGTGAGGCATTATAGGTGTATTAGTAATATGCTTTTAGAAACAATTAATAATATTATTAATTTTATCTACACACATTAGGGACAATATTAGGTAACTTGGTCAAATTACCTATTTCATCTTTAATGGTCTACTTTAGTCTACTTAGATAAATTGGTATAAAAATTAGCCATTATATTTAATTTTATTTGCACAACTAAAGTCACATAAAGTCTTTCACATGCTTGTTTAAATATTTAGTTTTAATCAATCATCAAAATCTCAATTATTAATGCTTAGTGTCAATTTTTTTATATTTTTGTTTTATTTAGATAAAAGATTAACTAAACTAAAAATTTTAAAATAAATTATAATATACATATAAAATTTAAGGAATTTTGAAATATTGTGAAAGTTGAAAATGATAAATATTTAAATAGTTGTATTTATTTTTAAGTATTTAATCATTTAATGTTCAAAGAATTATTACCTTACTATATTTATCTTTAAACTTTGAAATAATTAACTTATCAGGATCATTCAATATTATTATTCTTAAATTTTCAAATAAGTAGTTTAATAAAAATATGAATTAAATTCTAAAACCGAAAAATTGATAACTATAATGAGAAATTCCTTATATAACATTTTTTTTTCAAAGTATCTTTTTATGCAATAAGCAAGAGACTAACATAGGATACAGTCACACGGATAATTAAGGAGTCTTTCCAACTATATTTTTCTCATACACGTAAATCTCATGATCAAATCTAGGACCAAATATGCTTACTAGATTTTAATCTATTTCACTCGAACCATTACTTTGTTGATAATCTCTTATATAATTATAATTGATTATAAATGAGAGCTAACAAACAAGGAAGGAAGAAAATTATGTCTAGAAGGACAACTTCTGATATTTTAGTGTGACCCCCTTGGGTGAACTCGCACCACAGTTGCTGCGCCCACCTTTGTCTGCATTATTGGTCATCACCATAGCCGGGACTCTGAATTGGCATATTATGAGCCCACTTCAGGCGCAAACCATCTCTTCTTTCCCATTTACGGAAAGTTTTGTGTTTCAAACCACCACTAAATATACGGCAAGAAAACAAAGGACCACTGGCTGGGTGTTCGGTTATGCATTTATAAAATTGATTTTAGATAAAATTGATTTTGTTAAAATTAATTTTAAAGTAAAATAGTTTATATTTGATAATTCCTCTAAAAGTGATTCTGATATAAAGTAAAAAAGTTTTAATTCTTCCAGAATCAATTCTAGAAGCCAGAATGATTTTCAACTTTAAAAATCATACATGATTTAAAATGACTAGAATCAATTTGTTTGGGGGATCAATTCTAACCTTCAAATGTAGAAGTGTCAAAACAGACTGACACGTTCTGTGACTTGTCCCACCAAAATTCTTCAAAACATGAGGTGGGATGTGCTAGTTCACCAAAATAAAATCTGTTAAGAAGTTAGTCAACCCATTTTAAATAATTGCAGCCATTCAAAAAATTAAAGAATTAAAAAATATACTTTTTAATGTTTTGATGGTTTTTTTAAAAA
Organism: Dalbergia oliveri; assembly: GCA_030441495.1. Taxonomy (NCBI): domain Eukaryota; kingdom Viridiplantae; phylum Streptophyta; class Magnoliopsida; order Fabales; family Fabaceae; genus Dalbergia; species Dalbergia oliveri. The sequence continues at coordinate 20,157,320 of JAMLFY010000013.1, read as the reverse complement.
AGAGTTTTTAAAATATTTTTTATTTATGTATACCTAACTTTTCAAGATCCATAACAACTATACACTAAATTTAACTAAAAAATATTATTGTTAACAGTGTTATTTATGGATTATGACACAATTTTATTTTTAAGTTTTAACTTTAAGTGAATAACACTAACGGTAAAGAATTACTATATTGATGAGTGTACACATTTCTTATTTTTTTCTTTTTTAATCACACGTTCTTTAATTTTTTTTATCAATAAATTATAAATTTTTTTAAAAAAATTAGTTCGCAGGCCAAGCCTACCACAACTTGGAGTTAAGCTGAATGATAACAAACTGAAATTTTTAATGGGTTTAAAACTTTAATCTAATCTATTAAAATTAGCGATTTTGACAAATCAACCCCGAACTCAGGCTATTTTAAAATCTCTACCCAAACGCACGGAATATAAATCATAATTGAGGCCCATTATTATTATTACCTTTTGAAAGCGGCTTGTAACAACAATAATAACTACATCATTTTTTTTCAAAATTTTCTGCATCACACAGCACAGTTGCGATTGTACTAACCACAATAATTTGACTCATCGAGATTCAAATTATGCTCTTCACGTAAAAAAAAAAAAAGAGACATGTATAGCTGCTAGGCTGTTCATGGTGTCAGCGAGGTTCAGCCCCACCTCAACAAAATATCAGTGATGTTTCTACGTACAAATTAAAGGCTGTTCATAAAAATATAAATGATTTAGTACTTCTAAAATGAAAAAATTGATAAAATATAAAAATAAGATATTATTTATAATTAAATTAATAATTTTTATTATATATATTTTATGTGTGGATCTCATTAGGTAATCCAAAAATGATTAACCTATCATTTTTATACTTTATCAATCTTTTTACTTTGGAAAACCCAAATACATTCATATATAGTATCTTTGGTTTTAGGCTTGGATGCTCTCGAATCATAGTTTCCACAGAAGTTTTGAGTTTTTTCTTATTTTTGTCCGAAGCAAAGTTTTGGAATTGTAAATGAAAGCCTAAACATTACCGGTAATCAATGATCAGTGGAAGATAATTGAAATTGCTCTATCAACACTCTCCCTCCTTCGGTATCATCTTCAAGCCTTAAGTGGGAGACACATTTTCAATCCAAAAAAAAATAAAAATAAAAATCATCAAACATGCCCGCAATAGTATCTATATGATCTCTCTCAAGAAAATGAACTAGCATTATCCTATAAAATTTATTTTAGTTTTTGAAATTTGATGCGTGCATCATTGTAGTCTATAAAATTACAAAATTAACAATTTAGTCCCTAAAGTTATCCAAAAAAATAATTCTAACTAATTCTTTTAATAATTTGACTTGGTCTTGTGAATATTACTACTAGGGACTAACTAAAATAATTTTTCGCAATGTTAAGTATTAAATCATTAATTTTAAAATTCTAAGGACTATGTAAAGGATTTTACATCATCATATAATTATATGATACTATATATATAATTTTTGAGGTATTAATCACAATAATAAGATATTTTTGTTGATGTAGTAATATATAACTGCATGATTGCCTCAAAAAATTATGTTGTTGAATTTCAATTATAATATTGACATTTTAGGCTGAGGCACTTTGTAATTAACTACGATATGTTCAATTGCGTTTGGTTCACGTATTATTATTATTATTTTTATGCATATGCATACGTATTATTAATTTTTATTATTGCACTACAATTATTATTCGTACGCTACTAATTATATGGAGCTTGCAAGGCAATTGAACTTCTCTCAATTTGGATAATTTAGGAAGACATTTAGTTGTCGGTCAAAACTCGTGCTTTAATACTGCTTCAGACAGTTGAATAGACAATTTCAATGGAAGTAATAAAAAGCAAGCCACCAGGCATACGCAAGTGAGATTAGCTTCAAGTCCATTTCACCTGGTGTGGGGGCAATTGTATTTGTATCTCCCTAATATAAATATATTAATGATTAAATATAATCTTTCCTTTAAAAATGATAACTTTCGGGGATTAAAATATAAAAATATATAATTTTTCAAATAATTATATTAGTATTAATTATTATTAATTAATTTTTAATTATAATTATCTATGTATAATTATACAGTCTAGCTTTACTCTTTCTATTTTCTTAATAAATTACTTTTCTTACTTGAGTCATTCCTATATATATAATTTACTAAATTAATTGGTCAAATTATGCGACAAAATGTGATAGAAGTATTTTAAATTTTTTAACCACCCATTATTATTATCGAACTGCTCAAAATGTGTCACACGTACATGCCAATTGTTTTTGGCAAATTTTTTAGTAATATTTTTTCAATTTCTTCATCAACACGCATATATATATATATATATATATATATATATATATATATATATATATATATATATATATATATCACACTTCCATAATAAACCCGCTTATGCTATATCCAAATTTTAATATGAAATTGATCTATGTCAAAGTTGTATAAGTAACATACACTCAATAAACTCATATTATGTTCAAAGCAAATAACGACATATAAAAGTCAATTCAATGATGAATTCATGGTTTGAAAATGTGCTGCTTACCAGCAACCCACTATTGACGGCCAAATAAATACTCCAATTATTTTTACACTATATATATAAATTATAAACAAATTTTAATAACCCTTCCAAAATTTTTTTTTATTGAAATCGAAGTATCAACCACTAGTAACAGAGGCAACGCCCTTAAAATGCGCCTATTTTTATAAGTGAATATCAAACCCCCGACCACAGAGAAATGAAGACAACCTTAACTCTGACCCACTACACCTCGTGGTTACATTTCAATAATTTAGTACTGCTAAATTGTAGTATGTTACCTACCAAACATATATGTTTTTCTCCACATTTAGTTAAGTGCGAAACCACGAATAAAATTATTCAGATATTAATTATAATTTATTTTTGGATGAACTAAGGGGAAATATCATTGGAAGCAATGACTAACTGCCTTGAGGCATAGAGCTTACATATGTGAATCTTGTCTCTGCCACAAAATATTCTCCATACATACTATCAGGAATCGAACCAATGCTTAAGAAGCCTAGTTAAATACCAGCGTGCTAAGTCTCATTATTATTTTAATTTATAAAATTTATTGTTTAACTTAGAGACTTATTTTAATCCACTAATTAATAATATAAATTTTATGCTACAACCTTCGTTTCACAATAACTGTCCATTTTTAACTTTTTCATGTTTTAGAATATCCTTCCATTTATACCATCTAAGTAGCATTAATTGTTTTCTTCCATTTATACTTTCAATATAAATGTATTTGTTAAGTAATCAATATATTTATTAAGATGAATAATAATGGATATAGAAGGATAGTGTTGTCATCTTGTATAATTTCTACATTTGCCAAGATGTTTTTTTGTTTTTCTTAAGGGTTTATCTAACTAGTGCCTGGAATTAAAAAGGGAAATGTTTGCATTGGAAAGATGTGTTTTGTTGTTTCAATGTATAGGACCCACAACAAAACTTTAAAACTTGCTCCTTTTGGCTTCATTAATCGTTTCCTGAACCTGTTAGCAAAACTCTTTCCTTAATATGTATATTGTTTGGTTTTTGAAATTTATTGTGAAACAAAGGGAGTATTATCTACTCATTTGTTTCCATTTCTAAGACTTTCAAATAATAAATAATAAAGTCAAAGATTATTATTAATATAACAATACATGATTGAATATTTATGTCAAGTTTTTTTAAACTGATATTCTATACTATTATATAAAAAGAAATATCTATTGGATTACCACCTCTTGATCTTGCTAAATTATATTAAATTTCTTATTCAAGTTCACTCATATATTTTGAAGGGGATTGCTAACCTTTTCACTTTCATGTGGAGGCTAGTATTGTTGTCACAACCCGACTTAGGAACATGACCGACACGTGAGGAATCTCATTCCCACGTAAGTTTCGTGACCTCTAAGTTTCTCTATATACAAAGCTTAAATCATAAAATCCATTTTCAAACATAATTTCATAACTAACATAAATCATTTTGTCTTTGAAATCTAAATAATCATAATTAGTTTCATAATCAAACTCTGTATCTATAGTCATAATACAACATATACTGAATTACTCTATAAGAATTTAAAAAACTATGAAAGTTATAATCATACAAATACAATATAATCTAATTCATGGTAAAACAAAATATAAAACATCACTATGGTCTGGACCTTGCCCGTAATGACACTAGAGCACTCTAAGAGCAACAAAAAGACACTTCACTCCAAAATAAAGCTCACCAATTGATATCTCTACTACTGGAGAGGAGATGACTAGGAAAGACCCGTAACACTACTATACCTGAAATGGGAGAAAGGAGATGGTGAGTTTCGTCTAAAAACTCATGAGTGAATTCTCACATGTACCCCCTTCATGGGACAACAATAACAGGAAGTATGAAATCATAATAACAACAACAACAACAATAATAATAATAACTGTCATTAATTTTCTTGTTCATGTAGTCTCTCATGGATCGTGTGCCTTGTGGACAAGCTATGGGCACCTAACTAGGTTCTATTTCCTGGGATTGCCACCATGACTATTTACGGGTTTGCCTCCATGGCTGTTAATACTAATGTCTCCATGGCGTTACTGAGTTTGCCTCCATGACGTTTACTACCGTTGCCTCCATGGCTATTTACTACTATTGCTTCCATGGCTGATTAATACTAATGCCTCTATGGTTGTTTCCTGGTTTGCCTTCATGGCTGTTTAATATTGTTCCCACCATTTCTGAATTAATAAATCTCATCATACATAACTCAACGAAAATAAATAAAATCAACAATACTGAAGGGTGAGTGCTCCGTCTTCGTGAATGCGAGCCCTAAAACTTATTACTCTAGAGTTCTGAATTCATATAACTATAACAATCTACTTTAGCATAACTGGTTATGAAAATCATGCCCAAAGGATCACCCATTTGTAGGCATTTCGATTTCATGCCCACAAAATATGTATCTGTAGTTATTATGAATCATATTGAATTTCATACCTCTTGGTAGCATAAAACTGAAGTTTTAAATCCATATCTTAAACTAACATTTTTTTCATATATTTGATAACTCTAAAATCATAGCTCAAAACACTAGGGTTCATAATCATAAAACTTGGAAATCACATAACATCTTTATTCGTAAGCTGGGTCATACTCTTGTTTTGCATTTTCCTAACATATATAAATATCTTAACTGAATATTCAAAACATAGCTTGAAATCTAAATCTTGAAAACATAACAATGTCATAAATCTATAAGAATATATCTTTCAAACTGGCATCTTACCGAATCATACATTTGGTAACAAATCTCTTCATGAATATATAAAACATTTTCATAGCACTCACATATAAATCATGGTCCCTTGATTTTCTAAAACACATAATTCATGCTCTTTGAACATCATAATCTTATAACTCGACAAAACCAATAATAATTTGTAATCTCTTTAAAATTATCTCTAAAATCATACAATAATACCACAATCTAATGAAAATAGCTACAATGATCAATCTAGAGGCTACAAGATTAGAACCCACTCACCTAGAGAGGGGGAACAAGAGGGAACAACTCTCCGAGTTTCGGGAGTAAGGATGACATTAATTTCTGCCATTGCAATCAATAAATTCATGAATACTCTATGGGAATCTCTAGATTACCCTATCACAACTCTAACAACATTAGGGGAGCACCCCCATTTGACAACAATGAGAGAAATAACTACCCATAACATGGGGAAGGAAGAACATGGAAGAAACTAGCATAAACTAACAACAATCACTTACCTTGGATCTTAGAAGGAAAAGGATTGGGGTTGGATTAAGAGAAAAAGGGTTGGAGAGGGTTTGGGAACCAAGGGTTTCTGTTGGGGGAGAAAATCCCGAAATGGTTGAGGGCTCATTAAACGAAACCGGGTTGTTTTGCACTTGCTGACATAAGACATGTTTGTCATAGCGACTAAAGCTCGCTGCAACGAACCTAGAGAAACAACAATTCGCTGAGTGAACATATCTCGCTACAACGAGTCTCCTGGCCCACCTCGAGGAAGGATGTTCTGCAAAATTTTGCAACAATAGCACCTTAACTACATCCTTCTGGCATCTTGACATCTAGATTGTCTCAACACTCACTTATTTACATTTGTTAATATTAAGTTAAAATACCTTTGAAACATAAATGTAAATAAGGAAATACCCTCCATTTGGATTCAAATAAAATATCATAAAAATCAAAATCCCAACAAATCAAAATCCAAATTTTGGGTTTTAATTCAAATTTGAAAATGTTCGACATTTTCTAAACTTATGGCAAAAAATGAAATGTTTAAAGATTTCATAAAAATCATTAATAATCATTCTTTAACTTGTTTTCCTCTTGGGAACAATTACCGGGATTTTTGATCCTAAGAATATGGCTCTAACATATAGCCCTCCAAGGAGGTATAGGATCTAGACTTGGTAAAATTTAGGACCCGATAACCTAGGTAGGTACTAGGGACCCTTAGGCCGTACAGAACTTGTCTACTGACACATGTATCTGGGTATTACAATTGTCCACAAATTTTTTTTTTAGTATTATTATTTTAACATACACTTTATAAATATTGGATGTGATAGATGTTAAAGATGAGTAAGAACCACTACCACATCCAATGGTGATAAAGTGGGTGTTTCAATAGACACCCATTTTTTAGATGTTAAAATTACTTTTTTTTTTTGGACAATAAACTCTCTTTTCACCTCTTTAAATCAATTTATGGGAGTGGCTATTGTCATATCTTGTGTCTATTGCCACACCTTTTTAGTTTGTTGAATATTCCTAAAATGCCCTTAACTTATAAATACTCCAACCTTTTGACTTTGCCACACTAATTCAATTAGAAAACACACATAATATTCAAACATGTTCTAACTTAAAGAGTTACGCATATATTCTGCAAAAAATTTTTAGTGGAAGGAATGTAGATGATAATCTATTGTCTATATGTGTAGTGAGTTGGCGGCCTAAAAGGCAAAAATAGAGTAGCACAAAAATAAATATACGAAAATGTAAAATAAATGACATCAGAAATTTATGTGATTCGGTAAATAGCCTACATCTATGGATAAAAGTGACAATCGAATAGTTCACTATGGAAATATAATGAAGAAATAAAAGGTGGATACACTTCACTCAACCCAAACCCTAAATACACCAAAAATATATACCTCACAATATTTTCTCACTCGTGTATACTCTCAACTTACAAAAGAAAAGAACTCACAATGAACAAATAATTCTACTCTATTACTAAAAGGAGGAGAGCATTTGGCTTTCTTCGTTGATGCATCAAATACTGCAACGAAGCTCTATTTATAGAGCCTCACAGTGCATAACATTCAATTCTTCATTTAATGCTTTTATAGCATATTTCAAACCAAATCTTGTGGTTTTTACTAATGACAACCTACAAGCAAAATGATGGGCACCAAAAAATTGAAGCAGGAGCACATCTTGACATTTTGTCCAAAAGCATATTACCAAAACTTGAAAACTCAAGCCATATTATCAACAAATCTCCACCTTAGCTTGGTTTTTTTTATCCATCTTTAAATTTATGAAGTCACCTTCTCCAATATGCCTATAAGGGTAGATTCACATATTGTGAATACTAATTAAGTCCAAGCAATTCTTGCCGTATCACTTTGTCCTTTTTGTTTTTGAGTCTCAAAAATTCTACTCTCTAGTGTCTTTCCTTCTGCAATATCTACACTTGCCTTTATGAAGTCTAAACTTTGATCTAAACTTTCTCTGTGACTACTCGATCCAATCTCCTTTGACCTCCTTCTGGCATCCAAGCTAGATGCAGGATCATCATGACTCCCAGGATCATTCTCCATTTTGTCACAACTTAAAAGTGCGAATTTAATATCATCAATTTTGAGTTTTCCACGACCATATATGAGTGTTTCATGAAAGTGCTTGTAAGAAGAAGGTAAGGAACAAAGCAACATCATTGCTTGTTGCTCACTTGAAAATGTCCCGTCCATATTTTTCAAATCTGACGAGTGACGTGAACTCAACTATATGAGATTGAATTGATGTCCCTTCGTTGCAAAACATCGAGATGGTTAGCCATCGTCTTAGTCATATATAATGACTCAAACTCAGTCACAGCAATTCGCTAATACCCTAGGTATACTTACCTGGGAAGTTTAGAGTAGTACACGTGTCCTTAGACAAATCTAGGTCCTAATTTTTGTAAGTCTGGATCCTACATGCCCTTGGAGAGCTATATGATAGAACCATATTCTTGGGATCAAAAGTCCTGTAATTATTCCCAAGTGAAAAATAAGTTAAAGAGTGATTTTTAATGAATTTTATGATACCTTTAAATATTTTAGTTTTTAGCCTACAAGTTTAGAAAATCTAGAAGATTCCGAATTTGAACTAAAACTCAAAATTTGGATTGCGATTTGTTGGGATTTTAATTTTTCTAATATTTTATTTGAATCCAAATGGGGGTACTTCCTTATATCCATTTATGTTTTAAAGTTAATGGGACACCAAATGCAAATAAGTGAGTATTGAGATAAACCAGCCTAATACACACCAATACTTGAATTATAGCTCAAAGTTGGGAGAAAAACTATTCTGCGAGCGCAACGCTCAATGAGCACTGTAGTGATCAGGCATTAGGAAGGTAGTGAGGGAATGATTTTATGCTCTTTGGTGAGCGCTGGAGCACTTATTGAGTGCTGACGATCAACAAGTTATAAAAACCTCCATTTCGAGGTTCCAGCCATAAAAACATGACCCCCACCCCTCTAAAACACAAAACCTTCGTCTCCTATCTCATTTTCATTAATCTAACACTAATCTTTCAGTTTCAAGGCTTAAAGGTAAGAGATTGTACTAGTTTAACTTCCTATTTCCTTTATTTTTCCTTGTTCTTGGGGTTAGATCTTGAGTTCCTCCTTGTTCTTATGTCATAATATTCTTCTACCAATGATGGGGGTTAGAATAGAGTTATTCTAAGATTGATCTGGAGTTTTATTGCTTTACTAGTAGATAGTGGTATCATTTCTGCCTCCCAAGGTCCTATTGATGTCAATCTTGTTTATTCTACCACTCCAGGTGAGTGGTTCAAACTTGTGATCTCTATGTTTTATATTAAAGCTATTTTGATGAAACATGACTTATATTAAGATTTAGAGATTTCTGCAAAAAGAGTAGAGATTTCTATTGATTTTTCAAACTTATGATAACGTGGTTTTCAAATGGCATAAACTCTATGTTTTGTGCAAAAACATAGGACCACTATTGTTGAAATTAGTTTATATAGAGCTAGATTTTGAATATAAATACTTAGAGATGTTGTAATGATTATATGAATTTCAGAACTTTGATTTTATATGCTAGGGCTTGTAAACTCTAGGGTAGAAAACTTTAAGAGATACAGAGAAAAGATTTAGATGTTTTATTGAGCTGGATAGTAGCTATAGAGAGATAAGCTATGTGTTAACGGATTAATTTATTAACCTTGGTACCAAGTAGCCTAGGGCCAAAGAAAATAGAGAAATTATTGACACATTGGGGATGACGACACGACGCCCAGATGTGACTAGAGATTTGTGAATAGAGAATTGATTGGTACACTAGGGACGACGATATGTAATGCCCAGATGTAACCAGAGGTTATTATATAGAGATTTCCGTTTCTCTATTAGAACGCCGTTACTAGTGTTATAGAGAACTGGTTTTGATAATATTTTTACACTTTATGATATGTTTAAAGTTTTATACCATTATTGTTATTATGATTTACTACATGGTTTCCTTGGTGTCCCATTAAGGGGGTTTTAGGTGGGGATTCACTCATCAAGTTTTTGTATAAAAACTCACCCTCTCCTTTTCTCCTATTTAAATATATAACGGCTATTATGGATTCTTCCCACCTCCTTATTCCCAAATAATAGGGATTCAGCGTGAACTTCACTTGAGTAAAGCATTTGTCATGACCCGACTTGGAAACGTGACAACACGAGGAATCTCATCCCCACGTAAGCCTTCTGGATGAGGTGTCTATCTAAATTCATAACTTATCATAATATAATGCTTAAAAGATAATTTTCTTCTAAATCAATTTCTTTTTCTCCGTTCAAAACATAATATTTAATTTCATAAAACTAGAAATATTTAAGATTCAAGCTTTGAAAACCCTTTTTAATTCGTTCTGAATTTTCAAAATCATAAACAAATCCATCACATGATATTAAACTTAAATCTGATAACTTGCTTAACCATTGAAAACTGATTTATACTACTTAGCTGATCAAATACATAAGTTAATCGAAATCAAGAATTTCAAATCCAAACTTAAATCTTACAACACATATAGGAAATTACATAAACTTTGAAAATAAATACAATATTTCAAAATACATGCGTGGCTCGAATCCTTCCTGCAAACTATTGGAGCACTTCTACAACTAACAGAAGCCTAAATTAAGCCTTACAACAATGTAAAGCTCACCAAAAGGAAACTTCAACTACTGAACCAGGACCGAATGACTTCTGGACCTACACCTATGAGAGGAAGGGAGAGGAGTGAGTCAACGGACTCAATGAGGGAGCTCTCACCTATCACTCACATGTGACAACCAAAGAGCATATATATATATATATATATATACATGCAGCAATATAAATCAATTGATATTTACACATATAGCTAGCTAGGAAAACACTTTTTATTCTATAGATTCATAAACAAGCATTTCTAAACTCGTAATCAAACATGAAATTATTTTAATCTGATGGTGTAGGAGTCTAGGGAACAGGATTTGCTGAGCTAATTAAATACATATATAATAATAAAGCTGGAAGATAGGTACACGTTCCCTGCGAAGTAGAGCCCCATAAATATTGAAAGATGGGTACTTCCCCTGCGAAGTAGAAGCCCCATAATACTCGTTCCTGGTGAAGCAGAACCCCATAAATACTGAAGGATGAGTACTCTATCCCTGGTGAAGCAAAGCTCCATAAATACTGAAGGATGGACACTCTCCCCGGTGCAGGAGAGCCCCATAAATACTTAGTACACTGAGAGTTTTGGATTCATACAACTCTAACAATCAGACTTTAGCATAACCGTTGCTATGAAATCATGCTCAAGGGATCATCCGCTTGTAGGCATTTCGATTTCAAACCCACGAAGTATGTATCTGTAGTTGCTATGAATCATACTGAATTTCGTACCTCTTAGTACCATAAAACTGAAGTTCTAAGTTTGAAGCTTAAGCTAACATAACTTTTCATATTCTTGATAAATCTAAAATCATAATCCAAAGCATTGGGATTCTAAATTATGAAAACTCTAAAATATAATAGCATATTTCCTTCATAAAGCTCAATGATACCTTATTCAACATAGCTCGAAATCTTACAACTTGAATACATGGTGATATCAATAAATCCATAAAAACATATTCGGTAAAATAGTCATTTTGCTATAATACATATTTTCTTAACAAATCATATCTCAAACATGTGAAACATTTTCCATAATATACAACATAACAATCATGATCCTATGCGTTTTCTAAAATTCATTTCTTTTCATGCTATCATCATAAATCATAATTTTTCTAGCTTAACAAAATCATGTAAAATCATTTTCTATACTTTTTCTTATCTCAAATCTCATATTCAACAACCATAATGCAAAAACATATTCACAATGGCAAAAATAAGGCCATGAGCTTGAACCCACTCACCGTTTGAAGCCGGGAGTATATGGGCACCACCAACTTGATCTTGGGAACTGGAATGACACCAACAACTGCCATAGAGCAACATTGACCCAAGTTAATCTATTAATCCCTAGACAATCTCTAAAGCAACTCTAACAACATTGGGGAGTACCCCTTGACAATAATGGGAGAAACAACAAAGCCTAAATCATGGAACATGAAAAAGAAAGGAAAGAAATAGCAAAATCCATGAAATCTCTTACCTTTGATCTTGGAGAAGGAGGAATGGGGTTAGATTGAGTGATGAAAGAGAAGAGATGTTTAGGAGAGGAAGGGTTTTGGTTTCTACCAAGAGAGCCTGAGCTTGGGTGTTTTATAGGGGTTGGATCCTATTTATCAAAACTGGATCATTTTGTACTGGACGACATTAACACGTTCGTCACAATGAGTAAAGCTCGCTCTGTAAACCAAGAAGAGCAACAACCGCAGCGAACATAACTCACTGCAGCGAGCCTCCTGGCCGCCCCCACCATCGAACATAACTTGCTGAACGAAGTTGTTCTGCAAAATTTGAGGAAACAGCATTCCAACAGCACCCACCTCAACACTCACTTATTTACATTTCTTACTTTTAAGTTAGTATTTATTAACAAGGAAATACCCCCCATTTGGATTCAAATAAAATATCAAAAAAATAAGACCCCAACCATTTAAAATCTAAATTTTGGATTTTAGTTCAAATCCGGAAATCCTCACGGTTTTCGAAACTTGTGGTCCAAAAACTAAATATTTCAAGGTTTCATAAAATTCATTAAAAACCACTCTTCAACTTATTTTCCCACTAGGAACAATTATTTGACTTTTGATCCCAAGATTGTGACTCTAATATATAGCCCTCCAAGGAGGTGTAGGGTCAAGACTTAGAGAAGTTCAACCTGTGGGTCTGGGGACCTTAAGGCTATACAGAATTTGTCTACTCACATGTACACCGGTATTACAATATTCTTGATTCAGTTTAGAGTGTCTTGATGTTATTGAGTAGAGTCCTGATTCATATAGAGATTATTTTGCATTTACATATTTGATCGTATTATGGTTTATATTTAAAGGATTTGGTCATTTCTAATAAACTGGATAAGAGAAGTTGATATATATATATATTGTGTATGGATGATACTACAATTTCATATTTTAAATATTGATTATGGAATTTCAGTTATAATTATCTTGATTTCAGAATATGTGATTTGTTTGTAGAAAATAAAGTTATGTTTTGAATTGATTTTCCTGTCTACATATGCATATAGAGCAGGACACAGGTCATGAGGCTTACTTGGATGAGATTCCTCATGTGCCCACATGCCCAAATCGAGTCGTGACATCTGTGATTTTCTCAAAAGGACCTCCTTTAGCCCATTGTCTGGAATGCATAATTGAATAATAGAAAGAGCCTTTTGACCGCATCTTACAATTCAGAATCATTCATTGTATTGGGCTTTTTTTCCTTACCAAAGTATTACTTTTACACCTTGCTGTACAAGAACAGCCATCATACAGACCTTCCATGTTTCGAAATTAATGTGCCATCAAATTGTTGAAAATCAAATTTTGCAATAGACATTTTAAACAAATTAGCTCAAAACTCTATAAGAGCTCTGATACCAATTTGTTGTGAAATTACGAGCCTAAAAGGCAAAACAGAGTAGCACAAAAAATAAATATGTGAAACCGTAAAATAAATGACACTAGAAATTTACATGTTTCAGCAAATAGTCTACGTCCACGGGCAAATGTGACAATCAAATATTTCACTATGAAAATATAATGAAAATATAAAAGATGGACAAACTCCACTTAACCCAAATCCCAATTACACCTAAAATATCTCATAGGATTTTCTCACCTGTATATACTCTCAACTCACAAAAGAAGAACTCACAATGAATAGATAATTCTACTCTATTATTGAAAGGAGGAATGTATTTGGTTTTCTTCATTGATGCATCAAATGTTGCAAAATGAAGCTCTATTTATAGAGCTTCACGGTGCATAACATTCAATTCTTCATTTAATACTTTAATAGCATATTTGAAACAAAAGCTTATGGTTTTTGACTAATGACAACCGACAAGCAAAATGGTGGGCACTGAAAAATTGAAACAGGAGGACATCTTGTGTCATGACCCAATTTGGATCGTGACCAGCATATGAGGAATCTCATCTTCACATAAGCCTCAAGATCACTAAGTCATACTATATACCTTTTTTATTCATAAAATCCATTTTAATCCTTAAAACAATTCGCATAACTAAAGCATAAAATCATGAAATGACCCTTTTCTCACAAATCAAACTATAATTGTATCTGTCATACAAAATATAATGAGTTGCTCTCTATACCAAATAACCATGAAAGCTATATCATTTCTACTTACAAAATAAATCATGGTATACAAAATATGAAAGTAATGCATGATCCGGGACCCTGCACAACTCACTAGAGCATTTTACAAAAAGACAAGTACTTTATAGCAACGTGAAACTCACCCAAACTGGAAATATACTCCTTAAGGGGTGAGGTGGAGGATCCAAGGAAGCGCTTGATCTTGAGGAAAGGATGAGGGTGAGTTTTGTCATGAAACTGAGGAAGTGGATCGTCACCCATAACCATACATGGAACAAGAAGAATACATAAATAATAATGCAACATCTCAAAACCATTTATTTATGCTACATAATAGCTATGAAATCATAGTTTGCTAGAAAGATAGAAAACAAGTTATTTCTCAAAGAATTACAAAGAGAACAGACTATCCATAAACTGACCGGTGGTGCTCAATTCCCTGCGAACAAGAACACTTAGTTGAGATCTTAATGGTCCCTGGAGAACCTTGTCCTTGGTAGACTGATCTAGAGCGATAACTTGCCCCTGGTGAGCATTTGGTATATCAAGGTTAACCGAACAACCCGTTAACTCATAACTCTATTTCTTAGTTATTCCATAATCTAAAATTATGCTGAAATCATAAAAAGGGAGTTATATGTTTCTAAGTTCAACATTTCCCATCAATTCTCATAAATAAACATATATTTCACATTTCCTCTCATCAATCATAATTAACTCTTGTTATCAATATCAAATTAAATCATTAACATAATCTCGTAAAGGAAATCACAGCTCAAATATGGTCTCATGCATTTCTTACAACAACATTTTTATGAGAGTTTTCAAATATATATTCTAGTTCTTACAAATATACATACAATCCTTGTATCATGTCAACGTTCAAGTTTTCATTTGTTAAATACTCAAATATGCTAAGCTAAATACTTTTAATGATCAAAATAAGGTCATGAGATCAAACCCACTCACCTAGAGGGATGAAATGTCAAGAACCAACTCCACGAGAGCTCTTGGGAGTAGAGATAGCACCAATATCTGTCATAACAACCATAAAACTCATCAATGATCTATGGGTACTCCTAGATTACCCTAAAACAACTCTAACAACATTGGAGAAGCGCTCTCACTTAACAACATTGAGAAATACTAATACCCACCCCAAGAACATAGAAGAATAGAAAGAAAATAGACATAATCTAACAACATTTACATACCTTGAAGCTTGGAGGAGATAGATTTAAGTGGGCTTTAGAGGAAATGTGTGAAGCGAGATTTTGGGGTTGGAGGCTTGAAGTTAATGGGAGAAAACGAGTGGGAGGGTTTATAACGTTGTGGGTGTTCTGGAAGTGGAACGACGTCATTTAGCACTATTCACATTTGGGCACCACTATAGGCAAGGGACCTGAAGCACCCATGCTGAAATGCATGTCCATAGCCAGAACACGTGAAAGGGGTTTGGGCCTTTGGGCGCCCTCCACCATGCAATAGTGATCCTGGACTGCTATAGCGATGTTAGAAGGGGTTGACTGAACTGAAAGCTAGCTTGTTGCATCTTGGGCCTTCTCTAATAGGGGTGGATCCTGGGATCCTAAGGCCTGAGAACTTATTTATTGAGACGTGTACCTGAGGTATTACATCTTGACATTTTGTCCAAAAGCATATTACAAAAGACTTGAAAAGTCAAGCCAACAACAGGATGTAATGGTGTTGGTTTCGATTTATAGCTATCGGAAGTTATTTAACCGTTTCAGGAGTTATAGGCTTATTGGGTGTATTGGTGTTTGAAATTTACCTGACTAAAGGTTCTAGTCCTTGTATGTTTTGTTTACTCCCCTATTGCTTTACGCGTGAGACGTGATTCTTACTTATCTCCCAAAAAAAAAAAAAACCTCATATTGAAAAGAGAATCCTAATCTAGCTAAGCCTATCGAAAAGTTTAAAACCATATGAAAATTAATTTAATCATGTCAAATAAGGTCATGGAATTATTTTTAAAATATTTACCTATGTTTTTAGAAAAATTATTCAGCTAAGAAAAAATATATGGCCTCATAATCACTTAGTTTTTGAAACAATCTCTCCTCTTTCAAAGTAAAAGGTTATAGTTGTTGACATTTTGCTTTTAATTTAGTTAGTGACAAATGTGGAGTAATGTTTTCTCATTGGCTATATTATTTGAAAAACATTAGGCTTTCAAAATCTTTTCTTAATTTATTTATCAAAATAATATAGTAAGTGTAATCATCTTGAAATAAGAAAGTAAAATCCTATTATTTTAGTTCTACATAATAATAATCATCTTAATTTTATATAAAAAATTTGATATATTTTTTTCAACGTGTAGCATTGCACATATTATTTCCTCAATAGCCATTACAAAAATTTCAACAACTTATTTTCATAAAAATGGATGAGTTGTAATAAACATTACCCAAATAAAAGGGATACAGTACAAAAGGACATTCTGGAAATTTTAAACAAAAGACCACTAAAAGAGTGTGACAATAGTCTTTCCTCAATTTATGATTCTAGACAATTTTGTCATTTTATTTTACTCACATTAATGACTATTATAACTTTTCTCTTTCGTAATTAATATTTACTTTCTTTATTTGACTCTTCCTCTCACCTATTAATTACAGAAGATTTTTTTTTTTATTGAAATTAGGCTATCCACCGTTGGCAATGACTAATCCTCCCGCCCGAGCCTCTCGAAAAGTTAAATAGCCTACGAATGTTTTCCATTTCCATAAGTGACCAAACCCCCAACCACATTACTTAAGAGATAAGGTAGCTACCCTACGTTACACCTCATGGTTAAATTACAGAAGATATTACAACACATTATTTTTCTAAAGTGATTATTGAATTAAAAAATTTTCTTTTTTCACTAAAAGATAAGTGGATGAGGAAAGGAGGGAGGGAGTTTTTTTGTCTAAAACAAAATGTGTGGAGCTAGCAATTCCTATATTTAAATAACTTCAAATATCATAATCAAATTCAATAACTTACATCACTACATATAAAACCATCCAACAACTTCTAGCATTATTTTTTAAAATTATTTATATATTTAAATTAATTTTTTAATTTAATAATAAATTTTATGGTATCCTATAAAATTCATTACTAGGACCTTCTAGATAATTTATAGTTAAAAATTTATCACGTCTCACTAACTAAATTTATTAATATTTTAAATACTTATAATTAAATCAAAACCTTTAAATTCAAAAAGGATATTTATATTCTTAAAATACCATAACAAAAATCTTTAAAAAATTTAATTTAAAAAGAAGCATTGAATTTAAAAAATATCAACTGACTGAAAAGTGGCTATCAAATCACTGGTGTATATAAATTAAATTCGTCTAAGATATTATTGTTGACTTTGGTGTGGGAAACAAGAAGCAGCACGAGGTTGTGGGCACATTACATTATATATAGCCTATGAGGACCGGCATCAATTAAACAACAGATAATAATAACAATAATAATAATAAAACTAAGTCCATAGATATATCGCCTTTAATATCCAACACAACCTGCAAGAGCTAGAGAAATGGAGCTTCAAACCATAGCTTACTTGCTTCTCTGCATAGCAACCCTTGCTTGGTTCCTAGCCACAACACTCTCATCATCATCATCATCCCAATATTCTCCAAGATCCAAAATCACACCACAACCCTCTTCTTCTTCTTCTTCTTCTTCCACAACCACCATCCCCAAAGCTTATCCCATCATAGGCTCCATCTTCGCCATCGCCGCCAACAAGCACCGCCGCATCCACTGGATCTCCGACATCCTCCTCTCCTCCTCTTCCTCCACCTTCGCCCTCCACCGCTCCCTCGGGTCCCGCCAGGTCTTCACGGCGGACCCCGCCGTCGTCCGCCACATCCTCAAGACCCAATTCGCGACCTACCACAAGGGCCCAACTCTCCACCGCGCCCTCGGCGACTTCCTCGGCGACGGAATCTTCAGCGCTGACGGCCAAAACTGGAAGTTCCAGAGGCAGCTCTCCAGCCATGAGTTCAACACCCGCTCTCTCCGCAACTTCGTTGAAACTGTCGTTGACACTGAACTCTCCCAACGCCTCATCCCCATCTTGTCCCAAGCATGCTCAAACAAAACAACTTTACGTGACTTACAGGCCAGGACATATGCACTCTTTATTTTAATTCCTTTTTCTTTTTCCCCTTTATTTGGAATGATCTTGTCTCCATATCCGTTAATACAGTGACATTTCAATTAAAGGCTGGTCGAACATGTTTAATTTTTTTTGAAAGAGTGAAAATTATTTCACGTTAGGATGTAAAAGGATTTATGTTTGGATATAAGATTAAAAGATCTTTATTTATTTTCAAGCATCTTCTTTGTGTTATAAAAACACTTTTTTTTTAACAAAAAATATAAATCATTACTATCATAGCTTCTGAAAAAATATATTTTTTATAGTAATTTTGCTTTTACTATTTTTTTATGTAAACATATAAAATAACATAAAATGATCTTTCTTTATTAAAAAGATTTTTTTTATTTATCAAAATAATATCATATAAATAATTAAGAATGGAAATTAAATATATGTGAGTCTTAGCTCAAATGTCACTTTATTAATGGTTATGAAATTATGTAAGAATTTCTCTATATCATTCAAAATTAAATGGGGCATAAATCCATACGAGTAAAGTTTACAATTCAATGATTAATGGATATGGGTTGTGAGTGTGCTTATTTTTAATGATTGTACATGAGATTTACAAAACTTTTGTTGGATACTATACAGGACATCCTCCAACGCTTCACATTCGACAACATATGCAAAATCGCGTTCGGGTTCGACCCAAAGTACCTCCTCCCCTCCCTCCCCGAAACGACATTTGCCAAGGCCTTCGACGACGCAACGAGGTTCAGCAGCGAGAGGTTCAACGCCGCGATTCCCATGGTATGGAAAATCAAGAAGCTCCTCAACGTGGGGTCCGAAAAACGGCTCAGGATCGCCGTCTCCGAAGTGAGGGAACTGGCAAGAAAAATCATAAGAGAAAAGAAGCAGGAGCTCAAGGAGAAAAACACGCTTGAATCCGTCGATCTCTTGTCGCGGTTCTTGGTCTCGGGCCAAAACGACGAGCCGTTCGTGACCGACATAGTAATCAGCTTCATCCTCGCAGGGAGGGACACGACATCCGCGGCACTCACGTGGTTCTTCTGGCTCCTCGCGAAGCACCCGCACGTGGAGGACAAGGTTGTTAAGGAAGTTATGGAGAGAAAATCGGAGGCTTCTTCCGTTTATGATGAAGTGAAGGACATGGTGTACACGCATGCCGCGTTGTGCGAGAGCATGAGATTGTACCCTCCGGTGCCCGTGGACACGAAGGAGGCTGCGAACGACGACGTTTTGCCAGATGGAACCTTCGTCAAGAAAGGGACGAGGGTGGCGTATCACATATTTGCGATGGGGAGGAGTGAGAAGATATGGGGCTCAGATTGGGCCGAGTTTAGGCCCGAAAGGTGGCTGAAACGGGCCGAGGAGGACGGGAGTTATTGGGCCTTTGTTGGGATGGATCCATACACATATCCGGTGTTTCAGGCTGGGCCTAGGGTGTGTTTGGGTAAGGAGATGGCGTTCTTGCAGATGAAGAGGATGGTGGCGGGGATCATGAGGGCGTTCAGGGTTGTGCCTGCGGTGGCCGAAGGGGTGGAGCCGGAGTACACAGGGTACCTCACGTCGTTGATGAAAGGTGGGTTTCCAGTTAGGATAGAGAAGCGCAACCACACAAAATGAAATCCATTGAAAGATTTATTTTTCGATTTTTTTTTTGGAGTAAAAACAAAAGAAGATAAATGTTATTTGTCCGTATAATTTGCTACATTATAACACACTTGTTGAATGGTAGATAAAAATGTGTTCATAGTGTTTTACAAATTGTACATACAAATAACATTACTAAAAAAAAAAAAGTTATGTGTATCATTTAATCTATGATATCTTATTTATAAAATCGAAAATATTGTTGTAGTAGGAAAAGTTTAATTATTCACAACGGTAATAAAAGGTTAAAATTCAGTTCACTTTCTTTAACTTAAGTGCATTTTATTTTTTTTTGCTATCTTAAAAGATATAATTCATCCCCTTAAAATATGTTAATGGACCCTCAAATGCCATTGCATTAGTTAGTGACCGACAATTGTTCATCGAATGGATCTTCTCATATCAAAATTTCACAACACGATCTTGTCCTATGTGATTTTTTTACTATTGATTCTAAATGTGACATCTGACAAAGCAATTGATATAGAAGAATTAGGGATGAGAAATCCCACATAACATTTTCATATATAATTTTAACATGAGAGAATCTTTATCAATTAAACCACCCTTTAATTGAATCTTTTTTATTTAATGTACCTTTTTTCAATAGGCCTTTTTTGGGATGGATCCGTACTAATATTAATTGAAAGGGTAATAATATTTTAACACCTAAAAGTGGTGATTCACACTCACTTTATAACCATTGATGTAATAGTGCCCTATTTATTCTTAACATCTATCACATCCAATCAATTACAAACGTGAATACACTTACTTTTTGGGATTAGAATATCATTACCCTAATTAAAATCAATAATCACTAAGAAGCAGTTACACTAAACTCCCAAAAATAATGCCTATGATTAGAAAAATATGAAATGAATGACAGAATGAATGGTTTATACGAAATTGGAAGAAAATGAATTTTAACCCTTACGTTTTAATAAAACTTGTAATTTTTACAAATAAATTACACTTTTGAAAGAAAATAAAATTTGAGTTACAATCAAAAAAGGAAAAGCCAATGAGCTTTAGCTCATATGGCACCATTCTTGGTCTAAGTACCTAGGGATTTGTTGGTATTGAATCAACGATTCTGTCCCCATATATCTACCTCCTTCTCCATTTTCCCTTAACTCTAAAAGCTCCCTAAAACTAAAAAAAATGAAATAAAAAATATAAATTATATTTTAGTCTAGTTTAAATGATACACATTAAAGTCAATAGAAGTGGATTAATAATAAGGGATATGAATAGTTTTAACTTTTTAAGAGTTCATACACTAAAATCTGAACCAATAGATGTAAGAAAAGAATGATACCAATTACCGTATCTAATGATTCTCTAATTGTGGCGGTAGTTGTAGTGCCGTAGCCTCTTTTTGTCCTCTGAAGTAAATTGCTGCCTAGTTTGCAAAATTTGTTGCTTAATGCACTTTTAATAGCTTTCAATAGCAATACCGTATTCAAAATCATATCATATATATCAAGTTAAACCTCATTGTATTCTCTAAATTTATATTTATGAATTATTTTAATCCCTTAGTTTCAAAATGAGCAATTAATTATTTAATCTTGAACATTGCAAAACATAAATCAAGTTAATCTTTAGTCCGCTTTAATTTAATATTCTATCAATTAAATGATGATGAATAACAATAAATGATATATTGACATACCATCTGTCATCTAAGTAAAATAAACTTTAAAATAATTCATTTTTTACAATTTTAGACATTGAAATGAGCTATTTAAATTTCTATTACACTTTTGATGGCACAAAGTATCTCAAAGTGTCACTTAATATTATACATCATTATTTAACTAATAAAATATTGAATAAAAGTGGGTTAAGGGATTAACATATATGACTCACATTTTTGCAATATCAATATATTTGACCATTTTAAAGGATAGTAAAACGACTTGCTCGTTGTAAAGTCATGGGCTAAAGTAAGGTTTAACATCCAGACATATCCATATCCATATCTATATATAAAATAAGATTCCATGAAAGTGACGTCATATGGTATTTTCGGTCTCCCTCCAAAAACTTCACTACCCATGATGCCCAATCATAAAATTTTGCCACAATTGATGCCAAGTTTGATTTATTCATTTTTTCATTTCATTTTCGATATATGACTTATACCATAAAAACTTTTCAAAATTTATTTAAAATATTTATATTGGCATGATTAAAGAAAATTGTCATAAAACAATATTTTTATAAATATTGATTTCAAATTAGCGATAATTTACATATATATTGCATGGGTGATATAATTCGTACGTTATCATCAATGTACTTAAACTGAAATAAATTATAATTATATATATATATATATATATATATATATATATATATATATATATTTTTCACTTGTTAAGTGTATTCATAAATCAATGTAACTAGACAGAAACTAATTTTTTAACCTTTCATAACATTCAATTAAATTACTATTAATTCATTTCTTTAAATGTTACAACACTCTAATTGTAAATTGATATTTTAATTAGAATTATATCTATTTGATTACATACTTTAAACTTTAGCAAGCAATGCTATTTACCTTTTTATTAACAAAATACCATGAAGCTAAAAATCAACTTGCTCAATCAATTAAATTTTTTTTAACCATTATACAAATTCTTATCAAAATTATACTTATACCCTATTGAGGCATATTTAATCTGTGTTCTAGAAACACTTGATCCTAGAAAAATTCTTACACACTCTTAAAGTATATTTAATATGTGTTTCAGAAACAATCATAATAATTCATTTTAGTTTATAATATTGGGAGTAGCTATTGCTATTTTCATTTATCCAATGTCACTCCTCATTAATACTTATATTTATGCTATTTCTCAAATGGTCTCATGCTAGCTATATTTAATAATCAGCATATTTTTTTGTTTTATTTTGAAAATTAAGAATTCTAATAGAATTAAAACTTGTTGCAGTAACCAACAAAAATGATAAGGAACTTGTTGCATGTTACTCAAGGTTTTTTTAATAGTGTCTTTTTTTAATTCTTTAAATTAAATTAAGAAGCCTAACAATATATTTGCACCGAGAAAACACATCAACCCCCATTTATGCGGGAAAAATTAAATTTATCAAATTGCTGTAATTTTCACCTAATACTTCCTGTGTGTATTTTTCTAGCAAGCTGGCTATATACTCAATTATCTATTGCTATTTATTGTTTTTTATTAAATTTCTAGCATAACACAAAAAAATTTCTAACTTAAATATATAATGGTTAACAATAATTAAAAAGTGTAGTGAAATAAAACTCAAATAATTTGTAAATTTAATAACACTTTTTTCTAGTCATACTTGCAAAAAAAAAAAAAGCCTCAAAACAAATTTTATAATATTGCAACTCTATAAAAATAAATAATTCAATAAAACTACATTTAATGCATAAATTTATGGCAGAGAAACCATAAGTATATGACAGATAGGAGTACACCTATAAAATGACTGCTCTTAATTCATCCACCAAAGAAAGAATGATAAAATCCACCAAAAAAATGACTGCACTTAATTATTCCACCAGAAAACTCATACTAGTAAATGGTAATCCAAAACAACAAGCATCTTATTCAAATTGAATTGATTTTTTTTTAATTTTTTTACACAATCATTTAAACATGTATTTATTAATAGAGTTAAGCCACTAGAATTGGTCTAACGATAAAAGATTTAAATAATATATGTGAGATTCTAGGTTAAAATCTCATTACGACTAATATAATATGTGAAGTACCAACAAAAATTATGAGATTTAACTCTTACAAATAATTGAATGCCAAACATGACTTGAAAATATACCAATTTAAAATTTTAAAATCTTAAGCCCGTCTAATAAACTGAGTTAAAACAGATGGTTAAGTTGGGCAGGAAAATTAAAGTGATGAAAGGCCAAAAAAGAAAAAAGATATGTCAATAGCTTGTTACCTTATGACCGGTGGGAGTGAACTCTCACCATATGTTTTGACACTACTTTGTCTACTTTATCATTAATTTCCTTTTCCTTTTTGTCTTAATGAAATAATTGGTATTCAATTCTATTATCAAAATTTTAACTAATTTGACCTGATCTGATTAAAGTTTTTGAAGGGGCAGGGCTCTCCTAAAAATTGGTATTAGGCCACTTAAGGCTTGAAAAATCCCTTCATGTTATTTTGTATATTTGGTTGTTGGGTAAAAATAAGGATAAATTTCTATGATTGAGTTTCATATATAAAATTATACATAAAGCTCAACTATAAAAAATTTATCCCCTTTTTAACCCTCTAACCAAATATACCCCCAACAGAAAAAGTTCCCTTAGTGTGGATTGTCTAAACCCCATCAAGAAAATTAAACGATGGACTCCTACAATACGGTTGCTAGGTAGTAGGCAGTTCGTCGATCAGCACAACAGTCAGAGTCTAAAAGAAACAATATTTTTAATGTTTTTCTAACCAATACTTTTAGGGCACTTGTTACTTATTAGTGAATCAAAAGTGACAAATTTTGTATCGAAGAATGAGTTTTAAAAATTTCTGAAGTAATGAGTGCATTTAAAAATTTAAAAACTAATACTTAACGAATGTCCTCACAAAACTGTCTAGAAAAATCTTATTTTAAGACCTTGGTAGCACTAGCTTTGTAGGTTATATTTTATTTTTAAATTATCTCCTGTCCAGGTATATGTGATTTAATTATAATCTTGACCGAATGAAGAAATTATTTAATTTGTATAACTAGCACTATAAAAGTTTTTTATAGAGGAAATTACAACTATCTCTCTTGAAATGAAATTAGTTAATATTACATTTAAATTTTTTTTATTTTTAAAATTACACTTATCTCCCTTAATATTTTAAGTGACATATATTTCACTTACTTCCCTTATCATTAAGAGATTATAAATTACACATAATTTTTAATTTAACTTTTTTTTTAAAATATGTAAAATAACTTCCATACCCATAATAATGTTCTTTATTTCTTGTTGATTGCCACTCCCCATCACCTCCATCAACAAACGCATACAGCACACGAAAAATGCATCATAAAAAATCATATCACCTTCAAAATTATCCCAATCCAAAGTTATGCATCCAAGAAAATAAAACCCAAAACCAAGAAAAATAAAAAACAACAATAGCCAAACTTGTGCATCCAAGAACACCTTCCAATAATAGAAAAATAAACCAAAAGACCAAAAGAAATGAGTTATATTATTTGTATTCACAAAGTATGAGATATAATCGTAAACACATCATTCACTATTAGATGAGATGTAGATCTCATTTAAATAAGTTATTTTATCTAATAATAAATGAGATGTGAGTAGGCAAGGTCTAATCCTTTATAAGTACATATAATATTTTTAAAATGAAAAAGGGAATAGAACAGCCACTGTCACCCATTGCGGGATCCACCACATCAATGCATGTTGAGCCGCTGCATTGTCCACCCCAACACTGCTACGGAATCGAACAACCCCGCTGCTGTCGCACCGCGGCTCCACCGATACCACCCTCGCCATCTCTTTTTCCCTCTGTCGGTGCGTGAAGCGGTAGAAGATGGAGATTTGTGAAGTGAAGTCCATCAACTCTTTAAGTTTTAATTTATTATTAGGTCAGCAATTTAATTAGTGAATTTGGGACCCTATACTTTCTTTATGTTCCGGAAGTTTAGGCGAATCTATATATGAAGTATACGAAAATTTCACGCATCACTGGTGGTTGGGGAACTGTGTGGCTGCTGGAGAGGGAGAGAAGATTGGGATGTCAGGGATTTTTTTAGGAAGGTAATTTAAAAATTTTAAAAGTCATATATATATATATATATATATATATATATATATATATATATTAGTTTTAGGGAGGTACGTGTGATTGTAAAATCTAAGAGGGAATAAGTATAATATTAACTTACTTCAAGAAAGGTTGCTGTAATTTATTATTTTTTATATAGTCATCTAATTATGATTGTCGTATAAGTTGTGATAGTTGGTTTACGTCTACTATTTAAAAAGTTATCAATTGGATAATACTATCATTCCATCAAAATTAAATTGATAAATAAATTGAACTCTATATGAAACCAATTGAACATGGAACAAAAGTATTGCTAATTTAATTCTTAGCACGATTTTTATAGCATTATATGAAGCACATTTTAAACAATAGAATACATAATTATAATTATTAAAAATTTATAAAAGATGCACTATGTATTACATTAATTTTTTTAATTTTTTCTCATTAGCAAGAACGAATGTGATGATGAAATATAAGTGCTATTTCAAAAGAATTTAATTTAGATGTACAATTAGTGTAAAAAATTACATAAGGATAGATATCTAACCATGTATTATTTTTTCAATTTAAGTGTTTGACTCAATTAGTTACTATATTGAAAGTTTTACAATGATAAGTATATCATTAGATGATTAATGTATCATATACTGATCAGATAATATTATCAAAATTAATTTTATGCCAAAACCGTGGTGGTTGTCTAAATCAATAAATCACTATGTAAAATATTATATATAAAATTATTTATGTGTCTCTATATTTATTAATTTAAATTTTTTGAAAAGATTATTAATAATATGATATCAAAACTTACATGACTAAGTATTCAAAAATTCAATTCTTTCATTCCTATTTTGATAAATTATTTATGTTTCAAGTCCTAAAAAAGACACTCACACTGAGGATGAGTGTTAGATAAAATGCCATTTATGTATTTTTACGCGTGAGCTTAAACTTTAAACTTTTAAGATAGATAATGAGAGATGAGGGAAAGTTGAAATCTCTCTCTCTCTCTTGTGGGTGAGAAAGTCGAAATTTCTCTATCAATCATGTCCCCCCTTCATTACCAGCTTTGGGCCCAAAGTGGATAATCAGATTCAATTGCCACAGAGACTACCATTCATCAAACATGTGCGCAACACTATATCTCTGAAGAAAACCAGCTGTATAATGATATGTTGAATATTCATATAGTGCAGACATAAGGCACTAGTGACTCCATCATGTTGTGTCGATCGAGTCACACTCACACGCAGTATTGTCATTATTATTATTCATATTTCATTAGTTTGCTGAAGAGCTTGCTAATTAGGAAATTGGACTTACTCTATCAGCTTGGCAAGCTAAATCTGTGTTTCGATTGGTTTGAAGAGTTTATTTTGATCTTATAGGAAACAATAAATAAATAAATGGGTTGCAGTTTGTTTAATTGCCCAAATATCATGAGTGAACAGTGATATCTATATTTTGTGGCGCCTGTAAAGAATCTACTTTGGCAGCATAGGTGGGGTTCTACAGGCTATTGCATGCAACTTTGTGGATTTTCAGCTTGTTTTTTGAATTTGATTAATTGGAATTTGTTGATGGTGCTAGTGCTCTTGTTTTGTTGTTGTGTAATTATTCATTTATTTTGGTACTAGGATCGTGGCGTGTGGTATCCTGGCTTGGTTCTGGAAAGTGCCATGGGAGGAATAAAATTGGTGAGATAACAAGTGGTGGTGCCATCATATCAGTGATGGAGAGAGAGTAAACTATGACGGCTAATGTGCCGATACATGAATACATAGTTGTGAGATTGTTAATCTAAAATTTCCATATCATTGACAAATATTAAATGTGTGTAAAGTTCGTTGCGTCAATCAAAATATTTTACTGAGTTTTGCAAATAAACGTGAGTGCTATTCATATCTAATAATGATACGTTGCAGCCTTAACAAATCTTATTTACTTTGCTCAGCTTGTTCTTTATTCACTGTCTTTCACATTCAGCCCTTCACTATCCCACTCTTTGACGTTTAGTTCTTTCAGGCCTTGAGTTGGAAATATGCACATTGTTGCAAATGAACCAAAAAATAGAAATAAGGAATAAAATAAATATGTGGAAATGTAAAATAAATGACACAAGAATTTATGTGGTTCGACTTAAAGCCACGTCCACGGCCAAATATGACAACCAGATTATTTTACTATGGAAATATGATGAAGATACAAAAGGTGGACACACTACATTCAACCCAAATCCCAAATACACCCAGAATATCACGGTATTTTCTCACTGTATATACCCCAACTCACAAAAGAGAATAACTTATAAGGACAGATAATTTTACTCTTACTAATATGAGGAGAGGATTGATTTTTTCTTCTTGCTTTGATGATCTTTTACTTAAGCTGAAGCTCTAATTTATAAGGCTCTTCTTGTATGTGCAAACAAATGAGCATAACACATGCACATGATGTGCTATAATTATGCTTGCCACCAATTGAAAGTCTTCCACCAAAAGCAAGTCTTCCGCCTAAAAGCAATTTGTCCACATGCTATCTGTACAAGCAACTAAAGTAGATATGACTTGTAGTTATTTTTGGAATTTGTCCTCGTGCTACCAATCAAAAGAAAAGATTAAGCCACATTAACAAATCTCTCTTGACTTGATTTTTCATTCATCTTTAAATTTCTGAAGTCGCCTTTTAAAATGCCCATAAGGCACATTCACATATTATGAATGCCAACTAAGTCCAAGAAAAGCTTGAACTTAGCAACAGTAATTGACTTTGCTAACATATCAGTTGGATTATCTGAGGTACCAATATTCTTTATTGCAATAGCACCTTGAGACATAATCTCCCAAATAAAATGATATTGACGTCAATAAGTTTTGTTTTCTCATGATATATTTGATTTTTAGTCAAATGTTTGGCACTTTGGCTATCACAATAAATAATTGTAACATCTTGTTCCAGGCCAAAATTGCTTACCAAACTTCTAAGCCAAATAGGTTCCTTCACCGCTTCTGTTGCAGCCATGTATTCGGCTTCTGTGGTGGATAATGCAATAGTAAACTGTAAAGTCACTTTCCAGCTAATTGCACCACCTGAGAGCGTGAAGACATATCCTGAGATCTCCTTTTATCAACATCTCTAGCATAATCAAGTCAACGTAACCAATAACATTACCACCAGTAGTGTTAAAATTCCTGTCATATACTAAGCCAACATCTGCGGACCTCGAAAATATCGAAGTATCCATTTTACGTCTGCCAATGCATTTTGCCAGGATGCCCCATATATCTGCTAACAACACTAACAACATGTGAAATATCTGATCTAGTGCATACCACATTATGCTTCCAACTGCACTAGCATAAGGAACATGTGACATCTGTTCCTTCTCTTCAACTAAGGTGAATGTGCAGCTAATAATCTGAAATGGGCTAAACGGAGTACTCACAGGCTTTGCATCTTGCTTTTTAAAACGTTCAACTACTTTCTCAATATACTTCTTCTGAGACAAATATAATTTGCCAGTGCGTCAATTCGTGAATTTTCATGCCCAAAATCTTCTTAGCTGCACCCAAATCTTTCATTTCAAATTCACCACTGAGTTACTTCTTTAGCTTCTTGATCTTAGACATACTTTTAGCAGTAATGAGCATGTCATCAACATAGTCACTCATTGAGTAATCGTGACTTAACATGAAAGTATCAAATCTCTTATACCACTGGTAAGGAGATTGCTTTAAACCATATAATGACTTATTTAAGAGACATACATGATCCTCCTTGCCTTGAATAGTGAAACCTTCTGTTCCTGCATGTAGTCTGTTCTTCAAGCTCACCATGAACAAAAGCGTTTTGACATTGAGCTGTTCAAGTTTTAAATTAAACACTGTAACCATAGCGAGTAATACTCGAATGGAGCCATATCTCACAACGGGAGAGAATACTTCATTGAAGTTTATTCCTTCCCTTTGGCTAAAACTCTTTGCAACTAAACGTGCTTTGTACCGAACCGGTTCAACTCTAGGGAATTCTTCATTTTTCTTGAAGATTCATTTGCAACCAACAATTTTATGTCCTTTAGGTGGTTTCACCAGTTCCAACTCTAGTTCTTATGAAGAGACTTCATCTCTTCACTCATTGCAACAATCCATTGTACAGACTTTCACTTGAGATAGCCTTATGGTATTTAGTAGGATCTTCTGATTCCACATCCTTTGTCACCAATAATGCAAAAGAAACTATGTCTGCATGACCATACCTTTTTGGTGGTTTTATTTACCTTTTTCTCTCTCTAGTGAGGCTATAATGCTGCAACTATTGTCGTACATCTATGACATCAACAATATCTTGTTCTTCTTCTTGAATGGACTGATCAGAGGTATCTTCTTTCGTCTATTTTGGTGATTCTCTTGAAACTCCACCTGCTTGCTAACATCTTGGTCTTTTTCTGCATCACCAACCTCCTGTTTTGGATGAATCATGGATGATTCATTGAACTTGATATCTCTGTTGATTATGAATTTGGATGACTTAGGTTCTGTACACCATAATCTATAACATTTCAACCCAGTTTCATATCGAAAAATATACATTTTAGTGCCCTTCGTTCAAGCTTTCCATCATCAATATGAGCATATGCAGGCCAAAAAATTCCCAAATTCAAATAACCAGCAGGAGCATTAGACCATATCTCAATAGGAGTCTTCAAATCAATCGCAGTAGATGGAGATCGATTTACCAAATAGCAAGCCATATTGATAGCTTCAGCCTAAAATTCTTTTGACAAACCAGCATTGGAGAGCATACAACGAGCCCTCTCCAAAAGAGTTCTATTCATACATTTTGCCATTCCATTTTGTTGCGGAGTCTTTCGCACAGGACGATGTCTCACTATGCCTTCATTTTCACAGAACTCCTTGAATTGACCTCCACAAAACTCTAAACCATTGTCTGTTTAGAGGCATTTGATCTTCTTGCCTGTTTGGTTCTTAATAAATGCTTTCCATATCTTGAAAGTATGGAACACCTCATTCTTGTGTTTCAAAAAATAAACTCATACATTCCTTGAGAAATCATCAATGAATGTCAATAGGTATCTAGCACCACCTTTTGACGGAACAGTGCAGGACCCCATAAGTCAGAGTAGATGTAATCCACTGTGCCCTTAGTCCTGAGAGAGGACTTAACTTGACTCTGGTCTGCTTCCCATATACATAGTGTTCACAAAAGTCAAGTTTCCCAATCTTGTGATCACCTAGCAAGCCACGCTTGGTCAAAATTGACATTCCAGTTTTCACTCATATGTCCATGACGCACATGCGACAAACGAGTAGTTTCTGAATCCGAATTAGATGAAGATGATACTAAGGCAGCGCTAATTGTACTTCCTTGAAGTAAATAAAGACCGTTGACCAATTTTCCTTTAATCATAATAAGAGCATCTTTGGAGATTTTTAAAATTCCATCTTCACCAAAATTCTTATAACCTTGAGAATCAAAGACGCCCAAGGATATAAGATTTTTCTTCAAGTCTGGTATGTACCAAATATCAGTCAACGTTCTCACAATTTTATCATGCATCTTGATTTGGACTTTCCAATCCTAATGACCTTATAAGGCATATCATTCCCCATAAGGACAACACCACCATCAATTAACTGAAAGGTTGTAAACCAATCCCTTTGGCACATGTGGTAAGAGCAACTAGAATAAAGTATCCAGGTATCACCAATTGAACTGGTTATACTGTGAGAACATTATCAGGACTTTCAGCTACACTTGAATTTTTGTCCTTTTTGTCTTTGAGTCTGGACATTCTATTTTCCATGCCCTTCCTTTTGCAATATCAGGATCTGCCTTTATGATGTCTAGACTTAGATCTAGACTTTTCTCTAATACTTGATCAAATTTTCTTTGGCCTCCCTCTGGCAACTAGGCCAGATGCAATATCATCACGACCAAGTATCATGCTCCATCCTGTCACGACTTAAAGTGCAGATTTAACCTCATCAATTTTGAGATTTTCACGACCATATATGAGCGTTTCATGGAAGTACTTGAAGGAAGAAGGTAAGAAACAAAGAAATATTATTGCCTTTTGCTCACTTGAAAATGTCTCGTCGATATTTTTCAAATCAGTGACGAGTGACGTGAACTCAGCTATGTGAGATGGATTTACGTCCTTCTGCCATACGGAGCATGTCCAGACATTATAAAACATCGAGAGTTAGCCACCGTCTTAATCATGTATAATGACTCCAACTTAGTCCATAGCGATTGTGCTATTTTCTCAAAGGACATCTTGCAGCACATCGTCTGTAATGCATAACTGAATAATAGAAAGAGCCTTTTGATCGACATCTTCCCATTTGGGTTCCTTCATTGTCTCATGCCTCTTCCTAGAAAGTGCAACTTTTACTCCTACTATTCAAGAATAGCCATCATACAGACCTTCCACATTTCGAAATTAATGCATCTATCAAATTGCTAAACATCAAATTTTGCAGTAGACATTTTAAACAAATTAGCCCAGAACTCTATAAGAGTTTTGATATTGTTTGTTGAAATGGAGGCCAAAAACAGGAAAAGAGTAGCACAAAATAAATATGTAGAAGTGTAAAATAAATGATATCAGGAATTTACGTGGTTCGGCTTAGAGCCTACGTCCACGGCCAAAGGCGACAACCAGATTATTTCACTATAGAAATATGATAGAGATACAAAAGGTGGACACACTTGCACTCAACCCAAATCCCAAATACACCCAGAATGTGTCACTATATTTTTCTCACTAGTGTATACTCAACTCACAAAAGAGAAGAACCCATAAGGAATAGACAATTCTACTCTATTACTAATATGAGGAGAGGATTGGTTTTTCTTCTTGCTTTGATGATCTTCTGCTAAGCTAAAGCTCTAATTTATAGAGCTTTTCTTGTATGTGCAAACAAATGAGCATAACATATGCACATGATGTGCTATAATTATGCTTGCCACCAATTGAAAGTCTTCCATCGAAAGCAAGTCTTCCACCTAAAAGCAATTTGTCCACGTGCTATCTACAAGCAACTAAAGTAGATATGACTTGTAGTTACTTTTGGAATTTGTCCTCATGCTACCAATCAAAAGAAAATATTGAGCCACATTAACAAACATAAAATATTAAAAATCAAATTTTTACTTATACGTACGAACTGCAACTTTAATTTCTTTTACCATTCTTTTCTCCCAAAGGTCACTAAAAATCACATTACCTTAATCCAAAATAGAATAACTTAAAAGAAAGCTTGTATAATGGTAGCCATTTATTCAGGGGAAGGATGAGGAACAAATTAAATAGAAGAAGCTAAATACGTGAATATAATGTGAAGTGAAATACTCTGAGATTTTGAGTGAAAGTGCAGTGAAACACCTGAGAGTTATACACTTGACAACTGTGCCTTTGGACGTCCTGGGGTGTTTGTGTTAGTGATTTGGTCTTGTTGTAGCTAGGTACAAGCGTAGTTTGGAGAAGAATGAGGAGCAAATGGTGGTTCAAAACACATGGATACGGAAGTGTATTATGAAATCATCTCTCCCAAAGCTTAAACTGATGGGTAGAGGTATATGAATGGTTTTATGCTCTAATACGCCCCTGACACACAATGCCTCTCTTTTTTACCATTTGGTCATAGTGACTTTGATACCATATCATGAAATCATCTCATTTTTCAAAAGGTTAAATTGATGGTGTAACGCTATAAGAGGCATATGAGTGGAATAATGTGTGTGTGTGTGTGAGAGAGATATTCACGGAGAGATATTTGGAAAGTTTGAGAGGAGTGAATAAGTGAAACAATGCTTGACACTGGGAGCTATTTTGCGTTCTTGTGACATTGGCTGTGTATGGGTTGGTGTCTGTGTGCGTGTGTTTTCAGCTATGTGGTGTATACAAGGTCTATTGCGCATTGGTTCCTGTTACTTTAATTTGGAGATCATTATTACAAGTGGCTGGATATTTCATAAGTTTTAAGCATCACATTATCAAAAGAGATTATATATATATATATATATATATATATATGAAATATCAAGGTTGATTTGTCTAGTTACAAAAGGCAAGCTAAAATCAACACATGGTTGGTTGGAGTGGCTAAATGCTCCTTTTCCTTAATCAGTGGTTCGGGTTTGAGTCATGAATATGAAAAAATTCATATCAGGAGAGTCATATATGCCTCCTATAAAATTTCAAATTCTCGAACAAGATTAACTTCGAAGGAAGAATACTTATAGGAAATCCCCCACAAAAAAAGGACAAGCTAGAAGGTTGGCTTGCGTGCATGAAAGCGTGGGCCAAATATGTGGGCTTAGTCCAAACCTGATGATTTGCTTCCCTGATCCTTTTCGGTAATTATTTTTTGAGCCTTACCTGGATTTCCAAGCCCAGGCTTTATTCTCTTTTCCGGTTTTGTGTTTCCAAGTCCATCGACGATCACGACACAAAAAGTCCATAGACGATGGCCATCCCTCCATAGAAAATGTCACTTGGCTAAAGCTTTGACGATTTCTTTTGTGGCTTTTGCCCCTACTATGTATCTCATCATCTTGTTTGAGCATCACTCACAAGTTGTCTTTTTAAACTCACTCCTTCATCTTATCATCAATGTACAAATCTTTGCATTTGCAAAGGTCTGCTTGTTAATACTCCAATGTACTTTTATGTATCAAGAATAGATAAGATTATCCTGCATGCTAGTAACAGGATCTTCAAATAAAGCTAAGATCGAATCTTTCACCTTCACCGTGAACTGGATTCACCATTCACTTTTTTGCTGTTAATTATGAGCCAAACATGACCAAATTTGCATGGCGATGCCTAGTTTGAAGGGGTGATAAAGTAAAGGATATATAGCAATTTATGTTTGTTAGGATTTAGATTGTGTTTTGTTTTATTATATACACTGTTCTAGTTTATCTTGTGTTATTTAAAAAGTTATCCATGTATCTAATCTCTGTATACAATAAACTCTTTGGTATGATTCATATATATTTGAGCTCAATCGACCTGCATTTTATAAAATTAATTTCAAGCATGACATTTGATTTATAGTTCAATTCATTTTCTATTTTATTCTTTTTTTGTCAACCATTTTATTTATTTATTTATTTTTTGGTCAGGCCATTTTATTCTATTCCAAACACATTCATTGTGTTTTTGTGAGGCTGTCAACTACGGGGCTTCATATAGAACTGATCTCCCTGAGCCCACACAAAATCTGACACACTGATCTGCTTGGGCCAGGTGCGTGTATATATGGTGCAAAAATATAAATCACCAAAATTAAGTTTTCTTTCTATTAATTATTTATATTTTTACAATACATACTTAAAAATTGAAACGCGGATAAAGTGCATGTAGAATGCTAAAAAATATGAAACCATATATAAGTTTGGCACCTGCCGCACCGTAGTATTTAATGTGTGATAGATAGGGGCAAAATTTGTAAGTATACATTCCATTCATGCATACATGTTTCCTTCAAGAATGAAATGAAAGTCAAAGAAACCCGCATTAGCTATCCAAATTCCAAAACAAATTTCATCTATATGCCAATGTAACATTCCCTCAAGGAACTCATATACTATATATGGAGCAAATAAGGACATACAACAATCAATTCGTTGATAAGTTCAATGATTTGACTATACAATAGCTATCTGAATAGCAAACCACCTACGACTCCCAATTATGATCTATATATATGCACACACATATACAATCATACCACACAATTTTACTGAAATCAATAAGTTATAAGGCAGAAAAAAGTGCAAGGAAGAGCAATAGCTAAGGAAAAAGCAACATGGCATTTCGTTGTCTAGGTAACTAATTATTAGCTTGATGCAATGTCTATAGATATCTTTTGTGTTTATATATATAATTAGTAGTTTTCTAACCAGTGGCCAGCACTAATTAAGTAGTTAAAAAAGAAAATTTTCATGTTGAGAGAAGGAATTTTCATAGTATGGAACCTACCACTAATTTTAAAAATTACTATCTTCATTCTTTAATAATAATCGTGATAAAATATCATGTCATTTTGGTACATTAAAAAGTTAATGTATTCTTCACAATTCAGATATATTAGTTTTTCAATGTACCAATATGTCACGCTCTTACCACGATTATTATTAAGGAATGAAGGGAGTACTTTTTTAAGTATTCTTAATTGGTTCCCTTAGGACTTTGATTAGAAAAACTCATATATGCTAATTAAGTATTATGGTTTTGATGTGTGTGCTTAATGAATTGTTGTGTGAATTTGGTGTAGGGAAGACTTCGTGGCCTGAGCTTGTGGGAGCAAAAGGGGAGGAAGCTGTGGCGAAGATTGAAGAAGAGAATCCTCGTGTTCATGCAATAGTGGTGGTGGAAGGGTCACTGGTGACAATGGATTTCAGGTGCGCAAGAGTTTGGGTTTGGGTCAACAAACATGGGTTGGTCATTCGAGTGCCAAAGACAGGGTAGCTAGCTAATTATATTAGCTAAGCACATTCTATGTTAGTGTTATATAATGTAATAAATGGCCATAATAAGTGTCCCATTGTACGCCAGAAAAAAAAAAAAAAGTGTCCCATTATTAGTAATGCTGGCTAATAGCTTCTACTTGAGCTATCTTATACAATTGTAATGTGTTTTAATTTTTACCTATACTATGGCTTTAGAACAGATTATTCCTAATGCAGACACATGCAGCATTGAATTATTACTTGTGAGATATCATAAATATTAGTGTTGAACAAATATCGGCAAATGATATATATATATAGGGTGGGGATTTGTTGCATCAGGTGTAAGTCTTGATATATTTATATTTTTTAATAACTTTTTATGAGTATAAAATTTCATCAATCTAACTGTTGAATTCAAAGTTTTAGCTAATAAATCAAATATATGAAATTTCATATAATTTGAAAATGGTTTGATATTTCATCATACCAATTTATTTTGATGAATAATATATTTTTAAAAATACTAGTAAATATCAATTATTAGAACATATGTCTATTGTTATCTGATTTTCTAAATTAGCATGCTTAAATATAATATTACATAATTCAATTGTCAGATCGATTAAATTTAATTTCTATGAAGAGTTATTGAGGTATTTGAGTTTTGATATTCACGGAGTTTCATATAATTTGGTATCAGTTTCAAGCATTAGATAAACTCCGATTTATCTGTTTGATTTTCTTTTGGTTTGCGTCTTCGGGTTTTCATTTTTTCTTGTTCTCGCTGCGTCACAGCATCAGTCCTCGTTGATTCTGCGTTTTCCTTTGAACTTCCGGTTAGTTTCACGTGAATCTCTTAGTTTGATTTCACCAAAAGAAATAAACATTTACCTTTTCGCGTAGTTGATCACGTCCAGCTCCTGCATTCCATTTCAATTCAAGTATTTTGCTTTTCTTTCACCCCCTGTAGCGCGCACAAGAACAATAGCACAAAAATTTTAAAAAAAAGCGCCAAAAAAAACTGTGCTAAAAAAAAATCAGATTCATTTTTCTTTTGCTTCTTCAAATTTTTTTATTTATTTCTTTTTGGTCATATTTATTTTTTTCTTTTGATTTGGTCTCATTATTTCTTTCCAATTCTTTGGAGGGGTCGAATAGTAAAAGGTAAGAGTGGTGAGCATAAAAGAGATAAAAACCATATTGACTGCAAACGCGAGTGTACACTCTTTGAGTCAAACACGTGAGCGAGTACTTTGTGAGGTTATTTATTTTATTACTTTGCAGGTTGTTCAAATGACTATTAACACATCTAGGAGTGATGAAGATGCTGATATAGTGTATGACATAAAGCTCATGTACAAGACCATTACACGCCAATTTCAGCAAGCGCAAAGCAAATTAGATGATATGGAAGCGCGACTACAGGAGGTGTCACAATCTAAGTCCAAGGGTAATATAATGGCTATTCCACAGAATCAACACTGTCACAATGATTCTTATCATGAGCAATTTGAGAAGGAACTTGACGTAGCTAATTTTGTTTGGCATAGAAGAGTTAGGGATAACATGAAGAAATATCCAAAGTTATACAATGACAAAGGTACCTCTAATTCATCTTCTCCTATTGCCACTTTGGGGCATACTAATATCATGTGCTTTTGATGTTTGGGATTGGGTTTTTGTGCATATGATTGCCCAATCAAAAGAACCTTGGATGTTTGTAGAGGTGAAGTTGTGTCTAATTTTAATGATGATAATGCGTCTTTTGGCAGTGATAGTACGCCATCTTTGGAGGATTGCTCTGATAAAGACGAACATGTTGACAATGTTGAGCATGGTGAACCTCTTGGTACTAGGCCTGCATTAGGTTTACAAGTTCATAAGGAGGACACCCTAGAACACGGTGAACATATTGTTGTGCCATTATCTCCCAATGAGGTGTGTCTTAATCAAATCAAAATTTGACAATCTTCTCTTAGGAATTCATAGCATGAGGTGGTAGAAAAGAAGAGCGAACATAGACCACGAGAGAAAATAATTCAGAAAGGCTCATTGGTGAGTGCAAAGGAAGAAAATTGTGTGAAAAATGAGTAGGGGTGATAGAGTTGAGGGATACAATATTTTTATGCAAAGGCTAGATATTTGCAGGTGTTTTGTTCGGCATTAGAGCTTTTGTTCTGATTTAGTTCAAGGAAGTTTCACTTTTCTATTGTTGCATTTCCTCCAAATTTTTCACGTCATTTTGTCTCTTTGTTGCAAGAATTTGAAGATGTTGTGTTTGACCCTGGACCATGTTCAATGCTAGCAAGGACAAATAGAAATACCTACAAGATTCAAGGATGAATCTTTTTTGAGGAAGGAGGGAATTATATGAGTTTAGGACGGCAAAATGGACATTTCAACACTAGAAGGAAAGATCTGATTATTGGCTAATTTGCATTAAGGATATATTATGACCAAGTCAGGCCAAGTCTGATTTATTTAGATAATATTTTAAATTATTTTAAGGCTCATTTTTTTTATGTTTATTAAGCCCAATTGTAGTGTAGCAATTTAGGCCTATTCAAGTAAGGTTGAGAGATAAGATTAACTTAAATAAGAGATATAAATATCTTCAAACTTGGCAATCACTTTTCTTTTGTTTTTGTTTTGAATGAAATTCCTTTGGTTTCTTTAAGAAACTTTGTGTGTGGAAATAATGTTGAGCGATTCCCTTAATTTGTTGCATCAGGAAGATGAATAGTTGATTATAAGATAAAGTGATTTCCTTGTAATATTTTATTTGGTTTCAATCTTATCTTCCATATCAATTATGTGTTAAGATTTATGGATTTTGATATCCATAGGATTCCATGTTAGAACATATCAATGGTGAGGATTTTATATGACAATATCATGTTAAAAATCAACTTGAAAGGATCTAAATCTTTGGAACATATCCATAAGATATTTTAGCAGTATATATATAAGAATTTCTCCATTCTATGTTAGTGTTATGTAATGTAATAAATGGCCATACTATGTACTATCCCATTAATAATGCGTGCTAATAGTTATGAATTAATTATGTATGTCTCTTAATGTATGCACTCGACAGACCTTAACCATCAGACCTGTAATATGACCATATACAATATACTACTTGATCTATCTTACATATTATTGTAACGTGTTTTAGTTTTTACCTCTAATATGTCAAGATACATGCAGCATTAAATTAATAGTGTTCATCTTGTGAGATATGAAGAAATTTTAATCTAATTCTCAATATGACAAATGATAAACAAATGCTATAATCGGGATTAGGTTTAGAATTACCTGGTAGAGATTGATGAATCCATGGTTGCCTACTTCCTCTTGATCTGTGAGAGAAACCCAACCAGGAAGAAGAATGCATAAAGAAACTCCTCCTATCACCCTTCAGTTCATATTACATGTTTGTCTCAATGGGACAAACCACACTGAAGTGGTTAAGGCACTAGCCTTTAGTAACGGGTGGGCAAACCTACCTATTATGGCTCATCCCAATAACAATAACCAAACAACCATATCCATTAACAATAAAATTATCACAAATAAATCCAACAACAATAATAAATCAGAAAATGGGCTAAATAACATAGTTCAATATTTTGGCATCCAATTAATCTGGAATCAAAATTAAGACTATAACAAAATATGATTTATATCAATTCATACATATAGAATATCCAACAAGATATTGTTATAAATATATGACCAAGGTTAAGAGTTTTAATGAAGTTATTGACTATAAGCCAGAGCCATACAACTACTAAAAACCGTGACTCTGTGTGATTCTGTCATTTCTGGGAGATATGTTCTCTTCATATATCTACGTTTTATCATAGGGTGATGCTGATGCAAAGATAATGAAGGCCCATATGAATGTTCACAAAATCAACCATCCAGTATCAATCAATAAATCAATAAGTAGATAGAACAAGATTGTCAATTACATTAACTGCACCGAAAAGGGATCAGTAGACAAGAGGGCCGGTTGTGTTCCTGCATGCTATACAACTGTCCAGGAAACTACCTCAGCTGGCACAACTTCCTGCTGTCACATTACTACGCACTATGATGCAGCTGTACAATTGAGAAACCCTTGGATTATCAACTGGTCGATTTTGATATGCATAGAGAATTGCTCTGATGATGGAATCTGAAAATTGATCCAAATGATGGATTGCTTTGATCTTTCATATTTGATATATACAATGATATCGTTTTCCATATAATTAAGTTCATACAATTATAAAGTAAACAATAACAAACATGAAAAAAGGGGGTCAAGAAATGGTATGCAACATTCTCAATACCTTCCGGTGAAGCCAAACACAATGTCCTAATTAAATATTTGGGCCATCAAACTGGGCACGCTTGCTGGGCCAATCCATTTACCAACCAAAATTATGCGGGTCGGACTTTTAAAAAAATTAACTTGTTTAAGCTAAATCATTTCTAATCCAATTGTTTAACCCGTGATTAGGCAGGGCCAGCCTACTTAACCTCTCTGGCTGACTTGTTTATCAGTTTATTCATTCATTTATTGTTAAAACTTAAGGCCTATTTGAGTTCTTTTATTTTCAGTTCTAGATTTTCAATTTTGTTAAGAAAATACTAAAAATATGAAAACTATGGACTTGTTTGGTTAATTTAAGTTTTCAGTTTTCAGTTTTAGGATTTTGTGAAGGAAATATTGAAAATTCTGAAAACTATAAATTTCATTTTCAGTTTCATTATTTCCTTCATAAAATCCTGAAAACAAAATTTGAAATTGAAAGTGAAAT
The DNA here is from genome assembly GCA_030441495.1 of Dalbergia oliveri. NCBI lineage: Eukaryota > Viridiplantae > Streptophyta > Magnoliopsida > Fabales > Fabaceae > Dalbergia > Dalbergia oliveri. The sequence continues at coordinate 20,116,162 of JAMLFY010000013.1, read as the reverse complement.
TAACAGACTTATAAATTCCAATTTTCAGTTTTTGTTTTCAACTTTCAGAATTTCATTCATAAAATCTTGAAAACTGAAACCGCAGATCCTAAGTTTTACCACTTCACAAATTACAATATTTAATCTCAATATCCACTTTTAATTAATTTTTTAAAATATTTTTATTGAGACAAGCTTACATTCCATTTTTTCATTTATTTCTTTTTTAAATACTTTTATTAAAAAAGACAAATTATGTTTAGCTTAATTGAGGTTTATTGATTTAACACTATCTCCTCTAGCTTTAAGCTGATACTCAGCTCTTTTAATTTATTTAAAGACATCACAATTACTTATCTTATCCCAAAATTATATGTTTTTTAAAGTTAACATATATATAAAATAACTATTTTGTCCCTAATTATTTATTCTATTTCAAATTCAAATTTTTTTTAATAAAATTCATTCCCATCCCTTGAGTGATATTTTTATTACACTCTCTTCTCCTCTATTTTAAAAACCTACACTCTCCCCCCTTCAAATATAAAAAAAGCTACACTTTAATCATTTTTTTATATTTTCCTATGAATCACGTAAACTCCATTATCTCATATTATTATCTTATTTTATCACCAAACTATCCTTTATTAATAAATATATATTAAAATTTTTAAAAAATAAAAATAAAATGAATGACTAATAATAATATAAATACAGTAATGCATATATATATATATATATATATATATATATGTATATATGTAAGTATATTATTTTATATTTTTAATTTTTAAATTAATATTACAAGTGGACAAATTATATAGTCAGGGGTTTTATATGCGTATTTTTACAGTCTCCACTGCCTTCTGCCCATATGTATGACATATATTTATTGCAGGTACATTTAATGATTTTTTTTTGAAGAAATTAATAAGTTTCTTTGAAGAAATTAATTCTTATACATTATTAATGTGAAAATTTTATACAAACATTTAATCATATATTATCACAATAAAAGTGTTTGATTTAGTTATTCATACCTTGAAAGTATTATAAACTAAAAAAATATTAGTTGTTCGTATAAAATTTTTATAATAATAATGCATCAAAATTAAAATTTTTTAACCCAACAAGCTCTTTTGAAAATAATTTTAGTGTAGATTTTATATTGACTTATTATTAAGAAAAAGGGATGTATATCCTTTCATATTAAATATGTATAAAGTTACGTATGAATTTCTACTCTAAAAAATATATTTTAAATCTAAAATGACAATAGATTAATCTTTTGTTGGTTTGATTTGTGCATTAAATAAACATATACTTTATTTTCATTTTGTTAAAAAAGTTATGTTAATATTAGTCATATACTTTATTTTTTGTCAAAAAAGATCATAGTATATATAATTAATGATAAAAAGATAGTTTGGTCATAAAATAAATAATATTATGGGATAATGGAGCTTAAGAGATATTTATAGGAAAATATTAAAAAAACAGAGATCAAAGTGTAGCTTACTTTTATATTTGAGGAGAGGGGAGCGTAGGTTTTTAAAATAGAGGGGAGGGAATATAATAGAGTGGGGGTGTATTTTACTTTTTTAATTTTTTGGTCAGAAAGTTTTTGGTCTAATTGGTCAGATTTCAAATTCAATGTCATTCTACTTCTTTGGGTAAAAAAACCCTTTAAACTGAATTTTGAAATGCTATTCCAGCCCGTTTAGGCTCCTTAGTGTTCTTGGGCTGCCCCGTTAGCGGGCCTTCTAACTCTCTTTCTACTTTTTTCTCCCACTATTAGATGGGCTTTCAATGAATTGCTTTCTTGGGGGGGGGGGGGGGAATAATGCTTAGTTCCAGACAAGAAAAAAAAATGTCAGCTCACTTTGAAATTAACTTAAAATTTAATGTCATCAATAGTAAACATATAATTGGTCCCTACCAATTTCTTGATGGATAAATTATTTTTTGAAAATAAAAAATTAGTGTTAAAGCCTTTCACAATTATAAAAATATGAACACTATAAGTTACTAAATTTTATTGATGGACAAATTAGCTCTGAACTATAAAATATTAGTGTTGATATCCCTCACCATTGTAAGAATAGGACATATAGGTCCCTGATTCACCTAAAAAATGTTAAATTAAGACACGTAACTTTAATTATTGATCCTTATAAAATCCATTAATCCTAATCAACACTAGCTAAAATAAACCCTTTTATTTTTATTTTTTCAAACTCCTCTCCCAAATATTCCAATATTTTACCATACCAATTATCAATAAAGAAATCCTTGGCTCACGCTTCTAAGAAAAGAATATAATTTGAAAATGAATTCTTATACTTTATCACACCTTATTTTTAGATATATTGGACTAATATAATAAATTCATAATCATTTCCCATAGAGCACAATGTTTTGCATATTACAAAATAACATAATATGGTCCTATATTTACAATTATGAGAACTTCAATACTAATATTTTTTATCATGGGCAATTTGTCTATCAAAATGAAAATGTCAAACCTATAGTGTCTATTTTTATAATTGTGAATATCAACACTAATATTTTTTATTAGGGTTCAATAAATTCTAATGGATCTAGTACCTTGTTTTACAATTGTGAATGATCTTAATGCTAATATTTTTTTATTAGCTTAATTTATCCATCAATGAAATTATTAGGTCTAATTTAATGTTTACTCTATTATCAAAATATTACAATTTTATCATTAAATTGGTGATATATATTGTCTATTTTTATCATTTAAATGAACAAATCACTAATTATAGAGAAGGTCCGTGTAAACTTTATTAAATCTCATAAACTTCTTGTGATATTGAGATGTGGCCCACTGCTTCCAAAACATTAAATACCCGTGCCACAATATGTGACTTGTGTATATTTTCAGACCCAAAAATGTTACATATTTAAAATTAAATATTATAAAACAATAACAAGAAAAAGAGAGTGAGAACCCCACCATTTCAGATCTCAAAGAGAAACTCTCTTCCTCAAGTATTGTAATTCTTGTTCCCAGGGTTTTGAATCTCATGTATATCTCTTTCTCCTTGTTCAAGCTTCCTTCATCTTTGTCACTGATACACCCCACCAAATCCCAAACACCCTTCAGGTAATTTTGCACTTTACCCTTTTTTCTGTACTGAATCTGTATCATGTTCCATAAGCTTAAGCAAATATTTGTTGAGCCAGCACAAAGTTGGATTCTTTCTCTGTAATTAGGAATACCCATGACATGAGTTGGAATTTTTTATAGGGTCTGCTTTTAAGGTTGTTTATGAATTTTTAGAGTTTTTGATGAGTTGGGTGGAAAATTCAAGCTTAGTTGAGATCTTTGTGGAACAATTTATATTTTTGGGGATATAAAGTTATGATCTTTTAGATTTATGAGAGATTAATTGTGGAAGTAGAGAGGAAGAAAAGATCATGGCTGAGAAGTTTTGTGTGAGTGAAGAAGACAAGGGTGTGTTGGAATCTGTGTTGGGTGCAGAAGCTGTTGCGTACTTTGTTTCTTCTGTTTCCAATAATGTGTTTTCTGGCGTGGTTTCCCCGGCCGGTGCTGATGCTGGTATCCAGCAGCGGTTGTGCCAGATTGTAGAGGGTTCCAAGTGGAATTATGCTGTGTTTTGGCAGGTTGCTGGCTTGAAATCTGGTGGCAGCTCTGTCTTGATTTGGGCTGATGGCCATTGTCGCAATCCCAAAGGGGGTGCGGCTGGAGGGGCCATCTTGCGAGCTGAGGGTGAAAGGAGTGGAGTTGGGAAGGATGATAAGGAAGAGGTGAGAAAGAAGGTGCTGCAGAAGCTTGATGCCTGCTTTGCTGGGTTTGTGTCAAAAGAGGCTAATTATGCAAGGTTGGATAGGGTCTCGGATTTGCAAATGTTTTACTTGGCATCGATGTGTTACATATTCGGTTTTGATTTGCCGTGTGGCCCGGGTAGTTCTTTCAAGTCTGGTAAACCAATTTGGGCTTCTGATGCTGCTAGCTATTTGAACCAATTAGAATCTAGATCGTTTTGGGGAAATCGGCCGGTCTTCACACAGTTGTTTTTGTACCTCTTAAAGCTGGGGTTGTTGAGCTTGGTTCCATGGAAACAGTGCTTGAAGAGCAGGTTGTTTTGGACATGGTAAGGACAACATTCGGGGAATCTAGTTCTGGACAGGTGAAGGGGTTTCCCAAGATTTTCGGGCGTGAGTTAAGCCTGGGGACACAAAATCTCAGTCCATAAGTATTAGTTTCTCACCAAAGGTGGAAGATGATTCGGTTTCACTTCAGACTCTTACGAAGTTCAAGCACTTGGGGCAAACCATGCTTATGGGAATTCTTCCAATGGGAGTATAGGTGATAGTAACGAAGCAAAATTGTTCCCTCAATTAAATCCAATGATTGGTGGGAATTTCAATGCTCAAGCGAGGGTTTCTCCTCTAGATCTTGGTAATGAGGACTCATCCTCAACTCATCCAGATGAGCGCAAGCCCAGGAAAAGAGGTAGAAAGCCTGCAAATGGGAGAGAGGAACCACTGAATCACGTTGAAGCAGAGAGACAGAGACGGGAGAAGCTTAACCAAAGGTTCTACGCCTTGAGAGCTGTTGTTCCCAACATATCTAAAATGGACAAGGCATCTCTTCTGGGTGATGCCATAACCTATATCACCGATCTCCAGATGAAGATCAAGGTGTTGGAAGCTGAGAAGAACATGATTAACAGCAAGGAACAAATGTTGCCATTCCCGGATTTTGATTTTCAAGCTAGAGAGGACGATGCAGTCATGCGAGTGAGCTTCCCTTTGGATATTCACCCGGTTTCCGGAGTTGTTAAAACATTCCAGGAGCATCAAATTGTGGCTCAGGAGTCCAATGTTTCAACATCAGATGGTAAGGTAATTCATACATTCTCCATAAAAACTCAGGGTGGGGAAGCTGCTGCAATACAGTTGAAGGAAAAACTTGAAGCATCCCTATCCAAAAAGTAACAGTTCAGAAGTCAGATTATAATTTATATGTGGCATCTCAATGTCATCAATGTTAAAGATACTGCATGTTTGTCTTGTTGGCTAACAAATTATAGTGTTTTTAATTTTTAGTTTGCTTAGTTAATTGTTATTTAAGTTCTAAGATATGGATCTAGTGTCTCCCTTTGAACTGTCACAGGTTAAGACTGATCAGTGTTCGATGACCTGGACTATGTATTTACATAGATAAATATGAGTTGAATTGAATAGAATCTTCCCTCTCTTTTTTTCGCTTTTTAACTTGTTCAGCTACCAAATTTTGGACCACTAGTTGATAAATTTTTAGTACATTCGTGATTTACATGCCTAATCCAGTTCATGGTTTATAATTGAGATTTTATATGTAGGCTTAGATATAAAAAAATGTATTATTGTATGGATTACTTGGTTTGGCTAAATTAACTTCAATCTTTTTCTATTAATTGTAGTTATTAATTTAGATGGAGTATTAAAAATAGAGTTTAATTTGATATACTATTAATGTAAAAAAAATTCTATGCTATCAGGATCAACCAATCATATGTTTCTATTTGTAAGCATTTCAAAGTAGTGGGTGATTGAGTTAAAGATCTTAGCCTTTGTAACAATTTGTGATTGGATGTGCAAAATCATTTTACACTAATAATGCGTTTAAATTAGACTCTTAAAAGCACCGAACCAATCTCTAAAATCTAATATAAGATGTTCTAAAAACTACCAATCCAATATCACTGTTGTGCGGGCAAAGAGCCCAACTTCAGAGGCTGGAGAGTACCTCTAAGAGCATATCAATGGGTTGATCCCTCGATCGAAAAAAGAAAAGGGTTGATACCAGTTTAGGTCCCATCATTGGCCATATCAGTATTTGTGAGCCATGTATCATAAAATGGAAAATATCTCACAAGTAGGGCATTCTCTTCAATGGAAGAGACCAGCTTTAATCACAACTTTGGTCCTACATAAATTTCATAACCATTTAATAATGAAATTCTATGCATTTGGGATGGTTCCTGGTCAGTGGGATGTGTCCCATTTGTTTCCTCTGCAATGTGTGAGTGTCCCATGCCCAATTGATGGGCCATCTTTCTGCAACTGGGACGCTAAAATGAGACCACCGGGACAAGAATGATTTTGGAATAATTATAAGGGGTAAATACATTTTACTTCTTCAACTTTAATTATGTTACCATATTGTTTTAAAATATATTTCGTGACACCTTAGACTTTCTAAATAATGTAAAACACCCTTTAGGATAATTTTGACAAATGATGAGGCATGATTTACGTGCACTTAACTCCTTAATATTTTTAATTTGTGCAACTTACATTTTGTTTTGAATTGTCATGCACACTTATGTCTTCTGTTTATTTTTATTGCGTCAACACACCCTGTATTTGACATAAAGTTTTGCACTATTTGGAAGTCAATGGTATTTTGCACTGCCAAAAATTTAAATGTCGCAATACATATTTTAAAAAGTTAGGAGAACGCACATGATCTAAATTTATCTGGAAAATACATTTTACCCTAATTGTAGTGAGTAGACATATGTCACTAGTGGTAGTTAATTTAGTTAGATAAAACAGATAGCTAGATGAATACTTCTTAGCTGGAGCAATCAAAGAGGTACTTCCTCCATTTCAAATTAATTGTCTCTTTCACTTTGTATGTGTATTTAAATTAATTGTCTCTTTCACTTTTTAGGTATATTTATAAAATGTAAACGGTTTTCAGAAACAAAACGCAACCTCAAGTTGTGCGTTTTTGACTCTTCACAGACGTGCAGCGCCGGGTAGGAGAAGGTATATACGTAGCTTGGTAAAGGATCACATTTTTAACATCATCGTCAATCCTTGTCTTAACAAGCACGAGTTGGTACCACATCAGTACACAAGTTCAATGTCAAAATGTATTTTTGTGTGTCTTTGTATCAATCGAACTTCCTCTACCTCTCACGTTTACCTTGCGCATTTTGAAGAATTTGATTCTTCTATCATGTTTGGTTAGACGGTATGTATGGGATAGGAGTAGGATTGGAATCATCAATTTTATGTTCTGTTTTTTTATGGATAAGAATGGAATGACTTATCCCTGACCCAAAAAAAGACAAAAAGAATGCAATGACATATTTAGTTTATGATTTAATTTAAATATATTGACATTATAAATAAGTTTTATCCCATCAATCAAATTCTCTAATATATATAACTTTTGAAAAAGTGAAAGAAGAGTCAAATATATTTTATTAGTTTGATAATATGTGATTGAATGGTTGTGTAAATAAAATTTATATTATAAGTGGATCAAGATTAAATTCTTTATCTATTCTTTGTGCATTATTTTTCATTTTTAAGTTCAAAAGTCTTTTGCTTTTGGTCTGATAAAGTTAAAAAGGCTCGACTCATTTCAGAGCCACCTAACTTTTTGGGCTGGCATAGTTTTTGGGCCCAAAACGTATAGCTTGCCAAATATATAATTAGGCGTAATCGGATATAGGTGGTTCATATTAGGTGTGTGTTGTTGACAAAAAAATAATAATAATAACAATAATTAGGTATGTGGTTTTTCCCTTTTATTTTTTTCACCTCACCATTACATTAGTAATTTATTTGATATCTCATCCAAAATTTTTTTTTAGGTTTAAATATATTTATAATCTCTTTAAATATATATTATTTTTATTTATTTCTTGTTCCTCTAAATTTTTGTATGATTTTGCGTTTTTAATCTTTACTGTTAACTATCATTGTTATTGGTAGATGGTAATATGTTTAACCATTAAAAGAAGAATTTTAAAATAAGTATAGAGATAAATAAAACTTAATATTTATAAGGAATAAATGCATGTTTTAAAATATTTATTTGCATAAAAATTTTAAATGTAGAGATATATATATATATATATATATATATATATAATAAGAAGGACCAAAATCTATTTTTTTAAAAATATATTCAAAACAATTTATATTTACAAGAACAAAAAATATATTATTTAAGCCTTTTCAATTCTTTGAGGGTGAATATGGGATCTGAAGATGAATATTAATTACCATTATAATTCAGCTTAATAAATTGGCATGTTAGGACCGTTATGTTGCTTATTTATCTTCTAGACTAACAGAAGGGGATTTTCACCTCAATATCTTAAAACTATTGATAAAGTATAATGAAATTTACTAATAATTTTATTGTACAGAGTGATGAAATTCATATCAAAACTGAAAACATTAATTAATTAGGACCAACTTGATAAATTTAAAACGGTAGGATTAAATTGATGTTAATTGGTTTTAAAATTAAATTATATTAAATTCTAAATAATGTTAGGACTGAAAAATACATTTACTCTTCAATTTAGCGTACAAATAATATTGATAGTTAGACTTCTTCATATTATGTGACCACTTTAGTTGTTCTAGTAAGTAGGAGTGTAGTTCGGTTGGGTTAGTTTGGCTTTGGGAGAAAAATGAATTCAAATCGATCAATTTTGATGGGTTTGATTTGGTTTGGGTTCATAGATTTTTTTTTTATATAACCCAAACATAACCAAATTAAAATTAGGTTGGTTTGGTTTTTATAATAGATTACTTGACTATTATTATGTTATATTCAATTCAATAAAAATGAAAAAAATTACAAAACTTTTTTTAAAATAATCACAAACTTTAAATTTCTAAAGTTTTATCAATTTCATATACATGTATAGTTTAATAATATTAATAGATATAACTAAAGTATGATTTACTTACCAAATACATTATATATAAAAAATATTATGTATTATATACAATTGGTTCTATCGGGCATCAAATTGAAATTGATGAAATTTGATACATGAATAGATTATTATCAAGTTTAATTGATTTTTATCCAATAACTCCAGTAAAGTTGAAACGATTAATTGGATAATTTTAGTTGGGGTTCATTGGGTTAGGTTGTCCGTTTATACCCTACTAGCAAGGTGTCATAAATTGCAGCATTCTTGGTAACCCCATGCAATCTTCAAACCATGAATGACTCAGTCTTTGTCACAAATTCTAAGTAAACCCATAATTTGAACTCAACATTCAAAACAAAATCATAAAACAATTTTTTTTTCCTGAAAAGATGCATATTGAAAACAAATCTTCTATAATTTGTAGATACGGGCAACCAAGCAAACAAACCAAATCTAGTAATATTGATTGATCGATATCGTACCACTAGTATGATTCACTTGAAAATTGAGTCTCTATTAATATTTTCCTACCAAGTCATGAAGTGAAAAAAAAGCCAAACACGCTTTCATCCAAATCACATGATGGTCAAATAATATGTAAACTTATTTTTTTTAGTCGAAATGTTTTGTATTTTTATATATTATATAAATAATTTTATTATATATGATTGTGCAACTTAAATTTGAATTTTAAACCTGTACCTTTGCACTCATTTTTTTGATTTTGAACCTTGCAAGGAACTAATTTGCTACTAACTCTTTAGTTTTTTTTTTTGGTTTTAGATAAACGGTTAAACTCCTTTTGCATATTTAAATTATAAAAAAAATTATATACGATTGTGCAACTTTTGTAACATTATGTACGCACTTGCACTCGTTTTTAATGTTAGGGAAATCAGTTAATTCTCAAGTGATTTCAAACACCACAACACAAAGGAAGCGGTAAGATTTATCGATTTCTCTTAGTTATTTTGCACAAAGATCTTCTGACACATGAAACACAAAAATCACACAACACCTAACCGATTTCTTTGGGTTAAAAACACTAAGAAATCACCTACTTCTCCACTCTTGCTTCCTCCGTCCATATAAACTCCACCATTTAGCTTTTCTGATCTCAAAACACCGATTAGGTTGTGATTTTTTGGGGAAAAATGGCAACAAGAGGTTATATTCTTGTGCACTATAATTGTGAAATAGTGCAAAATATACAAGATGGGGTAAAGTTCTTTGTTCAAATCCAGTACTTGTGCGTGTTTGTTCATCCATGATTATTTTTGAGCTTCATGAGAAAATCCTTCATAAGTTACAACAACGGAATAGGCAAATAATACAGATGTTGTATTGGCTGTCATTGTTGGTAGGGCAAGGTACGTTACGCTTCACAAGTTACTTGATTCAACTGAATGATATCGGGATGATGTTCGATTGTCATGCTTGATTTCCTAGTCTTAGTGTTATGGAGGTATTGTAGCTCTGGAGACTTGAACTTAAGCTCTGGGATCTACTTTGATCCTGCATTTGTTGAAGGGTCATTAGCCCAACGTTCTCCAACATTAACAATGTCAAATCCAGTGCAAAATGAAAATTTTATGCCTGAAAATTAGAATGACTTGGTAAGTGGCCAAAGCTTTGAAATGAACATTGGCAATGATTTGGCCCAAATTGGACCAAATCTAAGTTATGATGATATTTCTAATGATGAGGATTCTGAAGAGGACCCGAATGATGGTAATAACTCAAATTTCTAATTAAACATATTTTTCCTAAATTTATTCATAAATCTAATTAAAATATTATATTTACTAAACATATCTATTATAGTGTAACTTAACTACAATAACTACGAATTTAATTAAATTATACAATAAAACAGTTTCAAGTGCACTACATTAGATTTAAAATATTATTACCTTATACAACTAAACTAGATTTGAATTGCACTAAATTAAATTAAACAACTATTATATGTGATTAAAAAATTTGATAGAGTAAAATATACTAATCTAGTAAATTAATAAAAATTTACCTGCATATGAAGATTTGCTGCGATATGTCCAAATTATCATAACGTCTTAAATCATTTTGTGCCATCTCTTTTGATCTTTCTTTTTTATATCACTTCCTAATTACACTAATACTCTACTCCTTTTTTCACTCTTTTTTTTCACTAAAAATCGTGAACTCTCTATCGCCTCCACATTGTAGCATTTGTATATATAGGGAGACATTGCATGAAAATCGGATGGCTGGGGCTGGTGGTTGGTGGATCCACGGCTGGTGTGCTGATTTTCCACGTTCCGAGGCATATGCGCGATTAGTATAATTGGATTTCGCCACGTGTCATAGTCATTTTGCCATGTGCGCATGCCGCGGACTGTAAAATTAGCACACAGCCGTTGCATCTACCACCAGCCCAACCATCGATTGTTGCTTTGAAATCACTTAATTGCTAACCGATTTCTTTGAGAGAATAAACAACAGAATTCGGTCAATATGCACCTTTCCTTTGGTTTTTAGTCCTCTGAAATCACCTTGTAGTTAACCAATTCCTCTAATATAAATAAAAGTGTATATGCGTATATAAAGTTCAAAATGTGGCACATCTGTATATAATCTTTGTTTTCATTTTATTTCGGTAAAAAAACCTCAAAATTCAGCCTTCAAATAAGGAAGAAGAGTGGAATAAATTCAAGTACAAAAACGAAAGAAAATAAACAGCCACTAATGAAAACCGAAAAATGCCTACAACTTCTTTTATGAATGATACATAACGAGGATAGACCAAAACCACTTAATCAAAATAATAATAAGAGTAAATTACACTAATCTCATTAAATTTGGTGAAATTCATTTTGAGTTCTCTTTATTTGTTCAGATAACAATGACCTTTCTTTAGATACTTTGTTTATTATATGATAGGGAAGACGGTGTAATAATTTATAAATTATAAAAGATCGGTATAAGGATTTTAATAATTTAAGAATCTCCTAAGTATATTTTATTAAAAGAGGGGAGACATAATGAATTTCATTAAACTTCAATAAAAGTCACTGTAATTTGTTTTAATAATAATAAAAAATAGTAAGCACTTTCCAGGCTTGCGAGGGAGTCTTTGATGTCCAAGTTACTTTGTTTTGATCCGTTCAATTCCGTTACATAGTTTTCAACCTTCAATTTAAATATAGTATTCAATTCAAACTGCAAGGAAAGTGAAGTAAATCAATTTATTTATTTTTTGGGTAGATAACAAGATAAAGAAAAGAAAAAAAAAAGAAATATACACTAGCTTCTTATAAGAAGCCATCATGACGAAAAGCAGGAGAAGGAACCTTCTATTTATGAAATCATCATTTGAGATAGCTTCTCATTGAAGAATCAAAATTTACATCCCTTAAAATCAGAACAAATTGAACACATTAATAATGTAATTAGCTGGTAAATTTCAGAAATTAGCTCTCTTTCAATGTAATTACTCTGATTTTATAAAAAGTCATAGAAGAGAAAACTTCTAGACTATCTATCTCACAAATGACATTTTAAAACCAAATTAAAGTGCACGCGCACACACACACACATATATATATATATATATATATATATATATATTGTACATTGTTGCTACTTTCTTCATCACATCCATTTAGCAAATTCTCGTAGTCTCATTTCATATCAATCTGCCTTCCAAATTCAAGACAACAAAGCCAGAAAAGACGGCAAAAAAGCAATAACAAAGAGCATTAATTGTGTTCCACTTTTTTCTTTTTAATAGAGTTATTGGAGGATTCTTTTGGATGCTTTGACAGGGCCCAGAACCCATCGAAGGGATGGTTCTCATCGTGACTAATAAGCTACACCACTAAGAATTTGATTTTTACTAACATTTAATAAATGTTATGAAATCATAAAAAAAAATGTTACTATTTCTTTTACTAATATTTTTATAAATATTATATTTACTCTATGTCGCTAAAGAGTTTTAGCAATATTTTTCTATACTTTTACTAACATTTTAAAAGTGTTGTGATATATATGTGTTTTTGCCTTTTAAAAAATGTTATCTTTTACTCTTTTTTACATTATTTTAAAAATATTACCAATTTAAATGTTAAAATATCAGCATTTTAAGCTATAGCTGACCACCTTCAAATGGACAAGCACATGCGTGCCAGAACTAATTAATTTTTGTGTGTGCTGAGCTCCAATATTCAATTGATTTGTGATAAGGATATGAATACTCCTAGGGTGTGTTTGGTATGCGATAAAAATGAGGTGAAAAATTTCATGGATAAATTTTATATATAATTTTATTAATGAACTTCATTCATAAAATTTTTCATCCTATTTTTATCTCATACCTAGTACACCCCAATTGTTGAATGAGTGTGATTAGTTAGTTAAGTTGTTGAGTTTAATAGTTTGTTTCGCCATCAGTTAATATATCTCCAGCCATATGTTATTGCATATTTGCATCAATGGCTGAAATATATACCTCACTTGTATGTTGTACGATTGTATCCGTAAAACTTGAGATAACAATTGATCATACTTTATTCTTAATTATCTACATTTCGATCAGCACTCTCTCCTCTTCCTTTTACTCTTCTGATCTTTAATTACACTTCAAGATCTTGAGGCCTAATGTTCTTATCTAGAAGTGGTGGTAAAGGTGCAAGTCACTTATGTCCATGCAAGCATGGGGAGTGGGGTACCTACAAAGACACTTCGTCTAAGTCAGATGAATAAATAAGGCATAAAGTGGTAAAAGAATAAAATGTAATAAGCTTGTGGTACTTGGAGTGTTGAGCCCCTTATATAGTATTAGGTGATCTATAAGTTAAGAGATAATATACCCTAAATGGGGGAGATATTCTTGGGATTTAGTAGATATTAGATATATTCCATATTTGTATGAGATATGATGTAATAATAATAGAAGATAATGAGGGATATAGAGAGATCTTGTATAGGATTTAGGAGATATCATCAACTAAATCTGGGATAAATCCGTGAGAGACCTAGGCCACTGCCAATCTCTAGGACCTGTGTCCAGATCTCCTAGTTTGGGCTAAGGTGTTCGGCCCATATTTCTAGAGACAAAAGATCCATGAAGTTTTTAGAGTCCACACTTTCTCTTTTTGCCGTGTAAATGGTCAAAATTGTGTAAGAATATGTGGATTTGTATATAATTGTATATTGTGTGCTATTATAAAGTTTGATTCAAATTAAAGTGATATGATAAGAACAAGTCAATGGGTCTAAATCATCTCATTAAGTATGGACTTATTATGTATAGATATTATGTTACCCAGTTACTAATTTTATGATAGGCTGAATTAGAAACTAGGGTTTATGGAATTATAAAGGTTATGGTCCACAAGTTATGTGTATGCCTCTTTTTTTTACATCCCATCATAAAAAAGAGAGAGCTGTCATCTCTGAAGGATACGTGTCAACTTAGAACATTGATAACCACATGTTCAAATGCCAATAAACTCTTATGGATGTTCAAGTACACTTTCGCATCTAGCCTTCCAATTTTCTTAATGATTTAACATGGATGATCTTGGAATTATAAACAACTAAATTTATAACAAGTAGTATAGAGCGGTCCATGATTGAATCATTGAGAAATAATTGATTTCCCTTTTGTTGATGGTTGGATTTCAATTTGGGCTTAAAAGTAAAAGTTGAATAACATTTGTTTGGCATGTGAGTTGTCATTCTTGTTTGATCTTTTGGCATATTGATGCGTAAAGTAAAAAAGATTTAACTTATTGATATTTGGAGTACTCTATATATACAATTTTTTTTAGAGTACATTATATATGGTTTTCTTAATTATTTCAACAGTATTGGCAAAACATATTTTGTTCTTGAGACGTAAGAAATTTGGTAACAATTTTGTGGATTTTGAAATGAATTGACTAAAGCAACATGCTGCCAAAGTAACTCTTGTCTAAGTCAATTTATTTTGGAACATAAGGATAATTGTGAGCATGTGGTTGCCGAATATGATTGGCCCAAAGGAAAATCAATATTTGGCTGAAGTACATGCATACTTGTGGTAATCAATATAGGTTGATTGTCAAGTTCCATGTGAATGATAAGTCGGTCCAAGATAGGCTTATTGTTTGACTAGTTTATTATCAATATTTGATTACTACATGGATAATTCATGTGGATGTTGACTGGCCTAAAGGAAGGTTTATATCTAGCCGAATTATATGTACAATTGTGGTCATGAGTATGTGGTCATTATTTGGTTCCAAGTGGGTAATAAGTCGCTCCAAAGATAGGCTTGTTGTTTGACATGATTTACTATCAATATTTATTACTCATTGAGAGTACCACTTACAAGTTAATATTTCTATCCAAAGAAAATATTAGTATTGTGCTAGGTATTTTGTGATGGGCTCTATCATTATTTGAGTTTATTTGAATTCATGTGAGTATGTTGTTTTGTTCTAATTTTAATATTATATTTGCTTATGTTGTATCCAATATTAGTCTTTCCTATATTAAATGGGACCAAGTTTAAGGAATGAAGATAACATAATGATCGTTCTTGGCTACTTGGATTTAGACTTGTGAACTAAGGATTGAACAACTCGTTGCTCTTATGGATAAAAGTTGAAATAAGGATAAAAAAAAGATTTTGAGAAATGGGACCGTTCAAATTGCACGAGTCTTATGACCGTGAAACATAAAGTTCTAAAAACATTCATGGGCAATATGTCTGAAAAAGGTATTTAGTGCTAAGAAATTTATTAATGAATTTTTATTTTTATTTTTGTTTAAAAAGGAGGCTTTGTTAATAGCAACAAGGCTGTAACAAGTATGATTTTGTCAAACTTTTTTCTTTATTTTTCATAAAGTATAAAAAATAAAATCTATCGGAGTGTATCATTGAAATGTTTCATTTTGCTTGAAAACTAAAGGCATTAAAGTTGAAGTTGTCTTGTGATATGTTCATGCATTTATTTTGATTTTTCTTTTGGCACAATTTACTTAGTCTTGGGTTAGTTATAACTTAGGAGACAAATGGTCTTTAATGAGCCATGCTCTTTTTTGTTTATTGTGTGCTAAAAGAAGAAATGTGTGGAAGTAAAAAAAAAAAAAAAAATAGAGACTAAAGGTGTTCATTGGGGACAAAAGCATGAAAAAAAAAGGATAAAGCTGCAAATAGTTCACCTTGGAAGAAACAACAATAAGAATAAATAAGGAATTTAACTGTAACTTTTGTTGGTTTATTGGACTTATAAATAATGATTGTGCCAAATATCACTTTTGGCATATAAAGAAATATAGACCTTATTTCGTTTGTTTTAAAGTTAATTTTTGACACGTTTGGTGGATAGATTATGGTTCTACTATCCAAATAAGTGTATATTAAAGAGAAACAAATAATCATAAAGAGATTCAATCAGCAAATCTTCAAACGCCTTTGAACTTATGCGGTCATTTGTGGATCATTCTATACGGTTTCCTGAATGATCAATAATATTTTTATTGTTCATAGTCAATCTTTACATTATAGATACATTTATCTCATTTACGAGAAGTTTGAATCAATGGACATGTTTAATAAGGATTATATTTAGAATTAAGGTAAAAGCATTAAGGTTATCAAATCTTACCATGACATTTAATGCTATGGTAGATATGATGAATTATGTGAACAATATCCAAAACCATTTGCCAAATTCTTAGAGGAATGTAGTGTCCACTCATAATATACCATGTTGGATGCTATTTTAGCATGAATAGTGTTGGTTAGAGATGAAATAGAATATTAGAAAGATATAGTAAGAAATATGATCAATACTATCCTACCAATATCACTTTGGGAAGAGGCATTAAAAGTTGCAGCTAATATCTTTAATAGCGTTCCAATAAAAGTAGTGACCAAAACTCTATATGAATTATGGACTGGAAAAATTTCTAGTATAAAGAATTTACACATTTGGAGTTGTCCAAAGGCCTTATAGTCCAACTAAAAGAAACTGGACTAAGGAAATGGTCAGGACTACTTAGTTGGATAGGTAATATGGTCTTAGGTATGTAAGCTTTATGATCCCATAATTAAATCAATCTTTCAGATAGGAATGTCAGTTCTTTGAGAATATTGAGTTTGTGGGGAGAAATAAGATTAGAAACAATGTTAAAAATTTTCCCAATAAAGATCAACAAGCTGCTCTTGAAAACAAATTCAATAACCTCAAGAACAAATGCCACTAAGGAGATCCACTAGAGAAAAGAGAAGTGTTGTTTCTGATATTGTTTCATACTTCTTCAGTAATATAAGGAAGATAATGGATTGTTGGTAGATGATCCAATCAACTTTCATCATACCATGAAGATTATTAACTCTTGATTATGGATTGATGCCATGAGTGAATAAATTAAGTTCACAAAAGACAATGACATTTGGCAAATCATCCCATTACCTGAAGGTTTCAATCTCATTGGTTGCAAATAAATATTTAAAATCAATAAAGATTTGAGGGTAATGTGAAGAGATACAAGACATGTCTTGTTGCAAAAGATTTCACTCAAAAGGTAGGCATAAATTAAGAAGAGACTTTCTCTTTGATTTTATAGAAAGACTCTTTCAAGATAATAATGACATTTATGGATTATTTTTATCCAAGTTACATTAGATGGACATTAAGATTGTGTTTCTCAATGGTGTCATTGAGGAGACAATTTTTATGGTGTTATTGAAAAACTTTGTATTGAGAGATGCAAAGAATTTGGTTTACAAATTAAAGTAATTCATTTAGGAGCTTAACCAAGTTCCTATCAATGGTAATACAAATTTCATCCAATTGTTATCTCATTTGGTGTTGAGATAGATGAGGTTGATTATTGTATATGCCAAAGTTTAGAGAGAATACATACATTATTTGATTTTATGTGTTAATGACATACTGCTTACCAATTATGATTTTATTTACATAAGAAATTTATATCAAAGTAATTTGAAATAAAAATCTAGGGGAAATCTCTTTCGTATTGGGGATTTAGATGCATTGAGATTGCTCTTGATATATTTTTGGATCATCAAGAAGAGTATTGAGAAGATAGTTAAGAAAATTGGTATGCAAAATTGCAAATTGGGATACACCCTATTACAAGAGAGACATGTTTAGTCTTAATCAATGCCCTTAAGGAGATTTTTGAAATTAAAGAAATATAGAAGATTACTTATGCTTCCACAATGAGAATTATAATGTATGCTCAATTTTGTACATATTTGGATGTTGTGTACACTATTGGGAGGTTAGGCAGATATTTTGGTAATGTAGTAATGGATCATTGGATAGTAGCCAAATAGATCTTGTGTCATCTATAAAGAACAAAACATCACATGCTCACATTATGGAAAGTGAGATAAGGTTAGAGATCATTAGATATTCAGGCTTCACTTTGCTGAAGCAAATGCAATTATAGATCCACTTTAAACTATATTTATATACTTGTTTGAAGAACAATCTTTGAAAGAGTGCCAAGTAGACACTCATTACTTTTCCATTAAAGTAAACATGTTTAACGCTTATGATGAGGCATCCAATCATGCAATATGGCTGTAAAATTTTGTCACAGGGCTACAAATTATAGATGAAATTGAAATATCACTTAAGTTATTTTTGACAATATGTTAGAGCCATATATATTAAGAGGAGTAAAGAATGATAAAAGTGTCTATAGAGCATATTAGCATAAACTTCATGGTTGTGAATCCTTCAATAAGAAGAAGAAAGAGCCCAAGTAAAGGGAAGTAATGGCTGAAATGAGAATTGGGCTTACACAATTCAAAGGAAAAATGGTCCAGGTAGGCAAAATGATGATATGGCTTATTGAAAACATGTATAGAGACATGAGTAGTGGTTACTAAAAATTAGAAACAGTTATGATCATGCATAGAACTTAGCTAAGGAACTATAAATAGAGATCATTGGTGTAAATGGAGGACGTACAAATCTCTAAGGTTGCATTTGTTTACTGTCTTGGGAGGAAAATAAGGGAGTGGGAGAAAGATATTTGGTGGTGGAGACAGGGCATGAGGAAAAATACCCTTAAGTAGCAACTTTCGGTGGTCAATAGTCGGTCAATGACATCCAGGGGGTACATATATCTTTTATCATATATTTGTTGTCCTTCCCCATGTTTCCAAATAAAATACGAAGACAATTATCATGTTTTGTACTCTACAACCAAACACGATAGAGATAGTATTTTTTATGTCTTTGCCTTCACTCTCTCTATTGTCTCTATCCCCATTCCAGAGACAATTACCAAACGCTACCTAATCAATTAGCTATTTGTTTACATTTTTTCCTTCAATATTTTGTTGTATTACCCTTTAATTTTAATGCAAGTTACTTACGTTTTTTATTTTCACTTCTCTTAATTTGATCAATCTTGTCCATTGCCTTACTATAGTAACTTGGAGAATCCATAGACTAAAGTTTCAATATCTGACTTAGCACAAATCACATTATTTCAAGAGATTTCTTTAACGTTCAAGTTAATTGGATTAAGTTAACCTTAGCCAATTCAACTTAGAACAAACAAATATATAATAGCGTTATATCGAAATTAGATGTTCAACTCACTTGTAGAAAACTCAATGACTCCAAATTTTCCATTATGTAAATATTAATCAGCTATGACAAAGTAATGTGTCTTATTCCATCTATTGTCGATGAAGTTATTTAGGATATGACAATAGATCAAATTCTCAGCACTCAAAAATTGTGAATAGTCCAAGAAGGATAGCAGTCAATTAAGATGAAATAGTCAAGGACATAGTTAAGAGACAGATTTAGCCAGTATACAAAAGCAATTAACCAATGAATAGGTGACGATTAATGATTGATGTAATACATGTTGTTAAAGAATGATTGTCCAAAATGTGAGGTATCAGAGGCTATTGGATATGGAAGTGAAGAAGCACACTCAGATGAACAGGAAGAGCAGAAGCTGTTAAGCTTGTTATCATCGAATTGCAATTTCTGAATTGATGATAAATTGTACAAATTAGCAGTACTCAATATATAAAAGAGGTTCTCAGGTCTCACTAATGATCTGAGAGTGTAACTGAATAACAGCAAAGGCAATTAGTTATAACTTGCTAAACCACTATTAGTTGCAAAACTAAATTCAATTAATTCAGTTAGCTGATTCATTCTTATCCCTAATACAAAATAAGCTAAAACTTTTGGCCTGATTTTAAATGGCCATCGGCAGATATCCGAAATAATGACTATTATTATATATTAACAGAATGTTCAAGACGAAATATTTAATGTGGCAACCAAATTTTACACGATGAAGGTAATTTCAGCCCTAAAAAAGATCGTTTTGATATTGTATAGTCCTTTTTTTTAGGCCTTGTTCCACCTAGCCAGGTACATGATAAATTAAGATTCTTCTTGCTTGCAATAACGACTCTGATGAGATTAGTCCCCTATATACATAAACCGTTGTGTTTGAACGTTGAAGCTTGACAATTAATGTCAGCAAATATTACTTGAGAGTTGACGATTGAATAATGATGTTAGTTATATACCAACCGAGGGAATGAATCTCCTATTGAACATTCGTCCTTGTGACAATTTGCCACCTACAAATCACTTTTGAATATTGTTTGAAGATTTGAAGGAGAAATGTGCTTCAAAGTTGAAAAGAAGAGTTTTGATCAAGTTTACATCAATCACCTCCTAGAAAATAAAAATATTGAGAAACGTGGATTTTTTGTACACGCCTTCGACTTAGTCCATTCAGCTAGCTAGAATTTTTGTGCAAACACAGGTGCAAAGCAACATCACAATATATATAATATAAGATCAACTTATCCCAAATAAACCACCTTTGGTAAAATTAGGATTTCCGAAATCATTGTAAGAAATCTCGTATTTGTGCTGTTTCAACTATACATAATTCGATTTTTGCATGTAAAGATATTACTACCTTCTTGAGCACGGAAAATACTTACGCTTGGATATGGTCTTTTGCTAGATCAAATTTCTATGTAGAAAAATAGTATAAATAAGTGGTGTATAAAGAAAAACCTACGTGGAAGAATAATTTTTCATATAATTACAAAGTCTTGATTTTTGCGATGTGTATATTTATAATGACAAAGTCAAGAATAAATAATAATAATAATGGCAGAAAGTCAACTTAAGGATTGGCCAAGTGTAGCATGACCCACTCATTTTCTTATACTGAGATAAATATTGTAAATTCCTTTATAAGTGTTTTCTAAGCTGGAACGTTAGAATGCGGCATCTTCTTATACAATAGTTGATCAGTACATATATAAGTTTTCAAATGTTATTAACAAATATGGATATTTGAGATCACATTTTGCGTCTATTGAGTAACGCTAACTGAAAGAATTAGTTTGTTCATAAATTCTTATATATGAACCAGTGATTCAATTGATTCGCAACGGGTGGTGGCCGCAATAACCATTGCACTGGTGTATGCAACGGTATTAGACCACAATTGCGGTGTGAACTGAAATCACAGACAAATATGCAATATAATGGCATTGCGCCACCACGCAATGGAGTTGTGGCTGACTCAGTAATCGAACCCACAATGAACATGAAAATTAAATATCTAGCCGATTTTTGCATTTCCAAGTATCCTCACACAACATTAACCAACATGTGGTCGTGGAAGGTAGAGTGGAGATCTGGAAGAAGGGATGGCGTGGAGTCTAGGAAAACAAAAGAAGAAGTATAGAAGGCTAGAGGTGGGCTGAGGGATTAGATATGGAAGAAAAGATGATACAAAAAGAAAGGAAAAATAACATTAAGGTATTGATGAGAATGGCTTAAAATTGAAGGTTGAGGCCTGATTATTTTGAAAAATTAAAGGTTGAAATTGGGGTTGTTGCCTATGTTCTTTTTCAGAAGACAAGAAGCAAAGCACAAAGAAAGAGATGACTTGAAGTAGGTGTGGTGGGGCAAGTGGGAAACTTTTTTTTTTTTTTTTAAATTACACTCACCTTCTCGAGGTTTGTGGAAATACAACTACATCTTCTCTATTTGTCCACTTGACACTCACACCCCTCTTGCTTGTCAAATTTTAAGTATTTATATTACAGTTTCACTCCTTATTCATAGAATATTGATAATAAACTTAACATAATGACATTTTTGTAATATTAACTGTTTTTAATTAATAAAATTATAAAAATACCCAAAACTTAACAGAGTAGGTACATGTCTTTTTTATAATTTTATTAGTTAAAAATAGTTAATATCACAAAAATTATTACTTTAAGTTTTTACAAGTGTTCTAAATGAGGAGTGAAACTAATATAAATACTTAAAATTTGACAAGCAAGAGGGTGTGAGTGTCAGTAGACAAAGAGAGGAAGTGTGAATTGCATTTCCATAAACCTTAGGAGAGGTGAGTGATTTACCCTATTTTTTCTTGTTTTGGTCTGATGCAATAAAGGACGCTCAAATTGAGTGGGGAATAGTTTTATTATTATTCTTTGTTTAATGGGTGGGCTTAATGCTTTTTATTAAAAAAATTTAGCACTTGTTTTTTGAAAAAAAGGGGACATTTTTGGGGATGTTTTTTTTCCTCTTTTTATAGTGAGATGTTATTTTGTAATTTTACTTTTTGGTTGTTAATTTTCGTTTTCTAAAAATTCTTATTTTATTGTATTAAAATCATTCTAAATACATGAAAAATTTGTATTTTTTATCAAATATTTTGGAGACTTGTTAGTTTAGTGCCACAATTATTGTACTTTTTTTTGTTTTGTATTTTGTGAAAAATAAAATAGATGACATCGTAATGGCTGCATTGTTGGGTAGCCACAACTCAATTTAGAACATTGATATGAACGATACATCATGCAGATCAACCCAAATCACTTTAATTATAATAATAATCAAGCACTTTCGTTTTAGGCAAGGTTTTTACGTCCAAGTTGCTTTACTTTGATTCTGTTCAACCTCGTTTACTTACCTTTCAAACTTCAATTTAGCTAAACATTCCGTTCAAACTCCATGGAAAGTCAAGTAAAACGCTTCTTTGAGAATTAAACCCATATATAGGGCCACGGCACCACACACAAGCGCCTAAATATGTGTGTGTGTGTGCGTGTGTGTGTGTGTCTGTGTGTGTGTTGTAGCTCTTCTCATCACATCCCTTTCCAAAACTCTCATTGTATACCAATCTGCATTGGAGAATCAGAAAAAGACGACATAAAAATACATACAAAGAGCATTAATTGTGTTTCCACGTACGTTCAGGCATGGCTTTCTCTAATCATAGTTATAGGAGGATTGTCTTCATGGCTATGGTGATCATGTTGGCCATTTTGGTTGCTTCTCTCAATTTGGAGCAGCCCTTACAAAGAAGATGGGCTTCTTTTCAGATGCTTCCAAGAGGCACTAGAGATAACAAAGGGGGATCCTCACGGTCATTGAAGCTTGACAATTAATGTCGCAAATATTACTTGAGAGTTACGATTGAATAATGATGTTGGTTATATACCAAGAATGAATCTCCTATTGAACATTAGTCCTTGTGACAATTTGCCACCTACAAATCACTTTTGAATATTGTTTGAAGATTTGAAGGAGAAATGTGCTTCAAAGTTGACAGAAGAGTTTTGATCAAGTTTTTTCCTAGAAAATAAAAATAGTTGAGAAAGGTGGGTTTTTTTGCACACGACTTCGACTTTGTCCATTCAGCTAGCTAGAATTTTTGTGCAAACACAGGTGCAAAGCAACATCACAATATATATAATATAAGATCAACTTATCCCAAATAAACCACCTTTGGTAAAATTAGGATTTCCGAAATCATTGTAACAAATCTCGTATTTGTGCTGTTTCAACTATACATAATTCGATTTTTGCATGTAAAGATATTACTACATTCTGACACAGAAATACTTACGCTTGGATATGGTCTTTTGCTAGATCAAATTTCTATGTAGAAAAATAGTATAAATAAGTGGTGTATAAAGAAAAACCTACGTGGAAGAATAATTTTTCATATCATTATAAAGTCTTGATTTTTGCGATGTGTATATTTATAATGAGAGAGTCATGAATAATAATAATAATAATAATAATGACAGAAAGTCAACTTAAGTATTGGCCAAGTGTAGCATGACCCACTCATTTTCTTATAATGAGATAAATAATGTAAATTCCTTTATAAGTGTTTTCTAGCATAGAACGTTAAAATGCAGCATCTTCTTATACAACGTTGATCAGTACATATATAAGTTTTCAAATGTTATTAACAAATATGGTGATTTGAGATCACATTTTGCATCTATTGAGTAACGCTAACTGAAAGAATTAGTTTTTCATAACTTCTTATATATGAACGAGTGATTCAATTGAGTTCGCAACAAGTGATGCGGCCGCAATATAGCCATTATGATGGTACGTAACCGTATTAGACGAGTTCAACCTTGTTTACTTATACCTTTCAAACTTCAATTTAGCTACAGGATTCCATTCAAATTGCATGGAAAGTCAAGTAAAGCGCTTCTTTGAAAATTAAACCAATATATAGGGCCACGGCACCACACAAGCGCCCTGTGTGTGTGTGTGTGTGTGTGTGTGTTGTAGGTACTTTCTTCATCACATCCCTTTCCAAAACTCTCATTGTATACCAATCTGCATTTGAAATTCAAGACGGAGAATCAAAAAAGACGACATAAAAATACATACAAAGAGCATTAATTGTGTTTCCACGTACGTTGGAGGCATGGCTTTCTCTAATCATAGTTATAGGAGGATTGTCTTCATGGCTATGGTGATCATGTTGGCCATTTTGGTTGCTTCTCCTCAATTTGAGCATCAAAGGCCCTTATGTGATAAGACAACACATAAAATCAGCACATGGCTATTTAGCTCATGATGTATTTGTTATTACTATAACAAACTTCAGTAAAGCTATCATGTATATATAGCCAAGCAATCGTCTTTGTAATACATGTTATACAATTCAATAATATTCAGAATACATTCCTTTTTCATATGCTCAAAGTCTTCTTGTTGCGCTTCTCTTAACATGGTATCATGAGCTTTTCTTGATCCATGGCACCATCATCTTCCACTGTTACTTCTTCTCCATCTTCCACTTCTTCCCTTTCTGTTCAAACATTCACAAACCCAGTTCTTCAAACTCAATGAAGACAACTACCTACCATGGCAACAAGAAGCTTTGGCTACCATAATTGGCTATGATCTTGAAGATTTCCTCAAAGACACCAACATCCCAAAGAAATATCTTCCTGATGAAGATGCAACCTCTAATACCATCAATCTTGCATTTCTCAAATGGAGAAACAAGACTCTTCTTATCCTGGCTCCTTGCCTCACTCTCACCTTCTTTGCGAATTCAAATGGTGGGATGCACCAACTCTTATCAGGTGTGGAGTAAATCGAAGCCATCTTTGAGCTCAAACCAAGGCTCACATTAGCAAGCTCAAAATCCAACAGAAACACCAGAAAAAGGTTCTATGCATGATTATCTTCTCTCAATCAATAAACTAATTGATCACCTTCCTCCATAGGTGAAAACATAACCACCTCTAATCATCTTGAAGCCATCTTTGATGGCTTACCTGAAGAATATAGCCCATTCATCACATCCCTTCTCTCTCGCCTTGAACCATACAAAGTAGTTGAGGTAGAATCTTTGCTTCTTGCTGTTGAAGAAAGAATTGAGAAATTTCAAAAGATTGATCTTAATCCTCTAGATCAAGCTAATATTGTTCAAACCACTAGAAGAGGTCCTAATTCAACTCAATTCCTTTCATCAGGCGTGGCCATTTTGGCAGAGGAAGGTAGATTGGCAGAGGTAATGGTCGATCCAGCCCCTTTCATCTGCAATGTCAATTGTGCAACAAATTTGGTCATAGTGTTTGGGATTGTTTCCATTGATTCAATCCAATTTTACTTTTCCACAACGCAAAATACCATATCTTGAATCTCTCAGTATCCTTCTTATCATCAAACACAAAACTACCTTGCTCCTGCACCTTCTTTATCCTCTTCCACCCTCCAAATTCTCTACCTGGACTCCTGCAAACTCCCTCCACTGTTATGACCCACTTTGGTACCCAATCCTGGTGTAACTAATCATTTAACTCATGATCTCAATAATCTCAACACCAGCACATCATATCCAGGAACCGAACAAGTCCAAGTAGGTAATGGTCAAGGTATTCCTATCACTCATCTTAGTAAATCTTTTCTTTATTCTTCCTCTTCTAATCGCATTTTTTTCTGAATAATCTCTTACATGTTCCTCATATTACCAAGAACTTACTTAGTGTTTCTCAATTTGCATTAGACAATAATGTCTTTTTTGAATGCTAATCAATGTTTGATCAAATCTAGATAACCAAGGAAATTCTTCTACAAGGCTTTCCTAAGAATGGCATGTATTACTTCAATTTGGATACCATACCCAAATCTTTAGTTCTTACTAACCCCACTCCCTCCGCCTTTAATTCTGCTACTAGTACTAGTTCCAAATTTAGGATTGGCATGTTAGACTAAGCCATCCATCAAGTAAAATTTTACAACAAGTTCTTTCTCTTTATAATATACAATCTGACATTAATAAAATCCCTGATACTTGTCATGCTTGTTGTCTTGGAAAAGCTCACCAACTCCAATTTTCACATTTTTACAACATATCCAGCACCTTTACAAATGGTATATTCTAATATCTGGGATCCTGCCCATACTTTCTACTCCTGTTCTCATTATTACATCATTTTTATTGATGCATACTCTCGCTATACATGGATTTATTTTTTGTCACACAAATCTCAAGCTTTCACTACCTTTCTTCATTTTAAAACATTGGTTAAGTTACAACTGATAATGCAAAAGAATATCTTAAGTTCTCTAAGTATTTGCATGATCATGGCATTGGGCATCGATTTAGTTGTCCTCATACACATGAACAAAATGGTTGCTAAGAGGAAACATCATCACATCACTGACATGGGCCTTACACTTCTTGCTCATGCTTCTCTACCTCTAAAATTCTGGTATGAAGCCTTTGAAACTGCTACATTTCTTATTAATATACTTCCTACTCCTGTCCCAACATACCTCCCCTTATGCTAAACCTTTCTACATCCCCCTCCTTATAATTCATTAAAAATCTTTGGTTGTGCTTGCTACCCACTTTAAGACCATATAACACTTACAAACTTGATTTTCGTTCTCTCAATGTACTTTTTGGGCTATTGTCCTAATCATAAAGGTTATCGATGCTTACAGCCTTCAGGTAGAATTTATATTTCTAGGCGTGTGAAATTTAATGAACACTTGTTTCCTTTCCACTCAACTCCTACTACACCTCCCCATAACACTTCTAATTCTCTATCAATTTCCTTTTACCTGTTCCCCTTCTATTACCCATACCTGCCTTCTGTTTCTTCACCTTCTTGCAGGTCCTGCCACCCTCCCCCCCTGCACTTCCGCTCTCTCACCACCACCAGCTCCTCAACCAATTCAGCCTCCTATATCTCCAATCATACCTGCTCCTTCTCCATCCACTTCATCATGTCTTCCTACATCCCATGATTACCAAAGCTAAAGCTGTATATTCAAACCAAAGACACATGTCACTTCTCTTAAACCAAGTTCTACAAAGGAAGCTCTCTCACAATCTATTTGGCACCAAGCCATGTAGTCTGAATACAATGCCTTATTGAAAAACAATACCTGGTCCTTGGTTCCACTTTCCTTCGAACACCTATTGGGTGCAACAGATTTAGAATCAATATAACCCTGATGGCACCATTTTTAAACACAAAGCTCTGCTTGTGGGAAAGGGTTACCACCAACAAGAGGGCATTGACTTCCATGAAACCTTCCCCATCAAACCCTTATTCGGATCCTTCTCACTATTGTTGTCTTATCTAACTGGCCTATTCATCAACTTGACTTCATAAATGCTTTTCTTAATGGTGATCTTAGTGAACTTGTCTTTATGCATCAACCCATTGGCTTCCAAGTAGGTGGCCCTCACCTTGTTTGCAAATTAAATAAAGCCCTTTATGGACTGAAGCAGGCCCTTGGCTGGTTTGCCAAACTCTCCTCTACCTTAACAAATCTTGGTTTTCATCCCACCACCTATGATCCTCCCTTTTTGCTATGACCATGTCCTAATATACCATCTTTATTCTCATTTATGTAGATGACATACTCTTTACCTGGTTCTTTCTCTTCTGTCATTCATAATCTCATCACTACTCTTCATAAAACCTTTGAATTAAAAGATCTTAGCCAACTGCATTATTTCCTTGGCATTGAAACTCACCACTTACCAAATGGCTCCTTACATTTATCTCAAACAAAGTACAACAATGACCTTCTTCGAGCTAACCTTCATGATAGTAAACCCCTTCCTACTCCCATGACTTCTGGCCTTAAACTCACCAAACACGGTTCTGACACCTTTGACAATCCAACTCTCTTCGTTCCATAGCGAGCAGTCTTCAATATGCAACTATTACTCGCGAAATTGCTTTCTCCTAAATAAAGTTTTCCAATTCATGCATTCCCCTCTCATTTCTCATTGGAAGGCGTAAAACGCATTCTTAGATACCTTAAAGGGACATCATCACATGGTATTCTATTTCGACCTTCTTCATCTCTTCCTCTCATTGCCTTTGTGATTTAGATTGGGCATTGACCCTTATGAAAGGCGCTCCCTTCCTGGCTTTTGTATCTATCTTGGTCCAAATATAATTTCTTGGTTATCTGAAGCAAACGGTTGTTTCACGCTCCAACATTGAAGTAGAATACCGCTGAACTCCATTTCTCTTTGTCGCTTACCAAAAGTTTATTATGATAACCTCAGTAAATTATGCTTAATCCCATTCTTCATAATCGGACAAACACTTCGAAATTGATCTTCACTTTGTTCATGATCGTGTGACTCAACAACATGTTCAAGTTTATCATATTCCTTCTGAAGAGGAATCTACATCCTCACCAAACCTCTCAAGCACCAGGTTTCCTCATTTGAGGCACAAACAGAGTTTTAAGTTTTTCCACTCATGAGTTTGAGCAATAAGATAACACATAAAATCAGCACATGGCTATTTAGCTCGTGACTATTATTTGTCAGTTACTATAACAAACTTCAATAAAGCTATTGTGTATATATAGCCAAGCAATCGTCTTTGTAAGACATGTTATACAATTCAATAATATTTAGAATACATTCCTTTTTCATATGCTCAAAGTCTTCGCTCGCTTCTCTTAACATACTAAAAGATGGGCTTCTTTTCCAGATGCTTCCAAGATGCCCTGACATACAACAGTGGTGGATCCTTCTAGGATCACCGCGACTAAGTTATATCTGGTGGCTTCCATGATGAAATGGACAAGCACATGCATGCCAAACTAATTAACTTTGAGTGTGTCATTCCAGTATTCAATTGATGTGTGATAGGATATACATACTCCTGATGTTAAACGTGTGTGCTAAGTTAGTTAAGTTATTGAGAGTTTAATTTGTTAGTTTCTATTGCTATTTGTTATTCTATGATCAGTAGCTCACAAATGCCTCTTATATAAAATTTGAGGTAACAATTCATACTTTATTCATGTCTACATTTCAGCATTCTTTTTTTTCTCCATTTACTATTCTCTTTTCACTTCAAGGTCTCGGAATCTTGTAGCTTTCATGGTACCAAGATATATAGAAGATCCATGAAGTTTTCAGATTCCACACAATCTCCTTCTACATCTCCTTTTACTGTGTTAGATGGTTGAAATCAGAGTTAGAATTTCACTCTCAAGAATTTCCCAAAGCTGTTCGTTAATCTAGATGAAGAGAACTTTTTTGTCCTTGAAAGCATCATGGTTTAGACACAATTTGTACTATGGGTTCACCAATCACCACTAAGAATTGGTGATATTAGATGGTTTAAATTCTACAAAGGTTCCATATACAACAAAATCTTATAAAAACTTTACAGAGCTTTAGTATATAGAGACATTGTACATCAAGAGGTGGAAGTTGTAACACCTTACTGAGCTCTAATTCTTCCACCTTAATTTTTAATATTATTATTATTTTAAATAATAATTAGCTAACATAATATTACTAACCTGTAATATGAAATTTTACAATAATTTTTTTTTAATTGCTATGATTATTTTTCATTCATAGTCCTATACCAATAATGTATACCAACTATAAATCATGCATCTGGTAGATTCCCAGGATAGAGAGGTTGGTCACAATGGATACGCTTAAATAACAAGTCTTTCCTAGCCAAAACATTTCCAAATTACACTTTCACAGAATACACTTTCTTCCAACAATCCAAGGGTAATTTTTAAATGACAAAGAATATTTCTTTTCTAACATATTACTACTATTTGTTAATCAGGAGTTCCCAGTTTAGACAACCATCATCTATAGGAACATACTTCACTACTAACATCAATCCATAGGATACAATACATATTACACATTCAAGATACATTAAGGAAAACTTTAATATAACAATATAACATAACTAAAGTTGGTAAAATATAGTAAAGATTCTATTTAGCACACATAATAAAATCTGATTATTTAGAAACAAGTCCAAGGCTACATCCATTTCACTCGATGACGATCCATGCTATCTAGAAACATCAAAGAAAAGGGTGAGAGAAGTCTCCAAGTAGGTGATGTTTCCAGGGGAGTCCCACTTCATCTCAAAATACTAAGAATAATGCGGGAGTGCAATAAGATGCAATTCTTATATATTAATTCAAATTATATTTTACTAATGTCAAGCAAGATAGAATTGCATAATATCAATCATAATAAAAGTGCATTAAAAGAAATGTAATAAATAATTATGAGTATATTGTAACTCCTTTTATAATATCTTGTTCCCTTCTAATGGTTATAGTCTGTAAGGTTTGTTTCATATTGGATTTGTAAGAGCTCTCATTGCTAGGGCGTCCCCAGTCATTAGTGAATACCAAGTCCTTGTCCGCTAGCATGGCGGGGCCTAAGGTATCACTATAATGTACACCAAGTCCTGGTCCGCTAGTGTCGTTTAGCAACTAAGACTACGTGTATACCAAGTCCTTATCCGCTATAAGGCGGGGCCCAGGTATCACTTATTTATGTATCCATTTTACATAGTGCATACGGTATACATAAAGAATGAAAATTACATAAAATTTCCATGATTTCTTTCATATTTACATATAGACCACAAGATTTTTCATGTTTGCACATAAAGCCCAAACAACATAGGATTCCTAAAATACTCATAAAACCCATATTTCTTGTAATTATTATTGAAGCACCAAATCACACTATTATTATAAATTCATTTCCTTTATAATAAAATATGCTTAACTTAGTTTTTAATCATATAATAATTTAATTTCAAGTAATAATATGTTACTAATTCCATAAACCTAAATACACCCAAAATTATTTCAAATCTATCTTTAGAAAATATGTAGGTAAATTACCTTTACATGTTCAACATAAGTAAAAAATATTTTTATCTTATATAAAGATATAATCATAGGGTAAATAAAATAGCAATGAAATCTAAGAAATATTTAAAAAGAAACAATCAAAATTATACCTAAACTTTAAGAAATCACTTCAAACAAGAAATTAGTTAGTTTATATGTCATGTTCCTAATGAGACCTTAACTTAAATCTTTGTAAATAATATTTCTTAATGTTAATAAATTTATATTCAAGTCAAATATTTATAGTCCAAGGTCCATAATTCAAGATCCATGGTTCAAGTCCAAAAATATTATGTCTATGAAGTCATAAGTCCATAACAAAGGTCATGATTAATTAATATGAATAGATTTTAGTATCTTTTTATATGTTATTAAGTCTTAATGGTCCCAGAAGAAACATAACACATAAACTAAGCTAAATATTACATGCTCAAATGTTTAGAATCCATTCATTATAATGAATTAAATAAAACACTTTTTATGAACCAAAAATATTTTATAATCAAATACATAATGAGGTCAAAACCAAGTTATATCACCTTAAAATTTCACAACTTGTGCACAAAACTTTATTAAATGAAAATACATGGTTCAACAAATTTATACAACATTGAAATATTTGAAGAAAGCATAATCAAAATTTAAAATGATCTTTAATCATATTTTTCAACCATATAGGTAGATAACTAAACATGCATCATATACACATAGATTAAGTATTTCATGTTACAATCTTTAAATCATTCAAAGATATTAAAACTATAAACACAAACTTTGAGTATCATAACAACATCATATATAAAAATTATGCATGAAGCTTATTAGTGAAAGAAAAACCCCTACTTGTTCTTGGAGCTTTAGAAACTTAGCAATAGCCACACTAGATCAGCAACTTCTTCAACTCTTCTAAACCTTCTCTAAGAGTTAAAATTCATGTATAAAGGCTGGGAAGTGTTGAAGTTAGATGGTGATAAGAAAAAGGTGATAATTTAGAGGTGATTTGCTAAAAATTTGTAAATGTTTTTATGTGAAAATGAAGAAAATGAAGAGAGAAATGACAGCTATAATTTTTGATAGATTTTGGACAAGAAGAATGAAGGGTGGAGTTGTGTTTAGAGGGGTGATATTTATAGAAAACTATCTAGGATTAAAATATTACTAATTTCATATTTTATTTATCATGTTTAATTAGTTTAATTAGTTAAATATTAAAACTAACACTAAATAATTTAATAAATTCTCAATTATCATTTAAAGACATACTAAAATGTTATGAAATGATTTAAATACATTTATTAAATTTTAATATATTTAAATCTAATTTAATAATTAATTATTCAAAATAAGGTAAATTTACTTAAACTAGTCAATTTTGATTAAGTTAATTAATTAGTAAATGACTTAATTTTTTTTACTCAAACATTATAATAAGATTATTAGAGATATAATATATGCACTAAATTTATATAATTTTCTATAATTATTTATATTTTATTTGGTATTTTACACTATTGCTAGTTTTATTAATTATTAATTAACTAATAATTTATTTAACTATTTATAAATTATTATTTTTTCTTCTTTGGCAGCCTATAGGTTTGAAGAACATGTCTAATAGAGTTATAGAGGATGAAAAGTTGTCTTGAATGATTAATATATAAAAATGACAAATTTTGCATATTTATCTTAAAGTTATATATACTAAATAATTCATAAAATAATCATAAAAATTAATTTTCCTTGATCTATTGTTAAGAAGATGTTTTTACCTTATTTATAAGTTATTTATAATATTTATGAATTTTTTCTATAATGTTTAGTATTTTTAATATATCCTTACCTTAATTAGGTCTAATTTGAGGTAATTAAAACAATTAATTATCTACAAATAAAATATATAAATTTTATATAGCAGCCCATGTGAAACCTTGAGCTGCCTAACATGAAAAGGAGACAAGCTCATCTTTGTTGAAATTTTTAGTCAAAGTTTGGTTGGTTTTTGAATAATTATAATATGAAAGTTTGACCATTTAATTTTATTTTTCAAACATATTTTATTTTTCTTTCATGTGGCTGATCTAGGTTTAATTAATTGATTTAATATTATTAGTGAGATAAATCAAGGTATAGGAAAATTTATTTTAAAGTTTAAGTGATTATTTAGGTAATTTAAGCCTTAATTAAGTCAAAATTAATTAATTAAAGATCAATATGATTTTTAAGACTATCTATAGTCTAATGGAGAGAAATATTTCATGGTCCTCTTTGTTTAATATCGTAACTTAGTTAAAAAAAAATTTACAAGACTTTAGAGTTAGTTTTTAGGATTTTTCAGAGTTTATTTTACACCTCATGATAGGTTATTTTTGTGCAATTATGCTAATATTATACAAATTTACTTAATATTGATATTTATGATCAAAGTTATGTTTAAGGTGTATTTATAATTTTTTATCATTTTTTTAATAATTTAATGATATTCTTTAAGCTTTTCTAATGTTTCTATTAGCTTTTTCTAATTTAATTATGTTATAAGTTTATTTTCTATCTTCTAGTGGCATTTTTGTAATTTTAATAAAATCCAAGGAAATAATTAAAATTTTACATTTTGGGGCTAAGTTCAGATTGTACAACTATTAAGTTTTGTAATATTTTAATTAGACTTTTTTTTAATAATTATCCTTAAATATTTATTGCCTAAACAAAATCCTCATACTTTCTAAATAAAATGTTATAATAAAGCAACACTATATTAAGAAAAGTTTGGGATATAACAGAAGTAGACTAGGTTAACCTAGACTAGATTTTGACTTAAATAGACATGAAATGTATTCTCTAAAGGAAGTATGAGCCTAGACCTATTACCTGACATAGGCTTATTTCATGACCTTAGCATGACCTTCTTAAAAGCCTAACTTGACCCAAAAGCCTATTTAAAGGTCTTTTTTTGTTAGAAAAACTAAAACGTTTACTCTTAAATAAATTAAAAGACTTCTAAATATATGTAAAAGTATTTTTAAATTGACTAGCTAGGCTTTGACTTAAATATATTAAGGCTTATTAATTAAATTTAAAAGTTTTAGATAGATTAAATTGTTTCTATTATCATTATATTTTTAAATAATAATATTAATAATATAAGTAGACCACTTATTAGACCTAACAGACTATTTTTATTACCTGAAGTTTGATCTGTTTAGCTAAAAAAACTTTTTGAAAAGACTAACCCAAACTTTAATTTTTTTTTATAACTAATAAACTCTTAACTCTCAAAGAGAGAAGTTGAAGAGAAAACCTAAGGGTGTTTGGTTTGGCTATTTTCTAATTTAATTTTCACTCAAAACAAAAAACAAAAGTAAAAATATGTTTGCTATGTTCTTTTTTAAAATGTTTTTAGGAAATATTTCTAGAAAAACATGAAAATTTGGAAATGAAAGAGCGTATTTGGTTTACCTATTTTCCACTTTCATTTCCACTGAAAATAAAAATGAGATAAGAAAATATGTTTGGTTAACATTTATAGAAAACATTTCATGAAAATATTTCTTCAATTCATGGAAAAATTGCAAACGTCATTTTCATGATTTCACGTTTTTAAGTGAAATATTTTCTTCAATTGTGAAAATATTTTCATTCAATTGGCATGTTCGTAATTATAAACACTACAAAAAATTATGTTTATTGTGGCGGTTAAATTAGGGCGATTCTATTAACCACCACAATATTTATGAAAAAAATGATGGTTGGAAGGTATATAATGGTGGATTGTCATTTCAGCCCTTTGAAAAAATTAAAAATTTAAAATAAAAAAGAGGAATAGGGTTACCAGGATGCTATCTTCTCTCAACTGTCAAGCCTCACTTTCCTCCACACTTCTCATCTCATCTCTCCCAAAGGCCGCTAGCTATCAGTTGCCTGAGCACCGCCGTTGGCTCCACAATGTTGCGTCCCTGCTCCACGACGCCTCTACTTTGTGCTCCTTTCCCCTTCGACATCGAGCTTGCCAAGCGGCGAGCCCAGAGGTCGCCGCCCACCTCGTCAGCAACTCCCCTCCCCTCCCCTCTACCCCAAGTGCCCCAAGCTTGACAACACTAACAACAACAATGGTGCCCCTCCTTCTTCCTTCGATTCCCTTGTAAACTAACACTTCCTCTCTTTTTTTGCTTCACCTACTATCGTTAGGGTTTTTTGTATCAGCCTAAGGCTGGTGGGTCTAACATTGTTACTCAACAACTCAAGGACAAGCTGAGTCTAACGAATTTGTGATGAAAATTGCAAACAATAAGGTGCAAGAAGGAGACATATGCATATGTATCAAGTGCATTATAAAATGTTTGAAATATTTGGTTTGTTTATCTGTTTGGGTTAATGTGGCTTGTTATGCACGTCTTCAAGTTGGACTTATAATTGGTAAAGCAGGAGAAACCATAAAGAATGTACAAGCTTCAACTGGAGCACATATTTAGGTTTTCTCTTTTAAGTCATTCATGGTATATCCCTTATGTTCACCGATTGCATAGTAGTTCACTAGTTTGAACTTCCTTTTGACTTATTTTGTGATTTTGGTAACTCATGATGATGTGTGCACTATAACATATGTATTGTGATCTAGCTGGGAGCAAGCTTGTGTTGAATTTAATTTGATTATGTTAATTCTTTGAGGGAACAATGCTTTACATTATGAATCTAGTTGTTGTGTGCTTATTTTATGCTGCTTTTAGAGTTGTATAAGATTTTGTGTAGCATTAGTAATGCAGGAAAACAGTTCAGATATTTTGTTTCTTCATGGGATAGAGTTGTTTCTATGAATGGACAAGGTCATCAACATTGACCAAATCTTCATTCCTTGTGGTTGTGAAAAGAAGTGAATGATATGGTTTGAACACAACCATATCTTTCTAATTAAAGCTTTGTAATGTATTGTACCTTATGAGGAAACTCATATAGTTTGAAATTAATCGTTTTCAACAAACAATGCTTCAGGAAAGTGATGAATCAGTGAGGTCTAAGGAAGAACATAGTAGTGCTGTGAGGACTTGCAGGAATTCCTTTAGTACCTTGTAGCCAGAGTTCAAAATCTAGAGTGTATTTTTTTCTTGAGAAAGCTTCACTGGTTGTTACATATGTTGGCAAGGTATTATTTTAGTTATATCTTTTATGATATGTAAATTTGAAGGTTAATTTCCACTTTTTATATATGAAAGCAGTTTCTTGCCTCTCGTGTGTTTTATTTCTCTCCCATTATTATCTAAATGCTAGTGATAAGAATGACATTGATATTTATTAACTTAGTATTACCATTTTGTATCTGAATTTATTAATATCTTGGAAAATTTTTTAGAAGTACCAGATTTTGAATGAGAACGAGCATGCCACTCTCCAACGAAGGAAGAATAAGAACCCTTATGATTATAGGCCTGAATATTGTGCATGAGGTTAGTAACTATTTCTCAGATGCCTTTTCTTTTTTTTTTTCTTCTAAATGTGAGTGGGGTTTGGGGATTGTGAGATGAGATGAGAGATTTTTGTTTGGATCATTGAATCTTATTTTGGAAAATAGAAACAAGAATAAAAATAGGGTAGTTAGGTACAATAATGAATCTTATTATATATAGTGTTCTATTCACAATTCAACACCTTAGCACTGAAAATGTAGATGCCAAATGACCCACAAGTTAAAGTTTTGAACTATAAATGGAATAGAGCACCTAGCGCCTAAGAATTTATGTTTGAAGTGTTCTTGCTTCTTGGATTGTTGTTGAATAGTGTTCTGCAAAATGAAAGGAAGTTGACAAAAGGATGTCCAAGTTAAGAACCTGTTCCAATTTTGGAGTCTTGGACTATGACATTTGTTGATTCACTAATATGAATTCCATCAGTGTTGGGACCGTCTCCTGTGCTGACACTTTGACTACATAAATTATAATAGAATCACATCTTAATATAGTAAAATGCATCTGTTGGCTATTCTGATAGTAACTCCTTTCACCTTGATACCTGAGCTTCAATTGGTGGTTAATGCTTGTAGTGAACTCCCTCAAAGTTAAACTACATTTGGTAATCTTAATTACATATTTTGCAAAGCCACCTTATTGGAACACATAATATAATAGTGGTTAAGAAAAAGGTTCTTACTGTTGGTGCACCTTTGCAAGGTTGTGAAAAAAATAGGATAAAAAGAATTAGTTATTGCCTTCGACTAAAGGTTTTATAAATTTGTCATTAAGACCAAGTTCAAAAGATTTACATTAGACTTATTCTTTTTGTAGGATACTACCCACCATTTGCGACCTGAGCAATCTATAATTGTAGTACCTTAAAAAAGCTCTCCCTGTTGGAAAAATCAAGCCAAACCCATGGTAATGTTGGATCCCTTGTTTTGATTTATTATAACTATATCCCTCATCTTTTGTTTTGTTACACTGAATTGGTTGATAAAAGTTTCATTTTGTAGGGAATTTATTATTTCTCATTACCTTTTCTTTCATTGAATAGCTAGGTATGGGTGGGGTTGGTTACATTTGGCCTAAATGTGAAGGAGGCCATGAAGAAGAGTGGAGGTATTCAGTGGCACCTATTCCTTTAGATGAAACTGAGGCATTCAATGGCGCCTATTATTATAGGCAATTGACTTTTCCTTAGTTTACCTTGAATCTTTATGTCATTGGTAGATATTAAGACTTGCCCATTAATAGCATTTTTTTTTCCAATTATATTTATCTCAAGATTAATACTATGCTATAAGGGAATGTAAAATTATGAATTGGTTTTTAATTATACTTTACTTGTGATGCTATTTTTTTCTTGCTACAACAAACATTATGGCGGTTTTAACTGCCAGAATATCAATTATCTTTTCGAAAATAAAAGGCATGTTGCGACAGCTTTCAACCGCTAATAATATTTTTTTCAACTGCAATGAAAATTGTAGCGGTTTAGGATTGCCCTAATTTACCTATGTAGTGGCATTATTATGGTTGATTGTGGCGGTTCATTGACAACTCGTAATTGACTGAATGACATTGGTAATTAAGGCGGTTCCTTAAATTTTCATTATTATGAAAAATGGCGTTTATAACGCCACAATGAACAAAAATAACCACCATAATTTACTTGTTTTTTTGTAGTGAAAGAACTTCCATTTCTTTTTCCTAGAAAGACCCACTACACACTCCTCGCATTCCAAGTTCTAGCCCTCACTCTTTGGTGCCTCCGCCTCTAGGCTGTAGGTGATCTTGGTGATTGGCGATGGTAGGAGCAGTGGTGTCCACGAACCCTTGATCTTCGTCATGCCGCCAGTTCTTGCTCCTTGTTCTGCGTGCCACTATCCATCTTCTTTTTCTTTGTATTTTCTTTTTCTTCATCTTCCCTGTTATGGTTTTCTTGGCAGCTAAACATTTGGAGGTTTTCTCATTTATTTTCTCCTGTTGGTTGTGATTGATTCTCTGGTTTTGAGTTGAGGCTATTTGGATCGAATTTAGCATCTCTTCATTTGCGTGATTCTCATCTTTTTTTTGCAATGATTCTACATTTTCTTGAAGAAAGTTTTGATTTTTCCATTTGTTTTGAGCTTAATAAGTGAATCTTTTAATTGGGTTTGTGTTATTATTGATTATTTATGTTGTTTTTGCAAGTTTATTGAAATGGGTTGTGGTATAGGTTGAATCTCGAAATTGCATTGGAATTGTCTCTTGAGTTGACTTCCCGAATGTATAAGATCAAAAATATATGAGCCTCTATCCGTCCTCGTGTAGAACCCTGTCTAGAAAAGCTTCTTCCATGTCCTTTTGGGTGACCATTCTTATCCCTAATACAAAATAACCAAAATAAGCTAAAACTTTTGGACTGATTTTAAATGGCCATCGGCAGATATCCGAACATCATAATGACTATTATTATATATTAACAGAATGTTCAAGACGAAATATTTAATGTGGCAACCAAATTTTACACGATGAAGGTAATTTCAGCCCTCAAAAAGGTCGTTTCGATATTGTGTAGTCCTTTTTTTTGGCCTTGTTCCATCTAGCCCAGGTACATGATTAATTAAGATTCTTCTTGCTTGTAATAACAACTGTGATGAGATTAGTCCCCTATATATATATAACGGAAATGCTATTTTGACAACCCATTTGGGTGTCAGTATAGCCACCGTATAGCACTGGCTTGCTCATGCATAAGGTTTAAAATTTGTCTCACCATAGTCAATCCTAAAATGAAAAAACGTGCTTCCCTCCCTCCCAGGCAAG
This sequence comes from Dalbergia oliveri, assembly GCA_030441495.1. Taxonomy (NCBI): domain Eukaryota; kingdom Viridiplantae; phylum Streptophyta; class Magnoliopsida; order Fabales; family Fabaceae; genus Dalbergia; species Dalbergia oliveri. Next base: position 20,076,664 of record JAMLFY010000013.1, on the reverse strand, counting down.
ACTTTTCCCGGTTCCCCCTCTTCCCCATGCACTCTCACTCTCCTCCCTCACTTCATCCCTTTACCATTCAAAGGTAGCTCACACCTCTCCTACCTCCAAGCCCAAACATCTCCCTAGTATTTGTTGGTGAAGCCCCAGTCCGCTTCCCCCACCATCGGTTCCACCCTCCTCCATTCCACCCTCATCGGCGTTGTAGAACCCACAATCATCTTCGACCTAGGCACCAGTCACACAAGGTCACAAGCTTCCTTGTTTGTTTCTAATCTCTCTCTAGACACCAACGTTGAGGTTTCAGCTTTTGATCTTGCATTTTGGTGCTTTATTTCTCCTTTAATATGTTAAATTAGTGAGTGAAAAAAGAAAAAGTAATTTCATGATCTGATAACATTATTAAGATTTTTTAGATTCTGAGTAGAACTTGATATGAATAGGTTATGTAAAAAGTGATTCTTTTAGTTGAAAAAAATTTCTTTTCTATCAAAAAAAATCTAAAACAAACGCACCCATACAGCCTTTCAGTTCAAGGTAAAGTGCTTACCATACAATATGCAGGCTCTTGTTGCTTCATTTTGAAGTTGGGACACAAGACAGATAATGGCACCAGGAGCAATGATCATTTGCATCAACGCACGAAGAAGTGCAACCAGGCCAACAGAAAGCCTATCAAATGGACAATTTAACATGAGGCAGAAGTTGCAATGCAATCATGAGAGAGACTAAATTCATATGTACATGCATATTTGCGTTAGTGAAGGCTAGGCAGATCTTCTTTCTGTATAAACTTTGGATTGCTTTGTTTTGTTAGGGAAAAAGTTTCAAGAGACCTAGCTACCTCACTGCCTGGTTAGTTCTCAATCCTCATTCAACTTACACTAGGTTCAGGAGATGCGGTAAGAGATAATTGTAGTGGGAGATTAATGTTTTTGTGGTTGTTAGAAGCACCAACATAAGAACACATAAGGATTGAGAGTTTCTTTTTAAGCACCAACATGCTGAGACTCAAATAGCAATAGCGTTGTTCATTTTAAGACTGAAATGACACCTCTAATATTTTATTCAAGTATCTTTCACACCCCTCTTCTTGTTTATATCACTTAAGCTGTCATTGAAGCACATGGACATTTATCTTATTTATAGTCTTGGAAACAACTAATGTAAGAAATATTTGTAAACTGTTACTAAGCAATTAGAATCGTGAAACTGAGTTTTTAATATCCAATGAATGAAACTATAGATTTTGATATGTTTTAGATTCTGCCTATGGAGAATAACTTGGCTTCTAATGCTATATGCCTTATCGTTTAGTATAATAGAAACTAAATCTAAACCCCTTAAAATTGCACCTGCCCCACCTAATTGAGTTAAGCCCAAGTCTCCATGCCATATGTGAACATGGTTAATAATGTTCAAGTCTCTCCTTTCATATACTGCTAGAGCATCTTGATCTCTCAAAAGGTAACATGAAGAAATGCTTACCCAACAATTAGAACGCTTGTGAAAATATTGTGTCTTGTTGTTGGACAATCACTTTTTTCTTTTCTTTGTTTCTTGGGTCAATGTTTATAATAGAGTTGATCTTGATCATTTATTGGATTTGTTAGCTTTGGATTTAAATTTAGTTAGTTATGGTTGGTGCCCTCTTTATTTTTCTTTGCTCTATCGAACTCAACTTTGCTTGACCTTATTTTCTGCTATGTTATGAATTATTTCGCCAACCTTTATATTATGCCTTTCAATTTGTTCTTGTAAGAGTTTATGATTGTTTGAACTTGTATCCCTTGATAAACAATGGGGGTGAAACTCATGAGATTCGTGACAAAGCATAGTAGTGTTGTTGGACTCACTTGTATGTTTGAGAATTTGGATTGATCTGAAAGTTCATGTACGACTTATTTTCATATTGCGATACTGATTCTTTCTGTCTAATTGAATTGGGCATTCAATTTTACTTGAATTTTAACATTCCACCAAAGTAGCCAGCAAAGGCATAGATTTTGCTCATTTGTTCCCTCTCTCAAAAAGGGGTTTTCTTCATCTTAACCTCAGTGTCACTATATGTAATTGCTAGCTAGCAATTCAATGCCACAAGTTAATTTCATCGAACTTTGAGGCAACAGCTGCAAGTCACTTCATACATGGCCATGTCTAGAGCCCATAACATTATTACCTGTTGCATCCGTCTTGTGTTTTGCATATTTGATGGTCATTTTTTCGTATCTACAAATGAATAGTACTGATTTTTTTTCCCTCACTTCTTGCTTTTGAAAATTAATGAAGAAATGTGTAGAGGTCACATTTAATCTTTCATAGATTAGAAAGTTGTAGCCTGCTTGTTAGTTTTGACTGACATATGTAAGCATATAGATGTATTGGCTCATTTGTTAGCCAATTGGCACAGAGGGTGCCCACCGTGGTGTCTGTGAGATAATGCTTTCTTGCATTGTGAGATTAGTGAGTGGTAGTGCTTGTGAGAAAGTGCATCTTGATGAGAAATTACTAGCTACAGATCGTTGTTTTTTTGTGTAACTTCTAATCATGTTAGCAATTGCTTGGTTTTTAATTACTAGAACTTGACCCAATGAATAGAGCAAGAGGTTTTGGAAAGCTTACAGCCTAAAAAAAAATTAGATTTGAATGGTAACAATTGAAAATTGGAACAATTAGTACAATTACCAGCAAATTTAAAAATTTAGGAGTCTATGAGGTTTGGGCAATGTAGAGCTACTCATGGTTTGTTTCTTTTAAATTTGTTTGTGTGTGAACTATGTGTGCATTTATTTTGTTACCAACATTATCCAATTTTCTTATACTCTTTTGAGGTGGTTTTGTAAGAGTTTTTTTTGTCTTGTTTTTTCTTACTTTGTGCATGTGGTTAATTTTTCAATTAAAGTAAATGGAGGTGGAAAGATCTATGGAAGAAGAATCAATCAACCATGCCATTGAGAATGTTGTTGAGCCCGTTGTGAGGTTGGTAGTCCTAATGATAGCTCTGAAATAGTTGAGCCAACTGTTGGAATAGAGTTTGATTCAATAGAAGGTATTAAAACATTCTACAATAAGTATTCAACTGAAATGAGTTTTGGATGGAAGGTCAGAATTCAAAAAAGGGCCAGATGGAGAGGTGAATTATTTGATTCTTGCATGCATACGAGAAGGAAAAAGTCAAACAATGATACCAACAACTTTGAGACGCTTCCCACTTAGCCGCCAAATGTGAAGCAAAGATTACGGCAAAGAAGAAGGGATGTGGAAAATGGTTTATAAAAACGTTGTTCTTTATCATTCTCATGAAGTTAGCCCTTTGAAGGCAAGAATGTTTAAGAAAAAAAAATATTAGCATGCATGTGAGAAGAACAATTGAATTACATGATGAGGCAGGGGGTGAGGATAAATAAGACTTTTCAGACTCTAGTTCACGATGTTGGTGGGCACGAGAATTTGGCATTTGTAGAAAAAGATGTGAGAAACTATAATCATGGATGTGTGTCTATGCAGATGCTCCGTCCATATATATGCATGGCCTTTTTGATTCACCATGCACAGTGTATTTTTGGCTCAAGATATATTGTCTGATTCCTCGATGGTAATCCAGCATGCACGGCAGCCCTTGAAGCGCTGGTATTTCCTAGTACGCTATAATCATACAGGGTATCTTAAAAAAAATTTTCCACTCCCATAACCCTTACTCAACTTAATTAAAGGCTTCATTAGCATGTAGGGCTTTTTTATGACCTACACCAACAAATACAAATGACACTAGTTGAAAAATAATTAGAATTCCCCTTTAAAATTACTGAAGGCGTGGTATTTAAAACAGTTGCTGGTAATTAGTTTTAAGGAAGCTAGTATCTAATCACAAACGCTAGTAACCATACATGGTATCCTAAAAAATTTCCCACTCCCATAACCCTTACTCAACTTAATTAAAGGCTTCATTAGCATGTAGGGCTTTTTTATGACCTACACCAACAAATACAAATGACACTAGTTGAAAAATAATTAGAATTCCCCTTTAAAATTATCTAAGGCGCTGGTAATTTTAAACAATTGTTGTAATTATTTTTAAGGAAGCTAGTATTTAATCACAAAGGCTAGTAACCATAGGGTATGTTAAAAAAAATTTCTCACTCCCATAACCCTTACTCAACTTAATTAAAGGCTTCATTAGCATGTAAGGCTTTTTTATGACCTACACCAACAAATACAAATTAGTTGAAATAATTAGAATTCCCCTTTAAAATTACCTGAAAGGCGCTGTAATTCAAACAGTTGCTGGTAATTAGTTTTAAGGAAGCTAGTATCTAATCACAAACGCTAGTAACCATACAGGGTATCCTAAAAAAAAATTTCCCACTCCCATAACCCTTACTCAACTTAATTAAAGGCTTCATTATCATGTAGGGCTTTTTTATGACCTACACCAACAAATACAAATGACACTAGTTGAAAAATAATTAGAATTCCCTTTAAAATTACTGAAAAGCGCTGGTAATTAGAAATTGCTGGTAATTATTTTTAAGGAAGCTAGTATTTAATCACAAAGGCTAGTAACCATAAGGGTATGTTAAAAAAAATTTCTCACTCTCATAACCCTTACTCAACTTAATTAAAGGCTTCATTAGCATGTAGGGCTTTTTTATGACCTACACCAATAAATACAAATGACACTAGTTGAAAAATAATTAGAATTCCCCTTTAAAATTACTGAATGGCGCTGGTAATTCAAAACAGGTGCTGGTAATTAGTTTTAAGTAAGCTAGTATCTAATCACAAATGCTAGTAACCATACAGGGTATCCTAAAAAAAATTTCTCACTCCCATAACCCTTACTCAACTTAATTAAAGGCTTCATTAGCATGTAGGGCTTTTTTATGACCTACACCAATAAATACAAATGACACTAGTTGAAAAATAATTAGAATTCCCTTTTAAAATTACTAATGGCACCTGGTAATTCAAAATAGGTGCTGGTAATTAGTTTTAAGTAAGCTAGTATCTAATCACAAATGCTAGTAACCATCAGGGTATCCTAAAAAAATTTCTCACTCCCATAACCCTTACTCAACTTAATTAAAGGCTTCATTAGCATGTAGGGCTTTTTATGACCCACACCAACAAATACAAATGACACTAGTTGAAAAATAATTAGAATTCCCCTTTAAAATTACTAAAGGCGTTGATAGTTTAAAACAATAGCTGGTAACTATTTTAATGAAGCTGGTAGCTAATGAAAAATGCTAGTAATCCTGAGGGTCTCTCAAAAAAGCATTTTCCCACTCCCATGAACCTTACTCAACTTGATGAAAGGCTTCATTAGCTTGTAGGGCTTTTTTAGGGCCTACACCAACAAATACAAATGACACTGGTTGAAAAATAATTAGAATTCATCTTGAAAAGTACTGAAAGGCGTTGTAATTTAGAGCACTGCAGGTAATTAATTAATATAGATGAAGCTGTATATTATGAAAAACGCTAGTAATCTTGCAGGTTCTCAAAAAAAAAAATTCCACACCCATGAGTTTTATTCAACTTAATCAAAGGCTTTATTAGCATGTACCCCTTTTTATGACCTACACCAACAAATTGAATTGGCACCAGTGCTAAAATGATTAGAATTCCCTTTGAATAATACTGAAAGACGCTTTTAATAGGGTAGCAGCTGTAAGAATATGAAAAGGCACTTGTTAAATGACGAACACTAGTAATTTGGCATGAATAGCCAGGAATGTGTCAAAGGTAGTGGTAATTTCTGAAAAATGCTAGTAATCCTAGGGCACCGAAATTTTTTTTAAGGGCTCCCATAAGTCTTACTCAACTTAAGGCTTCATTAGACTGTTGCCCTTTTAGGACCAACAGGTACAAATACAAATGACACTTGTACTAAAATGATTAGAATTTCCCTTGAATTCAGGTGTGATATGCTACTAATTTTGCATGTTACCTGTAACTTGTTTTGAAGGTGCTGGTAATTTTTACAAAATGATAGTAAATCTACAGGTTTCTTTGAAAAATCCTACTCCCTAGGTCCTTCAAAATCCCAAATTCCTTTTTTTTGAACCAAGCCTATTTTACAATCCTCTAGAACAAGTTTCACTTTCCTTGTGTTTTCATTTCAAAAATAGCTTAACAAGGAAATGAAATATATATTACTTGAATATGCTTGTATGACAATATTGAAGCTGTTGTGGCTTTGTGCCTAGTTATGATAACCTTGGGTTTCCCATTGCACCTCTAAACTCAATTTGTGATCTCCTAAACAATGCCGCGTTAATTAATTTGACAAAGAAATGCTATTTAAGAATGATTCCAGAACAATAAAATATTTATTTTGAGCCAAGCAAGAAGTAACAATAATTCACAAGAAAAAAAAAAAGAACATTAAATCATATAACAGGAACTCCTTGCCTAATGCTACTTTCCCTTATTTCAATTTTCCCACAATGGCATCAAATTTTCAGCTTCATTAAGTGCTTGCCAACACCATTGTAAGAGTAATGTGTGCATAATACAAGACAAAATACACACAAACAACTCATGTCTCTTTACAAGGGGCTTGCTTTGCAGCCCAGAGATGCTTTCAGCTACAATGGCGTCAATTTCAGCTTCCTCCAGTTGAGGCAGGCCATGCTCCTTAGTCATCAAGGAACTTCAATGTTCTTGCCTTCACTCTAAACGACCTTATTTCATATGCCAAAATGATGAAAAGTCATAAGTGAATTATAAAGAGATGTTTAGAAGTCTTTTTTCTTTCATGCAACTACGGCTATGCAAACACAGGAAATACAAGCAAACAGAGCAATGTCATATAAAGAGATTGAATACACATGTTACCACAAGAGAAGGTACTATCCAAAGACAGGCTTGCTTACCAAGATTTGAAATAGTTTATAGCAAAATTAAGATTCAGCATAAACACCACTACATTCCAAGAAATAGTCACCAACAAGGAAAAAAAAATCCAAATCTTAGGAATCAAACAAACAGCAAATGACACCAAACACCAACAACAAATCTTAATAGTCATGCCTTCCTAAGGCTCTACCTTCCAAGGAGAACACGGTCCTCTAATGCTAAACTTGCGCACACCTATCCAACCCTTAAACATTTGCATTCTGCCACATTCTGGTTCATATTGTCCTGAATCATCATCAAACATAAAGAATAAGCTGGACACGTGAGAAATGGTTTTAGATGATCCCAAAAAGTAGTTTAAGTTACTCAACAAAAGGAAGGAGATAAAAAATAGGAGACCTTAGAAATAAAAATGTTCCTCGCGCCATTTGCTATGTAGGAATGTAAAGACAATTCAATCACGTGACCTACGAACACAACATTAGCGGATACAAAAAAAATTATATTGAAACCAACTACCTAGTGGTATATTTCTACATAGCTGCCCAAGTCAAAAGCAAAATCATAATGAAAACCATCTCAAACTCAAACTAATATAAGGTTTCACTCAAACTAATATACAATAACAAAAAAAAACGAGGATCATTGCATAACAATCAACAAATATTCAAGCTTCCAAGAACTAGTTTTGTACTTTTTGTTCATTTACAAAACTTCAACCAGAAAATTTAACTAAGAACAAATACCAAACTACTTGAATTAATCAAGTCTTACATTTTTGTGCTAGGGAGATAGCCTTCAATAAAGCTAAATTTTAATATTTTTTTATAGAAAAAATAAAGGCAATGCTTGTATGTGTCTAGAATTAAGGTAGATCCCTTGCTCATTGAGCATTGGTGATGTACTTATATGTGGCACATCAACAAAGAAATTAGGAATTTTAAAAGAAGTATATATTTTTAAGGAAAAATTCAAGATGAAAATGAATTCACCGTTTTCTACCATGATGGATCATCAACGATTCTGGATGATTTCATCGTTAAGTTAAAGGGTTAAACTTTGGCTTTGGCTATGTTAACATATTTATATAGTTTCTGAGAACATATATCGATTGTCTACCGATATTAAACTCTCAATGAGTATCAAATTACTACATTTTAACTAATTACATAAAAAACTAACAGAAACATATACCAAATCATCTCACAACAAACTATTTGCACTTCATAGCATATTAGCATTTCTACCAATAACAAAAGTTAAGAAATGGGAATCTCTGTTTGGTGTTTACTCACTGAGGAATTGAAGATAGGACAAATGGACAAGAGTCTCCTTGTCATCAAATAGAAATCCAATGCCAGATTAAACAATGAGGAGGCATGCTCACCTATAAATCCAACACAAAATTAAAATAAATTGAAACCTATTGGTTGAGAGCTGTAAAATATAAAATCCCCTAATCAAATGTCAAAAACCATATACTCACGCAACGCTTGCTTCTAAGTGAGAGCTGTAATAATTTTGGTGCTTGCTTCAATGGAGGGAACGAGAGCTTGAGTGGCGACATGGGAACCAAGAGCAAACCGAGAGGTTGTCGCGGACAAGGGACCCGAGAGCAAACCGAGAGGTTGAGCAGTGGGTTGAGCGCGGAGAGATGCATGACCTTCACCACTCTTCGGCGATCGTGAGCTTGCGAGAGGAGACCGAGAGCTTCGACGGACAGTGGAGACGACCGCGAGCTATCAAATTTAAGCACTATCACCGTGCACCAATACCTTTCCTTGTTGCACAACATAGTAAGGATTTGAGCGAGAAACCAGCACTTTCCAATAAATTCATCACTTCAGTTTTCTACAGATCATTTACCATCTTTCATTAGGGGACTACGGAAAAGCTCATAGGACTAAGCAGCAGCTTAAGATAAAATATGTTGTTTTAGTCTGAAGTAAAAAATAAATATCAAGTACATATTCTAACATGTTAATCTATTATACTCACGTTATGTGTTTTCCATCCAGAAAATACTCATCCTTTTTCAAACCAATAGTTCGGCGCAAGCGCACTTCCTCCTTGTCAACCTATTTAGAAGTGCAAATAGATGCTAAGATATTACAATTCTGAAGCAAGGTAAACATTATACCACCAAGCATTAATACGAAGATTTCCATGATGACTAAACAATATATAACAAAACTATGAAATCAAAATTGTAGTTAAACAAAAAAAAAAACTGAAATCAACACTCTGACCAACCCAGAATATATCATCAATCGGAATGACTTAGGAGCAAGCAGAGAGTATTCAACATTAGAATCCCAAAGATTAAAGCCAAAGATATTAAAAAGTGGAAATGGGAAGAACTTTATCCAACATAGAAACCAAATAACTCCTAAACGGCGTGGACAAAAAGATACTATACTCATCTAGTAATCACAAATCTTTATTTTGCTAAACACCGAGAGTGAGCGACCTTCAGAGAAGTGGTTTTCAGCTGGCTTGAGGGAGTGTGGGTTTCGGATTTGAGAGGGAGAGGCAAATGGGTGGGAGGGAAACACAGGGGATGGAGAGGGGAGAGGGGAGAGGGGAGAGGGGAGCAGGGAGAGGCGGGATTTGAGAGGGAGAGCTAAAGTGAAAATAAAATTTTGGAATCCACTACCGTAGACTCAAGTTTTATTCCCTACCTGTGCTTCCATCACATTGCTATACGGTGGCTATACTAGACACCCAAATGGGTTGTCAAAATAGCATTTCCCAAGTTTGACAATTAATGTCAGCAAATATTACTTGAGAGTTACGATTGAATAATGATGTTGGTTATATACCAACCGAGGGAATGAATCTCCTATTGAACATTAGTCCTTGTGACAATTTGCCACCTACAAATCACTTTTGAATATTGTTTGAAGATTTGAAGGAGAAATGTGCTTCAAAGTTGAAAAGAAGAGTTTTGATCAAGTTTACATCAATCACTTCCTAGAAAATAAAAATAGTTGAGAAAGGTGGGTTTTTTTGCACACGACTTCGACTTAGTCCATTCAGCTAGCTAGAATTTTTGTGCAAACACAGGTGCAAAGCAACATCACGATATATATAATATAAGATCAACTTATCCCAAATTAACCACCTTTGGTAAAATTAGGATTTCCGAAATCATTGTAACAAAGCTCGTATTTGTGCTGTTTCAACTATACATAATTCGATTTTTGCATGTAAAGATATTACTACATTCTTGAGCACAGAAAATACTTACGCTTGGATATGGTCTTTTGCTAGATCAAATTTCTATGTAGAAAAATAGTATACATAAGTGGTGTATAAAGAAAAACCTACATGGAAGAATAATTTTTCATATAATTATAAAGTCTTGATTTTTACGATGTGTATATTTATAATGACAGGGTCATGAATAAATAATAATAATAATAATAATAATAATAATAATAATGACAGAAAGTCAACTTAAGTATTGGCCAAGTATAGCATGACCCACTCAGTTTCTTATAATGAGATAAATATTGTAAATTCCTTTATAAGTGTTTTCTCAACCTGGAACGTTAGAATGCGGCATCTTCTTATACAATAGTTGATCAGTACATATATAAGTTTCCAAATGTTATTAACAAATATGGTGATTTGAGATCACATTTTGCGTGTATTGAGCTGGACAAGCACATGCACGCCAAGCTAATTAACTTTGAGTGTGCTCAGCTACAGTATTCTATTGATGTGTGATAGGATATATATACTCCTGATGTTAAACGTGGGTGCTAAGTTAGTTAAGTTATTGAGAGTTTAATTTGTTAGTTTCTGTTGCTATTTGTTATTCTATGATCAGTAGCTCACAAATGCCTCTTATATAAAATTTGAGGCAACAATTCATACTTCATGTCTACATTTCAGCACTCTTTTTTTTCTCCCTTTACTCTTCTCTTTTCACTTCAAGGTCTCGGGACCTCGTAGCTTTCATGGTACCAGAGATATATAAAGATCCATGAAGTTTTCAGATTCCACACAATCTCCTTCTACATCTCCCTTTACTGTGTTAGATGGTTGAAATCAGAGTCAGAATTTCACTCTCAAGAATTTCTCAAATCTGTTCTCGTTTAATCTAGATGAAGAGAACTTTTTTGTCCTTGAAAGCATCATGGTTTAGAACCAATTTGTACTATGGGTTCACCAATCATCACTAAGAATTGGTGATATTAGATGGCTTAAATTCTGAGAAAGGTTCCATATACAACAAAATCTTTAAAAAACTTTACAGAGCTTTAGTATATAGACACATATAAAGACAAAATAAGGGTGATACCTAATAGTTGAACAACTCTTGTCCTTCCCTACTACACAATAAGGTGTAAAGTCGTTGTAGGATTTTATTGTACATCAAGAGGTGGAAGTAGATTAAGTTAAACTAGACTTTTTGACTTAAATAGACATGATATGTATTCTCTAAAGGAAGCATGAGTAGGCTTATTACCTTACATAGGCTTATTTTATGGCCGTAGCATGATTTTCTTAAAAGCCTAACTTGACCCAAAAGCCTATTTGAAGGTCTTTTTTTTTTAGAAAAACCAAAATGTTTACTGTTAAATAAGTTAAAAGACTTATAAATATATGTAAAAATATTTTTAAATTGACTAGCTAGGCTTTGACTTAAATATATTAAGGCTTATTAATTAAATTTAAAAGTTTTAAATAGATTAAAATGTTTCTATTATCATTATATTTTTAAATAATAATATTAATAATATAAGTAGATCAGTTTATTAGACCTAATAAACTATTTTTATTATCTAAAATTTGATCTGTTTAGCTAAAAAAGCTTTTTGAAAAGACTAACCCAAACTTTAATTTTTTTTTATAATTAATAAATGCTTAACTATCAAAGAGAGAAGCTGAAAAGAAAACCTAAGAGTGTTTGGTTTGGCTATTGTCTATTTTAATTTTCACTCAAAACAAAAAACAAAAGTAAAAATATGTTTGCTATTTTCTTTTTTAAAATGTTTTTAGGAAATATTTCTAGAAAAACATGGAAATTTGGAAATGATAAAGCGCATTTGGTTTACCTATTTTCCATTTTCATTTCCACCGAAAATAAAAATGAGATAAGAAAATATGTTTGGTTAACATTTATAGAAAACATTTCATGAAAATATTTCTTCAATTCATAGAAAAATTGAAAACGTCATTTTCATGTTTTCACGTTTTCAGTAAATATTTTCTTCAATCGTGAAAATATTTTCATTCAATTGGCATGTTCATAATTATAAACACTACAAAAAATTATGTTTATTGTGGTACTTGAATTAGGACGGTTTTGTTAACCACCACAATATTTATGAAAAAAATGGCAGTTGGAGGGTATATAATGGCAGGCCATTTTAGCCCTTTGAAAAAATTAAAAATTAAAAATAAAAAGGAGGAATAGGATTATGAGGATGCTATCTACTCTCAACTCTCAAGCCTCACTTTCCCTTCACACTTGTCATCTTATCTTCTGTCCAAAGGCCACCGACTATCAGCGCCTGAGCACCACCGTCGTCCTACTCCATGATGTTGCTGCCCGTCTCCACAACGTCATCACCCCTGCTCCACGACACCTCTACTTTGTGCTTCCCTCCCTTCCACATTGAGCTTGCCAAGCGAGTCCAGGAGATCGCAGCCGCTTGTCAGCGCCCGTCCCCTCCCTCTACCCCAAGTGCCCCAAGCTCGACAACACTAACTACAACAATGGTGCCCCTCCTTCTTCCTTCATTCCCCAGTAAACTAACACTTCCTTTTTTTTTTTTTTGCTTCACCTACTACCGCTAGGGTTTTTTGTATCAGGTTGAGGCTGGTGGTTCTAACATTATTACTCGCGACTCACGAGACAAGCTAGGTTTGACGAATTTGTGATGAAAATCCCAAACAATAAGGTGTGAGAAGGAGATATGTGCATATGTATCATGTGCATTATAAAATGTTTGAAATATTTGGTTTGTTTCATCTGTTGGATTTATGTGGCTTGTTATATGTGTCTTCAAGTTGGACTTATAATTGGTAAAGCAGGAGAAACCATAAAGAATATGCAAGCTTCAATTGGAGCAGGATTCAGGTTTTCTCTTTTAAGTCATTCATAGTATATCCTTTATGTTCGCCAATTGCATAGTAGTTCACTAGTTTGAACTTCCTTTTGACTTATTTTGTGATTTTGGTAACTCATGATGATGTGTGCACTATAACATATGTATTGTGATCTAGCCTGGAGCAAGCTTGTGTTGAATTTAATTTGGTTATGTTAATTCTTTGAGGGAACAATGCTTTAGATTATGAATCTAGTTGTCGTGTGCTTATTTTATGCCGCTTTAGAGTTGTATAAGGTTTTGTTTAGCATTAGTAATGCGGGAAAATAGTTTCAGATATTTTGTTTGTTCATGGGATAGAGTTGTTTCTATGAATGGACAAGGTCCTCAATAGTGACTAAATCTTGATTCCTTGTGGTTGTGTTAAGAAGTCAATGATATGGTTTGAACACAACCATATCTTTCTAACTAAAGCTTTGTAATGTATTCTACCTTATGAGGAAACATATATAGTTTGAAATTAATCATTTTCAACAAACAATGCTTCAGGAAAGTGATGAATCCAGTGAGGTATGAGGAAGAACATAGTAGTGCTGTGACAGGACTTGTAGGAATTCCTTTAGCACCTTGCAACCAGAGCTCAAAATCTAGAGTGTATTTTTTTTCTTGAGAAAGCTTCACTGGTTGCTGCATATATTGGCAAGGTATTATTTTAGTTATATCTTTTATGATATGTAAATTTGAAGGTTAATTTCCACTTTTTATATATGAAAGCAATTTCTTGCCTCTTTCTCTCTGGATTTTATTTCTCTCCCATTATTATCTAATTGCTAGTGATAAGAATGACACTGATATTTATTAACTTAGTATTACCTTTTAGTATATGAATTTATTAATATCTTGGAAATTTTTTCAGAAGTACAGATTTTGATAGCAGACGAGCCTGCCACTCTGCTACGAAGGAAGAATAAGAACCCTTATGATTATAGGCTTGATATTGTGCATGAGGTTAGTAACTGTTAGTTTGAAATTCAATATTTAATATGAAATATTTATGTTGTATTAATGAAATAGATATTAAGGTAATTTTTATAACAAAATAATTAATAATCAATGTTATAAAAATCTTGGGCCATAAGCTGCTCTATGAGTGACACCTGTAAAAAACTTTCCTTAGAATGAGCCTGAAATATTAGTATTATAGATTATAGATATGATAAAATATGATTGAATGATTGTATAAAAAAATTTAAAAGTTAATACATCAAAATTAAGTTCATTGAGAATAAAACATGCATTATTGCTGATTTTTTTTTTCAAAGTCGATGATATTTTTGGGTCTTGATTTATTGTTCATATTTAAGTTGAAAAGGCTTGACTGATTTCAATTTGGGCCAACTAAACTAATCTTTTTCCGCAATGCTTGTTCTTTTGTAAATGTGACTTTAATTAGGCGCAGTGTGTGTTTAGTTTTCCATTTGTAAAATTGAGACATTTAATGCAATTAATTTTATTAAAATTGATTTTAATTGAAATTAATTTTTCAGTGAAGTGATTTATATTTGAAAATGTCTTTATCTGAAAAGTGATTTTATGTAAATGTTGCTTTAATAATGTTGACCAAAATCACAATGAGTACTACTCACTACAATAATGATTCATCATTTTTTTTCAAATTCTATTAACTATCAGAATGCGTAAAAATTAATTTGTTTATTTAAATATTATTTAAATAGTGATAGAATATTAAATTAAAAGAAAATTTTTGTCCATACATGCCTCCTAGGGGATTTTGCTCAATGCAAAAAATAATAAAATAGTACTTTCACGTGGAAGCCTTCAAAATCAATTTTACTCAAAACCATCCAGACATAATGGCACAATGTTGAAGAGGCTTAGAGTTGATCCTGGAAGGCCAAACGTGTTTCTAAACACGCTAATCGGATATAGGTTGTTCACATTAAGTTCGTGATTTTCCACTTTACTTTTCCTCACCTTACCATGACATTTTTAATTTATTTGATATCTCATCCAACAAATTTGACTTTCTTGAGGTTTAAATATATTTTTAATTTCTTTAAATATATGTTATTTTATTTTTAGTTTCTCTAACGTTTTTTTTATTTTAGTCTTTTTTTTAGAAGAATATTATGTTTTTAACCTCTAGTGTTAATGTACCAAAGAAAGTTTTTACTGTTAACCAGCATTGTTAAACGGTAATATGTTTAAGTATTAAAAGAAGATTTTTGAAATAACTATGAAGATAAAAAATTAATACTTATAAAGAATAAATATATATTCTAAAATATTTCTTGGGATAAAAATTTAGAATGTAGGGATGAAAAATAGAATACTTTTTTAAAAAAGAATAAGCAAAAGATTTTTTTTTCGAAGGACTATAATCAAAGCAATTTATATTTATAAGAACCAAAATGGTGTTTTTGAGCCTTTTCTTTGAGAATGTATATAGAGTTGTCGGGAAATAATTCCGTTGCCAACCCAAATCTATCAAATTAATAAATTAAGCCAGAAATCACAATAAAATTAACGTGATTTGACATTCACTACCTATATCAACGACTCACAAAGTAATCCACTAATTTAATCAAGATTGAAATCACTAATATGAATTATCAACAAATCTCAAATAAACTATACCGCTTTTATGGAACACATTGCCTAACACCATATTGTCAGGAAGAGTTTTGACACAAGCTATCATCACTTGTACCACCAAGACTCACGCAATACGCCATCATCAATGATTTATAGAACACGCCGCCCAACACGGCATCATCGGAAGACTTTTGATGTAAGCTATGCTCACTTGTACTGTCGCTACTCACGCAACATCAATGCAAATTTTATGGACAAAATTGCAAACCCGTCTGTCAATGCAACTTTTGCGGAGGAAGTTGCAAACCCTCTCATCATCATCATCATCGTCATCATCTTCACCATCGTCACCATTCTCCTCATCCTCATCATCCTCTATCTTGAGTCTCTCAATTCTATTCCCTCACATATTTCTCAAACAATTCTATACTATTTATAGCAATCCACTCAATAAAAAAAAAATTCACACTAAATCCTAATCATCAATAAAATCCTAATAAATCTTTGGATTTGGATCCTCTAAAGTGAGGATCTCACTTTAGAGAGTAAAATGAAGACCTTTAACCTTTGGATCAATAGAGTAAAAATGACTTCACTTTTAAATTTATTGATCTAAAAATAAAACTCTCTCACTTGACTTTCTAAAGTGAGATCTTCACTTTAGAGGATCCAAACTCTAAATCTTTTCTCTCTTTCTCAAATCTTCAGAAATATATAACAATCTAAACAATATCAATTAAAAAACTTGAATCAAAGCCAACAATCTTCATCTTGATCCAAATTCTGGCAAATCTTCAAAATTTAAAATCCTGCCAATCTCCATGGAAGTTCCATTGATCACCATCCAAGATCTAACAAAATCTCCATCACAAATTTGTAATTTCAAGCCTTGTGTCTTTAACACAGAACGAATTAGAACGCTTATAGCAGTTATTGGTAAATTCCCTTGCCAACCCAAATCTATCAAATTAACAAAGCCAAAAAACATAATAAAATTAATTAACATGGTTTGGTCTTCACTGTTCATGTCCATGATTTTACAAATTAATCCACTAATTCAATCAAGATTACAATCACCAATCTCAATTCTCAACAAATCTCAACCAAAATCTAACACTTTCACAGAACACACCACCTAACACTATATTGTCAGGAAGACTTTCGACATAAGCTATCCTCAATTGCACTGCCACTCATGCAACACTCCATCATTAATGATTCATGAGACATGCCGCCCAACACTTCATCGTCAAGAATTTCGATACAAGTGATGCTCACTTGTTCTGTTGATACTCACGCAACACCAATGCAACCTTTATGGACAAAGTTGCAAACACTCCATCAACACAACTTTTGCATATAAAGTTGGAAACCCCCTCATCTTCATCATAATCATCATTATCATCATCATCATGGCTATCCCCATCACCATCGTCATCCTCATCCTCTATCTTTAGTCTCTTATTCTATTTTCCTCACACAATTCTATACTATTTACAACAATCCACTCAATTTAAAAAAAAAAAAAAATCCACACTCAATCCTAATCATCAATAAAGTCCTAACTTTTCTCATTTTTTTCCTTTCAAATCATATCTAGAATTTTTTTTCAAAACTAGTTTTTCTGTCAAATCTTCTCTTCATATCTTCAAAATATAAAACAATCTAAACAATGTCAATTAGAAATTTGGTTCAAACACAACATATAGGACTTGGAGATGAATATTACCATTATTATAATTCATCTTAATTAATTGGCATGTTAGTGCAATGCTATGGTGCTTATGTATCTTTTTGACGAACACAAGGAGAGAATTTTCACCTAAGCATCTTAAAATTATGGGTAAATTATATTTACGTTCTCTGAGGTTTGTTAAAATTTAATTTACATCCCCTCTAGTATTGTTTGAATTACATTAATCTCTCCAAATTTAGGATGAGTTACCAAAATTGTATCCATATTCACCCTCACCCTCTCTCACTCACATACTCCTATTCTTTCTACTTTCTCCCCCTTCGACATCTGCAGACTCTGGTGAAACTATTTTTTTATGCAAAACCAATTCTTTCAATAAGCAATAATGTTATTAGGCTTGAGATAGATTTTACAAGAGAGTAAGTTCATATGAATTAATTACTTTCGTATGAAAAACCCAAATTAATTGAAAAAAATGGAAACCATGCGAAGCTAGGTTATTCTTCTCTGTTTTTTGGGAAGGAGAGCATTGAGGTCAATTTTCCATCGAAACAAAGAATCTTTCCAGATTTACAGATTCAAAGGCACAAGTTGGCCACCCTCTTATTACTCTTCAACCCATGAATCCTCCTTCAAGTTCTTTGCCCCTTCCATCACTGGGCACTGCTTTGACATTTTTTATCCAAGAATTTTTCCTAAACATGAGAATTTAAATTATTTTCTGTGGGTGCCACCTGTGTGGCCGTGGAAGGGTGTGAGTGAGAGAGGTGAGGATGAGAATGATGATGATGGTGAGGACATTTTTAGCAACTTATATGAAAAATAGGTAAACTAAGGGAGGTTAGTGTAGGGTTGACAGTTAGAAAAATGATTTGAACCTAAAATTATTGGTAGAAAAAAAAACAAAATATACTAATAATCTTAATGGAATGATGGAATCGATATCAAAATTTAAAATACTAGGATTAAATTGATACCAAATTTTAAAATGTTAGGACTAAATTAATATTATTTTTTTCAAAATAAAATTATATTAAATTTTAAATGTTATGAGTGAAAAGACATCTACTCATCATTTTAATGTCCAAATAATATTAATCGTTACACTTCTTCATATTACATGACCAGTTCAGTCTTCTAGTTAGGTGTCATAAATTGCAGCATTCTAATTGGCAACTCCATACAATCTTCAAACCTTAATTTGAGCTCAACGGTCAAAACAAAATCATCAAGCAATTTACTTTTTCTAAAAATAAAATGCATATTGAAAACGAACCTTCTATAATTTGTAGACACGAGGCAACCAAGCAAACATACCAAGTCGAGTAATGTTGGTATGTTACTGTGCTTTTGGGTTCACAGAGAATGATATATTATTAAAATACAGATAACATAAAATTATTAATTAATATCGTGACATATGCATGTGAAATTTACGGTAGAGTAGTTTACATTAATGTTTTTTTACCAAGTCATGAAGTGAAAAAGCCGATTGGTCTTATTCTTGAAAAATAAACAGTCCCATCCAAAGACGACTGTAAAATAATACATAAAATTGATTTTTTTTTCATATTATATATACTTGAGTTTAAGTGTAGTCTTTTATAGTGTAATTTGATATATTAACAGTGTTAATTCTTTTTATATTGTCATTTAATCATATTTCTTATAGCAGTAAAATATGTTTAACACTTATTTCACTACTTCAAAAATCATACCTATAAGAGAATTTAATTAGATAATATATAATATAAAAAAAATTATACTGTTAATATATTAAAAAAAAATTTATCAAATATGCGTGAGTTGTAATTTATCTGAATTGAATTCCAAAGGACACATTATATTACCAGACATATTGCTCATCAGATATGTGACTTTGGCAGGCAACTAAAAAATTATGAAACATAAGTAATATTGTCACACTACTACTAGATCAACACGTTCCGACGCAAACCGAGTCTGAGTTGCGGAAGTAGTAATATTTTACAAGCACACACACCCATCAGGTGGTGCTTGACCTTTTCTATTATTGCATCCTCAATTTGTAACTTTTAAAAGGTTTTATCTAACAAGTAACCTAAACCCTTATAACATTGGTTAAGTTTTTCAATAAAAATAAATATAAAACTTTAGTGGTAGATCATATATCTTGAAACTTAAAAAAATACATATCTCCAATGAAAACTTACCATTATAAAATTCTTAACCAGTACCCTAGTACCTTAAGGGTATACCTTAAGGATACTGATTAACAAAACCCTTTTTAAAAAAGCTATACTCATCAAGTTCCTTTGTTTTAGTAATTTTGGTCTTATAAGTTAGTATATTGATATTATGATGTAAACGACAATAAAGAAAAAATTGCGTAAACACATAAGTCAAGGAACTAATTTGCTAATAACTTCTTTAATTTCTTTTTTCGTTTTAGATATAAACGGTCAAAACTCAGCCTTCAAATAAGGAAGAAGAGCGAAATAAATTCAAGTACAAAAACGAAAGAAAATAAACAGCCACTAATGGAAACCGAAACACACCTGCAACTTCTTTTATGAATGATACATAACGGAAATCAACCCAAACCATTTAATCAAAATAATCATAAGAGTAAATTACATTAATTTCTCATAAGATTCGGTAAAATTCATTCTAAGTCCTCTTTATTTATTCAGATAACAATGACCTTTCTCTATATATACTTTGTTTATTATGTGATAGGAGGAAGACAATATGATGATTTTACAAACTAAACGAAGGTTGATATTATGATTTTACAAATTATGGAGAGGCCAGTATAAGGATTTTGATTCTCCTAAGCAAATTTTATGAAAAGAGGGGAGGCATAATAAATTTCATTAAACTTCAGTAAAAGTCACTGTAAATTGCTTTAATAATGATAAAAAAAAATGGTAACCACTTTCCTGGAAGCTGGTGCCGGGAGTCTTTGATGTCCAAGTTGCTTTATTTTGATCCGTTCAATCTCGTTTAAATATAGTTTTCAACCTTCAATTTAAATATAGTATTCAATTCAAACTGTAAGGAAAGTGAAGTAAACCAAATTAAAGCACCGTATATGTATGT
Source organism: Dalbergia oliveri (assembly GCA_030441495.1). Taxonomy (NCBI): domain Eukaryota; kingdom Viridiplantae; phylum Streptophyta; class Magnoliopsida; order Fabales; family Fabaceae; genus Dalbergia; species Dalbergia oliveri. The sequence goes on along the minus strand of JAMLFY010000013.1, from coordinate 20,056,357 downwards.
ATGTATATATATATACATCCATTTAGCAAATTCTCGTAGTCTCATTTCATATCAATCTGCCTTCCAAATTCAACACAACAAAGTCAGAAAAGACGACATAAAAGCAATAACACATTAATTGTGTTCCACTTTTTTATAAGCATGTCTTTCTCTAATAAGAGTTACAGTAGGATTGTCTTCATGGCTATGGTGATCATGTTGGCCATTTTGGTAGCTTCTCCTCAATTTGGAGCAGCAAGCAGGCCATTACTCCAAGATAGGCTTCTTTTGCAGTTGCTTCCAAGAGGCTCGCCGAACCCATCAACGGGGGATGGTTCTCATCGTGACTAATAAGCTAGCTGGCCACCTTCAAATGGACAAGCACATGCATGCCAAGACTAAGTAACTTTTTTGTGTGCTGAGCTCCAATATTCAATTGATTTGTGATAAGGATATGTAAACTCCTAGGGTGTGTTTGATAAGAGGATAAAAATGAGATGAAAAGTTTCATGGACAAATTTTATATGTAGTTTTATTAATGAACTTCATTCATAAAATTTTCTACCCTATTTTTATCTCATACCTAACACACCCCAATTGTTGAATGAGTGTGATTAGTTAGTTAAGTTGTTGAGAGTTTAATAGTTTGTTTTGCTATCAGTTATCATACTTTATTCTTAATTATCTACATTTCGATCAGCACTCTCTCCTCTTCCTTTTACTCTTCTGATCTTTACGCTTCAAGCTCTCGAGGCCTAATATACACCTTTCATGGTATTAGAGATTAAAGATCCATGAAGTTTTTAGAGTCCACACTTTCTCTTTCTGCTATGTAAAATGGTCAAAATTGTCCAAATTTTAAGAACTTATCATATCTAGTCTTGCTCGTTTATGCCGAGAAAAACTGCTGAGAAAATTGAGCATAAATCAATATGCAAAAGTTGGAATCGAAAGCCAAGAATATTGGATTGAGATCCAACGGGACCAAGTGATTGTTTCTTAGTTGTTGGCATCAAGGAATGCGATATTCACCTTTTAGGAGGTTGCTGGTGTTGTGTTATCTAATGAATTTCTCATATACGTACTTCGATTATTTATGCTAGCTCCTCCCTTGGTGAGTTTGAGCTTGCTGCAATTTATCAGGAAAAAAAATAATGCAATATTCACAAATCGTGTTGTAGGATGTGAATTCACTCATCATATTTGTAAACACACAATGAATTAATTTAAAGCCGCTTTACGCTTATCTATAATTTTTTGCAGTTTATTCAGTCTTTTACACTTAGTTTTGTTAGGTTTAGATGAAATCTAAATGCTCTTTAGAGTAGTTTGGAGACTCGTTTGCCAAGTGATAAAATCTTTCAGCCAGTGTCAATCGCTTAATATTTTAGGAATTAGTGGTGCCTTGCATTAGTCAAAATTCTTTACAGATTTAGAAACATTCCCCGGCATGCCTTCAACTATCCATTTAGCTAGTCAAACTTGTTGAGCAAAACAACATCAAAAATCAATATTTTTTAAAAAATCTCTAAATCAGTTTATACAATAGTTGGACATATTGATCTTTGACAAAAATTAATTAGTCTCCTAGACAATTGTGAAAATTGGAAACCTATGGTCCGTAATCCACTTGCAAATATAAATTGTCTAATGCATAGGTAAAATGATGATTAGGACTTCCCAAACCCAATTCTATATGGCATCCTCTAAACACAAAATTTGTGTAACTTAAAACAAAATTTCCCCAAACTCGCAATTTTTAAACTACTAAACCCTAACCTTTCCAAAATGGCACGTTTGAGTTTTTTATTTCTTTCTCTTTTTTAAGTTATGCAAATTTTGTGTTTAGAAGGTTCCTTATGGGACAGAATTGAGAAGTCCTAATCATTATTTTACCTTTATACTAGTCCTTTACTAGTTGCAAATGAGCCAAAGACCATCGGTGTCTAATCTTTGCAATTGTTAGGAACCATGAGTGTCTAATTTTCGCAATTACAAGAGACTAAGTGCAGGCACCAATATTCTCATCAATGAGATTGTTATGACCTGATTTGGAGGTTTATTCTTAACAAAGAAAAATAAAACATTGATGGTGATAATTCGGACCAAGATATTAGATATTTCTTTTCTATATATGTTGTCCTCCGATCCTTACTATTCTTTTTAATATACAAATAATATACTTATACTTCCTCATTGTATCTGACAAGTTATCATTGACTCAGTCTTCGTCGCAAATTCTTAGTAAACCCTTCATTTGAACGAAACAGACAAAACAAAACCATAAACAATTTTATCTAAAAAATGCACATTGACAACAAATATTATATAACGAGCAAATCCATTCAAGCAAGCGTACCAAGTCATGAAGTCAAAAAGACTTATAGGTCTTTTGCTTGAAAAGAAGAAAGATGAGAAAAAAAAAACACTCCCGTCAAAATTAGATGTTGGTCGAGTAATGTTTGACTTTTTTTTATCTACATAATATATATACTTGATCGAGTTTGATGCATATATAATAGTGTTATATCGAAAGTAGATGTTCAACTCACTTGTAGAAAATTCAATGACTCCAAATTTTCCATTACGTAAATATTAATCAGCAGTCAAAAATTATTTGCACTCAAAAATTGTGAATAGTCCAAGAAGGATAGCAGTCAATTAAGGTGAAATTAGATAGTCAAGGACATAGCTAAGAGACAGATTTAGCCAATAGTCAAAAGCAATTAGCCAATGAATCGGTGACGACTAATGAATGATGATATAATACGTGTTGTTAAAGAATGGTTGTCCAAAATAGGCTAAAACTTTTAGGAAAAGCAAAATAAAATATTAATAATTGATTTTATTCATTAATTGACACATTAGTTTTAAGAGTTATTATTACCTCCCTTTTTATTACATTTTTATTATAATAGCTTATTTTAGTTACTTGTTGAGGGAATGAATCTTGTATCGAACCTTAGTCCTTATGACAATTTGACACCTACAAATCATTTTTTAATATTGGTTGAAGACTTGAAGGAGGATGTGGGCTTCACAGTTGAAAAGAAGAGTTTTGATCAAGTTTATATCACTTCCTAGAAAATAAAATATAGTTGAGAAAGGTGGGGCTTGTTTTAGTTTGAAAAGTGGAGAAATAGTTGAATAGCTGCTTTGAAAACTTACAACATAGAAACCATCCACTGGTTCTTCATGAGCAGATTCTCTTACATTCCTTCGACTAAGGGTGGATTTTAATGCTTTTCGGCTAAGTATTCTGTCATTTGAAAAATATAAGCTAATTTTTTTCTATTTAGTAAACAAAAAAAAATTGGGTGCTTTTGCGATCAACTTTTAAAAGTCAAGGTTATTTTTGAGAACATATCATGATAAGGTGCTTTTTAGATCTAGCTTTTGCTATCTGAAATTAAAAAAAATTTAAAAGATTAATATAACTCTTTGATTTTAATAAAAACTTAACTTTATTCTTCTATTAATTAAAACTTTTTATGCTTCCCACAAATATTTATGTATATTATAGCTATTTTATATTTTGAGAGTAACTTTATAATATTTTTACTAAATATTACTTCAATGGCTTCTGATTATTGGGAGTAATTTTTGTATTATTTTATTAAATAATACTATTACTGTAACACCAAACAAAGCCTAAGTCCATTCGGCTAGCTAGAATGTTTGTGCAAACAGAGGTGCAAAGCAACATCACAGTATATATAAGATCAACTTATCCCAAATAAACCCACCTTCGTTAGGATTTCCGAAATCATTGTAACAAGTCTCGTATTTGTGCAGTTCCAGCTATACATAATATCGATTTTTGCATGTAATAAAGATATTATTAAACTCTTGAGCTTAGAAAATACATACGCTTGGATATGATCTTATGCCAGATCCAATTTCTGTGTAGGCATGCAAATAGTATAAATAAGTGGTGTATGAAAAAAAACCTAGTCCAAAAAACAAAAAACAAAAAGAAAAACCTATGTGGAAGAATAATTTTTCGAGAAATTTTGGTGTCTAAGAGCAAGAGAATATATTTATTCTTCAATTTAATAAATGACAGATTGGTCATTGCATTAAATATGCAGGGAAAATGGGATTAACAATGACTCACAAAATTGATATATTATTTGTTAAATGGAACAGAGTAAATGTGTTCTCTTACTCTTGAAGCACCTAAGTATTTGTCTAATTTTTCATATAATTATAAAGTCTTGATTTTTTCAATGTGTATGTTTATAATTGCGGAAAGTCCAATGAGTCTTACACAAACATGCATCACGCAGGCCATCTCATGGAATGTTACAGTATAGGACGCTGAATGTTCTTCTACAACAGTTCAGTTATGAATGTTTCAACTTTCAAATGTTATGAACAAATATGGTGATTTGAGATAACGTATTGATTGCGCCTATTGAAAAACGCTAAATGAAAGAATTAATTTATTCATAACTTCTTATATGAATGATACATCACGCATGCGCAGATCATCCCAAATCACATTAATTAATAATAATAATAATAATTAAGCACCTTTTGGGCATGTGTTTGACGTCCAATTAGTTGCTTTATTTTGATCTGTTCAACCTCATTTAGTTATACCTTTCAAACTTCAATTTAGCGATAGCATTCAGTTCAAACTCCATGGAAAGTCAAAGGAAACGTTTCTTTTTAAAACCAATAGATTGGGCCACCGGCACCACACAAGTGCCCTATAAATATGTATGTGTACTGTTGTAGCTACGTACCCTCTTCATCACATCCCTTTCCATAAACTCTCATTTTCTAGTTCCTACATACCAATCCGCATTCCAAATTCAAGACAACATAGAATCAGAAAAGACCGACGACATAAAAGCAATACAAAGAGCATTAATTATTGTGTTTCCCACATTAATTTGACAGGCATGGCTTTCTCTAACAGGTATAGGAGGATTGTCTTCGTGGCTATGGTGATCATTCTGGCCATTTTGGTTGCTTCTCCTCAATTTGGAGCAGCAGGCAGGCCATTACTACAAGATGGGCTTCTTTTTCAATTGCTTCCAAGAGGTGATGGGAACCCAACAAGGGGGGATGATTCTCACGTTCATTAATAAGTTATTATATCTAGCTTCCATGATGAAATGGACAAGCACACGCACGCCAAGCCAATTAACTTTGGGTGTGCTCAGCTCCAGTATGCAATTGATGTGTGATAGGAAACGTGTGTGCTAATAAGTTAGTTAAGTTATTGAGAGTTCAATTTGCTAGTTTCTGTTGCTATTTGTTATTCTATGATCAGTAGCTCACAAATACCTCTTATAATCTGTAAAATTTGAGATAACAATTCATAATTTATTCATGTCTACATTTCAGCACTCTTTTTTTCTCCCTTTACTCTTCTCCTTTCGCTTCAAGATCTCAGGACCTGATACCTTTCATGGTACCAGAGATATATAAAAGATCCATTAAGTTTTCAGATTCTACACACTCTCCTTTTACTGTGTTAGATGGTTAAAATCAGAGTCATCAGCATTTCACTCTCCTGGGTATGTTTGGTTTGGAGGGTGAAAAGGGAGTAAATTTTTTATGATTAAGTTTCATGCATAAAATTATCCACAAAACTCAATCATAGAAAATTTATCTCTATTTTTACCCTCAACCAAACATAGTCTCAAGAACTTCTCAAACTCATTTCCAATTAAGATAAGATAGTAAGACGAAGAGAACCTTTTTGTCCTTGAAAGCATCATGGTTTGGACATAATTTGTACTATCGGTTCACCAATCACTACTAAAGAATAGGTGATATTTGATGGTTTAAATTCTAACTACAATGCTTTTATTAGTACGTAGCTCTATCAACTGACAGAATTGTTTTATCTCTTCAACTCTGCTCTCCCTCTCCTTTTTCAAAAGAGTTATGACAAATTTATAATAAATCATTTTAAATTGAGTAGAATCATTTTTTTATTTAATTTTCTTCTAATCTTCAGTTCAAAAGTTTATTTTCTTTCCAAATTATTGACACACTAACAAAAAAAAATTATTCACATCCTTTCACATATGTTATATAAATGTTTTGTTGAAAAATACTTCCAAAACTTTTTGGAATTTTGATTAGTATTTTCTTTCTTTCTTTCTTTTAAACTAACTCCAAATATATCCTTTATCTTTTTTCTGCTTCCCAATTTATTGGTGCACAGTGCTATAATTGTTCCCGTTGAAACAAGTTACGTGAGAATATTTTTCTTGAGCTTAACTTGGAGCTCTGATACCACTTATTGGGTTCAAGGACTGATTTATAGTATAATTAAATGATACCAGAATGTGGCAATGAGCACCAAAATAAATATGATAAATCTAAATCTATCAATTGGCGTAGTACAACAATAATAAATATGTGAAAAGTCAAAAGAAAATGGGACAGTAAATTTTAACATGGAAACCCCCAAATATGGAGGAAAAACCATGGGATAGACTTAAAAAAATATTCTATTATATTTAGGATAATTACAAGATATCTTTTCCATATTGTCACACCTAAGAGATAAATATAGTATTTTCTGAAAACTCTCTCCTATTCAATTACTACATTTTTGCAATATCAAGGAATTATAGAGATGATACTCAAAATATCCGTTGTTGCTGGAATTCTATAGAAAAGCCTCGCTAGCAAGTGGCAACTTCTTCAGGCTTGCTTTACTCTTCTAGAGCCGAATATTAGAATAGTACCAAAATGACACAGTTTCACTTAAAGAGCTTTTCCACCCCTTTAAAACACCCAAATTCGGTTGGCCACCTCAATCTAAACCCTTCATCCCCAAACCATCTCCCAACCTTCTGGCAATCTAACATCAAACTCTCTTCCTTCAAGATCCAAGGTAAGTGATTGTTGTTGGTTTATGCTAGTTTCTTCCATGTTCTTCCTCCCCATGTTATGAGTTGTTGTTATTCTCCATTGTTGTCAAGTGAGGTACTCCCTAATGTTGTTAGAGTTATCTAGAGAGTATTAGAGATTAATCTAGAGTTCTATGGTTGTTATGGTAAACTTTGGTGCTCTCCCTCTCCAGCTCAGTTGGTGTTGGCATCATTTCTTCCTCCCCTCCAGGTGAGTGGGTTCAAACTCTTAACCTTATTTTTGCTGTCATTATGAATATGTTATGCATTACGTTTTTTAACTACGAGACTAGAGATGATAATATGTATAGAATATGATTTTTACAAGTTATGACAAGCTAGCAAATGTTATGATTTTTACTAGAGCATGAGAAATGTGATTTAGAATATCATGGGACCATATTTGATAGGTTGTGTGCTATGGAAAGTGTTTTACATGTTTGAGAAAGGAATTATTAAGAATTTATGTATTGTAGCAGGATGACTATTTTATCGAATATGTTTTTATAGATTTCTTTGATATCTCTATGTTTTCAAGTTTAAGATTTCAAGTTATGTTTTATAATATTCAGTTAAGATAATTATATATGTTAGAGAAGTGTGAAAAGAGCATGACCCAGCTTTAGAAATAAATATGTTCTATGGTTTCCAAGATTTACGATTATGAACCCCAATATTTTGAACTATGATATTAGAGTTGTCAAGTCCATGAAAATATGTTAGCTTAAGATATGAATTTGGAATTTAGCTTTATGGTCCCAAGAGATACGAATTCAGGATGATTCGCAACAAGCCAGATACATATTATGTGGACTTGAAATCGAAATGCCTACAAGCAAGTGATATCTTGGGCATGATTTCACAACCATAATTATGCTAAAGTCACGTTGTTAGAGTTATATGAATCCAAACTCTCAATGTACTAAGAATTTAGGGGTTCTTGTTCACGAGGGACTAAGTACCTACCCTTTAGTTATGAAATTTCAGTATTGTTGACTTTATTTATTTCCATTGAGTTATATATGATGAGATGTATTAAGTAGCCATGGAGGCAATAGTATTAAACAGCCATGGATGCAAGCTTTTAGAGACCAGAGAAGTTCGGACATAGTAAGGTGCCCATAGAGAGAGATAATTACGATAACTATTTTATATATATATATATAGCTTAATGGTCATAGTTATCAAGTTCAGAGTACTATTGGTTACGACTCAAAATAGCTTAATGGTTTATTTTACAATGTTTGTTATCATGACTGTTATGCACCTTGGTGGTTGTCCCATGAAAAAGGTTACGGTGAGAATTCACTCACAAGTTTTAGATAAAACTCACTCTCTCTCTTTTTCCTTTAGATACACTAGTTGCTAGAGGTTCTTCCTAGCCACCTCCTCCCCAGGAGTAGAGTGTTTCAGTTGGTGAGCTTCATTTCAAAGTGAAGTACCTTTATCGTTGACATAGAATGCTCTAATGTCATTGCGGGCCAGTTCGAACCATAAGAATAGTTTTTGCATTTTGCATACCATGATAGTATATTCTAATTTGTAATTAATGATTCAACATTCATGGTTATTTTGTATCAGAGCAACTCTATATACATATATTTTGTATCAAGATTCACAGTATTTATATTTGATTTATGAAATATCAGTTATATTTATATTGACTGTAAGGAGTAGGTGAGTTGTATGTAGAAAGCAAAATTATGTTTTAAATGGTTTCTATGATTTAAATATAGGCATATAGAGTAACTCAGCAATCATAAGGCTAACGTGGGGATGAGATTTCTTACGTGCCGGCACGATCCAAGTCAGGTTGTGAAAGAATCTTAACTGAATCATGAAAATATTCAAATTTGATATGTTTTTATCTTCTTTTTTTTTTCCCATTCCTTTTTTCACAACCAAGCTTCCTTATTTTTCTGAACCTTAGGGAAGGAGAGAGAACATAATACACAACTAATAACACATATGATATACCAAAGTCCAGACCTTTTGTGACTGAAGCAACCAGGCACCGACCAATGGCGGCAACACAGATGACGACGCAATGCAACTTTCGGCGATTGGTGAGGAGGTGATCCAAAGGCCAAAGCTAGATACCGGTGAGGCCTACGAAGCTTCTTTTCCTAGGTTATTCAGCATCTTTCTGATGACTCTATAAGTGACCATATTCTTCTTATTTTTCCATGGAGAGAGAAAGAGATAGAGAGAGTTTTAATTGTATTGATGGAAGCTTCTAGGATTTTAGTTTAAGTATATTAAATTATTCAAGAGTTTTTTAGAAAAAGAAAAAAATAAAAAAGATGAGTGTAGAACAACAGAAGTAGTCAATTGCACTTGTAGAAGAGATGAAATATCTTCAAGTGGTGGTGAATAGTGTGCACTACAACACTAATGGTCTAGTGCATGTAAGCATAATTATGACATATATAATTAATTAATTATTTTTTCTTTTACCATATAATAACGCTATTATTTTTTTGTATTTTGCAATATAATATAAATATTATTATTGTACATATTTTTATAATTTTTATATTATTATATAAGTATCTTATTTCTTCTTTTAGAATAATGTTACCGAGCAAATATGTATCCTATGAAGATCAAGATTCCAAAAATCCTCTTTCGGCACATGTTAAGATTCTAAACAAGAATGCAAGTGTTGGCAATGGAAATAAAAATTAGTAATGCAATTTTTGTGATAGGGTGATCATTGGGTCGTATTCAAGACTTATGGCACATTTATTGAAAATACTAGGAAACGGGATTGCTGCTTGTAAGAAGGTAAACAATGACTATTTGTTAGAATTGAAAAAAATTGATGAAGAGGCTACAAAAGCATTTGAACGACCTTATGTTCTGTTGCCTTTTGAAATTAGACATGTTTCTTCTAGCTTTGGCTCTAGCTTGGCTCCTTGGTTTAACAAGAAAAAGAAGAAAACCAAGTCCTTTAGAAAGAGCTTTTAATAATGAAGAAAGAGCTAAACTTACTGAACAAATTGTTAGGACGTTCTATTCTGGGTTTGCCTTTCCATACTGCTAGAAATCCTTCTTATATGAGCTCTTACACTTTTGCAGGAGTCATTCCACGTCTGGATAGCTATATATAAACCTCCAGGTTATAATGCTTTGAGAACAACTTCCTTACAAAAGGAGAAAGCGAATGTTGAAAGAATGCTTCAACCAATCAAAAGTTTGTGGAGTTCAAAAGGTATTAGCATTGTTGCTGATGGAGGACTGAATTCACAGAGGAGACCCTTGATTAATTTTATGGCTTCAAGTGAAGGAGGTCCTATTTTTTGAAGTCCAGTGAAAGCACTATGGAATGTAAAGATAGGCACTATATGGCTCACTTGTTCAAAGAAGCAATAGTTGAGGTTGAAGTTGATCATGTTGTTCAACTTATAACTAATAATGCTTCTGTGTGTAAGCCTAGGATTGTTAGTTGAAGATGAATATCCTCATATTTTTTGGACTCCTTGTGCGGTGCACACATTGAACTTAGCTTAAAAATATATGTGCTGAAAAGATATAGAAAAGAATGAAGTTGCATATACTCAGTGTCATTGGATTACTCTGATAGTCGATGATGTTTCCTTCATTAGAAATTTCATCATGACGTCACAATCCTAGGCCATGACCGGCGCATGGGAATACCTTTCCCAAGCAAGCCTTAACATACCAAATTTTTAGAAAAACGAGAGTTTCCTTTGTTTTTCGATCATTTCCCCAAATAAAATACAATATATATATTTAGTTAAATCCAGACATATGGGCATCAAGCATTCTAGAATGCACCCTTCCAGTATATATATCTAAACTTAGTTTACAAATCCTTTCTAAAATATAGTCTATACATATCTAAATCTTAACTATGCATGCTTAAGCACAAATATATACATAAAAATAAAACTAATCCGAGGACCTTGTGACATATGGAGCATTAAACTTTAACAGAATAAAACTCAACAAAAATAGGTTCCAGTGTACCAAAAGGCCTTCTCAAGAAAGTTCGCAAACTTAGACAATCGGCTATAAGGAGCCAGATTGGAACCTGAAACTACCTAAAAAGAGAAACAACGAGTGAGTTTGGCTTAATGGTAGACATGATGTCTATAACCCACATGAGACAATATATAATCCATAAATAAAATAATAATAGCTTCATAGTACATATAAATTCAACAAATCCTTTTATTTATGAATAAGATTCTTGAAAACATTCCACTTTATAAAAATAACAGGGAATCATCAAATTCAGGATAAACAGAAGGATTTACACTCGGCCATTCCTTCGTGTGATCCTGAACAGAATCCTACCCATGCGATAGCCATAGAAGAAGGATCCACTGTATGATCCTAAATTTATAATCAAGGTACACCAAGGCTAACGCCACGTCGTTAGCTACAGATCCTGTAGAAATTCTTCCCCAAAACATATAATTACTTTATACAAATCAATAAAAACGGGTTATACCCACTATCCATGAATCATTTCTCAAATCTATATCAGGGGTCGATAGCTTTCAATTAGTTCAATCTATAAAATTTAATATTTCTTTATTAAATTTCTAAATTATATCATATTGTCTCATATGTAAATTTTCAAATAAAATATAACCTATTTACATTAAATCTATTTTCATCAAACATTTATATAACATAGCCAAATAATTATTTCTCAGCCTCTAATTTACTAAAATATATTTTTAACTAATTTAGAATAATTAAAAACAATTATAGACATAATGTCTACTCACAAACTATTTCACAGAATTGAATATCAACTTCCAAGTGCCACCAATCTAACAGTTTACGCTCAATTGCTCTATAACTCTAGAAACAATATAAATAAAATATTAGTAATTAAACAATAATACCAATTTATACAATTTACCCCAAATCACTAAAATCACTAATTTATAGAATAAAAAAAATTTGAATATTAATCCTAAATTAACTAGAAAATTTAATAAATAAAATAGAGCAGAGTAGAGGCTTATTTACCAGAAGAAATAGAATTAGTGAAGAAATTCACTCCAATTTCTTGTAAAAACTTCAAGCTCTCTAATGGATTTTAGAGAAAATAGAGGTAGAGGAGAAAGAGAACGGTAGAAATGATGAAGAGGAGGAGGAGATGATGATTATGGAGGTGATGGTGATTTTTTTTTTTTGAATGAAAGAAGAAAAAGAAGAAACAGAAGAAGAAGAAGAAGACGAAGAGAGGAAGAAAGAAGAAGAAGAAAGGAGGAAGAAAAAGTCACGGGAGAGTGAGCAGAGAGGAAAGGAAGAGAGAAAAGAAAGAAAAGAGAGAAAACTATGGTAGTCTATACCACTTAAGGTGCACTGGCCTTACCTCAAAAAAAAAATTTTTTTTATAATTTTTTTTTGGTTATCACAATGACCCATCCAATGAGATTGGCTATCTTCAATCAATTTGTGCCATTAAAACTTCTTACTATTGATGAGACAAGATTTGCATTAGTCATAGTGATGCTAAAGAGGTTTAAACTCATAAAGTAAGCTTTGCAAGAAATGGTTATCAGTCAAGAATGGAACACTTATAGGGATGATGATCAACAAAAAGCTGGAACTGTTAAAGGTTTTCTCTTGAATGATCTATGGTGGGATAAAATTGATTATATAATCAATTTCATAGATCCCATTTATGAAATGCTGAGTTTAATTTGTGACATAGATGCTCCTACTCTTCACTTAGTATATGATATGTGGGACACAATAATAGAAAAAGTGAAAGTGGCTATTTATAGACATGAAGGAAAGCAAATGAGGACTTGACATTCTATGAAGTGGTCTATTCAATACTCATTGATAGATGAACTAAGAGCAATACCCCACTCCATTGCATGGTACATTCTTTAAACCCAAAGTAAGTTTATATGTTACTAAATTAGTTTTTAAATTTTATTAAATTATTTTTAAATTTTGTTAAATTATTTTTAAAATTTTATTAGTATGTAACATGTAATTAAATTTATTTTGTGTAGGTATTATATTGCACACTAGCTTCAAGGAGCTCCAAATAGAGTTGCTCCTCATCAAAATGAAGAAATTTCTTCATAGAGGAATAAATATATAAGAAGATACTTTTCAAGCCCTGAGGATAGAAAGAAGATTGCTATTGAATTCTCTGATTTTTTTTTCAGCTGCAAACACATTTTCAATTTTTGATTCAATTGAAGATAGGTAGTGGGCACTAGACCCAAGATCTTGGTGGTCAAACTATGGATCTTCTGTCCCTCTTCTTTGAAAGCTAGCATTGAAACTTCTTGTGCAACCATGCTCTTATCATGTTGCGAAGGAATTGGAGTACATACTCCTTCATTCATTCTAAAAGGAGAAATAAATTGATCCCTCAAAAGTCAAAGATTTGGTATATGTACATACTAATATTCGACCTTATCTAGGAGGAATGAAGACTATAAACAAGGAGCTTCCAAGATGTGGGATGTCAGAGAGATGATAATAATTCTGATCTTGACACTTCATATGTCATTAGATAAACCAGATCGAAACTTTTCTATTTGAAGATGATGGACTTGGAGAAGAGATTGACACTTTTCCTATTAATAATGAGATTACCATATTAGAATAAGAATATCATTTTTTAATAATTATACTATCTTGAGATAATATTTTTAACTTATTTTTATACAAAATATATATAATTTATATTTTATTATATCATTTTTTTATTATAAAACATTATTTCTATGTTTTTTATATAACATATCCTCATCGTGTCATGTGATATATTTTAAAAAAATTGTCGTGTCCCTTAATTCTTGTCGTGTCGTATACGTGCTTCCTTGGGCATGATGCAACACTTGCAATTTTTCTTCAAGCAACGACAAAGTCTAGCTTTTGCATTTAATGCTTTCGCTTGCCTGAAGCCAAACCTTCAGCAATTTCTTGGTTTCATTTGACCAAGTGCAGCGGGAGTTTTGACCAAGTCTATATATAAATATTCTTATTATTTTAATGTCCAATTTTTTCAAACACTTAAACACTCTACTCATAAATAATATTAGTCTCACCACTTACTTTTTCTTTCAACTTATTCTCCATCACTCCTCTCATCACATTAGACCTACACCTATGTGGATGTCAAAATAAAATTATTCATGTCTAAACACTTCTTAGAAAATTGAAGTACTTGATAAGGAAATCTATTTTCGGCTGAAACTCGAAAGGTGAAAATGGTTGAATAGCTGTTCTTGAAAGTTGCAGAAGAGAGTGCGGACACCGTTCTTTGTAAAAGCAGGACACTTAGGTGAAGCCATCAGCTGACGATTATTACCGCAGGTCATGAAGTTAGCCAAGGTAGTTGTAGGCCAACTTATTAGTCAAGACATTGTTGTTAGTGGAAAACATTATTATTGTCCAATAGGTTCAATGTACATATGTAGGAATGGGACTAGTTATAATAATAATAATAATAGTAATAAGCAGTACTTTCTGGGCAAGTGAGAGTGGTTGACGTCAAAGTCATCACTTTAAACTTTATCCATTCAATTTCGTTCAGCTTTAGTTTTCAACCTTAAATTTTGCTGTAGTATTCAGTTCAAAATGCATGGAAAATCAAGCAAAACGTGTTTCTTTTTAAACCAATTTAGGGCCACCGGCACCACACAAGCGTCCTATATATATGTGTGTAGTAGCTACGTTCTTCTTCACATTCCTTTCCAAAACTCTCCTTTCCAATCTGCATTCTAAATTCCAGAGCATTAATTAATTGCGTTTCCACTTTTTATAGGCATGTCTTTCTCTACGAGTTATGGGAGGATTCTTTCGTAGTTATGGTGATCATGTTGGTCATTTTGGTTGCTTCTCCTCAATTTGGAGCAGCAAGCAGGCCCTTACTAAAAGATGGGCTTCTTTTCCAGATGCTTCCAAGAGGCCCTCCAAATGGATCAACGGACGATGCTACTCAGGGTCACGGCTAAGCTTCGCTTTTGTTGTTTGTTTTTAATCAATTACTCTGTTTTGGACCTGTTCCGTACTTATTTTTGTTTTTCTTTTTGAGAGTCAAGCAGTTTCAAAATAATAATAATAAAAAAATCTGGCATGTGCACATCTCCAGTATTCAATTGACGTGTCATAGGTTATACTCCAAGTGTGAAATGAGTATGCCAATCTTAGTTAAGTTATTGAGAGTTTGTTGGTTTGTTTTGCTATATATGATTGTATTAGAAGCCAGCCATCTATTGCTGCATTAGTAGCTCATATATGTACCTCCCTGCATATGCAAAACTTGAGATAACAAGTCATGCTTTATTCATCTCTACAGTTCAGCAATCTCTTTTCTCCATTTACTCAATTATTGGCTCGAGAGCTGTAATTGGGTTCCCACGCAATTGTTATGCAATCATTTTTTTTTTGTTTGAAAGATCATATCCTTGTATTGAGATCAGTGTTATCAGAGCGATTTGATTCAACTGATTCAATAAGCCTTAACTGTCACTTGTTTGGATCGGTTTCTCCTTTAATTTAGATTGGATCTACAAATGACCCGAACAAGTATGGTCAAACTAGTTTCTCTAACTAATTTTAATGCTAGCCAAATCAAGTTTGAATCGATTTGAGTCTCAAAGGAAATAATTTTAAAAAATTTCATTGTTGAGAATCAAACCTTATACACAGCATTTGTGGGCACATGCTCCTCTAATCTCAAATTGTGATAACCCAAAAATTAAAATTTGCACATGCTTTAAAAATAATAATGAGCATTATAAATAAAATAAATGGGAATCTAATTTTGATATGGATTTTATATTGTAAAATAAAAAGTGTTAAGTATTATGCATAAAAATTACTTTTTCAACAACTAAGAATTTTTCTTAGCCAAGACAATAAACTAGTGACTTCAGACTTCCCCATAAAAAGAAACAAAAGAATGCAAATTTTCACTTTGCCGAGATCACACAAACTGCTTCCTTTTATGTGAAGAAAAAGAAACAAATCAATTTTGCGCAGGTGCCAATGAGATTGAGCTATGAGTTCACGACATGGTGAATAGGACAGATGCAGGACATGACAATTACCTGTCGAGAAACCTTTTTCACGAAACCCATTTATTATAGTCAACTCGAACGCTAGGGATGTGGGAAATTTTGGGCCAAATCTGCCAACAATGGACAATTAACAATCTCAAGTTTCCATAGAGAGCCAGGCAACCTTTCTCCCGCAATGTTCTCCAGCTTCGGACATTCTACAATTTTTAATTGTTGGAGGGAGGTGAGGCGGAGAAGCTCCTTGCACTCCAACGTCTCCAGATTTGAAAACCCCCAGAGCTTCAGAGTGGTAAGGGAGGGAAGCTGAGGCAGCAAACCCTCCTTTGGGAATGACTTCACGCTGCTCTCACAAGCACCGCCATCAATGGTAAGATCAGTGAGAGGCTCATGCATGCCCATTGATGATAGATTGCTGAGCAGTTTCTTGCATTTCCTGATATTGAGTGATTTCATGTTAGACGGCAGACCTCCCTCAAGAAACGAATCAATTTCTGGGTAGTCATCTATACTGAGATAATCTAGATTTGGGAGAAGAGTATTCATGTGGTAAGGCAATGACTTCAACTTGCTGCAATTTGTGACCTAGAAAGTAGCAATGTTGGGCACAGCCAATCCTTCTTTGGGGAACAACATGAAATTGGGGCAGTCATCGATGGTGAGATCGTGAAGAGCATCATGCTGTGACTCTGACAATGAAAGACAATCCAAATTTTCACACCCTTCTATTATGAGACGCTCCAGATTCGGAAAGACTTCCAACGAGAATGTGATGAGTGAATTGCAGCTTTCACGTAATTGTATTGTTAGCAACCCGTGTTTCCGTTGCTATGGATGTGGGAATTCCAATTTTCTACAATTCTTGATTGTCAGTGATTTCAAAGATTTGGGTAAACAATTCCATGGCAATGACATGGCAGTTGGAAAATCTGAGATTGTTAATTCTTGAAGACAAGTTGGGTGGGTGATGCTCATTGCCTGAAACATGGACTCCACTAGCTGGCATCCTCCAAGTAATAAACTTTGCATAGAAAGCGGTAGCTCCTGCAACCCTATTTTATCGCTTTCAAATATCGATAAATTCCGAATTGTCGGAGCCCTTGGCAAAGACGAGATGAGTTGGCATTTACAAATGTCAAGTGTCTCCAAAGCAGGAGGGTGATCCGGCAGAGCTCCCTTTAATCTGGGACAATCCAGTATTGCAAGCCTCTTTAGTTGAGGAAAAGCATCCGAGTTAAATGAACTCCATACCTCCCAACATGGCATGTGACAAAATCTCAGATCCACCAGTGACGGGAAGGGTGATGTAGGTGAAGAATGATCATCTTCATTCTTGCAAAACTCGGCACCAATGGTCTCCAGCACATCGAAATTTTCAATGCGCAGGGATTTAAGAGATGGTAGTTGTCCAAGTGAGGGCAGCATACAACAACAACTACAAGACACTAGAGATACACTCGTCATATTGTGGTAGGAAGAATGCCCTACCCAATCCGAAAATCTTGTACCCCTATACCCATCGACTCTTAACTCTTCCAACCCATCATGAGGTCGTAACTTGTCAAATATATCTCTTTCGGTCTGCGTGTTTGAAACAATATCACCACCTGAAGACCATCCCAAGGACAAATAGTCAATGTTTGTCTTATCCATCAGCCTTGCCCCCATTGCTTCATCGCTATTAGAAAATTCTCTAGATTTCTGATCTCAAGTCTTCCACGTAGTTTCAAAAGTCCTCCTAATTCCTTGATCCCATTGTTTTCTTGCCTGCCCACAACAAAGTAACTTAAAAGATTCAAATGCTTTAATTTGCTCATTCTTCCAGGCATTTCTTTCAAACAAGTTCCCAGAATATCAAGATGTCGCAAATTCACCACATTATACATGCCACTAGGCAGCATAGTCAGATGAGAACAATGCGTCAACTTCAATGTTTGTAAATTGTATAGCTCGCATAATGATTCCAGTAATACCTTGATTCTTGTATCGGAAAGATCCAAGTAACGCAAATGAATCAGTTCACCTATCGAATCAGGCAATGCATTAAGATCACCACCACATGAACAAAATGACACAGCTCTCAAGTATTTAAGCTTTGATAGTATGAAACATTGTGTGCTTTCAGTGCTGCTCGGAGGATGTGAGAAACTGATTGGCAAGAATGTTCTTAGAGATTCTATTTTATCAATAGAATCAAAATTGTTTGAGATAGGATGACTCAATCTTTCATATGACAAATGACGAGTCTGAATACCAATCTCCTTTGCTTTACCAAGTTCTTCTAATCTACAATAGAAGTCTCCAGCAAGAATATTGCTAAGTCATGCAAGAGATCGTGCATCGTAAAATATTTACAGCCATATTCCCTAAGTGGTTTTAAAAATAATCTGGAAGCTAAGTCATCAAAACACTCAAAACCAACTTCTTCTAAAGCCTCTCCTTTCTTTGGTGGTCGTAAAAGATCTTCTGCCATCCATAAAAGGACTAATTCATCTTTCTCAAACTCATAATCCTTGGAGAACAATGAACAATAAACAAAACAACGTTTTAGATGTGCAGGGAGATGGTAGTAACTTATTAACAATGCTAGAATAATTTTACTATCCTCCACGGGAAATCCCCAAATGTCACTCATCAATATAGCATTCCATTTCTTAACATCATGCTCTTGGTGCAACAAGCATCCAAGTGTTTCTGCAGCCAATGGTAACCCTTTACACTTCTTGACAATCTTTCTGCCAATTTCTTCTAGTATTAAATTACCTTTTGACTCTAGAAAACAAGCATTGTCTGCAAACACTACCAACAGAACTCTTCAGACAACACATTAAGAAATAAAGGGGACAAGTTTGCACTACTGAAGCAACCTTTTCGCTATGGGTTGTTACAAGAATTTTACTTCCCTTGCTTCCACATTGAAAAGGGGTTTTCAATTTAGTCCACTCATGACGATCATGACTCCAGACATCATCCAAAACAATTAAGAACTTCTTTTTGGACAATTTTTCCTTCAAATCAACATGAAGTAAATTTAAATCATCATGAGCAAAAGTATTTGAAGATACTCCCCTTATAATAGTCTTCGTAATCTCAACAACATTAAATTGTTCTGAGACACATACCCATACTTTCAAATCAAACTCCTTCATCAAGTCCTCATTATTGTACACCCATTTTGCTAAAGTTGTGTTACCAACCCCACCCAAGCCCACAATGGGAATCACAGACAACTCATGATCATTGTTGCCATTCAGTATATTGATTATGGCCTTTTTGTCATCTCCCCTGCCATATATATTCCTTTCCACTTCTAGAGATGTGGATGTTCTCCAGGAAGAGTTGTTATCGCTAGGAATCTCTTTCAGACCAAGGATATACTTGCGTTTTTCAATCTCTTCTATTTTCTTAACCACCTCTTCCATCTTATTCACCATCTCCCTATCTTGGAAATTGAGGAAGCGAGACCAGAAAGTACTTACCTCCTTTTGAGTGGCGGCTTTGGTGAAAACATGGTCCAGTAAGTCATCAGCCTTATAGACAGCATCCTTCAGACTATCGAGCCAATCCTTCACGAGTGGGTTACCAAACTGCTTGTGCTCAGCATCAACAAGCAAAGCTTCAGCAGCACAGAGAGCAGTCTTCAGCCTCTCAACCAACTCAGAGTCAAGCTTCTTGCCAATGACCAAGTTGGCAGCCTCAGCCGAAAGAAGCCTGTCAAACACAACATTGATGAAGCCAGACAGAAAAGCTCCTCCAACAAGTGCTCCTGCCATGATCTCAACAAGAGAGTAATACGTGACCGGATTTTCAGATTAGATGAGAGAAAGTAAAGGATGCTTGCAAGCTTTATGTTGAACTCGGTTCCTCTAAGAGTTAATGCGGTGATAAAAGTTGCCTCCAATAATTCACGTCTTTATGGTATTTGTGGTGCTCACAATTATTCCTTAGCACTAACATGGAAAGATCGTATTATTTGGTTGTTAGCACTGCCTGGCTCTGGATACCTTTACTTTTTATCTCTTTTTGATTTTTTTTTTTTGAAAGGTGCAACACGTGGAAGGTTTCAACTTTTGCGTGGCCAAGGGAGTAGCGTAGCCTTTAAGAAAATTATTAAAGACTAAGTAAACGCTAAATTGGTTCCTAATAATTTTTTTATAAATAATTTAATCCCTAATAATTGTAAACACCCCAATTAATCCCTCATAATTCAAAAAATAGGACACTATAGGTCCCTGACCAATCTGTCAAGGCTCAGCAGAGGCAGAGATGAAAAAAGATATCGTCTAGAGGAAATAGAGCTTGACCAGGATGAGGCGGAGCTTGGCTGAAGAGACGGAGCTCATGACAGAGAGATGAGCTCCATCACATGCCTATCCTCGGCCACCTATCAGCCAAGCTTGGCTTAGTCCTAGCCAAGCCCCACCTAGTCCTCCGAACTTTATTTCCTCTCAAACGAGTTCCACCTTCTCCAAGCTAGTTTTTTTTTTCAGCTCTGCCGACATTGACAGGATGGTCAGGGACCTATAGTGTCCTATTTTAACAATTGTGAGGGACCAATTTGGGCATTTACAATTATTAGGGATCAATTTGTCCATCAACAAAATTGGCAAGGACCAATTTGAGTGTTTACTCTTTTTCCTCCAACGTGACCCCTTCCATATTCTTTCTTCCTTTCCTTCTTCTTCCTTACTCCTTTCCCCTTCTTCTTTCTTTCTTTTTTGGGACCTCATCAACAACCACCTGCAACCTCTCAGCTGCCACCATCCAGGCCTGCCGCCAGCAACCTCAGCCTCCCTAACCGCAGTGTTCTCTCTATCTCCCTTGTGATCATGACTTTATCTCTCTAGAAGAGGGAGTCGCTGCAACCACGAGTTTTGAGGCATTCCTTCCCTCTTTTCTTCATATTGGCAATGTGGGTATGCCTCAATAACTCTCTTTTGATCATATTGAACTCAATATGTATTGATATGGAAGATTTGGGGGTTTTGGTAACCTTAGGTATAAAATAGGAGGTTTTGATATATAAAGCTCATGTATGTTAATTGGTGACAGTATTAGCTTACATATATTGTCATTGTCTTGTTCCTAGAATTGTAGAGCAATTGGATGCCAATCAGGATTTTTTTTTTCTTTTTCCTAGAATTTTAGAGCAATGAGACTCCAATATGCTAGTCGGGGGTGTGTTTGAATAGAAGTTGATAAGGAGAGAGATTATTTGTATTGGGTGAGGGAATTCTATTGATAATATGAGTTGCTGTTGTAAAGGCATAATTCCAAAGGTTTAAAGGTAGAGAGGCTGTGGCTAGTAAAGAAAGACCCATTTCAGTCAAATGTCTATGCTTCCTCTCCACACAACCATTTTGTTGATGGTTATATGGACAGGTAAGCCTATGTGAAATACCCTAACTGATCAAGTATTGATCAAAGGCTTTTGAAACATACTCCTTTCCATTATCAGTTTGAAGTGATTTAATTTTATGCCCTGGTTGCAATTCCATGAAAGTTTTGTACTGCGTGAAAGCTTGAAAACCTTGTGACTTATTGGTTAACAAGAAAATGTATGTGTATATAGTACAAGCATCAACAAAACAAATGTAGTTTCGACTACCATCACTAACAGGGACAAGGGCAGTTCCGCGACTGGAAACACTAGTTCAAGAGGAGTAGTATATTCAGTGGAAGAAGAAAAGCAAGGCAAATTGTGCATTTTTCCCATAAAACAATATTCACAAACAGACTGAGTTTTATTCATATCAATTGGTATTTTACAAAGAGACAAGATGTAATGTACAATCTTGCTAGAAGCATGGCCAAATGTATGATGCCAAAGCCTAAAGTCAGAATTAACAGCAGAATTATAAGAAACAGTAGAATTACAAGCAGCATCAGAATTGACAGAAGTGGGAAACATTTTAGAAGCAACAGCTATTTTCTCAAACTTATAGAGTTCATTCTTAATCTGTCCTTGAAGGAGAAGTTGTCGATTAGCCTGAGATTTAACACAAAAAAAAAAGTCAGGGTGAAACTCAAAGAAATAATGGTTGTCTCTTGCAAATTTTGAAACACACACCAAATTTTTTCTTATACCAGGCACATGCATAAGATTTTTCAAACGAAAAGTAGAATGTGATGGCAAGGAAGTAATGATAGAATGCTTCAAGTGTTTGATACGCATACCTTGGCCGTTTCCCACTTGGACCTAATTAGATCCTTCGTACTCATGGCATTGCACCAGATTTCTTGATCGAACGTAATAAAGCGATGAGAAGCACCAGAGTCTGGATACCAATTTGGATAAAAAATTGTAGAAGGAGTAGCCAAGTAGGCTCGTGGAACAGAGTTAGGGTTGTGGAAGGAGGAAGGAGGAAGAGGATTCTGTTGTGAACTTCTATTAGAGCTCGAGAAGTTGGGGTCAAATCTATGGAAGATGTTGATCTCATCCCTGTAAGAAAAAAAAAAAAAACTCCTTTATGAATGATACATCACCGTACCGACCAAATCACTTAATAATAATAATAATAATCAGCAGTACTTTCTAGGCAAGTGAGGGTGGTTGACGTCAAAGTTATCACTTAAAACTTTATCCATCAATTTCGTTCAGCTGTTGCTGTAGTATTCAGTCCATGCTGCATGGAAAATCAAGCAAAACGTGTTTCTTTTTAAACCAATATAGGGCCACCGGCACCACACAAGCGTCCTATATATATGTGTGTAGTAGCTACGTTCTTCTTCACATCCCTTTCCAAAACTCTCCTTTTAGTTTATACCAATCTGCATTCTAAATTCAAGAGCATTAATTAATTGCGTTTCCACTTTTTATAGGCATGTCTTTCTCTACGAGTTATGGGAGGATTCTCTTCGTAGCTATGGTGATCATGTTGGTCATTTTGGTTGCTTCTCCTCAATTTGGAGTTGCAAGCAGGCCCTTACTACAAGATGGGCTTCTTTTTCAATTGCTTCCAAGAGGTGGAGGCAATCCATCAAAGGGGGCTGATGATCATGGTCATTGAAATGGACAACCACATCAACGCCAAGCTAATTAATCTCTGGTGGTTCATGTTCGGATATCTGCTCATGAAATGCGCCATAGGCTCATGTTTGTCTTTGGACGTGCCTTGTTATTAGCTCTTTTTGTGATGTTGTGTTTTGCAGATGATTTAAAATTCGCTTTTGTTGTTTGTTTTTAATCAATTACTCTGTTTTGGACCTGTTCCGTACTTATTTTTGTTTTTCTTTTTGAGAATCAAGCAGTTTCAAAATAATAAAAAATCTTGCATGTGCACATCTCCAGTATTCAATTGACGTGTCATAGGTTATACTCCAAGTGTGAAATGAGTATGCCAATCTTTAGTTAAGTTATTGAGAGTTTGTTGGTTTGTTTTGCTATATATGATTGTATTAGAAGCCAGCCATCTATTGTTGCATTAGTAGCTCATATTTGTACCTCCCTGCATATGCAAAACTTGAGATAACAAGTCATGCTTTATTCATCTCTACAGTTCAGCACTCTCTTTTCTCCATTTACTCAATTATTGGCTCGAGAACTGTAATTGGGTTCCCATGCAATTGTTATGCAATCATTTTTTTTTTGTTTGAAAGATAATTGAGATCAAGTGTTATTAGAGCCGGTTTGATTTGAACTAATTCGATAAGCCGCTGTTCACTTGTTTGGATCGGTTTCTCCTTTAATTTAGATTGGATCTACAAATGACACAAACAAATATGGTCAAACTGAGTTTGTCCAACTAATTTTAATGCTAGCCGAAATCAAGTTTGAATCGATTTGAGTCTCAATGGAAATAATTCTATAAAATTTCATTGTTGAGAGGTGCATTCTAGGTAAATATGATATTTTTATCTTCATCTTACAGATCTTATGTGATCTAATAATAAATTGACATGTGTAAGTGATAAAGTTGTTAATACAATGTGTTGAAGTTCCTGTGCATGAAACAAAAAGTTACTGTGCATGAAACAAAAAGTTACTACTTCTAACATTTACAGTACTTGTAGCAAAATAATTTACTTGTTTTTTTTTTCTCTTGTTTCTCTCTCTCCTAGGTTTACAACTTTTTGCATATAGGTTTACAACTTTTTGTGTATAGGTTTACAATTTTTTATATCCTGATTTACAACTTTTCTGCATATGGTTTCACATTTAATCCTAAACTTGTTTAGTATGTATTCAATTGGTTTACAACTTTTACTAATTTACAATTTTTTACATATTAGTTTATAACTTTTTAAGTATTGGTTTACAATATTTCGTAACTTCCATTTACAATTTTTTAACTTCAGTTCCAACAATAACGACAAATCTCAACTTTTAACAGAGTTATTTTTAGTTCATTTTGTTGCTGAAAAAATTGAAAAAAAAAATCATTCATATCTTAAGACATAAACCATAAACATATGAAAAATCAAATTTCACGATTTTTGTCAATTTATGTCTTAATAGTGTTGATTAAAAAATTCAAATTGAAGTAATTTTAAAAATAACATTAAATAAATCTTATTCATAAAACATTCTTACAATACATATAAAATTCAAAACATTCAATTTTATATTATTATCGTGCATCTTGTTTAATTGTAAATCGGTTTACAATTTCTTGTGTAGATTTATAACTTTTTATATATACGTTTATAACTTTTTGTGTACAGATAGTCTTGTTTGTTGGGTTAACCTCGTTTTGCAACACTTTGCTTTGGTTGGTTGAATTTTGGGTTAATAAGAAATGAAAATAATAGTAATGAAAACAAAATGTGTTTAAAATTTTTTTTATTCATGCAACAATCAATGGTTGTGATTAAGAAGTCAGTGCTTTCTTCATTATTGTTGAATTGCAAGGGGTTTAATGCTACATTGAATCACGTACAAAAAAACAAAATTTTCTCTTTTAAATCTTTTATTGGTTAAAAGTTCTTTTTTCAATAAAACCAATCAACACTTTTTCTCTTTTCATAATTAAAATCAATCAACACACAATTATTTTCTCCAGAAACGACATAGCTTTAAATTCCTCATTACACCAGAGGATACGTCTATAGCCAACAATTGTCAAGTCAAAATCTTTTTTTTGTAAAATTTGTTCTTTAATTTTGGTTTTATTTCTTTGGTAGATATATAATTGTTATAATTTTTGAGAAAAAATAAATATTTTAAAGTTATAAATAAATTTGTAGAATAAGCTCTAGGTAATCGTATTTATACGGATGTATTAGAATGACACTTTTTTTTGTAAATTAGTTGTCATGTCCGTCACGGCACCCTTTGATAATGTTGTGACAAGCATAAAATGAGTTTTTTTTTTTAAGATGTGATTTTTTGAGACTCAAGTAATAGTTCTACAGTGTAAATTTAATATAAAACATAAAATATAATCACTTTTGTAAACAAAAATGAAGGTCAATTGACCTTTAGGTAAATTTGTCAAATGAAATAAATCTTTTGAAGGTTAGGGGCAAATATAATTTCTCTTGAGAACTATTTTATCAATGATATAATTTTTCAGGATCAAAATGGTAGTTCTTTCTTTAATTTTTCATAAAATTGTATTCAAATAATCTTTTGATAAATATCTATAATTCAACGGTTAAATAATAAAAGCATTATATTTTATAAAAAATTATTAAATGCTAATACATTTTTGACCTTGGCAGGCAGGTCACAACTATGTATGTGAGACCATTGTGAAAACATGAAACTAATGTCAAGCTATTACTAAAGAAGAATATTTAGTGTGCAATACAGTTATGCAATAATATTATATCAATACTTAATAATATTATTTATCTTTTAGTGTATCAATACTCACTAGCACTGAAAGATCAAATAATATTATAAATATGGATATAATATTATTATATAATATTATTGAACACCAAATACTAATCACTACTATCCACAGTTCCACACGCTCCCGTGCAACTCGCGTCGTTTGGGGTGTGTGCTCCTTTCAGTACAGAAGTCACGTAGCACTTTTGACTTTTCTTTTTCTTTTTGATAAAAGCACTTTTGACATTTTCAGTATGGCAACCTCAACTTGTTATTTTATAAAATAAGTTACAAATTTCCCTTGTTTTGGTAATATTTGATCGTAATTCGTATATAAGTATATATACTTATATTGTAATGTAAACAAAAGTGAAGAAAATTTGCGCAGATTGAAAATAACTAAGAAATATGCTCGACGGTTTGGAAGCTGCAAACAGAAATTTAAATAGTTTATTTTGTATGCATAGATTATTATCCAATCATATATTGGTACTTTAATAAAAATAATTAAATTTCAAATTTTTTATTTAAAAAGTTATGAAAATAAGATAGTTTGATTGGACATATAACAACGTAAAAAGATTTTTAAATAGTGGGTACAAGACTTAACTACTTGTACTAATATGACAATATATGATTTGATTATAGTGTATATAAAAAAAAATTTATACTATCAGAACATAACATATGCATTATATATTTATCAATGAGCAGGGATCTATAATTATTCCAAAAGTAAGTTATAATATACTTACTCCATATAATAATTTTTTTTTGACGTGAAATCTTATCAATTTAACTATTGAATTTAAAGTTCCTACCAGTAGATTAAATCCATAAAATTTTATACAATTTGGAAATAATTTAATAGTTTATCATTTCATTTTATTTTAACAGATATCATGTATTTAAAAATATAAGTAATATCGATTATTAGATTACAATTCTATTGTTGCCCAATTTTTTGAAACTTCACATACTTGATCATCAACATAATATAACATAAATTAATGGTTAAATTGCTTAAATAAAATGTGGATGGAAAGTTATTGAATAGAGTAAATGGATCCCCACTTTTTATTGATAGATAAAAATAGACAAAACTTCATACAAAAAATGGAAAAAGTTGCCTTAATTAAACAGCACCGAATACGGCTAATGTATAAAAACACTAATATTATTAATACATCTTTATACTATTGGATGAAATTATTGAGAGGAAATGAGTGAGAGTCATGATCTCATCCCACACTCGCTTTTATATGTACAAAAAAAAAAACAAACTATTGGTATAAAAAAGTAACTTACAGTAAAGTTTTTCTTTCAAAAAACAGGGACAGCACTTCTAACCAGGTGGAGGCGTTTGACGTCCAAGTGACTTTATTTTGATCTGTTCAATCTCATTTTACGTATATAGAATTAAAATCAGACTGCATGGAAAGTCAAGCAAAATGTTTAGTCTAAACCAACAGGCAATACGGGCACCCAAAAAGCCCAATATATATGTGATTTTTGTGGCTGCTTTCTTCATCACATCCATTTCAAAAACTCCCATTTTCTTCCTGTCTTCTGCCTTCCACATTCAAGAGAATAAAATCATAACAGACGACATATAACATACAGAGACATCTATTGTGTTCCACTTTTTTATAAGCATGTCTTTCTCTAAGGGTTATAGGAGGATTATCTTCATGGCAATGGTGATCATTTTGGCCATTTTGGTTGCTTCTCCTCAATTTGGAGCAGCAAGCAGGCCATTACTACAAGATGGGCTTCTTTTCCAGATGCTTCCAAGAGGCCCTCCAAATACATCAACCAGGGATGGTTCTCACAATTACAAATAAGCTATATACCTTGAAATGGACAAGCATATTCATGCCAAGCTAATTAACTTGTGCTCAGCTCCAATATTCAGTTGATGTGTTAAATGAGTGTTAGTTAAGTTGTTGAGATTTTTTATTAGTGATTTACTATCTGTTATTGTATCAGCAGCCATATGTTATAACAATTGATACTTTATTCTTCTCTGCACTTTCATCACTCTCTTCTCTCCTTTTACTCTTTCTCTTGAGTTCAAGATGTCGAGGCGTGAAACCCTTCATGGTATTAGAGAGTAGAAAGATTCATGGTGTTTTCAATACCTACACCCTCCGAGTGATGCAAATTGCGATCTGCAATGGCTGCTGTGGCCACAGCATTGCAGTTGGGGTTGCGCCAGTGTTCGCAACCGCATCATGGACCGCATTAAACTCACAATAACGCAACGTAACAGTGCTGCAGCCGCGTTACGCACTTGAAAATCCAATATTAACCTCGACCTTGTATTTTCATTCTTGCACAACCTCAATCGCCATAAAGTAGTGGAGATCTGGGGAGTGCATGGGGTGGCGGTTCGACGGACAGAGGAGAAACCGACAAGGGGAAGGTAAGAGTGAGGTTGAGGGAAGTTTAGACATGGAGAAGAATGTGGATACAAAAATAAAGGTGAAGAGAATAATGCTTGCGATTGTGTTCAAAATGGTTTAAAAATTGAAGATTTTGGCATGGTTCTGAAAACAAAATGAAGTTGGGAGGCTGTGGTTTTTTTTTTTTTTCTCAGTCACAAGAAAAAGAATGGAAATATTTTTCTCGTACGTCATTTCTTTAGAACAATTTTATATCTCTTGTATAGAAGTATATGGGCAATATATTTACTTTGTTCTATTAATTAATTGATATATAAATTATTATATTAAAAATATAGAAAAAATAAGAGATAATAATAACTCATAACAAATATATCAATTAATAAATAAAATAAAATAAATATTTTCTCCTACTTTTATAGTAGGAAAGAATTTTTCATAATAGATCTGTTGAGTCTCATTTAGACATAGCTTTAATTTCAACCTTCCATTTAGCATGCATAGTATTAAATTCAAACTGCGGAAAGTCAAGTAAAACTTTCATTTTTAAACCAACGGGCCACTGGCACCCGACAAGCGGCCTATATATACGTGTGTGTGGCAGCTACTTTCTTCATCACATCCCTAATTCCAAAACTCTCTCCTTTTATACCAATTAGTATATTCAAGATCATTAATTGTGTTCCCACTTTTTATAGGCATGTCTTTCTCTAATATGAGTTATAGGAGGATTGTCTTCATGGCTATGGTGATCATGTTGGCCATTTTGGCTGCTTCTCCTCAATTCGGAGCAGCAACAAGCAGGCCCTTACTACAAGATGGGCTTCTTTTTCAATTGCTTCCAAGAGGTGGTGGGAACCCATCAACGGGGGATCCTAATCATAGTCCCGGTAGTCACTAATAATTAGCTATTTAGCTACCTTGAAAGTTGAAATGGACAAGCACGTGGACGCCATGCTAGCTAGTTAAGCTGGGGTGTGCATAGCTACAGTATCATTATCATAAGTGTTAGATGAGTGTGATGATAAGTTATTTAAGTTGTTGAGAGTTTGTTAGTTTGTTTTGCTATATGTTATTGTATCAGAATGCAGTCTCTATGTATATGCCTCACTTGTACCTCTAAAGCTTGAGATAACTATGCATACTTCATTCTTCTTTACACTTTGAGAAGTGTTATGTGTAGAACATAAACCTACAATATTTTTATACTATGCATAAAAAGAAATAAAATTTTGGCCTTTTGGGACTCATGGGGAAAGAGAAATGGTTGGATCACAATGTTATTTGTTTTTTTGTGTATAATGTAAATATAATTATAGGTTTGTATGGTACATAAAATATTTCTCTTACATTTTAGCACTTTCTTCTCTTTCACTTCTCTTTCCCTTCAATATTTGAAGGCCTGATGCTTTTCTTGGTGTCAAAGCTAAAATAAAGAGCTCAGACGGTCTCCTTCTAACTCTACTTCTAGGAAACTTTTATTATCACTTCCTCTTGTGTATTGTCATTCTCACTCACTCAACTTTTGTTTAACTTGCCTAAAACACCCTTTTATTCTCTTTTGTAATTAAAATAATAGTCTATTATTACTTTTAGTTTTAATAAATCACAAAAGGGTGTTTTAGGTAAAACAAAAATAAAAATTGAGTTTGTAAAAGTGACAATAAATGATAGGAAGCATGGCAATAGCCGCTGCTCTATTTCTATCATGAAAGGTGCTAAGAATTAATTAGAATCGTACTCTTAAGAATTTTCCAAATCCAATCTCATTTAATATAAGTAACGAGAATTTCTATCCTAGAAGCAGCAAGCGTTGCCAACAATTCACTTTTCATAAGCTAATTAATATTTATTTAAGGAAATATAACAATTTGATGAAATGTAAACTTTAATTCTTTTTTCAAAAAGAATATATGCAAGTTGTAATTTATCATATTTAAATTCCTTAATGACGCATATTGGCAATATATTTCAATCTAGGCGTGGATTTAATAAAAAAATTATTGAAGATATAAGATGTGTGTTAAATCAGACACCGGTGTGCCAACAGAGAGTACTATATATATATATATATATATATACACACACACACAAGGATTAAGTGAAGGGAATGGTTTTATATGAAAGTAAGAAGAACAAATATGGGTAATTAAAATTAAGTTAATTATATCAGTATAATCTTAAACAACTCTTATATTATTTAACAACTTTTTATCAATGTAATTATTTACAAAACTTATCATATTTATGAAATTTCATATTAATTTAAAATTTATATGCATCAAAGTCAACATAAAATATATGTTTAAAATATATAAAAATAAAAATTATTTGACTACATAAGTTATTTGTGTTCAATCTTTACAAAATTTGACACAAACAATCTATGATGGGTAACTATAATTCAACAATTGAATAATAATTATATTTTATAGAATATTATAAGATGCTGTAACTATACTAATATATTTTTTACTTTGGCAAGCATGTCAACAATTATGAATGAGACTGTTGTGAAAAACATGAAACTAACGTCAGCCCATATCACCTAATAATGATAGAGTAAATACTCAAATTATTCATTGACAATTTCATTAACAAATTAGTCACCGACTAAAAAATATTAATGTTGAGGTCCCTTACAATTATAAAAGTAGGACACTATAGATTCCTAACAATTTCATTGATAGATAAATTGATCATTGATAATAAAAATTAGTGTTGAGACCCTTACAGTTATAAAAATAGGATATATAGGTCCCTGACTCACTTATAACTTGTTAAAACTTTAATTATTGGTATATGTGACACCCACTAATCTCAATCAATACTAACTGAAAACATACCCTTTATTTTTATTGTTATTTTTGCAAATTCTTTTCCAAACGTTCCAATATTTCAGCATACCTATTATCAAGAAAGAAACCCTAGCCCCAAGCTTGTCATTCTAAGAAGTGAATCAAATTCCTTATATTTTATCATCACTTTATTCTGATGCATTATAGTATCAATATAATAAATTCACAATTATTTTCCCAAAAGAGCTATTTTCTATAATACAGTAATTGCATATTACAAAATAACATAATACCACCATATTTGGTATAAGATGCTCTATTAAATTTTGAAATATTTAAGGAGAGATTTGCAAAAATGAAAAGAGTGCATTTTGGTAAATTGATAGTTATTAGAATTAGTTGGTGCCGTATAGATCAACAATTAAATTCTACCTAGCATTTAATAGGTTGCTCCTAAGTGAAGAATCTATAGTATCTTATTTTTTTTTCAATTATGAGGAATGCTAATACTAATATTTTTTTATCAAGGATCAATATGTCCATCAATAAAATTGTCATAGACTTATTAGTGTCCTATTTTAATTTGCACTTACGAGACTTCAACACTAATTTTTTTGGTTCGAGAATAATTTGTCCATCAATAAAATTTTTATGAACCAATAATGTCCTATTTTTATAATTACGAGGGACCTCAACATTAATTTTTTTCATCAAGGACTAATTTATCCATCAATAAAATTATCAGGAACTAATTTAGGTGTTTACTTGTAATAATACTAAGCACTTTCTAGGCGGGGGTGTTAGACGTCCAAGTTGGTTTATTTTGATCTGTTCAATCTCGAGACATAGCTTTCAAGTGTCAAGCCATAGTATTCAATTCAAACTGTGGGAAAGTCAAACTGTGTTGCAGCTATTTCTTCATCACATACCTTTCAAAAACTCTCATTTTACACCAATCTACCTTCCAAATTCAATACAACAGAGACAGAAAAGACGATATATAAAAACAATAACAGAAGAGCAATAGTTGTGTTTACAATTTTAATTGTCATGTCTTTCTTTGAAAGTTATAGGAGGATTGTCTTCATGGCTATGGTGATCATGTTGGCCATTTTGGTTGCTTCTCCTCAATTTGGAGCAGCAAGCAGGGCCATTACTACAAGATGGGCTTCTTTTCCAGATGCTTCCAAGAGGCCCTCCAAACACATTTTTTTATCCATGAAAATCTTTTACCCTCACTTTTACCCTTGAACCACACACCCATGTTAAATAAGTGTGCTAAGTTGTTGAGAGTTTGTTAGTTTGTATTGCTATCTGTCATATATATATATATATATATATATATATATAAATGAGAAGAGCGATTTATTATTATGAGAATGAAATGAGTAAATTTGGACCGTATAAACTGTCATATGATTTTATATTTTAATTATTGCATATGTTTGTGTTAAAATACAATTTTATTTCTACATAATTATCTACTGTGTATATTCATTTTTATCCAAACTGGTAGTGTAGTACTTTGATGTAGTAAAGATATCAAACAAATATTGATTTGTTTGTATTGAAAAATATTTGCATTTCCATATAATTATCAATTACATATATTAATTACTTACATGGAAGAGTGGTTGTGTACTACTTTGTAGTAATAAACATGCCAGCTGTGTATAAAGTTTTAGAATATTTAACTAATTGCTACATTTGAAAAATGAATTTATGTAAAATTATTATTATTATTATTATTATTATTATTATTATTATTCAAAAAAAGGTAGTTGACAATATAATAAAAGAGGCTTAATCTTAAGTTGCACTAAATTTTTAAATTAGAAAACAAAATGGCCCAAAAGTTAACTTGCACAAAATTTTTAAATCATAAAATTATTCCATATATCAAAGCTGGGTGCATATTTCTTATCTTTTAATTGAAAATAAATGATAAGTTCAGTGTAAAGAACTTATTTTATTACCCATAATGGTAGGACACATTGATATTATCTATGGAGTCATAATAATTCCTTTATATAGCAAGTATTATTAGATAGTAGTTTATTATGCACCTTGTTCTATATAAAGATGAATTGGCTTATATTGCTTCACCTTTTCCATCATATTAGTAAAATTTTCATTTCAATATTTTTTCAATTATTGCTCTCTCTTAACCATGAAATTCAACAGTATCGATGCAAAAATCTCTTATACCTTATAGCTAGGAACGATACATCTCGCACGTCAACCTAAATCACTTAATAATAATAATAATAATAGGAAGAAGAAGAAGAAGTAGAAGGTTTGATTAATCTGCAATAATAATAATAATAATAATAAGGCAAGTGGAGGTGCTTGACGCCCATGTTTGGTTTATTTTCAGATAAATACTTAGGTAATCAAGATAAATCATTTATTTTGTTCCATTAATTAGTTAACACATTAACTGTTATATTAAAAATATAAGAAAAATGAGAAATAATAAGAACACATAAAGTAAATATATCAGTTAATAAAGGGAAGAAACAGATATTTTCTCTTGTTTTCATAGCCCCTGAGAATTTTTCTTAATAGATCTGTTAAGTCTCCTTTAGACATAGCTTTAATTTCAACCTTCCATTTAGCATAGCATTAAGTTCAAACTGCGCGGAAGTCAAGTAAAACTTTCATTTTCAAACCAACGGGGCCACTGGCACCCGACAAGCGCCCTATATATATGTGTGTGTGGAGCTACTTTCTTCATCACATCCCTTTCCAAAACTCTGTCCTTTTATACCAATCTGCATTCTAGATTAGTATATTCAAGATCATTAATTGTGTTCCCACTTTTTATAGGCATGTCTTTCTCTAATCAGAGTTATAGGAGGATTATCTTCATGGCTATGGTGATCATTTTGGCCATTTTGGTTGCTTCTCCTCAATTTGGAGCAGCAAGCAGGCCATTACTACAAGATGGGCTTCTTTTTCAATTGCTTCCAAGAGGTGATGGGAACCCATCAACGGGGGATCCTAATCATACTCCCAGTAGTCACTAATAATTAGCTATTTAGCTACCTTGAAAGTTGAAATGGACAAGCACGTGGACGCCATGCTAGCTAATTAAGCTGGGGTGTGCATAGCTACAGTATCATTATCATAAGTGTTAGATGAGTGTGATAATAAGTTATTTAAGTTGTTGAGAGTTTGTTAGTTTGTTTTGCTATATGTTATTGTATCAGAATGCAGTCTCTATGTATATGCCTCACTTGTACCTCTAAAGCTTGAGATAACTATGCATACTTCATTCTTCTTTACACTTTGAGAAGTTAAATTATGTGTAAAACACAAACCTACAATATTTTTATACCATGCATAAAAAGACATAAAATTTTGACCTTTTGGGGCTCATGGGAAAAGAGAAATTGTTGGATCACAATGTTTTTTTTTTTTTTTTGTGCATAGTATAAATATAGTTGTAGATTTGTGTTGTACACAAAACATTTTTCTTAAATTTCAGCACTCTCTTCTCTTACTCTTCTCTTCCGATCCCTTCAATATTTTCATGGTGTCAAAGCCAGAAGAACCAGTTTTCAGAGCTCACACCGCTGTCACCTTCTAACTCTACTTCTTGTAAGCTTCCATTGCCACTCCTTATTGTGTATTCTCACTCTCAGTCACTCAAATTTTGTTTAATTTGCATAAAATATCCTTTTATTCTCTTTTCTAATTAAAATAATAGTCAATCATTACTTTTAGGATAGGTTTGGTTGGAAGGTAAAAATGAAGGGTAAATTTTTCTTGATTAAGTTTCATGTGTAAAACTACACATAAAGCTCAATCATGAAAAATTTACTCTCATTTTTACTCATCAACCAAACATACCCTTAGTTGTAATAAATCACAAAAGGATGTTTTAGGCAGAACAAAATAAAAAATTGAGTGAGTAGAAGTGGCAAAAAACGATAGGAAATGACAATAGTCGCTCCTCGATCTACTTCTATTATGAAAAATGCTCAAATTAGTATGGCATTCTTAAGAATTTTCCAAATCCAATCTCATTTAATATAAATAATGAGAATTTCTATCCTAGAAGCAGCAAGCGTTGCCAATAATTCACATTTCATAAGCTAATTAATATTTTTTTAAGGAAATATAACAATTTAATGAAATGTAAATTGTAATTTTTTTTATCGAATATATGCAAGCTGTAATTTATCTTATTTAAATTCCTTAATGACGCATATTGGCAACATATTTCAATCTAACCGTGGATTTAATGAAAAAATTATTGAATATATAAGATGTGTGTTAAATCAAACACCGGTGTGTCAACAGACTATATATATATATATTAATCAACTCTTATATTATTGAGCAACTTTTTATCAATGTAATTATTTACAAAACTTATCATATTTATAAAATTTCATATAAATTTAAAATTTATATGCATCAAAGTCAACATAAAATATATGTATAAAATGTACAAAAATAAAAACTATTTGATTACATAAGATATTTGTGTTCAATTTTTATAAAATTTGACGGAAACAATCTATGATAGGTAACTATAATTTAATAATTAAATAATAATTATATTTTATAGAATATTATTAGATGCTGTAACTATACTTATATAGTTTTTACTTTGGCAGGCAAGTCAACAATTATGAATGAGACTGTTGTGAAAAACATGAAACTAACGTGAGCCCATATCAGTTGATAATAATACTAAGCACCTTCTGGGCAGGTGGGGGTGTTTGACGTCCAAGTTGGTTTATTTTGATCCGTTCAATATCGTTTAGATAGCTTTCAAGTTTCAAGCCATAGTATTCAATTCAAACTGCGTGGAAAATCAAGTAGAACTTTCATTTTAAACCAATATATATATATATATATATATATATGAGTTATGATCAAGTTATACTGATGTAACTTTAAGAAAATGTTATACTATTAAATAACTTTTTATTTGTGTAAATCTTTACGAAACTCACTATTGGATTAGAAGCTTATATTGTATAGATCAAGTCTGTAAAATTTTAAATTAATCTAAAATTATTTTGCATAGTTTTTATATACATATACATCAAAATCAATGTAATATATATATATATATATATATATATATATATATATATATTTAAAATAAATAAAAATAAGAGTTACATGATTGCATTGCTATTAATGTTCATTTTTTTATAAAATTTGACACAAATGATCTTTATGATAGGTAATTATAATTCAATGGTTGGATTAACAAAAAAATTATTTCATTGAAAATTATAAATGGTGTAACTTAACTTAAAGTTTCACCGGTGTAACTTGATGCTAATATGATATATATATATTGTGTTTGTGTGTGTGTTGCAGCTATTTTCTTCATCACATCCCTTTCTAAAGCTCTCATTTTACACCAATCTACCTTCCAAATTCAATACAACAGAGTCAGAAAAGACGATACATAAAAGCAATAACAAAGAGCAGTAATTGTGTTTACAATTTTAATTGTAATGTCTTTCCCTAGGGGTCTATTTGCGAGATGGATTTAGGAGGGAAGGAAAGGAAGGAAAAGGGATTGGAGAGCTGATTTGTGTTTGGGAGTTTTGTTAATTGAGAAATGAAGTGTTTGAAGGATTTCTAAAATCCTCTTTATCCTCCATTCACCCTCAATATTTTGTTGTATTACCCTTTAATTTTAATGCAAGTTACTTACGATTTTCATTTTCACTTCTCTTAATTTGATCAATCTTGTCCATTGTCTTACTATAGTAATTTGGAGAATCCATAGACTAAAGTTTCAATATCACATTAATTTCACTTTAGCACAAATCACATTATTTCAAGAGATTTATTTAACGTTCAAGTTAAGTGGATTAAGTCAACCTTGGTCAATTCAACTTAGAACAAACAAATATATAATAGTGTTATATCGAAATTAGGTGTTCAACTCACTTGTAGAAAACTCAATGACTCCAAAGTTTCCATTATGTAAATATTAATCAGCTATGACAAAGTAATGTGTCTTATTCCATCTATTGTCGATGAAGTTATTTAGGATATGACAATAGATCAAATTAGTAGCACTCAAAAATTGTGAATAGTCCAAGAAGGATAGCAGTCAATTAAGATGAAATAGTCAAGGACATAGTTAAGAGACAGATTTAGCCAATGTACAAAAGCAATTGACCAATGAGTAGGTGACGATTAATGATTGATGTAATACATGTTGTTAAACAATGATTGTTGGATATGGAAGAGAAAAAGCACACTCAAGAGCAAAAGCTGTTAAGCTTGTTATCACCGAATTGCAATTTCTGAATTGATGCTAAATTGTACAAATGAGCAGTACTCAATATATACAAGAGGTTCTCAGGTCTCACTAATGATCTGAGAGTGTAACTGAATAACAGCAAAGGCAATTAGTTATAACTTGCTAAACCACTATTAGTTACAAAACTAAATTCAATTAATTCAGTTAGCTGATTCATTCTTATCCCTAATACAAAATAAGCTAAAACTTTTGGCCTGATTTTAAATGGCCATCGGCAGATATCCGAACATTATAATGACTATTATTACGTATTAACAGAATGTTCAAGACGAAATATTTAATGTGGCAACCAAATTTTACACGATGAAGGTAATTTCAGCCCTAAAAAAGATCGTTTTGATATTGTATAGTCCTTTTTTTTTTTTTGGCCTTGTTCCATCTAGCCAAGTACATGATTAATTAAGATTCTCCTTCCTTGTAATAACGACTCTGATGAGATTAGTCCCCTATATACATAAACCGTTTTGTTTGAACATTGAAGCTTGACAATTAATGTCAGCAAATATTACTTGAGAGTTGACGATTGAATAATGATGTTAGTTATATACCAACCGAGGGAATGAATCTCCTATTGAACATTAGTCCTTGTGACAATTTGCCACCTACAAATCACTTTTGAATATTGTTTGAATATTTGAAGGAGAAATGTGCTTCAAAGTTGAAAAGAAGAGTTTTGATCAAGTTTACATCAATCACCTCCTAGAAAATAAAAATAGTTGAGAAAGGTGGATTTTTTGCACACGCCTTCGACTTAGTCCATTCAGCTAGCTAGAATTTTTGTGCAAACACAGGTGCAAAGCAACATCACAATATATATAATATAAGATCAACTTATCCCAAATAAACCACCTTTGGTAAAATTAGGGTTTCCGAATCATTGTAACAAATCTCGTATTTGTGCAGTTTCAACTATACATAATTCGATTTTTGCATGTAAAGATATTACTACATTCTTGAGCACAGAAAATACTTACGCTTGGATATGGCCTTTTGCTAGATCAAATTTCTATGTAGTAAAATAGTATAAATAAGTGGTGTATAAAGAAAAACCTACGTGGAAGAATAATTTTTCATATAATTACAAAGTCTTGATTTTTGCGATGTGTATATTTATAATGACAGAGTCAAGAATAAATAATAATAATAATAATAATGGCAGAAAATCAACTTAAGGATTGGCCAAGTGTAGCATGACCCACTCATTTTCTTATACTGAGATAAATATTGTAAATTCCTTTATAAGTGTTTTCTAGTTGGAACGTTAGAATGCGGCATCTTCTTATACAATAGTTGATCAGTACATATATAAGTTTTCAAATGTTATTAACAAATATGGTGATTTGAGATCACATTTTGCATCTATTGAGTAACGCTAACTGAAAGAATTAGTTTGTTCATAACTTTTTATATATGAATTAGTGATTCAAATTGGTTCAACAGGTGATGTGGTCGCAATATAACCATTGTGCTGGTGTATGCAACGTATTAGACCGCAATTGTAATGTGAACTGAAATCACAGACAAATATGCAATATAATGGCATTGCGGCCACCACGCAACGTAGTTGTGGCTGCAACTGACAATAATCAACCCACAATGAACATGAAAATTAAATACCTAGCCAATTTATGCATTTCTATATATCCTCACACAACATTAATCAACATGTGGTCGTGGAAGGTAGAGTGGAGATCTGGAAGAAGGGATGGCCATGGCAGTCCAGTAAAACAAGGAAGAAGTAGAGAAGGCTAGAGGTGGGCTGAGGGATTAGAAATGGAAAGAAAAGATGATACAAAAAGAAAGGAAAAATAACATTAAGGTATTGATGAGAATGGCTTAAAACTGAAGGTTGAGGGATGATTATTCTGAAAAAATTGAAGATTGAAATTGGGGTTGTTGCCTATGTTCTTTTTCAGAAGACGAAGAAGAAAAGCACAAAGAAAGAGATGACTTGAAGTAGGCGTGGTGGGGCTAGTGGGAAACTTTTTTTTTTCCTTGTTTTGGTCTGGACTCTGGACAAAGGACGCTCAAATTGAGTGGGGGAATAGTTTTATTATTATTCTTTGTCTAATGGGTGGGCTGTAATGCTTTTTATTAAAAATATTTAGCACTTGTTTTTGAAAAAATGGGACATTTTTGGGGATCAGTTTTTTTTCCCCCTTTTATAGTGAGATGTTGTTTTGTAATTTTACTTTTTGGTTGTTAATTTTTTCGTTTTTAAAAATTCTAATTTTATAGTATGAAAATCATTCTAAACACATGAAAAATTTGTGTTTTTTTATCAAATATTTTGGAGACTTGTTAGTTTAGTGCCACAATTATTGTGCTTCTTTTTATTTTGTATTTTGTGAAAATAAAATAAAATGACATCGTAATGGCTGGAGTCCACATTACAGTAGCCGCAATTGCAGTAACCGCAATTCAGAACATTGATATGAACGATACATCATGCAGATCGACCCAAATCACTTTAATTATAATAATAATTAAGCACTTTCGTTCTAGGCATGTGTTTCACGTCCAAGTTGCTTTACTTTGATCTGTTCAACCTCGTTTACTTACACCTTTCAAACTTCAATTTAGCTACAGCATTCCGTTCAAACTGCATGGAAAGTCAAGTAAAACGCTGCTTTGAAAATTAAACCCATATATAGGGCCACCGGCACCACACAAAAGCGCCCTATATATGTGTGTGTGTGTGTGTTGTAGCTGCTTTCTTCATCACATCCCTTTCCAAAACTCTCATTGTATACCAATCTGCATTCGACAGCAGAATCAGAAAAAGACATAAAAGCACATACAAAGACC
This sequence comes from Dalbergia oliveri, assembly GCA_030441495.1. Classification (NCBI taxonomy): domain Eukaryota; kingdom Viridiplantae; phylum Streptophyta; class Magnoliopsida; order Fabales; family Fabaceae; genus Dalbergia; species Dalbergia oliveri. The sequence goes on along the minus strand of JAMLFY010000013.1, from coordinate 20,016,366 downwards.
ATTAATTGTGTGTCCACATTTGACAGGCATGGCTTTCTCTAATCAGAGTTATAGGAGGATTGTCTTCATGGCTATGGTGATCATGTTGGCCATTTTGGTTGCTTCTCCTCAATTTGGAGCAGCAAGCAGGCCCTTACTAAAAGATGGGCTTCTTTTCCAGATGCTTCCAAGAGGCCCTCCAGATACAACAAAGGGGGATCCTTCTCACGGTAACGACTAAGTTATATCTGGTGGCTTCCATGATGAAATGGACAAGCACATGCACGCCAAGCTAATTAACTTTGAGTGTGCTCAGCTGCAGTATTCAATTGATGTGTGATAGGATATGTATACTCCTGACGTTAAACGTGTGTGCTAAGTTAGTTAAGTTATTGAGAGTTTAATTTGTTAGTTTCTGTTGCTGTTTGTTATACTATGATCAGTAGCTCACAAATGCCTCTTTTGTAAAATTTGAGGTAACAATTCATACTTTATTCATGTCTACATTTCAGCACTCTTTTTTTTCTCCCTTTACTCTTCTCTTTCACTTCAAGGTCTCGGGACCTTGTAGCTTTCATGGTACCAGAGATATATAAAAGATCCATGAAGTTTTCAGATTCCACACAATCTCCTTCTACATCTCCTTTTACTGTGTTAGATGGTTGAAATCAGAGTCAGAGTTTCACTCTCAAGAATTTCTCAAAGCCGTTCTCGTTTAATCTAGATGAAGAGAACTTTTTGGTCCTTGAAAGCATCATGGTTTAGACACAATTTGTACTATGGGTTCACCAATCACCACTAAGAATTGGTGATATTAGGTGGTTTAAATTCTAAGAAAGGTTCCATATACAACAAAATCTTACAAAAACTTTACCGAGCTTTAGTATGTAGAGACATATAAAGACAAAATAAGGGTGAGACCCAATAAGTTGAACAACTCATGTCCTTCCCTATTACACAATAATTACTACAAGAAACACACGGGTTATCGACGGATTTTTCCTTGTTACCGAAGGATTTATCGACAGTAAAACAAGAAATTCGAGAAATTCTTTTTTTTTTTTGTTTCAGTTGTTACTACGGATTTTTCCATCGGTAAAGATTATGAAATGAATTTATTATGGAGAAATTAAATTTACTGACGGAAAAATCCGTCGAATATTAAAGCGATTTTTTTGGGAAAATGAGAGCAGGTGCCACTTTGTTGATTACCAGCAGATTTTTTCCGTTGGAAATTCAAAAATTCACTGGTAATCTTTCAACTTATAATGACCACACAGCTTCACTATATCCCTTCACACACTCTCTCATTTAGTCTCTCTCTCTCTCTCTCTCCGTGCGTCCGCCGGAGCCTTGCCGCCGCACGCGCGCCGCCCATCAGCCAAAGTCCTTTATCTCTCTTCCGGTCTCTCTCTTACTTCTTGCGCCGCGATTTGGACTTGTCGCCGCCAAGCATCCCTGCACGCACTTCAGTCTCCGCCCCTCGTGCAGGTCTCCGTCCCTGCACGTGGTGGCCGTGCCTTGCCAACCCCGCCTCGAACTGACCTCGAAAGCCATGATCCGGCCTCGCCTCACCAGCCCCGCCCCAGCACAAGGTGCCCGCTGTCCCCCACTGTCCCCATCGTTGGTCTCTCTGCCTTCAAGGGCCCCTCGCGCGCTGGATCTGGAGGAAGTTCGCAGCGCCTTGCTGTTTTCCTTCTTGTTGCGGATGAATCGGTTGGAAGGAGTGTTCCTTTCATATTTCTTGAATAGATAAAGGATGATTTTAAGCAGCGCTATGGTGCCCATCTACTTGCTGACAATGACGACGATGATGATTTATTCAAAGATAGATTCTGCATTGCCTATAATCTTGATAGAGAATTTGGGTTTGTATATGTTTGACTCTTTTTAAGTTTTTGTTTACTTCTTTGTAATATGATATTATAAGTGTTTTGATCCTGTTACCCAGACCAACACTTAAGGAGCATATGCAGTATTGCATGAACCACCCAGAAGAAATAAGTAGACTATCAAAATTGAAGGCTCAAATAACTGAGGTCAAGGGGATAATGATGGACAATATTGAGAAGGTATGATGATACTGAGCCTAATAACACATGCACGGATACACTCTTTTGGTTGCTGTCATATATTATAGGGCTTCTTTGTAGAATGCTAACTGTTCTATGGATGTACAGTTCTTTCTTTTTTGTAATTCATTTCTTCTTGGAGGTGGTTTTAATTTTTGGGAAGTGGCAGTGGGGAAGTTGTTCATGTAAACAAGGGATGATAACATTAGTCTTGCATTGCTGTAACTGGTCGATTTTTTTTGTTGCCTTCTGGTGAGGAAGTTGTACATGTAAATAATTTATTATTCATGTTGCTACTGGTTTATTCATGTTGTTTGTCCATCTGTTTTGTGCTATTTTCTATTGTAGTTTCGGAATCTCTTAAAAAAGTTTGGGAAGAGGAGATATCCACTATAGTGACTAGCTATTTGGGAATAGGAACCATTCTTCACCTTCAAAAATTTTGAGCAATTCACTTGATGAATTCAGGTCCTGTATAGGCTAATGTGCAACTTGCTTCCTAGATTTTCTCAATGGGATTCTCCTCATAATCTTGTATTCATGGCCATCTAGTTTGTATCTTTTGCGGAACAAAATTTAGTTTATATGGGTGATAACGTCTATGTTTTACTTCTTTCTCGCATAGAAGTAATGTCTTGATCAAAAGCCTAATCAATGGGTCATGATATTTTAGTTTAAACTAAGAATTGGTGTATACTTTATATATATCTTGCTTTCCTATTTGGTCACCATTCTCGATGGGTATAATTAAATATGAACTTCTTTTATCCTCTAAATGCATCAGGGTATTTTAGCAAACTTTTTGATGATAATATTACTTTTGAGGAAAATGACAATGAATTTCTTGCTTACAAATTTGTGCGTTTAGCTGTACAGATACTCCAAAGCATACCAAGTTCATATTCAACTTGAAAAGTTGGAGCAAGATGCCGTTTCAAGAGGTTCTCTCCTTGGAGAATTTCTACAAAGATTAGAAAAAGCTAGTCATTGAAGGGCCAATTTGGTTGTAAGTGATTTCTATTTTTTTATGTTGAAACGAATATTTCCTTGCATGGACTTTGTGGATATACTTCTTGGGATGATTGCAACATGGCATTCATAGAAGACAATGTGGTTTACTGAAGTTGTATGAACATTTTCAATATCATGGAAGTTCTATCTCAAATTAAGATTAAATTAAGTTCTATGTTAGGAATGAGTTTTGTTTCAAATTTCCTTCAAATGATCATTAAATTGGACCAAATGCAGTCCCGTAGCCTTGTTTGTGCTTGTGTAAAGAGTTCTGACTTGCCTCTCTGATGATTGCTATAATTAATATCTTTATCTGGGTGATCAAAATAAGATTGTCTATCTTGTTTGCATTTATCTGTCATCGCCTTTGCAGTACACTAGTCAGTGCAGACATCACATAAATTGGAATTGATCTTGTAATTGGAACTTCTAAGACACAAATTATGAGTTGCTTAATATTCAGAGTTTATCTTACATGATGATAAGCAAAGTTTAGTTAGCTTGCCATAATTTCGTCTTTTATTTCTGTAAAATGCAAGAAACATCAACATCTTAGGAGCACCCTGTAGTTAAAATAGCCATACTATGAGCATGTAGACATCGAGATTTTAAGGGGGGTGCTACCAAAATTTTTTAATTTGAACAATTTCATGATATATAATAACATTGTTTTGTACTATTTGCTATGCAGTTGGGATCCAAACACACAGGCCATGCATGAAGTGACACACTCAATCCACTGCGAAGGATGTGGAGAGACAGTGCCAGTTTCAGGAGGTGCAAAAAAGATGGAGGACAAGAAAAAGACCATAATTATTGTTTTTTCTTTGTTTATATAATGAATTTTTTCTATTTGTATCTGTATGGTTTTTGGCATTTTTATCTATTTTATATTTTGAACTTAAATTCGTTACATTTATTATTTATTAGGAATTTTTTATAATTATTCATTGCTAAATATATTTATATATTTATACTTAGCTTTAAATAGAAAATAAACTCTTAAATGTAGAATGTAACACACAAATAACAGAATATTTATTAAAAAAATTCATTATCGATGGATTTTTTCATCGGTAAATTACACAAAAAAAAAATTTACAATTATCGACGGGTTTTTCCATCGGTAAATTAAATAGATAAAAAATAAATTTTAAGAATTTAAAATTATCGACGAAAAAATCCATCGGTAAACTAAAAAATTATGATATTCAATAATTATCGATGGAAAAATCCATCGGAAGAAAATAAAATCCGCTAGTAATGCCTATACCTTGACAAATTTGCTAGCGAATTGTCCAATTAATTTAGACTTTTTCCATCGATAATAATTTCCAACAACGTTATTACCTGAAAATCCTGGAAAAAAATCCTGTCAAAAATCCAAAAATTTGTCAATAAAATCCATTGGTAATAGCATTTTGGTAGTAAGGTGTAAAGTTGCTGGAGATTTTATTGTACATCAAGAGGTGGAAGTAGACTAGGTTAGACTAGACTTAGACTTCAACTTAAATAGACATGACATGTATTCTCTAAAGGAAGCATGAGCCTAGGCCTATTACCTTACATAGGCTTATTTCATGGCCTTAACATAATCTTCTTAAAAGTCTTAACTTGACCCAAAAGCCTATTTAAAGGTATTTTTTTTTAGAAAAACCAAAATGTTTACTCTTAAATAAGTTAAAAGACTTCTAAATATATGTAAAAATATTTTTAAATTGACTAGCTAGGCTTTGACTTAAATATATTAAGGCTTATTAATTAAATTTAAAAGTTTTAAATAGATTAAAATGTTTTTATTATCATTATATTTTTAAATAATAATATTAATAATATACGTAAACCAATTTGTTAGACCTAATAGACTATTTTTATCATAGTTTTTAAAATCGAACTTGATTGACCCAGTCAAGGTACTGGGTTACTTGGTTCAACCATGGTTATCCTGTCGAACCGTTTATAGAATTTAATTGAGTAAATATATAAAAATATATAAGAGTGTAATATATATATTTTGTGACACTATATTTATCAAAGAAGCAAGTGGCCTGGTGGTTGAGGCTGCCCAAGCCGCCAACCCAGTCGGTTTGACTCCCACCCACATATTGGTTTTGGAATTATTGGAATTATTCCAACTTTCCAAAGCATGCACAGGAGGCACCAAACGCGCACAAGCCGTTTACTCCCGCCCGCCGCGGTCAACTCCAGTTTGACCGAGGTTTGACCGTTTATTGCTTATCCAGGCTAATTGAAGAATCGACTAACCAGTGTCCGTTAGTTTTCAATCCAAATTGGTCGGTCCGGTCGGTTTTTACACTATGATTTTTATTACTAAGTTTATCTGTTTAACTAAAAACTTTTTGAAAAGACTAACCCAAACTTTAATTTTTTTTCAATAATTAATAAACGCTTAACTCTCAAAGAGAAAAAAATTGAAGAGAAAACCTAAGGGTGTTTGGTTTGGCTATTTCCTATTTTAATTTTCACTCAAAACAAAAAGCAAAAGTAAAAATATGATTGCTATGTTCTTTTTGAAAATGTTTTTAGGAAATATTTCAAGAAAAACATGAAAATTTGGAAATGATAGAGCGCATTTGGTTTACCTATTTTCCATTTTCATTTCCATTGAAAATAAAAATGAGATAAGAAAATATGTTTGGTTAACATTTATGGAAAACATTTCATGAAAATATTTCTTGAATTCATGGAAAAATTGAAAACATCATTTTCATGTTTTCACGTTTTCAATGAAATATTCTTCAATTGTGAAAATATTTTCATTCAAAATGTGGTGGCATGTTCATAATTATAGACACTACAAAAAATTATGTTTATTGTAGCGGTTGAATTAGGGTGGTTTTGCTAACCACCATAATATTTATGAAAAAAATGGGGGTTGGAAGGTATATAATGGCAGGTTGCCATTTCAACCATTTGAAAAAATTAAAAATTAAAAACAAAAAAGAAGAATTGGGTTATCAAGATGCTATCTTCTTTCAACTCTCAAGCCTCACTTTCCCTTCACACTTCTCATCTCATCTTCTCTCCCAAAGGCGTCGGCTATCAATTCGCTTGAGCACCATCACGTTCGCCTCCGCAATGCCGTCCGCCTTTGCTCCATGACATTGTCGCCCCGCTCGCGACCGCCTCCTCTTGCGACGCCTCTGACTTCGTGCTCCCCTCCTCTCCGGCATCCAGCTCGCCAGCAACAAGCCCAAGAGGTCGCCACTCGCCTCGTTAGCAATGCCCTTCCCTCCCTCTCGACCCCAAGTGCCCCAAGTTTGACAACACTAACAACAACAACAACAATAGTGTGCTTCCTTCTTCCTTCATTCCAGCGGTAAACTAACATTTCCTCTTTTTTTTTTTTGCTTCACCTACTACCTCTAGGGGTTTTTGTTTCAGCTAGGTTGGTGGTTCTAACATTGTTACCGAGCTCCAGGACAAGTTGGGTTTGACAAATTTGTGATGAAAATCCCAAACAATAAAGTGTAAGAAGGAGATATGTGCATATGTATCATGTGCATTATAAAATGTTTCAAATATTTGGTTTGTTTCATCTGTTTGGGTTAATGTGGCTTGTTATGTGTGTCTTCAAGTTGGACTTATAATTGGTAAGCAGAGAAACCATAAAGAATATGCAAGCTTCAACTGGAACACAATTTAGGTTTTCTCTTTTACATCATTCATAGTATATCCTTTATGCTCACCGATTGCATAGTAGTTCACTAGTTTTAACTTCCTTTTGACTTATTTTGTGATTTTGGTAACTCATGATGATGTGTGCACTATAACATATGTATTGTGATCTAGCTGGGAGCAAGCTTGTATTGAATTTAATTTGGTTATGTTAATTCTTTGAGGGAACAATGCTTTACATTATGAATCTAGTTGTTGTGTGCTTATTTTATGTTGCTTTAAAGTTGTATAAGATTTTGTTTAGCATTAGTAATGCGGGGAAAATAGTTTCAAATATTTTGTTTTTTCATGGGATAGTGTTGTTTCTATGAATGGACAAGGTCCTCAACACCGACTAAATCTTAATTCCTTGTGGTTGTGACAAGAAGTGAATGATATGGTTTGAACACAACCATATCTTTCTAAAGCTTTCTAAAGTATTGTACCTTATGAGGAAACATATATAGTTTGAAATTAATCGTTTTCAATAAACAATGCTTCAGGAAAGTGATGAATCAGCTTAGGTATAAGGAAGAACATACATGGTAGTGCTGAGAGGACTTGCAGGAATTCCTTTAGCACCTTGTAGCTAGAGTTAAAATCTGGAATGTATTTTTTTCTTGAGAAAGCTTCACCTGTTGCTACATATGTTGGCAAGGTATTATTTTAGTTATATCTTTTATGATATGTAAATTTGAAGGTTAATTTCCACTTTTTATATATGAAAGCAGTTTTGCCTCTATCTCTCTATATTTTATTTCTCTCCCATTATTATCTAATTGCTAGTAATAAGAATGACATTTATATTTATTAACTCAATATTACCTTTTTGTATTGAATTTATTAATATCTTGGAAATTTTTAGAAGTACTAGATTTTGAATGCAGACGACATGCCACTCTCCTACAAAGGAAGAATAAGAACCCTTGTGATTATAGGCCATATTGTGCATGAGGTTAGTAGCTGTATTTGTCAGATGCCTTTTCTTTTTTTTTTTTCTTCCAATGTGAGTGGGGTTTGGGGATGGTGAGCTGAGATGAGAGATCTTTGTTTAGATCATTGAATCTTTTTTTGGAAAATAGAAACAAGAATAAAAATAGAGCGGTTAGGTACAATAATGAATCTTATTGTATATAGTGTTCTATTCATAATTCAACACCTCAGGATTAAAATGTAGGTGCCAAATGACCTACAAAGTTAAAGTTTTGAACTATAAATGGAATAGAGCACCTAGAGCCCAAGAATTTATGTTTGAAGTGTTCTCACTTCTTGGATTGTTGTTGAATAGTGTTCTGTAAAATGAAGGAAGTTGACAAAAGAATGTCCAAGTTAAGAACCTCCAATTTTGGAGTCTTGGACTATGACATTTATTGATTCACTAATATGAATTCCATCAATGTTGGGGCTATCTCCTGGTGTTGACACTTTCACTCCATAAATTGTAATAGAATCACATCTTGAAATAGTAAAATGCATCTGTTGGCTATTTTGTATAGTAAATCCCTTCACCTTGATACTTGAGCTTGAATTAATGGTTAATGCCTAATGAACTCCCTCAAAGTTAAACTACATTTGGTAATCTTAATTACACATTTTGCAAAGCCATCTACTTAAAACACAGAATATAATAGTGGTTAAGAAAAAGATTCTTACTGTTGGTGCACCTTTGCAAGGTTGTGAAAAAATAAATAGGAGAAAAAGAATTAGTTATTGCCTTCAGCTAAAGCTTTTATAAATTTGTCATTAAGACCAAGTTCAGAAAATTTACATTAGACTTATTCTTTTTGCAAGATGTTGCCTACCATTTGCTACCTGAGCAATCTATAATTCCAGGACCTTGGAAAACAACTCTCTCTCCTGCGGAAAAATCAAGCCAAACCCGTGGTAATTTTGGATACCTTGTTTTGATTTATTATAACTATATCCCTTATCTTTTGTTTTGTTACACTTAATTGGTTGATAAAAGTTTTGTTTTGTGGGGAATTTATTATTTCTCATTACCTTTTCTTTCATTGAATAGCTAGGTAAGGGTGGGGTTGGTTACATTTGGCCTAAATGTGAAGGAGGCCATGAAGAAGAGTGGAGGCATTTAGTGGCACCTATTATTATAGACAATTGACTTTTCCTTAGTTTACCTTGAATTTTTATGTCATTGGTAGATATTAAGAGTTGCCCATTAATAGCATTTTTTTTGTTTTTTTTTTCCAATTGTATTTATCTCAAGATTAATACTATGTTACAGAGGAATGTAAAATTATGAATTGGTTTTTAATTATGCCTTACTTGTGATGCTATTTGTTTTCTTGAAAACATTATGGAGTTTTGAATTGCCAGAAATATCAATTATTTTTTTGAAAATAAAAGGCATATTGTGGAGTTTGAACCACTGTGATAATATATATTTTTTCAACTCCAATGAAAATTGTGGCGGTTTAGGACCGCCCTAATTTAACTATGTAGTGGCGGTTATTATGGTTGATTATGGCGGTTCATTGACAACCATTGTAATTGACTGAATGGTGTTGGTAATTATGACGGTTCCTTAACCGTCTTTATTATGAAAACGGATTATAACTCCACAATGAACAAAAATAATCACCATAATTTACCTGTTTTTTTTTTGTAGTGAAAGAACTTCCATTTCTTTTTCCGTAGAAAGACCCATTACACGCTCCTCGCGTTCCAAGTTCCAGCCCTCATTCTTTGGTGCCTCTACCTCTAGGTTGGTGGTGATCTTGGTGATTGGTGACGGAGAAGCTAGTGTCCACGAACCTTGATCTCCATCACGCCGCCAATTCTTGCTCCTTGTTCTGTGCCACTAGTCCATCTTCTTTTTCTTTGTATTTTCTTTTTCTTCTTCTTCCCTGTTATGGTTTTCTTGCAGCCAAACATTTGGAGGTTTTCTCATTTATTTTCTATTGTTGGTTGTGATTGATTCTTTGGTTCTGAGTTGAGGCTATTTGGACCGAATTTGGCATCTCTTCATTTGGGTGATTCTGCATCTTTTTTTGCAATGATTCTACATTTTGTTGAAGAAAGTTTCAATTTTTCCTTTTGTTTTGAGCTTAATAGGTGAATCTCTTAAATGGGTTTGTGTTATTATGATTAGTTATGTTGTTTTTGCAAGTTTATTGAAATGGGTTGTGGTATAGGTTGAATGTAGAAATTGCATTGGAATTGTCTCTTGAGTTTACTTCTAGGAATGTATAAGATCTGAGATATATGAGCCTTTATCTGTCCTCGTGTAGAACCCTTGTCTAGAAAAGCTTCTCCTGTGTCCTTCTGGGTGATTTGAGCCTCCACACCATGTAGCACAACATCAACTTGGTAGATCTTTTTTGTCCATTCATAGAACAGAATCTCTATGTCCGCAAGTTGCAACTTGTATAAGGACAAGGTATTTAACATGATGACCACAGATTATTTAGAGGCTGAGAAGTTTGCTCAAGAACTTTCCATTTCTAGGCTACACATAGTGACAAATTATATGTGAAGTTGTGGACACACACTAGTAACATATTTTCAGGTCCTCTACAGTTTAAACAAGACCATATGAGATCTTAGGCTTAGCCATTAAAAATGTTTACCTTTGTAACAACATAAGAGTTGTAAATGTAACACCTCTGCTAAGAACTGCTCCATCATATAGTATTCTAAAAGCTCTAGGATCCCAGTGTAACGACTCGCCTTTTTGTCTTGATAAAATAATTAATTGTGAGTAATCAGGGGATTTTAAAATTTTGAGATAACGTTATGATTGAAACAATATACGGATTCACAAAAAAATAAAAAAAAATAATAATTAAAAAAAAAAAACGAAGATTCATTTAATATTATTAAAAATTCAATATAATAATATTATAACTAGAGATATAGAATAAGACCTAAGTGGTATAAAGACATTGAAAAATAATGATAAGATTAAATATATGTTTTTAACCCAGGAAGAATTCTTAGGTATCAATCGGGTACCAAAATGGTAATAATTGGTACATCGAAGTGGTAATAATCGGTACACCAAAACATTGAGTTTAGTAAAAATAACGGATATTATCGGATTCCAAATAATTTTTACTTGTGACAATTAAATAAATATAGATATTCCAAATTCTGATACAAGACAAATTGATCCTAAAATAACACTTGCCTTACTTTCTCTCCAAGTTAAGGCAATTATAAAATGAAAAAGAAATAAAAAAATCACATTTGTTTCTGAAGGAGTTACAGAACTCACGCTTTTCCTTTGTTCTTCTTTCTTCCTTCTTTGTTCTTCATTTTCCAAGCTTTCTCTTTGGGCAAAACTTCATCAAAACACCATAATCTCAAAGGATACTCATAGGTAAACTTATAAACTTCTCTAAAACATTTTCTCTACATCAAAATCAATTGAAAATTTTATTTTTCCCTTGCTTTTGGTCCTAGTGGCAGCACAAATAAGGGCTGGAATTTGGGGTTTTGAGGCTTGATAAATTAGGGAAAAAGCTCAAGGAAGGTAGGAAAAATCATCCTAGTCTCTTGCTTCATGATGTTTAGCTATTTTGCTAAGATAAGTGCTTGATTTTCTTAGTGTTATGATGCTGAAATCTGAACCAATTTAGGGTTTATGATTGTTTGAGTTATGATGGAATTGTTTATGTTGAAATCAGAATTTTTTTCTAGCAACTACATGTGTTGGAATTGATAGATATGGAAGAACACATCAAGAACAACTATTGTGAACTTGCTGAAAAATCTGAAACCAATTCTTAGAATCTATGATGGACTAAGTTGTGATGAGATTTTGTATACAAACAACCAGAATTTTATTTCAGAAATTTCAGAATTTATAAGTGCTTGGATTGTTATGAAATCTTGTGTATTAGAATTTCATGTGCTGGAATTTTTAGTGTGCTGAAATTTTACAGCACTAAATCTTGGTTTGCATGATATAAGAAGTGCTGTAAGTGGGTATGTGCTAAAGTCTTATGTGCTGGAATTTTCCAATAATTCTTGAGTTGTTTTATCTTGCTATACATAATGATCAAGCTTAAAAAAAAAAATGGCAGCAAAGCTTGGTTGTATCTCCAAAATTTAGGAGCAATTATTGTTCAAGAAAACATGGGTTCTTTCCCTTGAAATTTATAAGAATTTCGTCATGAAGAATTTTACAAGTTATGATGATATAAAAATCTCATAAAAAGTTTAATAGATTTTAGAATATATCTCATAAGAATTAAGGAGATTTCAAGAGAATCTCAAGCAAGAGTATGAGATATAGAATTATTAGAAAGAGATTTCTCTTAGAATCATAAGGTTCCCCTAAGCCAACATTAAAGATCTTTATAAAAAGGGAAATTTTAAGAAATAAGCCTTATGTAATGTTAATTGCTTAGTGGTAAGCTCATGGATTCACGGGTAGTAGTAGACGTGCTACGCCCTTAGAACTATATCAGGTTGTAATCGCGACGGCGTTACATCGTTATGAGAAAAGGGATGTACTGAGAAAGAATAGCAAGGCTATTCAGATGAGATGTAGTAGACGTACTCCATCTAGTGAACTATATCAGGTTGTAACGACGACGTTACATCGTTGACAGGACCGATCCATAGAGAAGTATATCAGAAGAGTCCTATGGGTTCTACCATTAAGTTTAACATTTTCTAATAAGAAATTAGATCATAAGAAATAATGACACTAATTAATGAGACCATTACATAAACAACCACATATTACATTGCTTATTTTGCATTAAGTTGAATATCATTGAGTAGATAATTGTATTCCTACCGGAATCGTTGATTCTCATTCTGCGTGTGATGTATTTTATATAGATGGCCTCAATCGTGTTCTTCCTAGAGATGCCTGATGTGCAGTGGCACTACGACCAGGAGCTAGGGTCACTGGACTTGGTTGCTGAGTTCGTATCCGTATTTATGTACTTTTCGCTGCCCGTTTGCTACTACTGTTATGAGTCCTACTTTTGATCCAGCGTGCCCCCTTTCCTGCCTTTCCGTTGTATATGACTCACCCACCACACCACCACAGCCTCTGCCAATGCTAAGTCTGATCCTTCAGAGGAGACATCTTCTAATTCTTCTACTCCTTCCGGGGTAGCGAGACTGGAGAGCTACTTAGCTGACGTGCCTAATGGGCACTACTCTCCACCCGCTTGATCGACTATGGTGTACCCAGTTTGTTGATAGATGTCGTATGCTTAGAGTCCCTCACATTATTGACTATCATGGCTCTTATGTTTGACCTTTTGACGAGCCGCTAACTGAGGGAGTTAGGTTTATCTACATAGTTAGCTGTATTTTGTTAGGCCCTAACCCAGATTAGGTGGTCACTGTGAGGACCAGGGTAGGGTTGTTCAAAGTAAATATGTAATTAGGTGTGAATGTATATACTATGCTTATATGACTTAACTGACTATGGACGTGATATAAAAATGTAAATTATCGTGTGACCGACTTCTTAGGATGCGTATTGTTTTCCCATATTTCTATACGACGATTATTATGTTGAAAGGATTGCGATATGCAAAAGAAAAAAAAATCTAGTATAGCTTTTAGTGCAAGGCTCATATTTATTACAACACCTACGCATAAAATTCCTATGAATGAGAAAGATAAAGTCTATAAAGTAGTTATGAGTAACAACTACTTACTGTAATGTTATGACTCGAGCATAGCACTATAGTAGGATGGGTGTTACATTTTTGGTATTAGAGAAGTTCATCCTTTTAGAGCCTGGGATGGTCTGACTTGCTTCTAAAGCATGCTCTGAGACTTTAGTGTCATGCAATAAAATCTTATCCGTTTAGATAAGGAGTAAAATTTTATATGCATGATTGTTTACCTTTGAAGTACTTAGTTCTCGCACAAGCTTTGTGTTGAGTCTGATCACCTCAATATTTTTGTTATGTGTGACAGGAACTAATGGCTCCAGGTAGGCGTCCTAGTACTAACAATAACCGCAACAACACGCCTGATGAAGACACGGCAGCCTTTAGGCAGGATTTTGGAATATGGCTCAAGCGTTAGAGAACAAGCAGTGGCTACTAATCGAATGATGGAAACACTGGGAAGACAAATGGGACAAGGGGATCAAAATGGCAATGGCAATGAGCGGTTAATGTTCTGTTTCAAAAGGCATGTCCACCTCGTTTTAGGGAACTGTGAACCCTGACAAGGAGAAGAATGGATACAGACAATGGAGAAAATCTTTTCATCCTGACCTCAAATCAACGAAGGTGACATTTGCGCTTTTGTACCTGGATGCTGATGCAAATTCCTGGTGGGTTGGAATGCGAAGACTCTTGGAAGGAGTTGGGATTGAGATTACTTGGGAAGTGTTCAAGGAGGCCTTTTATAAGAAGTATTTTCCTGTTTCTATAAGAAATGCAAAGGAGTTAGAATTCCTAAGACTCCAACAGGGAAATATGACTGGACCTTAATAGCTAAATTTGAGGAATTATGTAAGTTTTCTACCATCTACCAGGAGAACCCCAATGAAGAGTGGAAATGTGTGAAATATGAAGGGGTCTGAGAGAATATCTTGATGATGTAGGGCCAATGGAAATTAGAGATTTCCCTACATTGGTGAATAAGAGCACTCTCGTGGAAGAATATGCTAAGAAGTTGAATATATCCCGAGCGAAGCAATATGATAATAGGAGGAAGTTTGCATCGCAAGGCCCAAGATTTAAACCGCCCTACCGCCACGAAGGGATTTTTCCTATGGGAACGAAAAGGGAAGCAGCCGAGATCGTTTAATAACAAGGAATGCCCAAAATGTGGAAAGTATCATGGTGATAAACCATGTTTGTTTGGACAAAACATTTGCTATCGTTGTAGGAAGCCAGGTCACATGAGTGGGGAATGTCCGACTAGAGATTTGCCGCCTTTTCCAAGCCACAACAACAGGGACGTGTTTATACTATGAATGCTGAGGAAGCTACACGATCCGAGGAACTCATTCAAGGTACGTGCAGAATTAATCAAGAATCCCTATTAGTACTGGATGATTCAGGAGCCACACACTCATTTATATCTTTGAAATGTGCGCATTTTGAAACTGCCATATTGATTTACCCCATGATTTGGCTGTCCACACACCTACTAATAAACCTAAAGACGAGTCAAGTTTGTAAGGGCGTTCTTGTTCAAGTTGAGGGTAGGACATTCATAATTGACTTAGTCTGTCTACCATTAGTTGGTCTCGATCTTATTCTTGGCATGGATTGGCTCTCTGCAAACCGTGTGATGTTAAGGTGCTATGATAAGACAGTGGTATTCCTATCAGATGTCCTCTCTGAACAAAAAGTCTCCATGTGTTTTTACCTAAATTCCTTCGAATTAGGATGTGGGAAGTCTAGTAAACAGGGTACGTATTCTTGTTGACTAGTGTAGCAGAGGGTGAGAGAAATTAGAAGGGATACCGGAGTTCGAGAATACTCCGATGTATTTCCAGAAGATATACCGGCATTTCCCCCACAAAGGGAGGTAGAGTTCTCTATTGACTTGGTACCAGGAGCGGGTCCGATTTCCATGGCTCCTTATCGAATGTCTCCTTTGGAATTAGTAGAATTGAAGAAGCAGATTGAAGAGCGTTGAGTAAACATTTCATCCGACCCAAGTGCATCACCATGGGGAGCTCCTGACTATTGGTGAAAAAGAAGGATGGAGGTATGCGGCTATGTGTTGACTATAGACAACTAAATAAGGTGACGATCAAGAACAAGTATCCTCTCCCAAGGATTGATGATCTCATGGATCAATTGAGGGAGCGCAGGTATTCTCCAAAATTGATTTGAGATCGGGGTATCACCAGATTCGAGTTCGAGAAGTAGATATTCCAAAGACGCTTTTAGAACACGGTATGGGCATTACGAGTATACGGTGATGTCCTTTGGATTAACGATGCTCCAGCCATTTTCATGGACTACATGAATCGAATCTTCCAACCTTATCTCGACAAGTTTGTGGTTGTCTTTATAGATGATATTCTCATCTATTCGAAGACCGAGGAAGAACATGAGACGCACCTCCGAACGGTGCTAGAGATTCTGCGAGAGCGAAATTGTATGCCAAGCTCTCAAAATGTGAGTTTTGGATGAAGGAAGTAAAATTCCTTGGTCATGTCGTATCATAGGAGGAATCAGTTGATCCAGCTAAGATTGAAGCAGTTTAAAGTGGGAAAGGCCAACCACTTCCAGAGATTTGAAGTTTCCTAGGATTAGCTGGGTATTACAGAAGATTTATCAAAGGATTCTCCCAAATATCTTTGCCTTTGACAAAGCTAACTTGCAAAAATACACCGTTGACTTGGTCAATAGAGTGTGAGGAGAGTTTTCAAAAGCTAAAGCAGAATTGACAAACCATGTTGGTCTTGCCAGATCCACATGGTCCATTTGAGGTTTACTGTGATGCGTCGGAAGAGGCTTAGGGTGCGTTTTGATGAGAACAGGAATGTGGTGGCCTATGCTTCAAGGCAGCTGAAGTTGCATGAGGTGAACTACCCTATTCACGATCTTGAACTAGCAGCAGGAGTGTTCGCTTTGAAAATTTGGAGACACCATCTCTATGGAGTGAAGTTTGAAGTCTTTTCTATCACAAGAGTCTTAAATACCTTTTCAATCAGAAGGACTTAAACATGAGACAACGTAGGTGGATGGAATTTTTGAAAGATTATGACTTTGATCTAAGCTACCATCCAGGGAAGGCAAATGTAGTAGCAGATGCTCTCAGCAGAAAGACCTTGAGTATTTCATGGATGATGATTAAAGAGGCAGAGTTAGAAGAGACTTTTGAAACCTTAAATTGGGAGTAGAAGAGAGGCCTAAGAGTGTATACTTAGGTCAAATTAGGATCACAAGTGACTTCAAGAAGGAAATTTCACGAGCCCAGCAAGAAGATTCAGAATTTCAAGAGACCATGGCCTCAGTTCAATTTGGGAAGCAAAACGGATTTGCCCGAGATGAAGATGGGATATGGAAGTATCAAAACCGGATCTATGTTCCAAGGATGGGAAATCTTCGTTGCAACATTTTAGAAGAAGCTCACCAAGGTAATTTCTCTATAGACCCAGGAGTCACAAAGATGTATAAAGATCTTAAGAGATGTTTTGGTGGCCAAAAATGAAGGTTGATGTAGCGGAAAAGGTGTCTAAGTGTTTGACTTGCCAGAAGGTAAAGATTGAGCATAAAAAGCCACCAGGTACATTACAACCCCTTGAAGTTCCAGGATGGAAATGGGAAAGCATTTCCATGGACTTTGTCACGGGATTACCCAAAACACCATCAGGATATGATGCCATCTGGGTTATAGTGGATAGACTAACTAAGTCTGCACACTTTCTACCTATCAGAGTCTCATATTCACTAGAGAAGTTGGCTAAACTTTATATAGAGCAAATTGTAAGGCTGCATGGCGTTCCTTCAACTATAATCTCAGATCGGGATCCCTGATTCACCTCAAGATTTTGGGGAGCTTTTCAAAAAGCTTTCGGAGCAAACTTTGTCTGAGCACGGCTTATCATCCCCAAACTGATGGCAAATCGAAAGGACCATTCAAACACTGGAAGATATGTTGAGAGCATGTGTGCTAGAATATTGTGGAGGTTGGGACAACTGTTGCCACTCATCGAATTTTCCTACAACAACAGCTACCATGCAAGTATCGGAATGACTCCCTATGAAGCTCTGGATGGAAGGAAGTGTCAATCGCCTCTTTGTTGGTACGAATCAGGCGAGACTAGTCTTTTGGGACCAGACCTCATTCAACAGACTACCGAGAGAATAAAGAGGATCCGAGTAAGATTTTGACTGCAGTTCACAGAAAAGCTACGCTGATAAGAGGAGGAGGCCATTAGAATTTCAAGAGGGAGATCACGTATTTTTGAAGGTTACCCCTACAACCGGATAGGTAGAACTATTAAAGTCAAAAAATTAAATCCTCGCTTTGTTGGTCCATTCCAAATCCTAGGTCGTGTAGGCTTAGGAGCATACCGTATAGCTTTACCTCCACATCTCTCAAACCTCCATGACGTATTCCATGTGTCACAACTTCGAAAATACAACCCTGATTCTAGTCATATACCTGGAACTTAATCACTACAGCTGAGGGATGACCTAACTTTCGAGCTACCACCACACAAATAGTAGATAGAAGCATGAAGCAACTCCGAGGGAAATCCGTCTCTCTGTCAAGGTTGCATGGGGAAAGGAAGGATCCAAGGAGTATACGTGGGAGCTAGAGTCCAGGATGAAAGAAGACTATCCTGCACTCTTTCCAGGTACTAAATTTTGAGGGCAAAATTTTTTTTAAGAGGGTAGATGTAACGACTCGCTTTTTTGTCTCTAATAAAATAATTAATTGTGAGTAATCAGTAGGGATTTTAAAAATTTCGACAACGTAGGTATGATTGAAACAATATACGGATTCACAAAAAAATAAAAAAAATAATAATTAAAAAAAAAAAAAATTCATTTAATATTATTAAAAATTCAATATAATAATATTATAACTAGAGATATAGAATAAGACCTATAAGTGGTATAAAGACATTGAAAAATAATGATAAGATTAAATATATGTTTTTAACCCAGTAAGAATTCTTAGGTATCAATCGGGTACCAAAATGGTAATAATTGGTACATCGAAGTGGTAATAATCGGTACACCAAAACATTGAGTTTAGTAAAATAACGGATATTATCGGATTCCAAATAATTTTTACTTGTGACAATTAAATAAATATAGATATTCCAAATTCTGATACAAGACAAATCGATCCGGAAATAACACTTGCCTTACTTTCTCTCCAAGTTAAGGCAATTATAAAATGAAAAAGAAATAAAAAAATCACATTTGTTTCTCGGAGGAGTTCCAGAACTCACGCTTTTCCTTTGTTCTTCTTTCTTCCTTCTTTGTTCTTCATTTTCCAAGCTTTCTCTTTGGGCAAAACTTCATCAAAACACCATAATCTCAAAGGATACTCATAGGTAAGCTTATAAACTTCTCTAATAACATTTTCTCTACATCAAAATCAATTGAAAATTTTATTTTTCCCTTGCTTTTGGTCCTAGTGGCAGCACAAATAAGGGCTGGAATTTGGGGTTTTGAGGCTTGATAAATTAGGGAAAAAGCTCAAGGAAGGTAGGAAAAATCATCCTAGTCTCTTGCTTCATGATGTTTAGCTATTTTGCTAAGATAAGTGCTTGATTTTCTTAGTGTTATTGGTACGAGTGTCGCTGCGCAACAAATTAAAAAGTGTTTTAGTTACTAAATTACACCAAAAATGGTTAGGGTGCAATCCAGGTCGTCTCACAAGGAAGTGTTCTAATTGATTCAAGAAATTTGGGGGTTTTGAGATTATAGCAACTAAATTAAACAGAGAAATTATAATGAGAAAATTATATGAGAAAATTACCTGTACAAGGATTCCTTCTGATCAAGAATTGTTCAATCATCGGTTAAGGAAATAAATTCACGATGGTAGTTACTTTCATTAGTTATGCTATCACACAACAATGATGCAATTCTACTTAGTGGTTATACAATCGCACTCCCACTAAGGGTTTGGCTAACATATGAACTAGTAATTCACGATCGTGATTCTACAAACCTATGCCAGTTTAATTACCAATTACAGCAACCTAATTCCTATCGGAGTTAATTTCAATCCCTTACCAATTGGATGTAATTAAATCATCGACCTAATACCCCAATGGTATCTAGATTATGCACGAACGAATGCACAACCAAACAACTCTTAAAAATACAATCACAATAATCATCGCAATTGATATCAAAAGAGGAAGCAAATAGGGAAGAAAAACCAACCATGAATTGCAAATAAAATTAGGAACCTCAAGAACAATCTCAATCCTTATCCTTTGCACACGGTAAAGAGATTACTCCTCCATAGGGGGAGTTTCACAATCAATGTTGAAGGAAAGCTAATTACAATCCCAAACGGAGCCAAAACAAAGATTGGGAACTCCCAAAATCTAGAGAGAGAGCGGAGAGAGAGAGAGGGAGAGTTCTAGAGAGAGAATAGAGAGAGTGTGTGTGTGTTATGTATCAGTATATCAAAACCTAAAAAGAATAAAAACTAAAAACAGCCCTGTTCGCTAAAATCGCGTCCGCTGACGCTATGACCGCCTGGGCGATCCTTGACCGCCTGGGCGGCTCCAGTGTGAATTTCGGTGAGTTCACTCTTTGTCACCGCCCAGGCGGTCATTTACCGCCAAGCGATCTATAGTAGCTTCCAAGCACATTTTGGGGGTCAAAACGTTCGAATTAGCTCTTAATCCTAGAAATAGAAGTTATAGCGCTTTAAATAATCTTTCCAACGCCACCAAAATCACCTCAATCGGACATCTGTAACTCCAGATATTGTAAAAATACTAACTGGAGGTTAAGTTGGACAGGCATCAGAACCTTAGGTGTTTGAGTTCTTCTTCTCTAATGTACAAACCTGGAAGTCCCTATTATCAAACAACACCCCCACAAAGAGGTTAAAAGCACAAAGCACTTCCAAGAAATAATTATGCACCAAAAATAATGTTTATAGCTATGAATTTAACCAATGATGCATATTGAGGACAAAGTGCAAATTCACTAATTTAACATCAATTGAGTACAATTCAAATGCAAAATGTCCAGAGTTAGGATAGAGAATGAGTGCATAATTGCAACTCATCAAACTCCCCACACTTAAACAATTGCATGTCCTCATGCAAGAGACTAGATGGATGCGACAGCGACTAGACTCCTAACTCTAAAAATGCATGATGCATGAAAAATAACAATACACCAATCCAATGGACCTAGAGATACAAGCAATGACCTTTCACACCAACAATCAAAGAGGATCTCAACAAGCAAGGCATGAATGAGAACATAGCACACAAGGTGGAATCCACATACATGATGAATGAATTAAGTATAAAAATCCTCCCAAAGTTAGTGTTTGCCACTCATTTACTTAAGTGTTTTAGGATAAGATGTACACTCAAGTCACGTCAAATGAAAATGCATTACCATAGGCTTGTCAAGGTTCTCATTCTCCGTTTGTTACATACACATGCATATTGAATCAAGAGGACTTACTTTTGGTTGTGATGGGCTTAGGTGAAGGTGGGAGAATATAAAGGCTAGCGGAGCTAAACCTCCAAGTCAAAGGAGAGCAAATGCATACACAAAGAGTACAAGTGCCTAAGGGTACACTTTGTCCAACTTAACCATTCACAGGCCCTTAATTTACAATGTGACACACCTTCATCCAAACTTTTGCAATTGTTATTTATTTTTTTTTTAGTTTTTTTTTTTTAGTGTGCCACTTGCTGAATTTTTTTTGGCCATTCACATATACACATTGTCTCTCCCCCACACTGAAATTGGGGCATGTCCTCATGCTCTCCCCCACACTTATGCTCAAACACATATAAAAATTGTACAATTGCTCTCCTAAGCCTAAAAGGTTGGGAATTTCCATGGTTTTTCACTTTTGGCTAAGGGGATGTGCTAAAACAAAAGAATAGACAACAAGGCTCAAAGGGGGGTTAAACAATGGTAACATGCAAAGGTTAGCTATATGGGCAAGTGGCTAAAAACAAGAAAAATGCCTCAATCATATTCAAACATGCACATGAAAAACATATTTTTAAACAAGACTCTAAGCAAGTTCTAGAATGCAAATCCAAAGAGGGAAGCACACATGAACAAATAAGCATGGCACATGATAGTCTAATCAAGAGGCGCAAAATCTCACAGGTAAAAGTGCATGTACTCAATCCAAACAACACAGTGAATCCACCAAGCATGCAATACAAAATAAAGTCAATGCCAATCATGTCAATATAGTGCACGTGATGTGAGCCTATGCATGTGACCTCTAAGGTGCCAAAGGGATGGTGTAAAATACAAACAAAAATAAATATGATGCAAAATGCAAAACTAAAATAAATAAAATGCAGAAAATAAAAAGGAAGGGTAAGGAAAAACACGGTGGGTTGTCTCCCACCTAGCACTTTGCTTTAACGTCCCTAAGTTGGACGGAGGACCCTCATGGTGGCTTAAGCTTGAATTGATCTTGAAATTCCCACCAAGGTTTGCATTCCTAACCTCCACCAGGATCCCATATCATGTAAACCACATCATGGGTCTTGAACCCATTTAGCTTCTTAGACCTAAGTGTTGCAATACTTAGTGTACTCCTGGAGCATTGGGACTTTTCAAGGTCCTAACATCCCAACAATACACTTCAAGTAGGGAGGAAGTGAATCCTCACAAGAAGGCTTCCACTGATTGTATATCCCACAATCTAGCCCCCAGAATTTGCTACTTGGTACTTTGCAGGTCCTCCACATAAGTCTAAGAGCTTATCATCACTCTCCAAAATACCACACTCATGTGGCCCAAAAATAGGAACATGTGACAGACCCCAACCATCCATCTTTGGGTCAATTGTTGTAGGTGGAGAGAAATCCCACTTCACATCAACAACAACATCTTTGCATATGACTTGATCTAAGGCTCCCCTCCTGCATGTCAACCTCATCCTTACGCTCCAGCTGAAAGGTTCACCCCGCATATTGGCTTCGATTTCCTGGCATGCCATACATAAATGATTACCACAACAGTCATGACATACAAATCCCACCAAATCATCTAGTGCTACATCAGGGAACAAGGGGTACAATTCACGCAATGGATCATCATACTCTACTCTCATTGGTTCATCCATAAGCGTGGAGACTATAGGTGATGGTATGTGCCCAGTTGGCTTAGGTGGCAGTTCCTCATAGACAATCTCTATATCAGACTCCTCATTATAACTCTCTGTTATTTCCTCAGCCAAGGTCTCTTGGGGAACCTCAACAAGTTGCTCCAAAACACAGCAGCTCTCATCAAATGATGATTCCATCAACTTTTCAGTCATGCTAGAATTCAATACATTTATCCTCTCAGCTTGGCTTATGATGGCTCCTCAAAACTTGGTACCACATCTGGAATTTGAGATGAATTCAATTGAACCGTGAGTTATGTAACTTAGTTATATCATTCATCATCTCCAGCAATGCATCATTGGTTCTCTTTTAGTCTCCATTATCATTCCCATCATTTCTTGCCATGGAGGTTCAGAGATGCTAGGAGGAACAGATAATGTTGGAGGCCGCCATCCTGAAGTTATAGGCCTCCGTTGTTGGAGTGGCTGCAGTTCTCCGATAAAGAGGTGGTGGTGGCTGAAATTGTTGGAAATACGGGTGTTGAGATGACTCAACACCTCCATATCCTTGATCCAAACAATCATAACCATCTAACGGGACATGCCAGTAAGCATCATATCCATGTTGTGATGGTGGAGCATGGCTCCTCATGGCATATTGCTCCAACATATATTGCATCTCATCCAATGTGCCTGCAACATTGTAAGAGCTATATGGCTTGGAACTGAATTGTGTGTTAGTAAACATGAAAAATCAAGTGGAAGCTAAAATGAAAATAAAATAAAATAAATAGAAAAATTGAAAGAAAAATTATTTACAAAAATTATAATTTTTAATTTTTTTTTATGTAATGAGAAGCAAAGATTAATAAACAAAAGATAAAAATAAAATAAAATAAATTATAATAAAAATGAAAATAAATAAATGTAAAAGAATCAATAGCACCACTTCCCAGGGCCGCAAAATTTGAGGTGTTCTACCCGCAACAAATTAAAAAGTGTTTTAGTTACTAAATTACACCAAAAATGCAGTGAGGGTGCAATCCAGGTCGTCTCACAAGGAAGTGTTCTAATTGATTCAAGAAATTTGGGGGTTTTGAGATTATAGCAACTAAATTAAACAGAGAAATTATAATGAGAAAATTATATGAGAAAATTACCTGTACAAGGATTCCTTCGGATCAAGAATTGTTCAATCATCGGTTCAAGGAAATAAATTCACGATGGTAGTTACTTTCATTAGTTATGCTATCACACAACAATGATGCAATTCTACTTAGTGGTTATACAATCGCACTCCCACTAAGGGTTTGGCTAACATATGAACTAGTAATTCACGATCGTGATTCTATAAACCTATGCCAGTTTAATTACCAATTACAGCAACCTAATTCCTATCGGAGTTAATTTCAATCCCTTACCAATTGGATGTAATTAAATCAATCGACCTAATACCCCAATGGTATCTAGATTATGCACGCAACGAATGCACAACCAAACAACTCTTAAAAATACAATCACAATAATCATCGCAATTGATATCAAAAGAGGAAGCAAATATGGAAGAAAAACCAACCATGAATTGCAAATAAAATTAGGAACCTCAAGAACAATCTCAATCCTCATTATCCTTGCACACGGTAGAGATTACTCCTCCATAGGGGGAGTTTCACAATCAATGTTGAAGGAAAGCTGTATTACAATCCCAACGGAGCCAAAACAAAGATTGGGAACTCCCAAAATCTAGAGAGAGAGTGGAGAGAGAGAGAGGGAGAGTTCTAGAGAGAGAATAGAGAGAGATGTGTGTGTGTTATGTACGAGTATATCAAAACCTAAAAAGAATAAAAACTAAAAACGAGCCCTGTTCGTAAAATCGCGTCCGCTGACGCTATGACCGCCTGGGCGATCCTTGACCGCCTGGGCGGTCTCCAATGAATTTCGGTGAGTTCACTCTCTGTCACGGGCGGTCATTTACCGCCTCGATCAGTAGCTTCCAAGCACATTTTGGGGGTCAAAACGTTCGAATTAGCTCTTAATCCTAGAAATAGAAGTTGTAGCGCTTTGAATAATCTTTCCAACGCCACCAAAATCACCTCAATCGGACATCTGTAACTCCAGATATTGTAAAAATACTAACTGGAGGTTAAGTTGGAGCAGGTTTAACCTCAGCAGTGTTCCTGAGTTCTTCTTCTGCTCTAATGTACAAACCTGGAAGTCCCTATTATCAAACAACACCCCCACAAAGAGGTTAAAAGCACAAAGCACTTCCAAGAAATAATTATGCACCAAAAATAATGTTTATAGCTATGAATTTAACCAATGATGCATATTGAGGACAAAGTGCAAATTCACTAATTTAACATCAATTGAGTACAATTCAAATGCAAAATGTCCAGAGTTAGGATAGAGAATGAGTGCATAATTGCAACTCATGGTTATGATGCTGAAATCTGAACCAATTTAGGGTTTATGATTGTTTGAGTTATGATGGAATTGTTTATGTTGAAATCAGAATTTTTTTTAGCAACTACATGTGTTGGAATTGATAGATATGGAAGAACACATCAAGAACAACTATTGTGAACTTGCTGAAAAATCTGAAACCAATTCTTAGAATCTATGATGGACTAAGTTGTGATGAGATTTTGTATACAAACAACCAGAATTTTATTTCAGAAATTTCAGAATTTATAAGTGCTTGGATTGTTATGAAATCTTGTGTATTAGAATTTCATGTGCTGGAATTTTTAGTGTGCTGAAATTTTACAGCACTAAATCTTGGTTTGCATGATATAAGAAGTGCTAAGTGGGTATGTGCTAAAGTCTTATGTGCTGAATTTTTCTGCAATAATTCTTGAGTTGTTTTATCTTGCTATACATAATGATCAAGCTTAAAAAAAAAAAATGGCAGCAAAGCTTGGTTGTATCTCCAAAATTTAGGAGCAATTATTGTTCAAGAAAACTTGGGTTCTTTCCTTGAAATTTATAAGAATTTCGTCATGAAGAATTTTACAAGTTATGATGATATAAAAATCTCATAAAAAGTTTAATAGATTTTACAGAATATCTCATAAGAATTAAGGAGATTTCAAGAGAATCTCAAGCAAGAGTATGAGATATAGAATTATTAGAAAGAGATTTCTTTGAGAATCATAAGGTTCCCCTAAGCCAACATTAAAGATCTTTATAAAAAGGGAAATTTTAAGAAATAAGCCTTATGTAATGTTAATTGCTTAGTGGTAAGCTCATGGATTCACGGGTAGTAGTAGACGTGCTACGCCTTAGAACTATATCAGGTTGTAATCGCGACGGCGTTACATCGTTATGAGAAAAGGGATGTACTTGAAAGAATAGCAAGGCTATTCAGATAGATGTAGTAGACGTACTCCATCTAGTGAACTATATGGTTGTAACGCGACGTTACATCGTTGACAGGACGATCCATAGAGAAGTATATCAGAAGAGTCCTATGGGTTCTACCATTAAGTTTAACATTTCTAATAAGAAATTAGATCATAAGAAATAATGACACTAATTAATGAGACCATTACATAAACAACCACATATTACATTGCTTATTTTGCATTAAGTTGAATATCATTGAGTAAGACGGGTATTTTCCTATGGAATCGTTGATTCTCATTCTGCGTGTGATGTATTTTATATAGATGGCCTCAATCGTGTTCTTCCTAGAGATGCCTTATGTGCAGTGGCACTATGACCAGGAGCTAGGGTCACTGACTTGGTTGCTGAGTCTCGTATCCGTATTTATGTACTTTTCGCTTGCCCGTTTGCTACACGCCATGAGTCCTACTTTTGATCCAGCGTCCCCTCTGCCTTTCGGTGCATATGACTCACCCACCACACCCACCAGAGCCTCCTACCAATGCTAAGTCTGATCCTTCAGAGGAGACATCTTCTAATTCCTCTACTCCTTCCTGGGGTAGCGGAGATGGGAGAGCTACTTAGCTGACGTGCCTAATGGGCACTACTCTCCACCCGCTTGATCGACTACGGTGTACCCAGTTTGTTGATAGATGTCGTATGCTTAGAGTCCCTCACATTATCTGACTATCATGGCTCTTATGTTTGACCTTTTGACGAGCCGTTGATGAGGGAGTTAGGTTTATCTGGACATAGTTGGCTGTATTTTGTTAGGCCCTAACCCAGATTAGGTGGTCACTGTGAGGACCAGGGTAGGGTTGTTCAAAGTAAATATGTAATTAGGTGTGAATGTATATACTATGCTTATATGACTTAACTGACTATGGACGTGATACAAAAATGTAAATTATCGTGTGACCGACTTCTTAGGATGCGTATTGTTTTCCCGATATTCTCATACGACGATTATTATGTTGAAAGGATTGCGATATGCAAAAGAAAAAAAAATCTAGTATAGCTTTTAGTGCAAGGCTCATATTTATTACAACACCTACGCATAAAATTCCTATGAATGAGAAAGATAAAGTCTATAAAGTAGTTATGAGTAACAACTACTTACTGTAATGTTATGACTCGAGCATAGCACTATAGTAGGATGGGTGTTACACCCAGTCCTATAAGAAGCCTAGAACAAGGAGAAGTCCAAGTCCTATTATTTTTTTATTTTTATTTTTATTTTTTTTGTGTAATTGCGCTTTTGATTGAGACTTACTTATAATATATGGACGAAAAGGATTAAAGGGAACTCTATCAAACACCTTACACAAAGTGCAATGGCTAAAGACTTTGAAAAGAAACAATAAAACACGGCCAAAAGATAAAACTATAAAAGCAAAAGCGCAAGGGAATCACTTGATCTTATCAAGTTTAATTAGGAAGGAATACTTTCCGAAATAAAGATCAATGTAATTTGAGTGAAGAGATTCTGAAAATTTTGTTCCTATCGAGGACAGATTAGTGTAATTGAATGAATAATTTAAATATGATCTAGCTAGCTTAGACCATCCATCTCATTGTGTCAGTGTAATCATTGTATCAAGTGAACTCATTGATCTGCTTGCTAGAATCTTCTTCCATTACTTCATCAATTAAACCATTTTCATGTTTTCTTAACTTGAGAATCATTACCAAAACTTTATTTTAAATTATTTGTTGTGATTATTACTATGCTTTTTGTTAAGTAGACTACTATAGTGTAGTGACATGGGACAAAGAAATCTTAATAATGTCGTGACTCATTCATTTAAAATGCCACCCCACATTGTTTGTTCACACTTTCATACCAATGATTTGATTGGACTTTATAGTATTTCATGCTTGGATTGCATAGAATTTGGGTTGAACATTAGCAAATGTACCTTTGGTCTAAAGATTTGATTTCATGTACCAAATATGAATTTATTAGCACAAGATGGGAGGGAAAAGTGGAAGGGGAATAATAAGGATTGGTCAACACAAAATACAAAAACATTCATTGATATTGTGTACGTTCGCATGAAGAAGATGTTACAATCATGAACATTTAAGAAGCTAGTATATGAAGATATAAACAATGAGTTGATTTCAATCAGTGGGGAAAATTATGGAGTTAGTAAAGTGGATAAGCAAGCTTGATATTTCAAAAGAAACTGAAGATACTTTAATTATTTTAATGTTATGTCAAATATCACTGTGTAGTAGACTAGTATTTTTCCTACTAGGAATCTTTGATTCTCATTCTCTGTTATCATATTTTTATAGATTGTTATGTTGATGATTACTTTGTGGAAATTCTCAATTGGTACCTGGCCAGAGTTTCTGAAGAACAGATGATAGAGAATTTAGTCATTATTTTATGTTCCTTTTGGTGAATGTTGAGTAGTACCTACCTAGACTAGAGGGTTCCTGCGTGAACCAGGGTAAGGGTTGTCAGAGTTGTATAAGCTGTTGCTTTGTTGTTAGATAATACAATTATGTATTTTTGACAAATTATTTATGTTCAAATTTAACATCTAGAGAAAGCGTTTTATGTCTGTTCAAGAAAAAGTAGGCTCATATGTAATATATATATACTCCTCAAAGGTCAAGTAAAGAAAACAAGTAACAACTGCTCATTATAAGGTTATGGCTTAAGCATAGCCTTACGATGTGAAGGGCGTTATAGAGTTGATAGGTTGATGAGTAAGTTTAATCGCCTACACATGCAATATTGCGAATTTTCAGCTTTGTTAGGTAGAATTGGGGTTACACGGACTAGAATTTAATAAAGTGAATGCTCTAGAAGATGTATGGGAAGACATGTATACAATATATGTTTGCTTTAGTTTTGTGTTATTGTTATATTATATTGGTTTATATTGTACCATAGTATTGAAAATATTTATCTATATTTCGTAGAAAGGAAGGTTCTACAATCAATTTAAGAAGAATAAATTTGAGTACAATTATGAAATACTTGGTGAAATTTTCAACAATAGTACAACAATAGAAAAATGAAGTCATGCCTCCATTAAAGAGCCACCGACATCTGATGAAGAGAAACAACTAGAGGAAAATTTTCTTTCAAAAGGTGTGCATGTTGACTTTCATATTGCTGATGTTGATGGCGATGGCCCAGAAGAAGCAAATAAAAGAAAGAAAACCATTGGGTCCTCAAGTGAGCATTGATGTAAAGAGGCCAAGAATGCCAGGTTGGATAAATTTGAATCTACATTGGAGAAATAGGCAAAGTCAATGAGTGCAAGACAGAAGTATCAAGGGCCAAGGCTGAAAATACAAATCACTTGCTAGTTAGGCTACTAGTCGATTAACAGATTCATATTTTGTAGAGGCATGCATGAGGTTGCTAAATTCCATGGATGATGTTTCAAGAGCAATGTACAACAAAGTTATGGCAAAGTTTGTCCAAGCAGAGAGGAGATGCATATTTATGACGATGCCTGCTAATAGAAGGATAGACTGGCTTGTTGATCTTGAGTAGTTTTCTTTAGATGATTTATGCCAATCTATGTTTGTCATGTTTTATAGGCTTAATGTTTTTATGATTGCTAGACTTGTCTTATGTTTCTGTCATCTCTTCTTGCTAGATATGATGTGGTATTGTATGATTTGAGTGTTTCAAACAGTTCTATTTTGTCAATTTGAATTGCTATTGTTAGTGTGCTTTCTTATTTTCTTATTATTGTTACTAGCATGAGTTGAATGAATTATTAATTTATTTTAAAAGGAAAACATGCCTATATCTAGATTAATTGCTAATTCACATGATGAGAGTAGTGATGATTCAAGTGATTTCGAAGATGAAATGGCGGATATTATTATGCTTCAATTGATGATTGAATATTAAAGGAGTTATGTTGATAGAGTACCTTGTAGAACTTCTGCATTGATGAGAAAGATCTACTCTCTTGAATTTTTTGCAGGTCATAAAGCTAGATGTTATGAAAATTTTCGAATGGAGAAACAAGGTTTTAGGAATTTTTGTAACACTCTAAAAGAAGTTGCAAATTTAAGTGATGGCAAAAAGGTAAGCGTAGAGGAAGGAGTTGCAATGTGTTTAATAATTTTGTGTCATGATATCCACCTCCAAGTTGCTACTGAACGCTTCCAACATTCTCCATACACTATAAGAAATTAGTTCAGAGAGTTTTAAGAGCAATTTGCAAATTGGGCAAGCATATCATTCGACCTCGAAATCAGGAACCACTCATCCACTCATCTTGGATAACTACAAGAACTTCCCATATTTTAAGGTAATTTTGTATTTATGTTTTAATATTTATAAATATAAATAACCATCATGAACTAAAGCTTTTTATTTTGAATGAAGAACTGTGTTAGTGCTATTGATGGTACACATATAGCGCTTGGACTCCTCTTCCAAACGGAATGCTTTTTGTGGGAGAAAGACTTCAATAACACAATGTGTTAGTAGTGTGTGATTTTGACATATTGTTCACTTTTGTTTATCTAGTTGGAAGGACATCAAATGATTCTAGAGTGTTTTTAGATGCATTAAAACTTGAAAATGATTTCCCAAAGCCTCATGGAGGTATGTCATTTTGTATTAGTGTTTTTCCTTTATCATTATCAATTATATATTGTTTAATACATATTTTAATTTTATGATAGATCAATTTTATTTTGTTGACTCTAGATTTCCTAACATGCCTAACATTCTTGCTCCATTTCATAGTGAAAGATATCATTTGCATGACTTTCGTGATAGAGGATAACCATGGGGTAAACATGAATTGTTCAATTATAGACACTCTTCATTGAGGAATGTTATTGAGAGGTGTTTTGGTGTTTTAACGAGATTCCCAATTTTAAGATTGATGCCGAATTACCCTATTAGAAGACAAAGGCAAACTCCCATTGCTTGTTGCACCATACACAAGTTTTTTTATGAATGCATGAAAATGAATGTCAATGTAAATGATGCATGCATGAAAGGGCAATAAAGGTGAACTATGCATGACATGCTTATTATGAGAGAGAGTAAAGGAAAGTGAATGCAGGCCATGTATGCATAAGATAAAATGTATCTAAAATGAGTTTTTTTTTTTTTTTTTTGCAATGGATGCATAAGGTATGACATGTTTGCAAGAACTTTTTTTGTTTTATATGAAAATGTATGCATGTATGTTGGAGATATATACAGTGAATAAGTGAGATATCAGGGAAATAGATGCTCTTTTGTGTCCTAAAAGGATGAGACCTAGGGGACAAAAATGTTTAGTGATTAGGTTCATTCTATTAGTTCTTTGGGATGACTTTAAACTTTTAAAGGCCATGATTCCAGATTGCCCTACCCATAGGATAGAGACCCAATTCATGAAAGGATCACAAGTAGGGATGAAACCTCTTAGATGACCGATCCATGATACCAGGAACAATCTGGGTGGTGTCCTCCAAATGCCAAGTGGGCATGAAGTCCATCAATGACAATGTTAGGACCCTACCTAATCCTCAGGTTGCACAAGCTATACCAAAATGTGTGTAAGATAGTGATGGTGCACTGTGTGTGAGAAGCATAGATATTCCAAGATGGAAACCCAAACAATATATATACAAAAAGTTATCTATCCTAAAATTTGAGTGACAAATATTTACAGATAGAATAAACAAATATATACAAATAAATAAGAGGAAGACTTTATTAAAAAAAAAAAAAAGCGGAATGAAGGGGAAAAATAAATATTATAAAGTTATAATTATTTGTTTACTCTAATAGGCTTGACTCTCTACTGTCCCTCGTGGAGTCGCGAACGTCACAACGTCCGAGAGGGCGTTGTGAACCAATTTAAAAAATGAGACCACCAATTTTAATTCTGGCTAAAATTGGAAAACCTTTGATTTGATCAAACTGGTCTTTTAAAGATATTTGAGTTCGAGAGTTTATTATGATTAGGGAAGAGTGAAAACTTAATCCCACTACATCCCTAATATATCTGTATAAATACAGTTACCCTAGATCTCATTATGTAAATTTATTTATAACTAAAAAATATTTATTTTTCCCCAAAAAATATAACAATTACGTATTTACAAAGAAATAAAGCTAAAATTAAAATAAAAAGTAAAGAACAAATTTTATAAAAAAAGATTTTGGCTTGATAGTTGTTGGCTACGCCGACGTATTCTCTGGTGTAATGAGAAACTCAAAGTCACGTCGTTCTTGTAAAAAATGCTTGTGTATTTGATGGATTTTAATTAAAAGGAAAAAATGGAAGCGTGTTGATTGATTTTATTTGTGAAAAAAAAAGTTTTGATTGACAAATTGTTTGAAAATGAAATCCACTTATGCACCGATTCAAGGTAGCATTTGCTACTCAGGAAACCTTTATAACTCAAAAGTGGCAAAGGGAGCATCGACTCTTCAGTCACAACCATTGATGTTAAACAATATTCTTTTTATTTTTTAAAGAAAAAAGGTCCAAATCTAAACAAAATAAAAGAAATTTTTATACAAGACATAAAGCTATAAAAAAAATAAAAAATAAAAGCCCAAAATCTATAAAAAAAAGAACTAGCCCCAAAAAAAACTAAAGACAAGCCCAAAAGATGTCTAAAACTATTGATCCAAAACCCAATCTAGCCGGAAAAGATACCATCCTAAACATAATTAGCCCAAGGAGCAAGCCCAGCACCCCAAAACAAAGCTAAATAAAAAAACCAAATAGCAAGCCAACAAAAGAACCAAGAACTAAAAGCAAAAACAAAATCTGATCCAAAAGACAAAACAAAAGGAACTAAAAATAAAATAAAAAATCAATCCTAAAACTAAAACACGTGAAACCTGTGCAGCATGAAAAGGGGAAGATGACACAATTAAAAAGACAAAGTGGAGGAGCTGCCATGGCAGCCAACGGCAGTGAGAGAAGGGGATGCTGCAGATGGCTCAATGGCGGTGGCACTGGGCAGCAGCAGGGGAAGGCTAAGGTGCGGGTGACTTCGCGCGGCTAAGTGGATTGTGGTCGTGCAGCCGGCAGGCTCCATGTCGGTTCGTGATCTGGGCACGGGGGAGCGCATGCGGTGGCGAAGGTTCTGGTAAGGGCGACCATCGCGGCGGCGCATGGGGGCTGGGTTCTGCAGGCGCTGCTCGAAGGCGGAGGTGGCTGGCTTCGCCGAGGTTGCAGGCGCGATGGCGAGAGGTTGAGGCGCGAGCGGCCGCGACTCAGCGTGACCCTTCCCGCGGCGGCGGCAAGTGCAGTGCGATTCTGGCCGGAGCTTCAGCGGTGCTGCTGCATGGAGGCGTGACGCGGAGGAGCAGAGGCGCGGACGGGCAGAGCTTCGCGGAGGTTTTGGCTAGACCATGGAAGGGTTGCCGCGTGGTGGTTCGCAGCAATGGCTGAACTCGGCCGTGATAGAGGGTGCAGAGAGTTGATGGTGGTGATGATGATATCAGTGGAAGTTTGATGGTGATCAAATAGGGATAGTGGCTGTTATGTGAAAAATAGGATTAAAGATGAAAGTTTGATGATGGTGATGGGATTGGGTTTATTGATGATGATGGTTTATGGTTGATAATGAAAGTGAATGGATAAAAGGTGATGCTTTGAGTAATTTTAGATGCTGAAGGGCTGTGATTTGGATTTTTTTTTCAGGGGAAGCTGTGACTGACAGTGGTAATGGAGGCAAAGGAAAAGGATGGTGAATCAGGTATATCAGCGGATATTTTGCTTCTATGCTGCTGTCGTTGTCTTTTTTTTATGTGTCTGTGATTGTGATTCTCCCCCGTTTGCGTCTGTGATGGGCTCCCTTACAAAGAAAAATAATACCTATTTATGCATAATTAGATGAGGAAGAGATGCAATAATGAATGATTGATACTGATCAAATAAAAGGATACTGATTGATGCTAAAAAAGATTTGGTTGTGTAAAATTAAGAAATGATTTGATTGAAAACAAAAAGGATTTGATTGAAAAAAGGATTTGATATTGATTAAAAGATGTTGACTAATCTAGAAAAAAGGATTTTATGTTAATTTAAAAGAAACAGTTTTAAAAGAAAAGAAAAAAAAGCTAATGAAAAAGGAAATTTTTTTTTCATTTTTTCTCTTTATTTTATTTTTTTATATACAAAAAAGGCTCACATAAAATATGGTGTTCACAAAGACAAAGGCAAATTCCCATTGCTTATTGCACCATACACACAATTTTATTAGAATGCAACATGATACAGATAGATTATTTGGAAATTATTCTAGAAGGCATGACAGAAGATGAAGAAAGTTTAAGAGTTGATTAAGAAGGTGTTCAAGTTAATGCTATTGATGTAGCTCAAATGACACAAGTTAGGGAGACAATAGCTAATGAGGTGTGGGAGAATTATCATAGATGATTAAAGATAGTCTTTTTTTTGCATCTTTTGACTATGTGGTGTGTTTCTCTTTATTTCTATATCTTTTTGATGGGTTGATACATGAAGTATAACAAAGACAATAATTTACTCCAAAATCAAATAAATTGTAGTGAAAGTTTCCTTCATAGTATTTAATTAATATTATGTATCACACCTGTAATATTTATGATTTATTACTTTAAAGCAAATATTTCTAGCAATTTTTTAAATAAACAATAAAATAATACTATAGTATTTAAATATTTATCCATGTACAAATCACAACATAATGATTGATAATTATAATAAAAATAACTCAAAAGTGAGCAATTTATTTTATTCTTAGTCTTAATATTTTATGGAGGTATTTTTATAAATTTGTTTAGCAGATGGACCAATCCAAATTATATATATATATATATATATATATATATATATATATATGTCTTTTATTATTCAATAACAAATATAATATTATTATCTTAAATTTAATTTTGAAAATATATTTTGAAATCAAACAAATCAGACATATTTTTATTGTTTTCACTTTCTATAAAATAGTATATGCTTTTATAAACCAAATGCATTTTCTGATTTTGAAAATCTGAGAATAAAAATCTCTTTCACAAAATAAAAATAGAAAATATTTTCACAAACTAAATGAACTTATAATTTCTCATTTCCAAAATTTCCTTTGTAATATGGTGAAAACGTTTTTAATTGAAAACGTATAAACATGAAGAGTTTCATTTGTTTTACTTCATTGTACTTGGTTCAAACCAATAAAAATCACTAAATCTATATTTTATTCTTTTGTTAAAGAATGCTCTCTTCCGTCGCGTCCACATAGCTAAACACTTGACCATCAAATCACAGGTCAATTTTCTTGATACTGGAACTCAAGTGAAGAATACACGCATATACTAAGTTTCCGGAGAATTTCCTGTAGAGTGGATAGGGAAAAACAATCCGCTAAAAGCAGATACGGTTGCTAAAAAACCCAAAAAAAAATTATGGGGAAAGAAATCCGTTTTTAGCGAATAATGTTACCATCGAACCAAATTTTATTTTGAAGGAACGGAATCCGCTTTTGGCGGATTATGCTTCCAAAAAATAAAAATTACATCACTCAATTTGTTTGGTTTGTTTGTTCCACTGCGTGAGATGTTTGTTTCTTTTGTAATGAATTTTCAAAGTACTTCTCTGACTTTTCATGTACTTGTACATCCAATTAATAGTGATAGTTGTGATGGAATTTTTTTTTTTTTCACGAGCTTAGAGGATGATTTCCATGAGGAACTCGTGGAGAATATAAAATAATTCTATCTGTTTATATAAACTTTAGATAGATAAACACTATGAGAAATATTGTTACCAAATAAATTTTATTGATGGATTTTTCCATCAGTATTTCTGACGGATTTAGAGACGAAAAAATGAGAAATTTGAGCAAAAATTCTTTTTTTAGGTTTCAGTTATTACCAACGATTTTTCCTGGTAATCCATCGATAAAATATGCTGTCAAATTGAGATTAATGTGGCGTGTACATTACCAATGATTTTTTATCAGTAATTATTTTTTAAAAATTTTTTTAAAATTAATTTTATCTTAAAAAAATTCGTCGGTAATTTTTTATTAAAATTTTTATTTAAAAAATAAATTTACCTACAGATTTTTCTGTTGGTAAAATTAATTTCAAAAAAAATTTAAAAAAATTATTTACCAACGGAAAAATCCATCGATGAACAAAAAATTTTCAGTTAGGTGCCTTTGGTTGTGAATACCGGCCGGTAAATATTTCTTCATAACGACCACTTTCAGCCATTAATTAATATCTCTCTCTCTATACATTGCTCACGCACGCCCTTTGGCCATCGCCCCCCACACGCGATCCGTCGCACAGCCATCGCCCCCCGCCGCACGTCGCCGTGTCGACCCACGCTGCTGGCCTCGTCCTCGTACACCGTCTCTCTCTTCTGGTCTGTGTCTCTCTCTTCGCATGTCATCATCTACCGCACCCCGCGCTTCCGCCCTTCGCGAAGCCCCCCTCCGAGAAGCATCGAGCACCCGCGAGCCCACTCCGTGAAGAGCCGGCCACCCACGAATCCCCCTGTGCGAAGCCTGTACGCGAAGCGCCCCCGCCTCCGCGAACTGCCAACGTCTAGCAAAGCCCCTTTCGTGAACTGCTGGATAGCCGTGAAGCCCCCTGCACGAAGCCTCCTTCGTGAACAGCCGGCCACCGCGAAGCCCCCCTGCGCGAAGACCCTCTGCACGAAGCCCCTCCTCGAAGCACTTTCAATAAGTTTCTGAATGATGATTGCATTCACGCTTGATATTATTTGGTCAACCTATCACTGATTGTTAATTATAATTGATTATTATGGGGTCTTTTGACATTATGATTTTCAAGCTTAGAAAATTTCGACAACAACATTTCTAGTTCAAGTTCCTTGTCTTGTGCAGCTCCCTTTTAATGCTTTAACCATCTTGCAATTTAGTTTTGGTAACAATCTCACAACTTCGTTTTACTTTAACATGAGGTAAAACATCATAGGCATGAACAGCTCTTTCTAAAACTGTAAATTCTGCTTTTGAAATCATTGAAAATGTATAATCTTGTATTGCACTTGGCTTATTTATGTGGAAAAGGGAAACTATTTTTGAGTTACTTTTGCTCTTATCTGTTTTTGAATTTTATGCTTTGCCCCAAGTTAAGGGTGTTTCAAGTTTGTGTTGTATCAATCAGATTTATTGTGGTGTACTCTGGTTCAACTGATGTCTTTGCATGTGTACATGTGGAGTTGCAGGTTTTTAGGAGTAAAATATGTGCTATAATTAGTGGCAATGTTATTTTTTATTCTTTTGCAGGTATGGGATTTTCAGTTGCAGGAATCAAGAGATTGTAGTGAAGCAGGAATGCTTGCATTTGATAGTCTAGAAGAAGCTTCCATAGTGATTCCAAAAACATTGCAAGATGTCCACAATATGAATTCCTCATCAATTGATGATATTCTGTCAAGAAATGTAAGTCATTCCTGGTACTGAATGCTTTCCAATTTATGCCAGTTTACTTTGTACGCATGTTGTCTTTCACCTTGCGGGTCTTTGAGCTTAATGTATGGGGAGTCAAGTGCTAGAAGAGTCTTCTAATTTAGGACCTTTACCGGCCTATGCAACTTGTCACCTGTGAAGTGAGAGTCATTAGAATGCAACTGTGTTGTGGGAATGTTTGTTTGATTGTAGGTGAATTTTATTTGACTGGACTGATATATGTATGTATTGAAATTAATTTTTTGGAATGTCTTAGCTTCAGGTAGGTTCTGTTAATTTTTTTTTAATTTAAAGAGTGGAATCTTAATTTAAGGGGGTGCTGTTAAAATTTTATTAAGTTAAAGAGTACAAACTATTTATTGAAAAGAATTTAACTTTCAAAAAATGATTTGTTGAGAGATATTTATAATTAAATAAAATTTTAATTTATTTGGTTTATAATTAAATTTTAATTCAGGCAACTACGATGAATTCTGCAGCCAACAAAGAAATCAGCGAATATCTTGTTAATAGTGGAGCTCGTTTGAAGACTAATCATCATCAAGAAGAAATGAAGCACCTTGATTTATCTCTCAAGCTCTTAGCGTATGCTTGGTATATAATCTTTTGGATTGATGTTAAGTGAATCTAATGAGGGTATTTGCTAAGTTCTTACAACTCTTGTTAATCTGAAATCTGAATTAGAATCTGTCACAACTGGTTCCATCTTCATAAATCAAATTAGCCTTACTTAAATCATCCACAATGAGAATTATATTTTTGGTATATCAATGATATCAAATTTAATCTATAAAATGATGAAAGTATAAAATTAATTCCCACTGTCTCAGTAAGAGGTTCAGATTATAAATACAAGAGTAATGTTAATTTATTTAATTTTGTTTATATATATATATATATAAAATGTATTATTTCATATATCTATAGAGATTTAATTACTTTATTTTGTTATAGCATACCTATGAGATGGTGTCTTTGTGTAAGAAAATGCGGAGGCTCCATACCACCAGACACTGATGACAATGATGATGATGAGGGTGGTGGTGATGGTGATGATGACGATGATGATGATTACCTGACTTCTCGTAATTTGAGTTATTGTTTTTCCTTTTTTTGATATATGTTAAATTTTTATATTTGTGTTGTACACTTTCTGAATACTTTTATCTATCTTACATTTCGAAGTCAAATTCATTGTATTTATTATTTATTTGAAATTTTTTATAACTTTTCATTATTAAATATATTCATATATTTATAATTAGTTTTAAATAAAAAATAAACTCTTAAATGATCAAGTAACACACATATTATAGAATATTTATTAAAAAAAATTTAATTATCATCAGGAAATTAAAGAAAAAAATTTCAATTTTACCAAATGGAAAATCCGTCTTGAATAAAAAATAACATTTATAATTTATAATTATCGACGGAAAAATCCTTCCGTAAATAAAAATAAAAAATTGAAATATATGAAATTCAATAATTACCAATGGAAAAATTTTTCCGTCGGAATAATTCAAAATCCGCCGATATTGCTGAAACCTTGACGAATTGCTGACGAAATGTTTAGCTCATTATCGATGAATTTTTGAAGACAAACCCATCGTAATTCGTCGGTAATATTTTTTAACGGAATTTCCGTTGGTAATGATTACGACTACGTTATTACCGATGCAAAATCCGTCCAAAAATCTATCGAAAATTACAAAATTTGCTGGTAATAGAAAAAATCCGTCGGCAACAATGTTTTTTTTTGTAGTGAAATTTTTACCTGCTTTCTTCTATTCTATCACCTTTCTCACTCATTTACACTCAATAATTTTTTTCATTCTCCTTCATACTTGTAACTTCATTTTGCCTTTCATCCTCACCCTCTTCTAATAGGAAAAAAAAATGGGCATTGTCATAATAGTAGTATATTATAATTGTCATATATTTACAAATCCAAATGATGATGTATTTTTTACGTGTGAGAGTCCAGTAAATATTTTTATTCCATACACTTTCTCATTTATGAGACTGGCAAATACTCTTTGTCCCAGTATTGAGTGAACCAGGTAAGGGCCAGGTAAGGGCGCGGTGCACCTGGTAGGGCCAAATGCAAGGTGACGAATCTACTTTTAGTGGATAGTGTACCTATTGCATTTTTTTTTTTTGGTTTTCCTGGCATAAATTGGATTATGTTTCTTTTCCCACTCTAATAGTAATTTCCTCTTAACTCTCATATTAAAATGTTAAACATCGTCAAGGTCCATATCAAAATCAATTTTTCCATCAAATCACACTTTACTCACATTTATTGAGAGAACCTTTTTCAAATTTATTGAAATTTTTGTATGAATTAACTAAAGAAAAACCATAACATCAATCCTACACACCCAGTATTGCATCTCTTTCATTCTTTTAACTCTTATTATTATTTTATTTATTTATTTGGTACGGGCCGTTGACAGCAAACATCATTTCATTGCAGTAGGGAACTTGGTCAGTCGTTGTCCGACGACATTCACAATAAAATAGAAGCTTATATAGCTTATATCATTTTTTTTATTGTTTATTATTATCTATTAAAGATTAATAAAGTTATTTGTGTGCTTTTGTTATTTCTTTAAATGTGAATTTATACTTCCTATTATATTTCAAACAAAATTAGTAAATAGAAACAATTTTAACAGAAGTACCTAAGTTTGTAGAATTATTTATTATTTTAAAAAATATTTTTTTCTAGATAAATCAATGTCCAAATCATATATATACTTTCTATGGTTCAATAATAAATATTGTTTTAAAAAAAATTGCTTTATTGTTTGAAAATTTCATTTTGAAAACATACAAATCAAACAAATTTATCTTGTTTTCAACTATTGCAAAAAGAATATACTTTTATAAACCAAATGCATTTCCCAAACTTTGAAAATCTTTTAGAAAGTGAAAATAAGAAATATTTTCACAAACCAAATGCACTTCTAGTGTTCAACAATACAACAGAAATTGAAAACAAGACTCAACAACAAAGCCTAAAGGCTAAAGCCATTTCCCATCCAATACCACTGATTTGTGGAAGTTATCTCACAAATATAATAAAGTTGGCTTCAACCAAGCAACTCATTCCAAACGAAATGGGAAACTCAAACAAAACCAACACAAGATTCAATCAACAGCAACCGCCACAGATCAGATATCTGGAACCAAGAGATGCAATCGTGTACATACACTTGATCCTTGCTAGAGAGATAAACCAGATCTAACAACAAAAAACACAGACTTAACACCAAAATTAGATCCAAGCATGAACCCTAAAAAGATTTGCCATAGAACCATGTCCATGGGCATCGCAACATGGGACTTACTGGAGACTTCGATTGAATAAAGTGACCAGGTTCATCATCAAAACAAACCAGCCAAACGAGTGCCAAGACTTAATGCATACCAATAAAGAGAAGGAAGATCACCTTCCATAGCCACCTCATCGTCTACCTCCACACCTAGCATGCCTTCATCGCTCCAACAACCACACCTTCAAGCCTCCAAAACAAAGTACATAACCCACACTAGTTTAGATTTGATTCCATGAGCTAACGTTAGAAACGAACCAGACTGCCGCGATGTACGTTCAAATAGCAAATGAGTTTAACTTGTTTACTAAATAGGCTAGGCTAAATGTAGCTTTTGATGAATGGTCTGACCTATTTTCAAAAAAGTTATGACAATTTATAATAAATTATGTTAAATTGAGTAGAATCATTTTCTTTCCAAATTATTGATCGGCACACTACTGAAAAAATTATCTACATCCTTTCACATATGTTCTATGAATATTTTAAAATATACTTCCAAAACTGTTTCAAATCTTGATTAATAGTTTTTTTCTTTCCTTCTTTTAAACTAACTCCAAATCTATCCTTTATCTTCTCTTTGTTTCCTAACTTATTGGTGCAGGGTGCTATAATTGTTCCCATCAAAACAAATTACGTGCGAATATTTATCTATTAAACATAATATATATATATATATATATATAAGGATGTTTTTAGTGAGAGAAGTAATTTTATATAAGAGTGAGAGGATCAAATATGGGTCATATAGCTATATTTGGATGGTGATGATTAATTGACTGAAACTAATGCTTAAGAAAATTTTTATAAAAATCATGGAAAAAAGCGAATCATGACATAAGACAAAAACATTCCTTCAAACTTGACAAATATACTAATAGGTCTCATGCCAATTAATTTGTGCAAGGTAGTTGAAGAATGAGCAATATGGACAATTAAAATACCATCTTGTGGTAGGCCAAACACTTTTGCCTACAATATGATAGCTAAGTTGGATCTCATCCCCCTTAGCATATATGCAAGTTGGCATAAATCGAAACACTTGACCAGTTTAAGCACAACCTCCTATCAAGTCTTGTACATTTCACATGAAGCAGTCCTCCAAACCCTATCTGTATGACATGTCTTATTGCTCTTGTGTCAAGATCTTACAAATTGTTTGTAAATGATTCGTGAGCACTGACTAAGAAATACAACCTATATACATGCATTGCAATTAAACTATCAACCATAAAACCTTACTATGAATGATAACGGAAAAATCCTCGAAGACATACCTTGCCAAATTTCTTCTTATTTTGTTCAAGTGCAAACATTCCTAGATTTCTTTATGCTATCTTCAATGCAAACCTTCCAGATTTATTTTTGTTTTCTCCAGGACAAACGTTCCAAAATTTCTTCTTATTGTGTTTCTTTGATTGTTCAGAGAACTGAACACTCTGGAGACTTAATTTCTAGATCACTACTACTTTCATCACTATAGCCATGCTCATCGATATGAAACATATTTTGATTAAACATGTTAGTAGACCATACGACAAGCAAATCAAAAGGTTGTATAGGCTAGCCATCCTCCCCATCATTGATTTCATTAGGATCAAATTCCTTGTCTGATCCTAAGCTTGTCGAATCTTCATATACAGGTGGAACTATTAATTGAAAACATAGCCAAAGTTTCAATACATGGTGACAATACATAGCTATAAAAATTTGTTAGTATCTTCTAAATTTTTCTACCACTTATAATAGATGAAAAATTGGATATCATGAAATGACAGACCATTGGACAGAACACCCAAGGACGTCCTTTTGTTCGCACCATTTGCTATGCAGGAGTTTATTGCAATATATTCATGTTACCTACTAACAG
This sequence comes from Dalbergia oliveri, assembly GCA_030441495.1. Lineage (NCBI taxonomy): Eukaryota > Viridiplantae > Streptophyta > Magnoliopsida > Fabales > Fabaceae > Dalbergia > Dalbergia oliveri. The sequence continues at coordinate 19,973,878 of JAMLFY010000013.1, read as the reverse complement.
AACAACAACAATATAAAAAAATGAAACTAACTACCCATTGGTATATAAATTTCTGCATAGTTGCCCAATTCAAAAGCAAATAAAAAAATTAAAATAAAGGAAGTTGAGTAAACTTATGTAAAACATGAGATAATCATTTGTATCAAAGCTAATCTAAACAAGAAACCTTGTCATTCAATTTGTAGTTTCATTTGTTATAGTAATAACATTAAGCATTTAACTTAGATGCACAGTGGAAACCTACTTGTCCACTGCATACTAAATCTAAAGCCTATGAAGTACTCATAGCACAAAGAGCCCAGAGAGTTGAGATATTGCAATACCCTAGTTTTAAATAAAAAGGTTAGAAAATTTTTTCAACCAAGAAGGTACCAGTTACCTTATCTGTTGTTCCAGGTCCTAAATTTCGCTAAGTCTGGACCCTACGCCCTTGGAAGGCTATATGATAGAACCATTTTCCTGGGACCATAAGTCCCGTAATTGTTCCCTAGAGAAAATGAGTTAAAGAGTGATTTTTAATGAAGTTTATGGAATCTTAAAACCTTTTGTTTTTAGCCCAAAAGTTTATAAAATCTTCAAAATTCTCAAATTTGAACTAAAACCCAAAAATTAGATTTTGATTTGTTGGGATTTTGATTTTTATAATATTTTATTTGAATCCAAATGGAAGTATTTTCTTATTTACATTTATGTTTTAAAGCTAATTACTTAACTTAAAATTAAGAAATGTAAATATTCTGTGGCGCTAGTGATTTAGGAATAGAAGGCATGTCCAGGATACAATTTGGATGCTCTCTAGTGCAGAATTATAAACCCCCCCATTTTAGGGTCCAGATGATTCCACACACACTCCACCCCTCTCTCGAGAACACGAATTTCTCACCTCCCAACTCCGTTTCTTCACCATTTTCTCAATCAAACTCCATTTTCTTCCAATTTCTTCAAGTTTTACTTGGATTTTTCATCTTCTAAGCTTAAAGGTATGTTATTCTAGTGGTTTTTCTTCTTTTATTCCTTCAATCTCTCATGCTCTTGGGTTTTGGCCTTGTGTTCTCATGGTTTTCATGCCATGATGCTCATCTACCATTATTAGAGTTAAGATTGAGTTATTTAAGGTTCTAGAGGTTAATCTAGTGTATTATGGTTGTTATAGCAAATATCAATGTCATTACTGCTTCCTAGCATGCTGTTGATGTTGATTCTAGCTAGTCCACTAGGAGAGTGGGTTCACACTTGTGACCTTTATGTTGTGTATTAGAGTTATTTTCATGAAAAATATGGTTTCCTACTTGATTTTAGAGATTTTGCAAAGAAATTTGAAGTTTACTGATGGATTATATGTTTTAAACAGCTGATTTTAGAGCATGAAATATATTTTTGACAAAAATCATGGGACCATGTTTGTTTAATTGATTTTATGCAGAATTGATGATATATGTGATTGTTAGAGATTTTTATAGTTGTTTCAATGGATTCTGAACCTTTTATATGTGTTACAATTTTATAACCTAATATGAAGTTTAGAGAAAAGGATTGAAAATACATTTTAGACTCTGAATTTTAAAATATGACATTGAGTTTCTAGTTGTGAAAAGCTTGATATTGAAATATGTTTTAGATATTGAATCAAAATGTTTTAGAACATGAATCTTCAAAAGATTCAGAATAGTTGGTGGCTACATACTCTGGAGGTATAGAATCACAAATGTCTACAAAGGGTGATCTATTGGGCATGATTTCATAGCCAGTTATGCTAAGGTCAAACTGTTAGGAATCAAATAGATTCAGAGTTCTATGAACTAAAAACGGTTTTTAAGGGTTTTCAGATTCATTTACAATAGCTATAGAGAAACAGGCTGCATGTTAACGGAGTAAACCTTTAACCTTGGTACCAAGTATGCCTAAGCCAGAGATAACAAAAAATACATGTTCTTCCCTTAGCTCGTGTCTAGAGGGAAAGAACGAAGTCTAGAGGGTGGAGCCGGGTTGGCACCCATAGACAAGTCTTGAGGGTGGAGCCCATGTCTACACCCTTAGACTAGACGGATCAAAGTAGGCATTACGTTTCTCTAGGAGCTATACTATTATGAGCTTATATGATTTCAGATATGAAAGTGAATTGAGAAAGTTACTTTTGAGTTGGTAAAGTGGTAATTTGAATATATAACTATATAGATGTATACTTGATTGCATAAGACTTTTTAGTATTACCAATATCATTATGATTTCATGCATTGTTCTTTGATGTCCCATGAAGGGGTTTCAGGTGAGGGCTCATTCATTTTTTTGGTATCAAAACTCACCCCTCTCATTTCTCTTTTTAAGAGAACCACTACTTGCAAATTCTACTCAGCTTTTCCTCTTAGACTTTAGAGTGCTAGTAAGCTTCACTTGGGGTGGAGCATGCATCCTTGCTCATTTAGAGTGCTCCAGGACAATGCAAACTGGCCCGAATTGCATAATTTAGGTTTGGCATATATATGTTGTGCTAGATTGTACTGTAAGATTTTACTACTTATAGAGGTTTGTTTATGAATTCATACTTTAGAAAATAGATTATGAAACTACAGACTTGATCATTTTGATGATTTATATTATTTTGAACTTTAAAGAACATGTGATTTGTATGTACAAAAAGAAACTTCGTTTTGAATAATTTATAAGTTACTTGCAAATAGAGCAACAGTTCACGCTCACGTTGGAACAATTTCTCACATGCCGATCATGCTAGGTTTGGCGTGAAGAATACATATCAAACTTTTCATATAGAAATGGACTGGTGAGCACCAAGAAGATAAATAACCTCTTGTGAGTGATCTTTATGATACATAGAAGGCATTACAAGCCCAATGTTTTGTCTCGACATCCCTTCATCCTCATAAAATACCTTTCTAACAAAATTAACTCTATATTGGGTATGACACTAAGCTAGGTGATTAGAAGTCACCCAAAATACCGTTTGTAGCTAGTAAATTTCCCTCCTACGCTCGTAACTTCTTCTAACCGTGATTGTACTAAATGTAAAATCCCAAATACGAAATTTATTGGTATGTGAATTATTATTATTATTATTCCAAAAATTAACAATGTATGCAGTGTTAATGTAAGCTCATGTTGGTAGTTCAAAAGAATATATATATTTGTCATGACCTAGGAATGAGACACATATGAGGGATTAGGTCCTACGGAAGCCTTGGGTGTGACTGACTAATATGCATAAATAAATCAAAATACATTTATAATATCTCAAGTTTAACTAAATTCCATAATTTTGAAAATATCTCCAAAACATAAATTCTGAATATAAAATTGCATAAAATTCATAATCTGGGAAGCTAAATATAATTAATAAAATAGTTAATATCTATAAATAAAACAATATTATGCATGTTCTGGATCATACCTATACAACTCCTGGAGCACTCCTAAACTAACATAACTTATAATAAGCTCCACTCCAAAGTGAAACTCACCAAAGAAATTGTAGCACTACTGGGGAGAATCTTGTGGTGCAACTAAACCTAGCCTGTATTTGTAGGGGAGGAAAGAGAGGTAGTTCATCAAAACTCAATGACGAGCCTCCACTTACAACCCACATGGGACAATAACAAAAAATACATAATATATACATACAACTGATGTAAAACCTTTTATATATAATTACATATAATATTACTAAAAACAATAATTTAACTAAATCCATAGCAATAACTAGTAGAGAAATATGAATTATTCTGCACATAAATATCTTAGCTTAATAGTTGAATCTGAACCTAATGGCTAATCTGATGGGCATCTAACCAGGTCCCATAAATGGACACCATATGGGTTCCTTATATGGGTGAGCTAGTTCTAATGGACTCTTGGTACCAAGTTAACGAATAAATCTGTACCATTAACTCGCTACTATTTCTCACTAATTATTGGCTAAAATCTAATAGCAACAAAATTCACTGTTCTTACTTCATACAAAACTAGGGTTCATGAAATTTCTGATTGATAAAATAAATCTAAGTCATACAACATTATTGACCTACAAACTTTCTAAAATAATAATTTCTCATGATAACTACAAAACAATAATTTTCTAAAATTCCTATAATCCATAAAAATATATTTCTTAGCATAAATCATTCTAAAATTTCATAAATAATTTATATAATCTGGAAAAGATAATAATAATGACCAAAAGTATGGGTATGAGCTTAAACCCACTCACCGTTGGTAGTGGAAGTGCGCTTTTCAGTGACAACTTGAACTTGGGAGCAGAAATAACATTAACTCAATCAATATAATGAAAACATAAATAATTTGATTTATTCACCAAACTGAGTTTGGGATGATATGGAGGAAGAAAGTTATGAAAAAACTATGACTGAACAGGACTCAAACTCACAAATTAGATAAAACAAGGGAAATAAATTGATTAAATTCCATGAAAATCACTTACTAGAAAAAATCTTTGGATGGTTAGGGTCTTAAAAAAATATTTGAGAGTATTGTAACGTGTTAAATATATTATAGGAGATGAAAACATAACTCCACGCGGAACACTTCCGCGTCCGCTGTACTGTAGCGCCACGAGAGAGAGTTGAGCAACTTGCTCCAGGAGAAGCATCAGGTTTAAATCAGTTTAATATTATAAGAGGTGACTGTCGCACCCTACTTTTTGCTTGCAAAAGACGTTCTTTGTGTTTCCTATAATACTTTACTATATATATACATATACATAACAAAGGTGCATCACGTCAGTACAGTGAAGGTGCACTAATCGTTAAATCTAACTAGTCTAACTAGAATAATAATAATAATAACAATATAATAACAATAATATAATAATAATTTACATACCAATAAATTTTATATTTGGAATATTACAATATTATTTCAAAACCTTTGAATGTTGAATTGCGAAACCGTTTAGTCATAGGAAAAAATAAATAAATAAAATAAAAATAAAAAATGAGTAGTTTAGGTTTAATGTATAAATGTATGTATGTAGCGTTGAATGCAGAACGAGAAGTAGTTTCACGTTCGGTACACAGAGCTTGCTATTGGGGTTTATATTTTATATATACTCCTGGTATATATTTGGCATATCATCATACTCTTAAACAATCTTTTGAGAACCCTAACCGTCCAAGGATTTTTTCTTAAAGAGGAAAACATGATTTCTCTCAACTTTCTCCGATTAATCTCTTTTGGTAGGTGATTTTCATGGAATTTAGCCAGTTCTTCCCCTTTTGTCTAGTTTATAAGTTTGGGCACTATCAGACATAGTTTTCTCATAACATTCTTCCTCCCTAACACTCCAAATTCAGTTCTTGGCACAATGTCAAATTGTTTATGTTTTCATTATAATGTTTGATAGTTGCCGGTGCTAATGCTACTTGTCAAGTTGCTAGTGGAAGCACACTTCAGATACCAATGGTGAATAGGTTTAAGCCTATGACCATACTTTTGGTCATTATTAGTACTCTCCAATATTATGAAAAATGTTTATGATTTTTCAGAATGATTTATGCCAAGAAAACATGTTTTCATGGATTATAGCAATTTTAAAAAATTATTGTTTTGCATTATCGTGAAAATATTATTTTTAGAAAACTCATGGGACCGTGTTTGTTGTATGTATAATTTAGAATAATTTATCAATTAGAAAAATGGCATGAACCCCAGTTTAGCATGAACATAATGAATAGTGAAATATTGAATATTAGCTTTTAGCCAATGATTAGTTAGAAATAGAACAACAAATTAATAGCTTGGAGAATCAATTGTTAACCTTGGTATCAAATGGTACATCAGAGGACTAGCTCAACCACAGTACAGGAACCTAGTGTGCTGTTATTTATGGAACCTAGTTAGGTGCTCATTAATTTTTGCCATTGGATAAGTATAATATAATTAGTTCAGCTCTTGTTTCTCTACTAGTTATTGTTATAGAATCAGTTGAATTATTATCTTCAGCACAATTATATGTATTTAAATGTAAAAATGTTTTATATCAGCGCATGTATATTTTGTGTATTATTCTTGTTGCCCCATGTAGGTTGTGAGTGAGACTCACTTACTGAGTTTTGATGAACTCACCCTTTTTTTCCTTCCCTATAGATACAACTACAGGTTCAGTTGCACCACAAAATCCTCCCAGGAGTGTGAGTTTCTTTGATGAGCTTCGCTTTGGAATCACTACAAAAAAAACCTGAAATTGCGGTGGTTATTTTGGGGAATTAAGGCGATTTTAACCACCATTATTTTCAAAAAGGTTGCACCGCTGTAATTACCAACGCCATTAGGTAAATTACTGGTTAAAAACCGCCACAATCAACGCCAAGAACCGCCATTTTTCAGAGAAAAAATTGCCATTTTTTACTTACAACGGTGCTATTATTTTTAGTAAATTGCGGCAGTTTTAACCGCACTTTTTCCATGTAAATTACGGTGGGTTAAAATTGTCGTTTTTCACCGCTTGTTTTTACTTAGTAAAATGCGCGGTTTTGAACTGCCACTTTTTCCATGTTAATTACGCGTTAGAACCACCATTTTACTCTTGACACGATGACCATCTTGTGAATTGCGACGGTTTTCAATCGCCATTTTTTATGTGATTTTTGGCATATATAATTGCCTTTTTTTCACTTAAAGGTGATCTTAGTAAATTGTTACTTGTCAACTACCATTTTTCTCAAAACACCAATAGTTCCAATTTAAAGATTAGAACCGCCATAAGTGCAAACTTTTATCAAATTTATATCAAATTTTCAATCCAATATGAAACCCTGTTAGCTATTATCTTTGTAATTGTAAATCTCACATAAAAACAAAAATACATATAATATAAACATGATAATAATGATATCCAATACAAAGATACATTACTTGAGTATAAAATAAATACTACACTTGAGATATAAGTACTTATAAGTCTAAAAAGAAAATAATTCCAAGTAGTACACCAAAAGATAGCAATTCCAAGTAATACACCAATCACAATGGTAATTAATAAAAAGATCATGTATGTGGACTCGAGTGATTAGTTCCTGGATTATTATTATGCTTCTATCTGATGATCTTTTCATATCATTGGGTGACTCAGGCCCACTTCCTCTATTAGGTAACTGCAAGAAAGATATATAAACTAATATAAGACTAAATTAATAAATGAAAAATTTTAAAGAAACAAACTTTGCAAGCATAAAGTAAGTACAAGTAAATTGACAAAAAGAAAGCATGATTCATGTAAAATACTACAATAGTTTATATACCTGAAGTAAGGTTAGGGAATAATGTTGCTAACTCATTCGGCATTTGTCCTCCTTCCTTCATAGCTATATAAGCACACAATGCTTGAAATTGTGATTCCATTGTATCCAACTTCTGCTACATTGCTTGAGAGGTTAGAGGATGTACTAGCACCACATGAATCCATAGTCATACTATATAAGAAATTTGCTGTCACCAATCATGAGTTGAAGAATGATGGACATGTATAATGGGTTCCTAATAAGCTTCATCAAGGACTCAAATGTATATATAAGCCAACCCTGAAGACTTGGAGTCATTTATTTCAACTAAGGAGGATGTGTGGGAACAAGTAAAGAACAATATTGCATTCTTCATATATGGAGTCAAGCCACGATAATTGGGCTAACAACTTGGGTGAATGTGCAGCATATAAGCCTTTGAAATCACGCAATGTTAAGATGGAGATAATATCTAAGGAAATTAATCTAGGAATTACTTGTAGATTTGATTTATTTACTTATATCATTTTAAAATAAATAGTTGCAGGAACATTTTCGATAATAGTTCAATAACACTACTAAACAAAATCAACAATAGGAAATAGTATAATAATTTTCTCAAATGCTTCGTCCCAAGTAGTACACAACTATAGCTCGATGGATAGAAGCTCCAAAAATTATGCACTCTATAATAGAGTAAATGAAGATTTGATTCATTCTCTTCAACATTAAGAGAATTCAGAGGATGTCAAAGCTTCATAACAAAAGTAGTTAAAGTGAGCATGACAGAAAACATCAGTTCTAGCAATTTCTTTAGTATTTAGCATCTAAAATTTTAAGGTTGGAAGAAAGTTTTGGGTGGTGATTAAGATTGGCAGTGAGAGCGCCTGGAAGAAGGATCGAACAAAGACTAAGATGATGCAGAGGGCTGCAACCAGTTGCAACTGATCTTTAGACCTTTTGTTTACCATTTATGGCTTCTCTATCTTGCTCAGGAGTAGATTTTCCAAAGAGGTTTCCATGTTTCATCAGCATAAGAATAGCAAGCTTTGATTTGTTTGTATATCTTTCCATCTCATCCTACATCCCTGGTTTCCATTTGTAACTCTAAACAAGTTACAAATTCTTATCCTGATTACATATCCATGTCAAAGCAGTGGCGGTAGCAAAAATTATATTTACAGGAAGCAGAAAACATTATCAAATAATGGAGGAATCAGACATGGAAGACCTAGACATAAAATTCTCAGAGAATTAATTGTAGCTGCAAAGTAATATTAAATTGCATTCAATGTACCGTTTCCAAATGAATTATTTGATAATATAGTCAATGGTCCTAGACTCATTGCTATATAGACAAGACAACATCGGTACCATGCCATGTACAATCAAGAATTAAAATATGTGAGCATAATAAATACTTCATAGTATAACCCTTACCACCAAGTTGGGAAACAAGTTTAATGAGTCAAAAGAAGCCAGATCACTAATGTTGTTATCACCTGAAGGATGAATTGAAAGGCTCAATGTAGCTTATATCCAGAATCCATATTTCATTGTAGGATGAAGATCTATATCAAGAGGAATAGTATTATATTACCTAATAGAAGGACTGCAAATTTGGAAAGGGCTTATAGCATGTAACTTCTGATTCATGTTGCGAACCATTATTAGGATAAAAGAGAATTCAAACAATTCTTGTTCAAATAAAGCTACTCCAAACTGAAACAAAACATACTAGCAAATCAAGAGACGTAGAAACAAATCTACCAAAAAGTAAAGGCAGTTATGGCAAAGAAAATAAAGAAATGAGAACAGAAATGTTAAGTGAAAACTTGTTGCCAGGTCTAAGATACAATTAGTCTCCAGTGACACAGCCACCAACTGTGACTTCAATCACATTTCAATTTAATTATATGATTTTACTATTATGCTAACCACACCACATGCTAAATAAGCAAGCCATCATATGCAAATCGTGAACTAGAATATATAGAGCATGGTTGTTAGGTGAATGGCTTAAAGGCTAATGCATGCAAGTAAGTGAGCAAACATCTCATGACAAATCCTAAAAGCAATTAACAAGATATAGTGTTTTTAGCTAGAGATCACATTACAATATAGATGCTTTACAAGACTCAACAAATAATTACACTGGCATTAGAGAATTTGAGTAGAGACATCAGTTCAAATCAATAAACTAGTAGTGAAAAAAATCAAAGGTACAAGGGAGGAAACTTGGCAGCATTACCCAAGTGCATGAAGTTAACTTTTATACCTGCCTAGCTAACAAAACGAGAGTTGCACAAACCCTAGTTCAACAAGGTTATTGAAATTGGGAGAACAAATAGTTAAATCAAACTCAGCACTAACAATGCAATGTATAAGGCACTCATTTTCTTGCTTAGCCAAAGAGAGAATGGACGAAATAGAAGAAAGGAGCAGAATAAATACCTATAGCAACTAAACGAAGCATAGGCTAGAAGAAGGTTTGGTGTGCGCCGGTGGGAAGGGTTTGGTCAGCGACGCGGCTAAGCAAAAGCTAGAAGGGTTGGTCCGCAATGAGTGAAGCAGAGGCTGGAAAAGGTTGGTCCTGTTACGGCAAAGCGAGGGTGGGTGATTATTCTCCTTCGGCGACGGCAGGCGAAGCAGAGGCTCGAAGGGCTTAGTCCGGTGGTGGTGAAGCAGAGGCTGGGGGTTCTTCTTCCTCTGGCGACGGCAGACGAACGACCATCCACTGAGATGCGGCCATGAATGGAGCTGCTCATGGTGGCGTGGCTCTCTCGTTGCTCGCGGTGGCTGTGGCTCAACATATGCGGCGTCAGCGAAGGGTTGGTCCGTGATGAGGGGTTGAGGGTGGTAGGGGAAAGGGGAAAGGAGCCAGGGACGAAGGAGTGGGGGAAAGTGGAAAAGGAAAAAGGAGCGGTGATGTATGTTCACCAAGGAATCAGGGCCCAAAAATAAAACTGGAGGGAAATAAAATTAGAGTGGTGCTAATAGCTATAAGCAAAAACAAGTTTGGCGCTAACACAACAAAAAAATTATATCTGAAAAATAAATAAAAAAATTATAATGATAATAGAATAAGTGTAGGTATAGATCTTCCACACCTATGATAAAAATATTTTAAGTGACACTAAAATATGAGTGTGGATATATGTTCTCTATACCCACGGTAAAAGAAAAAATTTTAGTGATGACAAATTATAAGTGTAGGTATATGTTACCTATACCCACAGGAAAAAAAATTATAGTGACAACGAAATATAAGTGTAGGTATAAATGTCTAATACCCACAGTATTAATATTGTCCTAAAACTTATAGTGACGATACTATATATTTGTGGTTATATGTTATCTATACCTACAATTTATATATGTGTAGCTAAAGACTACTAGGTATATGGCAATTTTGTTATAGTGATTGTAGTAACAAAACAAGTCCCAAATTCAATTAAAATAAAAAAGGGCACAAAATATGCTTTATTTACCTTAGTTCATTATTTTTATTATAATATTAAAAAGTCAAGAGATAGCGCATCCTCTTAAAATAGTTGGCGTTTAATTATTTGAGCTTTCTATCCTCATTTAATGAGCATTGAATAGAAAATTTTAGTTAATTTTTTAAATTTTTTATTCACGTATATTTTCACAAACATTAAATAATATAAATAAAAAAATAAAAGAAATTGTGACATATATCAATAGATATTTTACCATGTTACCTATCTAATAGCTAAATTCAAAATTGAATAAAATGACTAATTTTGATGATTAGTATAATTTAAGCATCTAATTAGAAGATTTAGACGTTAAAGTATCTATTTGCAACTAACTAAAAGTTTTAAAAGTTAGAATGCTCTTTTTTCCCCTAATTTATTAAAATATAGTAAAAAAAAAGGAATAAAAATAGAAACGGTAATAACGGTTTCAAAACCGCATAATATACCCAAAATGGTAAGTGAACCGCTGTAATTCACTAAACATTGTGGCGATTTTAAAGAACCGTCATAATATAACAACCATTTCTCTCGCTAAAATTATGGCGGTTTTGAAAACCGTAATTTCACTACCATAATTCACACTTTTTTTTTTTTTGTAGTGAGTGAAGCGTATTATATGTTTATGTTAGTCTAGTAGTGCTCTATTAATTGTGTGAGCAGAATCCCAAACATGAATGGTTTTTATGATTATTTATATGACTTCTAGCTATTTTATTAATTATGTTTGGTTTTGGCCCATATTATGGTTATCATGCAATTTTATATTTAGGATTTATATTTTGAAAACATTTTCAGAATTATGGAATTTAACAAAATTTGAGATATTTGAAATATATTCTTATTATTTATGCATATTAACCAGTTACGTTACGAGGCTTTTGTGGGATTCAATCCCTCATGTGCCGATGTCTCTAGGCAGGTTGTGACACTAAATTTGTTGGTACCTTTGCAAGTTCTTCCAACTTTTTCAATTGTTGTCCTTCAAATATATTTTTTCTACAAGTTTGCCAAAGGACATAGCTCTATTTATTGGGTCAAGCTATGGTAATTAAAATATCGCACTACTAGTATTGTGAATAGAAGTCACCCAAAAAATCCATTGTCTATAGCTAGTAAATTGCCCTAATACACTTGTAGCTTCTTCTCATCATGCTAGTAATTTTATAAATTTCCTGGTACATTTGTAGGTTCTTCCAACTTTTCAATTGTTACAATTCAAATAAATTTTTATTGAGACTATAAGTCTTTCAAAGTCCTTAGTTCTATTTCTTAGGCCAAGTTCTACTAACTAAAGTTGACATTGGTGGTAAACTTATTCACACACAATCTATGAAATCCACTATGCATATGGTTTGAGCAATATGAATTAATCTTCACATGCGAAATCCATTCACATAAATATAGTGCAGAAAACAAATGATGTAGGAAGTATTCATAGTTTTGGACTTTTATATAATCAGCTTAATATTTAAAGTACAACCTTTGCAAAATTAAAAAGTTGGAATAATCTTAAAGAAAATAGCAATGAGATGACTTTGCACTTTAACGCAAAAAGTTTGATATACAAAGAAAAGTTTCCAACTGAAGACATGATACATATGCCAATCATTTGTATCACAATTGATATGCACTTGTAGTTTGCTAGCTACTATTAGTAATGTACAAGAGGAACACTTTATAGCCCAACAAGTCATAAAACCATCTCATACTATAAAGTACATGGTAACACCATATTAAAGCAACATTAGGAAACCACTTAGCAATATAGTTCACAAAAAAAAAAAAAGTCAAGTGCTAACTGATTTGCCTTCATGTTAACTCTAGTGGAATCTTAACTATAATAGGACTTTATTACAAATAATTGATCACTTAGATAGCTTGCCATCTTCACCACTTTTTATTCAACTAATCAATAATATAATGCATCAACTTGATTTTCTTCCTAAGATTCATTTATTACTCAAATTTGAATAACAGATAGGCAAGGCTTCTTTTTTTTTTGTGCTTCTTCTTAAATAAGATTAAAAGGAATCACAGTGGATAAATTGCTAGCTATATGAATCAAAATTTTAGGACAATTTTTGAAGTAGGACCTGGATTGGTTTTTAAAGGGAATAGAAGAACTAATTATCAAATATGATAAAGAATATGAAGGATATATGATCCTTCAGATCTTAAAACTTGCCAGAGGGTTTTGAAGAGGTCTTCCTAAAGGAACAAGCATCACATTCTCTAAAGCCTAGACCACATGTTCTTCTATCACATCATGCAACGATTCTAAATTTTGAGCTTCTTCCTTCAAAGTTTGAATTTTTATCAAACACCCAAAAACAAAAAACGAATGAAAAGAGTAAAATTCTCAAGAAAATCACCAAGCAAATGAAAAAACAAGGAAAATACCCTGTCAAAGAAACAATAGCACAAGCAGATAGAGCTTGGTGATCCTAGTATTGCAATGCGGATGAATTATGCTTACAATAATTTGCTTTAGCAAATTTTCTTTATGAAATTTAAATGGAATTAATTAGTCATGCTAATTAAGCCTTAGGCAATCACAATAATGCCCACACTCGAGTGAAGTCTAGTAATTATATAATTCCATAATCTTTTGCAAACGAATTAGCAACCAAATTAAAATATACTCTGCACAAATACTTAACTCCAATCATATGTCACAGATTCACAGAAATATTGCAAGAAGCATACAATTACAAATTTAGCACAACAACATAATCCAATCCTCTAGCCCAAGCATTTCATGCACAAGGATAAATCGACATCTCTCAACCACACTCAACAACACACTTATCAACGAAAACAAAAGTCAATAACACAACTAACATTGTAGTGAAAAATACAACCAGATTAAGCCCTCTTAATATGCAAAGCTCTAAGACAAAGAGCTTAGCAACCTAACAAGAATATCAATGACTACCCAATGGTTCAAAGAGGACTATAATAAACCCGAGTTATTGCATGATTTTCCTTAATAACTTCCATCGGATCTTCCTGATGGATTTATGACGAAAATTGCAATAAATGGAAAATATAGAAATTTTTTGTTGAAGACGGCTCCAATGAATTTACCATTTTCCATCGGTAACTAATTTTATAAATAAATTTACTTGAAAAATAATATTCCGGAAAAAAATCCGTCAAAAATTTTTCCTAAAATAAATTGCTTGAAAAATAATATTACCAGCGGAAAAAATTCAAAAATATTTGCTAAAATAATTTATTTAAAAATAACATTATCACTGAATTTTCCGGAATTTTTTAAAAAAAGTTTTTTATTTACCGAAGGATTTTCCGGTAACCAAACAAAATCCGTTAATAATTTGAACTTTATACTTTCTCTTTCCTACTTCTCACTCACAACTCACTCTTCTTTCTCACTCTCTCTGAGGCGCGGTGACCGCCCCGCTCCCTCGGGCGATCGGCCCAGCTTCCCTCGAATGACGATAGCGCGAACGAGTGGCAAACCAGAGCAATCGACCCAATGACACTCGACCAGGCGCGAACCCAGTGCTCCGCCTCGACCGGTGACGTGACCTCCGTACCTCACACCCAGTGAGACTGCATGATCCAGGCAACCATGCTGCGAGCCCCGCTCCCGCGGACTCCGGTCCGACCCCACACTCCCCACGTGACTCTCCAGCATCCCTTCGGCCAATGTTGGCGAAGAAGGTAATACCAAATACACTACACGTTTGTATTTTTTTTTCAAGTGTATTTAGCTTCTTTATTAATATTTGGTATATTTGGTTTTTGTTTGTTAATTTTGATTACAAGAAATTTGGATAGTTTATTTGTTGATATGGTTTGGTTTAATATTTTGTTGTTAATTTGGGTTGCAAGAAGTTTGGATTTGTTCAATTGTGGCTTTGGTTGAACCAAGTTTGGATTTGTGTAATTTCAAAGCTTTTGAATTAGAATCATTTTTAGAACAACGAACTTGGCTTAGTATATTGGTATTTTAATCCGAATGTGAATCATGAAACTATTGATTTGTCTTAAGTAGTTTGGGCTCATATTCTCATCATTCTTTCCATCTTTAGCAGGATCTGATTTTGTTTGAGTGCGTGAGTCCGCTTGGAACATTTCTATGGTGGAGCATATAATTCTCTTGTCTTTTTTAAGGTAATATAAGTAAACTTTTTTCCTTATTGAATTACTTTTGTTGTTAGGATAGAGACTTATGATTTCTAAGATAGAGTTGTAGGAAAATGGGATTGCATGACTGGGGGAAGGGTGTAGAGGTTGTTCCAGACTTGTTTGCATTGTTTGCTGTGGAGATTGATTGTGTATGTGGAGATTGGGATATGCATGTTGTGATATCTTAAGGGGTGTGCTTTAGAACGATTTTAAGATCTTTAAATGTTTGTTTCATTGTATTGTGAATTTTATTTGATGGATTAATATATGTATATATTAAAATTAATTTTTTTGGGATGTCTTAGTTTCATGGGAAGTTCTATCAAAATTTTTCTTTTTAATTTAAAGAGTGGAATGTTAATCCATGGGGATGCTGCGAAATTTTATTAAGTTAAGAGCACAGACTATTTGCTTAAAAGAGTTTTACTTTTAGAAGATAGTTTGTTGAGAGATATTTATAATTAAATAAAATTTTAATTTCAAAAACTTTAAATGAATTTGTTAGGTTAAATTACACATTCAAGAACCATGAGTTTCGCAAACGACTATGGATGTATGAGGGTGCACCCGTAAAGGGGAATCAAACCTGAATTTTACGTGGGAGTTGACAGTTTGTAAGGATGGCTTGTCAACAATACAATTTATGAATGACGAAAAAGTTAGGTGTCCCTATGCCAGGTGCAAATGTAGGAATTATTTTGATATGGACACCATTAGGTATCACCTATAAGGATGGTTTTCTAGTTGTTGCGTTTGGACTATGCATGGGGAAGTTACCACACAAAATTTTGAACATGCTAGTGTTGAAAATACATATGTTAGAGGTAGTTCAAGTAGAGTTAATCCTGGTGAGCATGTCACGGGAAATATCAATTGGGAGGATAATTCTAGACGATATGAGGAAGTGATTTATGATGAGTGGTCCTCGAATTCATGTAGATTATAAACCTTCTATCGAGGCTCCTAATGCCAAGGCTGAGAAATTTTCTCTATATTGGAGGCTGTAAAGGCCCCTTTATGGGAAGGGTGTGTACACTTGGAGTTATCTCTAGCAGTTAGGATATTAGTTATAAAGTCAGAAGCTAACCAAAGTCAAAATTCGTTTAACTAGTGGGCAACATTGATGAGTGAGATTTGTCCACAACCTAGTTCTTCCAAAGGATTTCTATCAGGCCAAGAAATTAGTTTCAAAACGAGGCTGAAATCAGAAAAAATAGATTGTTGTTTGAAGGGATGCATGTTGTACTACAAAGATAATGCATACCTAACCCAATACAAATTTTGTGAAAGCCCTAGGTTCAAACCAAAAAGATCTGGAAATGAAAGATATAAGGATGTTCCCTATAAAAGAATACACTATTTGCCCCTAATTCCAAGATTAAAAAGGTTGTATGCTTCAATGAGTTCAGCACCTCATATGAGATGACACTTTGAGAATAAGAGAAATGATGGTGTCATGACCCACCCTTCCCATGGTGAAGCCTCGAAACACTTTGACCTCACTTATCCTGATTTTGTCTTGGATCCTAGGAATGTTAGGTTGGGGCTTTGTGCAGATGGATTTACTCCAAATAATCAGTTACAAACCTATTCCTGTGGCCTGTGGTTGTTACACCATACAATCTCCCTCCTAAAATGTGCATGAACAGTTGGCCAATGTATTATGTGAATGGATATAAGTTTCATACATTTGAATGGGGCCGAGGGAAAGCAGACAATAGTGGGATTTGTGTCAGAAGGGATGCAAGCAGGTGGAGGTTGATTAGTATGGAGTAATCAAACAAATACTAGAGATTGAATATGTGGGTGATGGACCTAAAAAATTGGTAGTGTTGTTCAGTGATTGGTACGACCTAAGATATCCTGATAGAACACACATACAGAACCAATATAAAATTACCGAGGTGAATCATACGAAGAGATACGGTATATATGATCCTTTCATTATTGCTTAGAATACAAGAGGATATATTATATATCATATACCTGGTAAGTGCAGAAAAGATTGGAAGATGGTCATGAAAACTAAACCTAGGGGTCGAGTTGAGGTCAAAGAACTACGACGATACTTTTCAAGTGAATAATCCAGTCCCCTCTTAGGTCGTCATTGATACAAGAACAATGCCAAGTTTACATTCCGATTCGGGTGGGGTTGAGATAATTCACTCTTCCAGTGATCAATTAGTGAGTGAACACAACGAAAGCGATGGTAGTGATGAGGAGGACAAGGAAGATGAGTTTGAGGATGATGTTGAGACTGAAAATGATGAAGATATTCCTCTCCTTTCAGATTAAATGTTTTGTATCTACTATTCTCATATTTATTACATCTTTTTATTTTAAATTATCATATTATTTGGTTTGTAATACATTGTTGTTTCTTTTTTAGATATGGCACCTAAAGGGAAAAACAAGGGCAAGGGTAAAGGTAAGGGTGTCCCAAATAATCAGACAATCACCCTTCCTACTCAGGCATCTACCACGCAGCTCACACATCCACTTCTAGCCCTTCCATGCTACCACCTTGTGCCCATCTGAGTTTCCAAAAGCTATGAATGGCCGGTTGAGTCATTTGGCAAGCTATTGAAGAATGAGAAGTTGTTCCTGTTTCCGAGTGGAAGGTAAAATAAAATAATTACTACGAAAATGTGTGATTTACTTTATAAACTACTTTTAATTACCATTTTTATTTCCATGTGTAGAGCCACTTCATCATCCATCCCAAAGATGAAGATTACATGTTTAAGCTCTTCAAATCCAAAGCGCTCAGGTTGCAAGACATGTACACGACATTGAGAACGGTGGACAGACCCAGGTGGATAAATCAAGCTAGCCTGGACTATTTGTGGCAATATTGGAGAAGTGAGAAATTTAAAGAGAAGTCTTTGAAGGCCAAGGCAAGCAACATCGCAAAAGGGTAGATCTGTCATTGTGGTGGTTTAGCTACTATCGAGTCTACACGTCGCCAGATGGTTTAGTCATTATTTTAAACCTTTTTTCATGAATCTTGTTAAATTTAAATTTTCAGTTACTAATGTCATCGATGTTCACTCAAAATGTAGGCTAATGAGTTAAAGAAGCCACCCATATAGAGTGAGTTGTTCAAAGACTTACACACGCAAGACAAACAATAAATGGGTTGATTCTCGCTCATAGAATGTTTGGGTATATATGTTCTGAGCACTTGTTGTTTGTATATATATTTAATTTATTACTTCATATATTTGATAGATGTTTAATTAATTTTATTTTCTTATAGCATGCCTATGAGTAGCGCTATCAGGAGGCTACGATTTGGCGGGAGCAGTAGCGGGTGGGGGGTGCCTACCAATTGATGGGAACCAACTTGGCAAGAGGTCGGCAGTCTTTATAAGAACCGCATCTATGGCATGGGGTCATTTTATGCTAGTAGTTTGTCCTCTGCCCTCTCTGGCGCATCTCAGGCACTGGCTCCACCGCCAAAGATGGTGAGGTCAATGAGCAAGTTCACCTACTCAATGTGGAACTTCATCGTATGCAAGAGAAGGATGTAGAGAGACGGCACCAGTTCTAGGAGATGCAAAAGAAGATGGAAAACAAGGAAAAGGCCTTGGAGATAGAAATAAGAAAGCAGATGAAGGAGAAGGAAACAAGATTAAGAAAGCAAATGAAGAAAGAGATGGTGTCTTTGGGAAAAGATGAGGCTGGCTCCTCTGCAGACATGATGATGATGGTAATAGTGATGGTGATGGTGATGATGATGGTGACGATGATGACGATGATGATGATGCTTGGAGACTTTTCCTGATTTGAGTTATTATTTTTTTTAATTTGTTATATATGTTAAACTATTTATATTTCTATTTGTAGACTTTCTAACAGATTTATCTATTTTACATCTTGGACTTAAATTTATTGTGTTTTCTATTTATTAAGAATTTTTTAATTATTTTTCATTATTAAATATATTTATAATTATCTTTAAATAAAATATAAGCTGATAAAAATATAGGGAACATTCAAATTACAAGTCAAAATAATTTTTTAAAAAAGTTACTTATTGACGGATTTTTCCGTCGGTAAAATAAAACAAAAAAAACAAAATTAAATATAACAAAAGAAAAATTCTAATTACCGATGAAAAATTTCATCGGTAAAAATCTAATTTTAAAAAAAGGTTTTAGTTTTAAATCACAACGAAAAAATCTCGATAAATTTAAGAAAAAAATGTGAATTAGAAAATAAAATATTACCAACGGATTTTTCCGTTGATAAATAAAATCCTGAAAAAATTACCAACGAAAAATCCGTCTGTAAGGAAAATAAATCCACCAAGTAATGTTCTTGATGATGATGAATTTCCTGGCGACTTACCCTTGACGGATTTTTAAAAAAAATCCACCAAAAAATCTCGGTAACATTTTCAGCGGATATTTTCCAGGTAATAATTACTACGTTATTACCGATTAACAAAATCCATCGATAATTCCACCGGTAACTCAAAATTCCATCGGTAACACCATAAAATCCATCTGTAAAATCCGCCAGGTAATAGTACTTTTGGTAGTAAAGATCCATATATTTGATACAAAAGTGACAAATTTTATAACAAATAAAATCAAAATGAAATGAACTAACATTTAGGGAAATACAAACTCAATAACAAAGAGAATATTTTTAATAGCAAAAGCAAAAGAGCAAGAATTAAAATTCAGAAATCATGAACATTAGAATACTAAAGACCTAGTATAACTAAAAAGGCATGGATACTACCCAATCACAACATACATTCCAATTCAATGAATTAATGTATCTTTTAGAAATAAAATTAGCGTTATTCATTCAAGATCTAGGAAACCATTGAGAAAATTATAATTCAACATGCAAGAAATACAGAGATAGTTGTTACAACTTTCTAACCCAACAAAATGTTGATCCAAAATAAGGTTAGATTAAAATAAACAGGTAACCCCAACAAATCTGAAACCCACCTTAACCCCGCCAAACAAAAAAAAGCATATACACATAAACCTAGTGAACGGATAGAAGCTTGAGCTTGGCGTTTTTAATGACCTTCAAAGAATGGATTCAGAGAAGGGATATGCTAAGCTAGAGGGAACATGGGTTTTTAGCTAGCTTGAGAAGGAGTGTGGATTTGAGAGGAGAATAAGCTTGAGGGCAAATAGGTGTAAGTGATTGTTGTGTAAGGGTTTAAGAGGTGGGGCGAGGATGAGGGCAAGTAGGGGTTTGAGAGGGTTGGAGGCAAGGGAATGTGCTCTTTCAGATTTTAGAGGGTTAAGATGGAACGAAACGGAGAATGGAGAACGGGTCAAGTGAAATGAAAATGAAGTTTTGGGATCCACTGTGGTATGCTGTTTTTAAGTTCTCCATGTGTGCACCCTTTATCCCCCACTACAATGTTATACGATGGTTGTACAACGACATCCAAACCGGTGTTGAAATAGCATATCTGCTTTTATTATTCTTATTGCATCATTAGCTTACAATTACACCTCTCTTATACCCGTAAAATTCGTGAGATAACAATTCATACTTTAATTTATTCATCTTTACTTTTTAGCGCTCTCTTTTTCCTTTACTCTTTCTTTCTTTTTTTTTCCAGATATTTGGAAATGGCTCACCCACTCATGAAGAGAGAAGTAGTCGATTATCTATTATCAATTAACATAAAAAATTAAGAGGAATAAATTGTAAACTTTTTTCCCAACAAATGACAAGTGTCAATCATTAAACAATGATTAGAAGCTTTTTTTACAATGACTTGCAAAAGCATTCTAACTTAAGGAACTTTAAATGAGAAATCAATAACTAGTGGGATATTGGGCAACAACCTAACTTAATGCACAATTTTTGTTTCCAAAAAGATGGCCATTACTCACGCCAATGAATGACCCACCAATGAATGATAAATTGCTAAATTATAAAAATATTTCAATGGAAAATATGAAACTGGGTATTCAATTGCAACCAAAATGAGACCTCCCTTTGACCAAACAAAAAAGCGAGACCCATGCTCTCTGCTTTGGATGGTGGCTTTTGTGAAACCCTTGCAATAGCCTCTTTGTCCGCAAGCAATGATGAGTACAATGCTCTAATAAGAACAATACTTGGTCTCTCATTGAACTTCCAAGTGGCAGGCAACCAATTGGTGTTAAGTGGGTGTTTAGAGTAAAAAGAAACCGCAGATGGCAATATTAACAAGTATAAGGCTTGACTAGTGGCCAAAGGCTTTCATCAAAGAGAAGGTTTTGATTTTTCATAAACCTTTAGTCCTTAATCAAGACATCAACAATCAGAGTCCTACTTCTGTTGCTCTTTCCAGGGTTGGTCCATTAGACAAAGTGACTTCAATAATACATTTCTCAATGGAGATTTAGATGAGGAGGTTTATATGGTGCAACCTGATGGGTTTAATTACTTAAACCAATTCAATGGCTTTACAAACACCCTGTGACTCATCTCTTTCATAGAGTGACTCCTCTCAGTCCATATATATCTTGGTGTTGATGATATCCTTATCAAGGAAATGATCCAACTACTATCTCTCAGATAATTCATGATTTACATGGCACATTTGCTCTAAAGGAAATGGGTTCCCTTCATTATTTTTTGGGGTTAGAGGCTACACTATTTAGATGGCTCCATTCACCTAAATTAGTCCAAGTACATCTTTGACTTGCTTCAAAAAGGTTGAAGCCAAGCCTATGCCAACTCCTTTGATTAGTGGAGTTAACCAAGTTCAATTGGAAATATAGCTCATAGTAATCCCATCAGTATTGCTCTATCTAAGAGCTTCAATATGCAACTATAACTCGACCAAAATTACTATGAGTTCGAAGGGTGAGCAATTTAGCACAATCCTTTGGAATCTCATTGGAAGGCTGAGTGCATATTGCGGTATCTATGGATTGCTTGATCATGGTTTGGTATTTCATAAGTCGCCTGATTTTTGTCTTTTTGCATTCTATGATGATGACTGAGGGCTGACATTGATGATCACAAGTCAACCTCTTGGCTCCTGTGTTTACCTTGGCAGCAACCTCATTTCCTGGTCCTTTAAGAACTAGCCAATGGTGTCTTCTCAAGCACTGAAAGTGGAATTTCAAAGTCTTGCCGCCTAAATGGAGACTCACCTGGCTCCGTCTTTCATGACTTTACTTAACCTGGCTCCCTTGACTACCCTCTCTAGTGTTCTGTGAATCTGTTAAGTCTCGTAATATTTGATGTTAAAGCTATTAGTCTCTCCAGAGATACATATGTTATCTAAGGGTCCTGATTATGTAAACTATGAGTAAAGGGTTTTGTAACTAATTGTGGGCAATAGGTAAGGATTTTTATAACTAACTCAGAGAAATATTCTAATTGGTTAGAGGGAGTCTATATAGGCAAGGAGGGATATTGGAGGGGTATCGAGATTTGGAATTAAGCTGGGAGAGTTTCAGAGTTTCTCAATACTCTTGAGTTACTTACATTTTCCTGTTGTTCATAATACACACTCATTTTCTTTAGTGAATTCTTATACCATTTTCTATCTACATCTATCTCCTATGGCTTGGTACCTATCAAATGGTATCAAAGCTCCCAATCTGGAAGCCCTGTGCCAGCCCATGCCAGTGCTGCTCCTCTGTTGGAGTAAAGAGAGAGAAGAAGATGAAGCAGATGTAGAAGATGGAGCGGAATTGAAGAAGATTAAAAATCTAGTAAGAGGCGGTACCAATGGCGTCGTCAACTCTCTATTGGAAGGGTGATGAAGATTGGTGGTGGAGGAGAAGAAAGAGATCCTCCTTGGCTGATTGGCCTCCTAATGTTCATGAGTTTTTAAAAATCATGCAGAATGAAGTGGAGAAAGGGGATGAAGATGTTGAAATCGAGATCATTCACCATTTTTCACCCTGATTTGATGGAGATGGATGACACAGTGGAAGGAGAGGAAATAGGGGAAATGACTTTTGGTCACACTTCCTGTGAATTTCGTTGAGGGGATGAAATGGTGGATGGATCAGGAAGAGGAATGCTATCAACGGATCAAGGTAGAGGCGGTGATTATTGAGAGAAGACTAACAACCATTCTGAGGTCGTGGGAGAGTGAGGGATTGAGCAATTGTTCCCACTACAAGCCTCAAGTGATGGCGAGAAAAGGAAAACAGGGAAGATGGAGCCACATTGTTGCATTCTAGTGGCGATGGAGGCCAAGTTACATGAGAAGATGGAGGGGTTTGCATGAATACGACGCTAAAGGTAACACCATTAAGGTTGGTATGGGTGTGAGGTCAAGGACGTCCATCGCCGAAACCACCGATCTAGAAACAATGGTGTCCAAGTAAGGAAGCTACAGGAGTTTTGAGGATGGCGGCCAAGCTTCCATCACCGGAAAGGCGAGTCTCGACTCCAAGCTAAGCATGACGGAGAAGCGCCCGAAGCGGTGGCCGGATAAACGATCACCGCGAGCGATGTAAGCGGAAGAAGGGAGGAGCATGTGATGGTGGTAGGGCTTTGGGTCTCAAAATTCCGGTCAACCCAGGGCGCCACCAGATCGTCGGAACCCATGGTTACATCGGCCATAACGGAGGAGGTCCTGGGAACGATGGTGGTCATGAGCTAGTATTTGCGTCTCGCTGCTGTGTGAAGGAAGTTTTAACCGCCACCTCACCACCGAATCAGATCTAGGAGAGCGACAGCGCGCAGCCATAGTTGGAGTGGCTGGCAACACCGATTGCCTTGCGACCTCCACCAAAACCACCAAAAGTGAGTTCATCAGGGAGACAGAACGGGGTTGTGACCAAGCTCGGGTTGTTGTCCGCTGAAACACCTTCCACCGCAGAGCCACCATTGAAGCCGACACGAGAGCAGGAGAGGAGGCCTCTTGGAAAATGGAGGCCATGGAAGTTTCCGTGAGATGCTGCGTGAAAGAGAAAGGCAGATGGGCAATGCGCAAGGCATGCAAGTGTTTGGGTCTATTTTTTGACTTATTGGGCTAGGCCCTAAGAAGTGGAGATAAGAATTGGGGTTATGGTAAAAGGGTCTATAATATGAAGTTATTGGCAGAGCCCAAATTGAGGATTGGAGTCCGGCGAAGGGAACTTACTCATGGCCTTAATAAGCAAGGCCCAAAAGGATGAAGATGCACAAGATGTATGCGTATTCTATTGGGCTCCAAGCTGAAGCTACTCTAGCCCAACCATTAAGAGTTGGTGCTACATACAGGTCCAACATGAAGGAAATCCTCTACTTGACTCCACCAAGACCTCGACAGTAGAGAGTTGAAGATGCTCAAAATGAGAATGCAGGGATGGTTCGAGATGCAATTGATGGGATAGTCGAATAGCAAAGGGTGTGGTAAAAAGGCCACGTATGCTTACAACTAGAGACATCATTGGGAGCTTGCAGGGACACTTATTGGCTTTTCAAAAAGGCATGAAGACGGAGTCAAGGTCAAGCAATAGTGTTATAGGCTGGATGTCATCTTCACTTGAACGTCTTTCAGCGATGCTCCTTGACGAATCAAAAATCAGGTTTCGAAAGGTGTCAAGAAACTAAAAATGCAGTTATTGAACATAATGGTGAGAGGGACAAGCAAGATGTAGGGGGTGAATTTTTATGTGCCAACGTCATTCCCATTTACTATTATTGAAGGAAAATTAGAATTCCTTAAGCGTGGTCTTGAACATTTCAACTTCATTTGCAAGTACTCTTTGGACCCCTTGCTTGGGCTTTTGAAAAAACTGGAAGAATCAAGTCTCAAGGGAAGGGTTCATAAACTAGTTGTGCTATTGCTAAACAAATTAGTGATAGGAATATGGAAGATGCACTGAGTTTGCGTAGAGCATCATACATGATCAAGAGGAATCTAATGCTTCTTAGTGCAACTGTTCACTGCAAATTCCAAAACGAGGTTCCTGACTACATTGACAGCTCACCCAAGCAGAAATCTGATTTGGCTTTGATTGGGGATAAAATGGAGAACAATCAAAGCTGGTTTTGCATATAGCCAGCCTAGACAAAGACTTCAACGTATGATAATATATTTGGAGACTCCTAATATTCAAGCATTGTAGATGGGGGAAATGAGGCTAGTATGCTTTGTGAACAAGAAAATTATTTGCTATTAATTTCTAAAAACCAAGGAAGCCTAGGGATCATATCCTTGGGACCCTGGAGGACATTACAACAATATAGGCTCACTTTCTTTCTTCCTCAAGATATGGGACCCAAGAGGAAGCCTTTTATCTTTTAGCACTATTGTTTTCCTTTATGTACATCACCTTGAGGACAAGGTGATTTTTTTAGGGGGGAGGAGTATTGTTAAGTCTCGTAATATTTGATGTTAAGACTATTAGTCTCTACAAGGATACACATGTTACCTAAGGGGATTGTTGATGTATGTGAACTATGGGTAAAGGGTTTTGCAACTAATTGTGGGCAATGAGTAAGGGATTTTGTAACTAACTCTGACTGAGGGAGAGAGAGAATATTTTAATTGGTTAGGGGAGAGCCTATATAGTAAAGGAGAGGGATAATGAGAAGGGTATTGAGATTTGGAATTGGGCTTGAAGAGATTTCAGAGTCTCTCTAATACTCTAAGTTACTTACATTTTCCTATTGTTCATAATACACACTCATCTTCTTTAGTGAATTCTTATATCATTTTCTATCTACATCTATCTCCCATGGCTTGGTACCTATCATAATCAGAAGTGCAATTCAACTCATTGCCAACCCTCCTTTGTAATCGCTCCAAACATTTGGAACTAGACCTCTTCTTTGTTCGTGACTTGGTGATTCAAAAGAAAGTTGTAGTTCAGTCTATTCCTTCTCAAGATCAGATTGTTGATGTTCTAACCAAGTCAATTTATGTTGCACCTTTCCAGAAGTTTAGGTCCAAGCTCAGAAGTTCTTCCTCAGGCTCTCTGAGCTTGAGGGATGTTAGGGAGAGCACCTCTAAGAACTCTTAACTAACTCTAGCTTGGCTATAATTAAGTCAAAATCAGTTATAGTTTCAGGTATGGTTTGTTAAGCTAGCTCAATGTAGTTGCATTGATCTTATCAGGACGATCTACATTGGGCAAAGTGGGGGCACATCCATTATAAAATTTTTAATTTTTCTTCATAATCATATAGATATAGTATATTTTGGCCCCATAATTTAAAAAAGTTTGACCCCATATTAATTTCATATAAAACTAAATAATAAAATATAATGTACTTTATCATTTTTATACTGATGTATTATTTTTGCCCCTAGTTTTAAAATTTTCTGAATTCATCACTTATCTTATCCTCTATATCCCTAGTACAAATGTACAAACACTCAACACAATTTCATTCAAGTAATTTAATACAAATATTCAGTTTTTCAATAGCTCTCAGCTCTCTCTCCTTTTCTCTCTTCTCTTCTCTCTTAATCGTGGCTAGACTGATACCATTACAATAGGACGTGGAGCATCATAAACACAATCAAGAGTTACGAATTGTACAGCTGCTGTGGCCATTATCGCACGAGAATTGATCATACTTTATTCTTATATGCCCTTCAACACTACCTTTCATGGTATTAGAGTAAAAGTTCCATGAAGTTTAGAGTCCACATTTTCTCTTTCTACTATGTAAAATGGTCAAAATCAGTGTCCAAATTTAGCTCTTAAGAATTTCTCATATCTAGTCTCGTTTAAATCAGAACGAAGAGAATTTTTGTTCTCGGAGACATCAGGCTTGGACACAATTTGCAGTCACGACTCATGAGTATAAGATCTTTTATGCAAAGAAAAAGTGCTAAGAAAATTCGGCTCAAATCAATATGCAAAAGTTGGAATCGAAAGCTGAGAGTAATATTGGATTGAGAGCAACACAGGATAAAGTGATTGTTTCTTAGTTGTTCGCATCAAGGAATGCAAATTCAATTCGCTGATCATATTTGGTCCAATATTGAAGTGTATTTAATTCACAAGACTCGAGGAAAGGTGAAATTAAACAACTCAGAACTCAATAAAAGGCTATAAAAGTGTGGGCAAGTAGTTGAATATTGTTAAAGATCAATTTCATGTTCTGTTTTGTATGGATAAGAATGGAATGAAGTGTTCTGTTTTATATCCACCCAGAATATGTTCTACTACTCTTGGAATCATCTTATTTATAATTTAAAGCTTATTACATGTTTTTTTTTTATCATTCTATGTTTCATTCATTCACTGACTTAAGCGTCAAAGTATCTCAGGTACTCCACTCCTACTTGCACGGACGTTGAAGCTACTTGCACCCTTACCGCATTTAGGTAATAACAAATCTAAATATTGTTTATATTGTCAATCAAATTATCTCATATATAATTTTTAAAGATGTGGAAGAAGAGTCAAACATATTTTATTAACTAGTCGTATGACCCGTATATTGATAATAAAAAATAGTTTTTTAACTATTAAGAAAAACAAATAATAATTTATTTAAATATATCTTATAGAAAATTAAATATATAAATTTATTTTAAAAATAAGTTAATAATTAAATAATTAAAAAAATGGATATATATATATATATATATATATATATATATATATATAAATGTGTCATTCTATTTTATATCTTATTTCAAATATCAAGTTTATAAGGCTAAAAAATTCTATAGATGACCTATAACTAATAATAAAGAGCCTGTTTATGAATATTTTGCACATTTCGAAAGTTGAAATTGTTAAAAAATGAAAGGGAATAAGTGGATAATTTAACAATATCATAAGCATTTATAGGAATAACAATCATTATCCATGAGAAAGGGGACATGTCTCATGCCCCATCCCAATTTGGAATTTTGCTTCGATCCTTATCCCCATTTATGTCACGGGTGCACATTTCCCATCCCTGTGGATTTAAATCTCTATAGCTATTCATGAGTTTATTAAAAATTTTCAAAAAGAGAAAGAACAAAAATATTTTGAAATTCAAAACATAAATATCCATAGGAACATATACTACTAATACAACATAATTCAAATTAAAATTAAAAATGCATACATAATGTAAATCTAACAAAGATAATTAAAAATATGAGGGTGTGTTATCCCCGTCCTACTCTATTTAATAAATAGGAACTTCTCCCCTGTTAGTCATCCCAAAAAAAATAAAATATGTCTTCATTCTCATCCTATTATTGCAAGTAATCCTTGTATGTATCCACTTTTATTGATTTTTTTTTTTTGTCATCCCTATTCACTTACAACTTTGTAGTAAATTAAAGTATTTAATTTATAAAAATATAAAAATATATTTTTGAATTAATCTAAAATTAATTAATTATTTAATTTGTGTGATTTCAATTGCACATGCTCTCCTTGTACATCCTTTTAGTAAATTAAAACATCAATTTTAAAATATATATTATAATTAATATGTTATCATTAGTAAAAAATTATTTATAATCCTAATTTATGTCATCTCAATTATTGAAGTAGTATATCAATTACATAATTAATTTCAATTAAAAAAGTATTGTAATTATTTAATTTTTAAAAAATTAATAAATAATTAGTATCATTATCAAAAAAGTATAAATTGTGGAACTGATTTTTTAAAATATTTTAATTTTGAAAAATTGAAGTTTTTTTTCAAAAAATAATATGAAACAATTGTGGAATTGATAAATTGAAATGTTTAAGTTTCAAAAAATTAAATATGGCATAGTGAAATATATATATATATATATATATATATATATATATATGATTTTCAAAAGCTCTAGATTTGATGTTAGAAATTTTTCTCCCAACCCAATCCTCATTTAGAATTTTCCTCTCATCCTCATCCCCATCATATATCATCATTTCTCATTTTTTGTGGAGATTTGAATCCCTACGTGTATTTATGGATTTATTAAAAAAATTTCAAAAAAAGAAAAATTTTAAAAATGGTAACGTAAAGGATAATAATACTATTAGTATGTATACATTTTTTATTGATATGGATATTAGTATCAATTAAAGGTTATAATATTACTCTTATAAAAAAAGGCAATAATATTATTTATTATTAATTTTTGCTATGTTTCTATTTTTTTAGTGTGTGTGTGTGTAATATTAGCTTTTATGAATTAGAAAATGAAATTTATCACTTAAATAATTAGGTAGAGATTTGAAAAATAAAATCAACAATCTATCAATAATTATATTTTTCTAAATAAAATAATATATTAATAATGATTATACCTTAAAAAGCAAACACAAACAAATATGGATTGTATATAGTTACAAAAATAATATTTTAAATTTCATCAATTAATTAAAATTTTAGCATGAGAAAAGAAAAGGGAACAATAAATGCATATAATGTAAGAAAAATCAACAAGTAGCTATACATATATCAGTATATTCGATTCATATCAAAATAAAAAAGAATAATAGTTAACAATTAATTTGTACAACATTAATGCATAATGAAAATTTTAAATAAAAATATAATTTTGTTCCAAAATACTATTTATTCTCTATAATTAGTGTTTGTAAGTGGAATTGAAATTATAATTCAACGGCTATGTATATATTGAATTCAACAATCTTTAAGCCTTACAAAATAATGAAGAAAAATAAATTAAAGAAGGTAAAATAGCATAAACAAATTTCAATAGAAATTAGCTACTGAATTTTATCTAATATTGCAATTGGAATCATCACTAGCTTGGTTGTACATTTAACTAGACTAGGAAAGTGTTGCTCTCACCACAACAACAATTCTCATATAAATGTTCTGCCAAACAAATGAGCAAAACAAAATCAAAGGTAAAAATAGAAGTAAAACCAAATATAATCTTCAATTATTCTTAGTCCTTAATCTTTACTATTTAAGTTTAGTAAAATGACCATTTGAGATAGTCCATCTAAGCATCTCTTTTACTTAATCATGGCTTCAAATTCTAAAATGAAAAAATATAAAATCATTAATACTCATTTATACAACAATAAAATTAATCTCAAATTCAATAAAATGTTTGTTAAATTATTTATGAAAAATACAGTTACCTTTGCCACAAAGGATTGAATAATACGTGGTTTAGTCTACAGCCTAATGATTGTCTACACAAAGTATAGAAAAAAAACCATTAAGATATATACACAAAGTAAAAGACTAAATAAATATAGAAAAATCTCTATATAAAACAAAAAAAAATACAAAGAAGAAAGGTAGAAATAAATTGAATATTAACAATGAAAATGAAAAGGATAAATAAATTGGTTTATTTTAAGAGAACTGAAAAAATCAAATCTTTATTTCATTGAGGAAATATTTAAATGTATAAAATATATATACAAATAAAAAATGCTAAACAAACATAAAAAAAAATTGTACAAAAAAAAATCTTACAAAGAAGAAAAGAGCTTCAAAGAATAATGGTGGAACATTTGAATTTTCTAATCTACGAATTCTTATTCCTTAATATAAATCACAAAGAAGAAAATTAAAAGATGAAGTAAATTAATGTTTTTGAGAAAACTAATAGATAATGAACGAAGAGAAATGAAAAATATGAAAGGAAAGATGGAAGAGAAAAGAAAGTTGTGGAATAGTAGAGAAGAAATGAAATAAGGTGTTAGCATTTCACACTAAAACTTTATGGTAAGATAGTAACAAACTAATATTGTAGATTCTAAGAAAAGTTAAGGGTTTTTATTTTAATTAGTATAAGTGGTCATCTTTTGTAGCAATGAATATGTTATAGATTCTAGGAGTAATTTAAGAGGTTTATACTTCAATTATAGTGTACCTTTCTTGGTAACAATAGTTTTTGTTTTCATTTTTGTTTTTGCACTAATTTGATTAGATTCTTGTTTGTTGTGGAATAGAAATTAAGTAGTTTATTGAATCTAAAATTCAAAACATTAAGGTGAATTCAAAATTTAAAATTTTGTAATTAATATGGAAAAACACGTGTTTAATTAAAAAAATAAAAAAAATTATACAAAATAGAAAAAGATATGTATCACATGAATATCTATTTTTAATATTAAATAATTTAGATTGACATATTTTGATTAGTTATATCATTTAAATTAAGAATTGTAATAGTTTGAAATCCAATATTTAGTGTGAAATATTTATATTGTATTAATGAAATAGATATGAAGGTAATTTTTATAATAAAATAATTAATAATCAATGTTATAAAAATCATGGGCCATAAGTTGCTCTATGAGCAACACCTAAAAAACTTTTCTTAGAATGAGTCTGAAATATTAGTATTATATATTATAGATGTGATAAAATATGATTGGATGATTGTATAAAAAAATTTTAAAAGTTAACACATCAAAATTAAGTTCATTGAGAATAAAACATGCATTATTGTTGATTTTTTTTCAAAGTCGATGATATTTTTGGGTCTTGATTTATTGTTCATATTTAAGTTGAAAAGGCTTGGCTCATTTCAATTTGGGCGAACTAAACTAATCTTTTTCCGCAATGCTTGTTCTTTTGTAAATGTGACTTTAATTAGGCGCAGTGTGTGTTTAGTCTTCCATTTGTAAAATTGAGACATTTAATGCAATTAATTTTGTTAAAATTGATTTTAATTGAAATTAATTTTTCAGTGAAGTGATTTATATTTGAAAATGTCTTTATCTGAAAAGTGATTTTATGTAAATGTTGCTATGATAATGTTGACCAAAATCACAATGAGTACTACTCACTACAATAATTATTCATCATTTTTTTTCAAATTCTATTAACTATCAGAATGCATAAAAATTAATTTTTTTATTTAAATATTATTTAAATAGTGATAGAATATTAAATTAAAAGAAAATTTTTGTCCATACATGCCTCCTAGGGGATTTTGCTCAATGCAAAAAATAATAAAATAGTACTTTCACGTGGAATCCTTCAAAATCAATTTTACTCAAAACCATCCAGACATAATGGCACAATGTTCAAGAGGCTTAGAGTTGATCCTGGAAGGCCAAACGTGTTTCCAAACACGCTAATCGGATATAGGTGGTTCACATTAAGTTCGTGATTTTCCACTTTTCTTTTCCTCACCTTACCATGACATTTTTAATTTATTTGATATCTCATCCAACAAATTTGATTTTCTTGAGGTTTAAATATATTTTTAATTTCTTTAAATATATGTTATTTTATTTTTAGTTTCTCTAACGTTTTTTTTATTTTAGTCTTTTTTTAGAAAAATATTATGTTTTTAACCTCTAGTGTTAATTTACCAAAGAAAGTTTTTACTGTTAACCAGCATTGTTAAACGGTAATATGTTTAAGTATTAAAAGAAGATTTTTGAAATAACTATGAAGATAAAAAATTAATACTTATAAAGAATAAATATATATTCTAAAATATTTCTTGGGATAAAAATTTAGAATGTAGGGATGAAAAATAGAATACTTTTTAAAAAAGAATAAGCAAAAGATTTTTTTTTGAAGGACTATAATCAAAGCAATTTATATTTATAAGAACCAAAATGGTGTTTTTGAGCCTTTTCTTTGAGAATGTATATAGAGTTGTCGGGAAATAATTCCGTTGCCAACCCAAATCTATCAAATTAATAAATTAAGTCAGAAATCACAATAAAATTAACGTGGTTTGACATTCACTACCTATAACAACTTCACATCTAATATGAATTATCAACAAATCTCAAAAAAAATATACCGCTTTTATGGAACACATTGCCTAACACCATATTGTAAGGAAGAGTTTTGACACAAGCTATCATCACTTGTACCACCAAGACTCACGCAATACGCCATCATCAATGATTTATAGAACACGCCGCCCAACACGACTTCATCAAGAAGACTTTTGATGTAAGCTATGCTCACTTGTCCTCGCTACTCACGCAACATCAATGCAAATTTTATGGACAAAATTGCAAACCCGTACTGTCAATGCAACTTTTGCGGAGGAAGTTGCAAACCCTCTCATCATCATCATCATCGTCATCATCTTCACCATCGTCACCATTCTCCTCATCCTCATCATCCTCTATCTTGAGTCTCTCAATTCTATTCTCCTCACATATTTCTCAAACAATTCTATACTATTTATAGCAATCCACTCAATAAAAAAAAAATCACACTAAATCCTAATCATCAATAAAATCCTAATAAATCTTTGGACTTGGATCCTCTAAAGTGAGGATCTCACTTTAGAGAAAATGAAGACCTTTAATCTTTGAATCAATAGAGTAAAAATGGCCTCACTTTTAAATTTATTGATCCAAAAATAAAACTTTCACTTGACTTTCTAAAGTGAGATCTTCACTTTAGAGGATCCAAACTCTAAATCTTATCTCTCTCTTTTCTCAAATCTTCATAAATATATAACAATCTAACCAATATCAATTAAAAAACTTGAATCAAAGCCAACAATCTTCATCTTGATCCAAATTCTGACAAATCTTCAAAATTTAAAATCCTCCAATCTCCATGGAAGTTCCATTGATCACCATCAAAGATCTAACAAAATCTCCATCACAAATTTGTAATTTCAAGCCTTGTGTCTTTAACACTAGAACGAATTAGAACCCGCTAGCAGTTATTGGTAAATTCCCTTGCCAACCCAAATCTATCAAATTAACAAAGCCAAAAAACATAATAAAATTAATTAACATGGTTTGGTCTTCACTACCCATGTCCATGATTTTACAAATTAATCCACTAATTCAATCAAGATTACAATCACCAATCTCAATTCTCAACAAATCTCAACCAAAATCTAACACTTTCACAGAACACGCCACCTAACACTATATTGTTAGGAATACTTTCGACATAAGCTATCCTCAATTGCACTGACTCATACAACACTCCATCATTAATGATTCATGAGACATGCCGCCCAACACTTCATCGTCGGAAGATTTCGATACAAGTGATGCTCACTTGTTCCTATTGATACTCACGCAACACCAATGCAACCTTTATGGACAAAGTTGCAAACACTCCATCAACACAACTTTTGCATATAAAGTTGGAAACCCCCTCATCTTCATCATAATCATCATTATCATCATCATCATCGCTATCCCCATCACCATCGTCATCCTCATCCTCTATCTTTAGTCTCTTATTCTATTTCCTCACATATTCCTCACACAATTCTATACTATTTACAACAATCCACTCAATTTTTAAAAAAAAAAAATCCACACTCAATCCTAATCATCAATAAAGTCCTAACTTTTCTCATTTTTTTCCTTTCAAATCATATCTAGAATTTTTTTTCAAATCTAGTTTTTCTGTCAAATCTTCTCTTCATATCTTCTCTCTCTTAAATCTTCAAAAATATAAAACAATCTAAACAATGTCAATTAGAAATTTGGTTCAAACACAACATATAGGACTTGGAGATGAATATTACCATTATTATAATTCATCTTAATTAATTGGCATGTTAGTGCAATGCTATGGTGCTTATGTATCTTTTTGACGAACACAAGGAGAGAATTTTCACCTAAGCATCTTAAAATTATGGGTAAATTATATTTACGTTCTCTGAGGTTTGTTAAAATTTAATTCACATCCCCTCTAGTATTGTTTGAATTACATTAATCTCTCCAAATTTAGGATGAGTTACCAAAATTGTATCCATATTCACCCTCACCCTCTCTCACTCACATACTCCTATTCTTTCTACTTTCTCCCCTTCGACATCTGCAAACTCTGGTGAAACTATTTTTTAAACCATTTTTTTATGCAAAACCAATTCTTTCAATAAGCAATAATGTTATTAGGCTTGAGATAGATTTTACAAGAGAGTAAGTTCATATGAATTAATTACTTTCGTATGAAAAACCCAAATTAATTGAAAAAAATGGAAACCATGCGAAGCTAGGTTATTCTTCTCTGTTTTTTGGGAAGGAGAGCATTGAGGTCAATTTTCCATCGAAACAAAGAATCTTTCCAGATTTACAGATTCAAAGGCACAAGTTGGCCACCCTCTTATTACTCTTCAACCCATGAATCCTCCTTCAAGTTCTTTGCCCCTTCCATCACTGGGCACTGCTTTGACATTTTTTTATCCAAGAATTTTTCCTAAACATGAGAATTTAAATTATTTTCTGTGGGTGCCACCTGTGTGGCCGTGGAAGGGTGTGAGTGAGAGAGGTGAGGATGAGAATGATGATGATGGTGAGGACATTTTTAGCAACTTATATGAAAAATAGGTAAACTAAGGGAGGTTAGTGTAGGGTTGACAGTTAAAGAAAAATGATTTGAACCTAAAATTATTGGTAGAAAAAAAAACAAAATATACTAATAATCTTAATGGAATGATGGAATCAATATCAAAATTTAAAATACTAGGATTAAATTGATACCAAATTTTAAAATGTTAGGACTAAATTAATATTATTTTTTTCAAAATAAAATTATATTAAATTTTAAATGTTATGAGTGAAAAGACATCTACTCATCATTTTAATGTCCAAATAATATTAATCGTTACACTTCTTCATATTACATGACCAGTTCAGTCTTCTAGTTAGGTGTCATAAATTGCAGCATTCTAATTGGCAACTCCATACAATCTTCAAACCTTAATTTGAGCTCAACGGTCAAAACAAAATCATCAAGCAATTTACTTTTTAAAAATAAAATGCATATTGAAAACGAACCTTCTATAATTTGTAGACACGGGGCAACCAAGCAAACATACCAAGTCGAGTAATGTTGGTATGTTACTGTGCTTTTGGGTTCACAGAGAATGATATATTATTAAAATACAGATAACATAAAATTATTAATTAATATCGTGACATATGCATGTGAAATTTACGGTAGAGTAGTTTACATTAATGTTTTTTTACCAAGTCATGAAGTGAAAAAGCCGATTGGTCTTATTCTTGAAAAATAAACAGTCCCATCCAAAGACGACTGTAAAATAATACATAAAATTGATTTTTTTTTCATATTATATATACTTGAGTTTAAGTGTAGTCTTTTATAGTGTAATTTGATATATTAACAGTGTTAATTCTTTTTATATTGTCATTTAATCATATTTCTTTATAGCAGTAAAATATGTTTAACACTTATTTCACTACTTCAAAAATCATACCTATAAGAGAATTTAATTAGATAATATATAATATAAAAAAAATTATACTGTTAATATATTAAAAAAAAATTTATCAAATATGCGTGAGTTGTAATTTATCTGAATTGAATTCCAAAGGACACATTATATTACCAGACATATTGCTCATCAGATATGTGACTTTGGCAGGCAACTAAAAAATTATGAAACATAAGTAATATTGTCACACTACTACTAGATCAACACGTTCCGACGCAAACCGAGTCTGAGTTGCGGAAGTAGTAATATTTTACAAGCACACACACCCATCAGGTGGTGCTTGACCTTTTCTATTATTGCATCCTCAATTTGTAACTTTTAAAAGGTTTTATCTAACAAGTAACCTAAACCCTTATAACATTGGTTAAGTTTTTCAACAAAAATAAATATAAAACTTTAGTGGTAGATCATATATCTTGAAACTTAAAAAAATACATATCTCCAATGAAAACTTACCATTATAAAATTCTTAACCAGTACCCTAGTACCTTAAGGGTATACCTTAAGGATACTGATTAACAAAACCCTTTTTAAAAAAGCTATACTCATCAAGTTCCTTTGTTTTAGTAATTTTGGTCTTATAAGTTAGTATATTGATATTATGATGTAAACGACAATAAAGAAAAAATTGCGTAAACACATAAGTCAAGGAACTAATTTGCTAATAACTTCTTTAATTTCTTTTTTTGTTTTAGATATAAACGGTCAAAACTCAGCCTTCAAATAAGGAAGAAGAGCGAAATAAATTCAAGTACAAAAACGAAAGAAAATAAACAGCCACTAATGGAAACCGAAACACACCTGCAACTTCTTTTATGAATGATACATAACGTAAATCAACCCAAACCATTTAATCAAAATAATCATAAGAGTAAATTACATTAATTTCTCATAAGATTCGGTAAATTCATTCTAAGTCCTCTTTATTTATTCAGATAACAATGACCTTTCTCTATATATACTTTGTTTATTATGTGATAGGAGGAAGACAATATGATGATTTTACAAACTAAACGAAGGTTGATATTATGATTTTACAAATTATGGAGAGGTCAGTATAAGGATTTTGATTCTCCTAAGCAAATTTTATGAAAAGAGGGGAGGCATAATAAATTTCATTAAACTTAAGTAAAAGTCACTGTAAATTGCTTTAATAATGATAAAAAAAAATGGTAACCACTTTCCTGGAAGCTGGTGCCGGGAGTCTTTGATGTCCAAGTTGCTTTATTTTGATCCGTTCAATCTCGTTTAAATATAGTTTTCAACCTTCAATTTAAATATAGTATTCAATTCAAACTGTAAGGAAAGTGAAGTAAACCAAATTAAAGCACCGTATATGTATGTATATATATATATATACATCCATTTAGCAAATTCTCGTAGTCTCATTTCATATCAATCTGCCTTCCAAA
The DNA here is from genome assembly GCA_030441495.1 of Dalbergia oliveri. Lineage (NCBI taxonomy): Eukaryota > Viridiplantae > Streptophyta > Magnoliopsida > Fabales > Fabaceae > Dalbergia > Dalbergia oliveri. Next base: position 19,936,494 of record JAMLFY010000013.1, on the reverse strand, counting down.
TTCAACACAACAAAGTCAGAAAAGACGACATAAAAGCAATAACACATTAATTGTGTTCCACTTTTTTATAAGCATGTCTTTCTCTAATAAGAGTTACAGTAGGATTGTCTTCATGGCTATGGTGATCATGTTGGCCATTTTGGTAGCTTCTCCTCAATTTGGAGCAGCAAGCAGGCCATTACTCCAAGATAGGCTTCTTTTGCAGTTGCTTCCAAGAGGCTCGCCGAACCCATCAACGGGGGATGGTTCTCATCGTGACTAATAAGCTAGCTGGCCACCTTCAAATGGACAAGCACATGCATGCCAAGACTAAGTAACTTTTTTGTGTGCTGAGCTCCAATATTCAATTGATTTGTGATAAGGATATGTAAACTCCTAGGGTGTGTTTGATAAGAGGATAAAAATGAGATGAAAAGTTTCATGGACAAATTTTATATGTAGTTTTATTAATGAACTTCATTCATAAAATTTTCTACCCTATTTTTATCTCATACCTAACACACCCCAATTGTTGAATGAGTGTGATTAGTTAGTTAAGTTGTTGAGAGTTTAATAGTTTGTTTTGCTATCAGTTATCATACTTTATTCTTAATTATCTACATTTCGATCAGCACTCTCTCCTCTTCCTTTTACTCTTCTGATCTTTACGCTTCAAGCTCTCGAGGCCTAATATACACCTTTCATGGTATTAGAGATTAAAGATCCATGAAGTTTTTAGAGTCCACACTTTCTCTTTCTGCTATGTAAAATGGTCAAAATTGTCCAAATTTTAAGAACTTATCATATCTAGTCTTGCTCGTTTATGCCGAGAAAAACTGCTGAGAAAATTGAGCATAAATCAATATGCAAAAGTTGGAATCGAAAGCCAAGAATATTGGATTGAGATCCAACGGGACCAAGTGATTGTTTCTTAGTTGTTGGCATCAAGGAATGCGATATTCACCTTTAGGAGGTTGCTGGTGTTGTGTTATCTGATGAATTTCTCATATACGTACTTCGATTATTTATGCTAGCTCCTCCCTTGGTAAGTTTGAGCTTGCTGCAATTTATCAGGAAAAAAATAATAATGCAATATTCACAAATCGTGTTGTAGGATGTGAATTCACTCATCATATTTATAAACACACAATGAATTAATTTAAAGCCGTTTTACGCTTATCTATAATTTTTTGCAATTTATTCAGTCTTTTACACTTAGTTTTGTTAGGTTTGGATGAAATCTAAATGCTCTCTAAAGTAGTTTGGAGACTCGTTTGCCAAGTGATAAAATCTTTCAGTCATTGTCAATCGCTTAATATTTTAGGAATTAGTGGTGCCTTGCATTAGTCGAAATTCTTTACAGATTTATAAACATTCCCGGCATGCCTTCAACTATCCATTTAGCTAGTCAAACTTGTTGAGCAAAACAACATCAAAAATCAATATTTTTTAAAAAATCTCTAAATCAGTCTATACAATAGTTGGACATATTGATCTTTGACAAAAATTAATTAGTCTCCTAGACAATTGTGAAAATTGGAAACCTATGGTCCGTAATCCACTTGCAAGTAGTAAACATAAATTGTCTAATGCATAGGTAAAATGATGATTAGGACTTCCCAAACCCAATTCTATATGGCATCCTCTAAACACAAAATTTGTGTAACTTAAAACAAAATTTCCCCAAACTCGCGATTTTTAAACTACTAAACCCTTACCTTTCCAAAATGGCACGTTTGAGTTTTTTATTTCTTTCTCTTTTTTAAGTTATGCAAATTTTGTGTTTAGAAGGTTCCTTATGGGACAGAATTGAGAAGTCCTAATCATTATTTTACCTTTATACTAGTCCTTTACTAGTTGCAAATGAGCCAAAGACCATCGGTGTCTAATCTTTGCAATTGTTAGGAACCATGAGTGTCTAATTTTCGCAATTACAAGAGACTAAGTGCAGGCACCAATATTCTCATCAATGAGATTGTTATGACCTGATTTGGAGGTTTATTCTTAACAAAGAAAAATAAAACATTGATGGTGATAATTCGGACCAAGATATTAGATATTTCTTTTCTATATATGTTGTCCTCCGATCCTTACTATTCTTTTTAATATACAAATAATATACTTATACTTCCTCATTGTATCTGACAAGTTATCATTGACTCAGTCTTCGTCGCAAATTCTTAGTAAACCCTTCATTTGAACGAAACAGACAAAACAAAACCATAAACAATTTTATCTAAAAAATGCACATTGACAACAAATATTATATAACGAGCAAATCCATTCAAGCAAGCGTACCAAGTCATGAAGTCAAAAAGACTTATAGGTCTTTTGCTTGAAAAGAAGAAAGATGAGAAAAAAAAAAAAACACTCCCGTCAAAATTAGATGTTGGTCGAGTAATGTTTGACTTTTTTTTATCTACATAATATATATACTTGATCGAGTTTGATGCATATATAATAGTGTTATATCGAAAGTAGATGTTCAACTCACTTGTAGAAAATTCAATGACTCCAAATTTTCCATTACGTAAATATTAATCAGTGATGACAAAGTAATGTCTTATTCCATCTATTGTCGGTAAGTTAATTAGGATATGACAATAGAACAAATTATTTGCACTCAAAAATTGTGAATAGTCCAAGAAGGATAGCAGTCAATTAAGGTGAAATTAGATAGTCAAGGACATAGCTAAGAGACAGATTTAGCCAATAGTCAAAAGCAATTAGCTAATGAATCGGTGACGACTAATGAATGATGATATAATACGTGTTGTTAAAGAATGGTTGTCCAAAATAAGCTAAAACTTTTAGGAAAAGCAAAATAAAATATTAATAATTGATTTTATTCATTAATTGACACATTAGTTTTAAGAGTTATTATTACCTCCCTTTTTATTACATTTTTATTATAATAGCTTATTTTAGTTACTTGTTGAGGGAATGAATCTTGTATCGAACCTTAGTCCTTATGACAATTTGACACCTACAAATCATTTTTTAATATTGGTTGAAGACTTGAAGGAGGATGTGGGCTTCACAGTTGAAAAGAAGAGTTTTGATCAAGTTTATATCACTTCCTAGAAAATAAAATATAGTTGAGAAACGTGGGGTTTGTTTTAGTTTGAAAAGTGGAGAAATAGTTGAATAGCTGCTTTGAAAACTTACAACATAGAAACCATCAACTGGTTCTTCATGAGCAGGTTTTGAGCAGATTCTCTTACATTCCTTCGACTAAGGGTGGATTTTAATGCCTTTCGGCTAAGTATTCTGTCATATGAAAAATATAAGCTAATTTTTTTCTATTTAGTAAACAAAAAAAATTGGGTGCTTTTGCGATCAACTTTTAAAAGTCAAGGTTATTTTTGAGAACGCATCATGATGAGGCGCTTTTTAGATCTAGCTTCTGCTATCTGAAATTCAAAAGAAAATTTAAAAGATTAATATAACTCTTTGATTTTAATAAAAACTTAACTTTATCCTTCTATTAATTAAAACTTTTTATGCTTCCCACAAATATTTATGTATATTATAGCTATTTTATATTTTGAGAGTAACTTTATAATATTTTTACTAAATATTACTTCAATGGCTTCTAATTATTGGGAGTAATTTTTGTATTATTTTATTAAATAATACTATTACCGTAACACCAAACAAAGCCTAAGTTCATTCCGCTAGCTAGAATGTTTGTGCAAACAGAGGTGCAAAGCAACATCACAGTATATATAAGATCAACTTATCCCAAATAAACCCACCTTCGTTAGGATTTCCGAAATCATTGTAACAAGTCTCGTATTTGTGCAGTTCCAGCTATACATAATATCGATTTTTGCATGTAATAAAGATATTATTAAACTCTTGAGCTTAGAAAATACATACGCTTGGATATGATCTTATGCCAGATCCAATTTCTGTGTAGGCATGCAAATAGTATAAATAAGTGGTGTATGAAAAAACACCTAGTCCAAAAAACAAAAAAGAAAAAGAAAAACCTATGTGGAAGAATAATTTTTCGAGAAATTTTTGTGCTCTGAGAGCAAGAGTATATTTATTCTGTTCAATTTAATAAATGACAGATCGGTCATTGCATTAAATATGCAGGGAAAATGGGATTAACAATGACTCACAAAATTGATATATTATTTGTTAAATGGAACAGAGTAAATGTGTTCTCTTACTCTTGAAACACCTAAGTATTTGTCTAATTTTCATATAATTATAAAGTCTTGATTTTTTCAATGTGTATGTTTATAATTGCGGAAAGTCCAATGAGTCTTACACAAACATGCATCACGCAGGCCATCTCATGGAATGTTACAGTATAGGACGCTGAATGTTCTTCTACAACAGTTCAGTTATGAATGTTTCAACTTTCAAATGTTATGAACAAATATGGTGATTTGAGATAACGTATTGATTGCGCCTATTGAAAAACGCTAAATGAAAGAATTAATTTATTCATAACTTCTTATATGAATGATACATCACGCATGCGCAGATCATCCCAAATCACATTAATTAATAATAATAATAATAATAATTAAGCACCTTTTGGGCATGTGTTTGACGTCCAATTAGTTGCTTTATTTTGATCTGTTCAACCTCATTTAGTTATACCTTTCAAACTTCAATTTAGCGATAGCATTCAGTTCAAACTCCATGGAAAGTCAAAGGAAACGTTTCTTTTTAAAAACCAATAGATTGGGCCACCGGCACCACACAAGTGCCCTATAAATATGTATGTGTACTGTTGTAGCTACGTACCCTCTTCATCACATCCCTTTCCATAAACTCTCATTTTCTAGTTCCTACATACCAATCCGCATTCCAAATTCAAGACAACATAGAATCAGAAAAGACCGACGACATAAAAGCAATACAAAGAGCATTAATTATTGTGTTTCCCACATTAATTTGACAGGCATGGCTTTCTCTAACAGGTATAGGAGGATTGTCTTCGTGGCTATGGTGATCATTCTGGCCATTTTGGTTGCTTCTCCTCAATTTGGAGCATCAAGCAGGCCATTACTACAAGATGGGCTTCTTTTTCAATTGCTTCCAAGAGGTGATGGGAACCCAACAAGGGGGGATGATTCTCACGTTCATTAATAAGTTATTATATCTAGCTTCCATGATGAAATGGACAAGCACACGCACGCCAAGCCAATTAACTTTGGGTGTGCTCAGCTCCAGTATGCAATTGATGTGTGATAGGAAACGTGTGTGCTAATAAGTTAGTTAAGTTATTGAGAGTTCAATTTGCTAGTTTCTGTTGCTATTTGTTATTCTATGATCAGTAGCTCACAAATACCTCTTATAATCTGTAAAATTTGAGATAACAATTCATAATTTATTCATGTCTACATTTCAGCACTCTTTTTTTCTCCCTTTACTCTTCTCCTTTCGCTTCAAGATCTCAGGACCTGATACCTTTCATGGTACCAGAGATATATAAAAGATCCATTAAGTTTTCAGATTCTACACACTCTCCTTTTACTGTGTTAGATGGTTAAAATCAGAGTCATCAGCATTTCACTCTCCTGGTATGTTTGGTTTGGAGGGTGAAAAAGGGAATAAATTTTTTATGATTAAGTTTCATGCATAAAATTATCCACAAAACTCAATCATAGAAAATTTATCCTTATTTTTACCTCCAACCAAACATAGCCTCAAGAACTTCTCAAACACATTCCCGATTAAGATAAGATAGTAAGACTAAGAGAACCTTTTTGTCCTTGAAAGCATCATGGTTTGGACATAATTTGTACTATCGGTTCACCAATCACTACTAAAGAATAGGTGATATTTGATGGTTTAAATTCTAACTACAATGCTTTTATTAGTACGTAGCTCTATCAACTGACAGAATTGTTTTATCTCTTCAACTCTGCTCTCCCTCTCCTTTTTCAAAAGAGTTATGACAAATTTATAATAAATCATTTTAAATTGAGTAGAATCATTTTTTTATTTAATTTTCTTCTAATCTTCAGTTCAAAAGTTTATTTTCTTTCCAAATTATTGACACACTAACGAAAAAAAAATTATTCACATCCTTTCACATATGTTATATAAATGTTTTGTTGAAAAATACTTCCAAAACTTTTTGGAATCTTGATTAGTATTTTCTTTCTTTCTTTCTTTTAAACTAACTCCAAATATATCCTTTATCTTTTTTCTGCTTCCCAATTTATTGGTGCACAGTGCTATAATTGTTCCCGTTGAAACAAGTTACGTGAGAATATTTTTCTTGAGCTTAACTTGGAGCTCTGATACCACTTATTGGGTTCAAGGACTGATTTATGGTATAATTAAATGATACCATAGTGTGGCAATGAGCACCAAAATAAATATGATAAATCTAAATCTATCAATTGGCATAGTACAACAATAATAAATATGTGAAAAGTCAAAAGAAAATGGGACATTGAATTTTAACATGGAAACCCCCAAATACCGGAGGAAAAACCATGGGATAGACTTCAAAAAATATTCTATTATATTTAGGATAATTACAAGATATCTTTTCCATATTGTCACACCTAAGAGATAAATATAGTATTTTCGCTGAGAACTCTCTCCTATTCAATTACTACATTTTTGCAATATCAAGGAATTATAGAGATGATACTCAAAATATCCGTTATTGCTCAGAATTCTCCAGAAAAGCCTCGCTGCAACAAGTGGCAACTTCTTCAGGCTTGCTTTACTCACTAGGCGGGCCTAATATTAGAATAGTACCAGAAATGACAAGTTTCACTTAAAGAGCTTTCCCACCCTTTAAAACACCCAAAATTCGGCTGGCCACCTCAATCTAAACCCTTCATCCCCAAACCCTCTCCCAACCTTCTCTCAATCCAAAATCAAACTCTCTTCCTTCAAGATCCAAGGTAAGTGATTGTTGTTGGTTTATGCTAGTTTCTTCCATGTTCTTCCTCCTCATGTTATGAGTTGTTGTTATTCTCCATTGTTGTCAAGTAAGGTACTCCTCCAATGTTGTTAGAGTTATCTAGAGAGTATTAGAGATTAATCTAGAGTTCTATGATTGTTATGGTAGACTTTGGTGCTCTCCCTGCTCCCTAGAGCTTCAGTTGGTGTTGGCATCATATTTCCTCCCCTCCAGGTGAGTGGGTTCAAACTCTTAACCTTATTTTTGCTGTCATTATGAATATGTTATGCATTACGTTTTTTAACTACGAGACTAGAGATGATAATATGTATAGAATATGATTTTTACAAGTTATGACAAGCTAGCAAATGTTATGATTTTTACTAGAGCATGAGAAATGTGATTTAGAATATCATGGGACCATATTTGATAGGTTGTGTGCTATGGAAAGTGTTTTACATGTTTGAGAAAGGAATTATTAAGAATTTATGTATTGTAGCAGATGACTATTTTATCAAATATGTTTTTATAGATTTCTTTGATATCTCTATGTTTTCAAGTTTAAGATTTCAAGTTATGTTTTAGAATATTCAGTTAAGATAATTATATATGTTAGAGAAGTGTGAAAAGAGCATGACCCAGCTTTACAAATAAATATGTTCTATGGTTTCCAAGATTTATGAACCCCATATTTTGAACTATGATATTAGAGTTGTCAAGTCCATGAAAATATGTTAGCTTAAGATATGAATTTGGAATTTAGCTTTATGGTCCCAAAAGATACGGAATTCAATATGATTCGCAACCTGCAGATACATATTATGTGGGCTTGAAATCGAAATGCCTATAAGCGGGTGATCTCTTGGGCATGATTTCACAACCATAATTATGCTAAAGTCACGTTGTTAGAGTTATATGAATCCAAACTCTCAGTGTACTAAGAATTTAGGTGTTCTTGTTCACGAAAGACTAAGCACCTACCCTTTAGTTATGAAATTTCAGTATTGTTGACTTTATTTATTTTCATTGAGTTATATATGATGAGATGTATTAAGCAGCCATGAAGACAATAGTATTAAACCATGGAGGCAATATCATTAGACAACCATGGAGGCAACCCCATTAATATAGCCATGGAGGCAAGCTTTTAGAGACTAGAGAAGTTACTCAAAATAGCTTAATGGTTTATTTTACAATGTTTGTTATCATGACTGTTATGCACCTTGGTGGTTGTCCCATGAAAAGGGTTACGGGTGAGAATTCACTCACATTTTAGATCAAACTCACCCTATCTCTTTTTCCTTCCAGATACACTAGCTAGGTTCTTCCCAGCCACCTCCTCCCCAGTAGGGTGTTTCAGTTGGTGAACTTCATTTCAAAGTGAAGTACCTTTATTGTTGATATAGAATGCTCCAATGTCATTGCGGCCAGTCCGAACCATAAGAATAGTATTTGCATTTTGCATACCATGATAGTATATTCTAATTTGTAATTAATGATTTAGCATTCATGGTTATTTTGTATTAGCAACTCTATATAGGTATAGGTTTTGTATTAGGATTCACAATATTTATATTTGATTTATGAAATATCAGTTATATTTATATTGACTTAAGGAGTAGGTGAGTTGTATGTAGAAAGCAAAATTATGTTTTAAATGGTTTCTATGATTTAAATATAGGCATATAGAGTAACTAACAATCAGGCTACGTGGGATGAGATTCCTTACGTGTCGGTCACGATCAAGTCAGGTTGTGAAAGAATCTTAATTGAATCATGAAAATATTCAAATTTGATATTTTTTATCTTTTTTTTTTTTGTCCCATTCCTTTTTTCACAACCAAGCTTCCTTATTTCCTGAACCTTAGGGAAGGAGAGCAGAACATAATACACAACTAATAAGACATATGATATACCAAAGTCCGAACCTTCTGTGACTGAAGCAACCAGAGGCACCAACCAATGGCGGCAACACGACGATGCAATGCAACTTTCGGTGATTGGTGAGGAGGTGATCCAAAGGCCAAAGCTAGATACCGGTGAGGCCTGAAGCTTCTTTTCCTAGGTTATTAGAGCATCTTTTTGTGACTGACTCTATGAGTGACCATATTCTTCTTATTTTTCCATGGAGGAGAGAGAGAGAAGATAGAGAGAGTTTTAATTGTATTGATGGAAGCTTCTAGGATTTTAGTTTAAGTATATTAAATTATTCAAGAGTTTTTTAGAAAAAGAAAAAAATAAAAAAGATGAGTGTAGAACAACAGAAGTAGTCAATTGCACTTGTAGAAGAGATGAAATATCTTCAAGTGATGGTGAATGGTGTGCATTGTACAGCACTAATGGTCTAGTGCATGTGAGCATAATTATGACATATATAATTAATTATTTATTTTTTCTTTTACCATACTATAACGCTATTATTTTTTATATTTTGCAATATAATATAAATATTATTATTGTACATATTTTTATAATTTTTATATTATTATATAAGTATCTTATTTCTTCTTTTAGAATAATGGCACCTAGAAAATATGTATCCTATGAAGATCAAGAATCCAAAAATCCTCTTTGGGCACATGTTAAGATTCTAAACAAGAATGCAAGTGTTGGCGGTGGAAATAAAAATTAGCAATGCAATTTTTGTGATAGGGTGATCATTGGGTCGTATTCAAGACTTAGGGCACATTTATTGAAAATACTAGGGTTGCTGTAAGAAGGTAAACAATGACTATTTGTTAGAATTGAAAAAAATTGATGAAGAGGCTACAAAAGCATTTGAACGACCTCATGTTCCATTGCCTTTTGAAATTAGACATGTTTCTTCTAGCTTTGGCTCTAGCTTGTGGCTTTGATGGTTTAACAGGAAAAAGAAGGAAAAAAGAGCTAAACATACGGAACAAATTGTTAGGATGTTCTATTCTAGTTTGCCTTTCCATATTGCTAGAAATCCTTCGTATATGAGCTCCTACACTTTTGCAGCAAGTCATTCCACGTCTAGCTAGCTATATAAAAACCTCCAGGTTATAATGCTTTGAGAACAAATTTCTTACAAAAGGAGAAAGCGAATGTTGAAAGAATGCTTCACCCAATCAAAAGTTTGTGGAGTTCAAAAGGTGTTAGCATTGTTGCTGATGGAGGACTGATTCACGAGGAGACCTTTGATTAATTTTATGGCTTCAAGTGAAGGAGGTCCTATTTTTGAAGTCCATTGAAAGCACTATGGAATGTAAAGATAGGCACTATATGGCTTGCTTGTTCAAAGAAGTAATAGTTGAGGTTGAAGTTGATAATGTTGTTCAACTTATAACTAATAATGCTTCTGTGTGTAAAGCAGGATTGTTAGTTGAAGATGAATATCCTCATATTTTTTGGACTCCTTGTGTGGTGCACACATGAACTTAGCTTAAAAATATGTGCTGCAAAGAATACATAAAAGAATGAAGTTGCATATCCTGAGTGTCATTGGATTACTCTGATAGTCAATGATGTTTCCTTCATTAGAAATTTCATCATGAACCATCCAATGAGATTGGCTATCTTCAATCAATTTGTGCCATTAAAACTTCTTACTATTTTTGAGACAAGATTTGCATTAGTCATAGTGATGCTAAAGAGGTTTAAACTCATAAAGCAAGCTTTGCAAGAAATGGTTATCAGTTCAAGAATGGAACACTTATAGGGATGATGATCAACAAAAGCTAAATTGCTAAAGGTTTTCTCTTGAATGATCTGTGGTGGAATAAAATTGATTATATAATCAATTTTACAGATCCCATTCATGAAATGTTGCAAGTTTGTGATATAGATGCTCCTACTCTTCACTTAGTATATGATATGTAGGACACAATGATAGAAAAAGTGAAAGTGGCTATTTATAGACATGAAGGAAAGCAAATGAGGACTTGACATTCTATGAAGTGGTGTATTCAATACTCATTGATAGATGAACTAAGAGCAATACCCCACTCCATTGCATGACACATTCGTTAAACCCAAACTAAGTTTATATGTTACTAAATTATTTTTTAAATTTTATTAAATTATTTTTAATTTTTATTAGTATGTAACATGTAATTAAATTTATTTTGTGTAGGTATTATATTGCACACTAGCTTCAAGGAGCTCCAAATAGAGTTGCTCCTCATCAAGATGAAGAAATTTCTACACAGAGGAACAAATGTATAAGGAGATACTTTTCAAACCTTGAGGATAGAAAGAAGATTGCTATTGAATTCTCTAGATTTTTTTTCAGCTGCAAACACATTTTCAAATTTTGATTCAATTGAAGATAGGTGGGCACTAGACCCAAGATCTTGGTGGTCAAACTATGGATCTTCTATCCCTCTTCTTTGAAAGCTAGCATTGAAACTTCTTGTGCAACCATGCTCTTATCATGTTGCGAAGGAATTGGAGTACATACTCCTTGATTCATTCTAAAAGGAGAAATAAATTGATCCCTCAAAAGTCAAAGATTTGGCATATGTTCTTACTAATATTCAACTTTATCTAGGAGGAATGAAGACTATAAATAAGGAACTTCCAAGATGTGGGATGTTAAGAGATGATAATAATTCTAATCTTGACATTTCATATCTGTCATTAGATGAACCAAAGAGATTGAAGCTTCTATTTGAAGATGATGGACTTGGAGAAGAGATTGACACTTTTCCTATTAATAATGAGATTACCATATTAGAAAAAGAATATCATTTTTAATAATTATACTATCTTGAGATAATATTTTTAATTTATTTTTATACAAAATATATCTAATTTATATTTTATTATATCATTTTTTTATTATAAAACATTATTTCTATGTTTTTTACGTAACATATCCTCGTCGGTGTCATGTAATATATTTTAAAAAAATTGTTGTGTCGCTTAATCCTTGTCGTGTCGTATACGTGCTTCCATGGGCATGATGCATCACCTTGCAATTTTTCTTCAAGCAACGACAACGTCAAGCTTTTGCATTTAATGCTTTCGCCTGCCTGAAGCCAAACCTTCAGCAATTTCTTGGTTTCATTTGACCAAGTGCAGCGGGAGTTTTGACCAAGTGTGTATATAATCATCTTATCATTTTAATTCAATTTTTTCAAACACAAACACTACTCATAAATAATATGGGTCTTACACTTACCTTTTCTTAACTTATTCTCTCTCATCACTCCTTATATTACATGAGACCTACACCCATGTAGTGTCAAATAGAATTTTTCAATGTCTAAACACTTCTTAGAAAATTGAAGTACTTGATAAGGAAATCTATTTTCGGTTAGAAACTCGAAAGGTGAAAATGGTTGAATAGCTGTTCTTGAAAGTTGCAGAAGAGAGTGCGGACACCGTTCTTTGTAAAAACAGGACACTTAGGTGAAGCCATCAGCTGACGATTATTACCGCAGGTCATGAAGTTAGCCAAGGTAGTTGTAGGCCAACTTATTAGTCAAGACATTGTTGTTAGTGGAAAACATTATTATTGTCCAATAGGTTCAATGTACATATGTAGGAATGTGACTAGTTATAATAATAATAATAGTAATAAGCAGTACTTTCTGGGCAAGTGAGAGTGGTTGACATCAAAGTCATCACTTTAAACTTTATCCATTCAATTTCGTTCAGCTTTAGTTTTCAACCTTAAATTTTGCTGTAGTATTCAGTTCAAAATGCATGGAAAATCAAGCAAAACGTTTCTTTTTAAACCAATTTAGGGCCACCGGCACCACACAAGCGTCCTATATATATATGTGTGTAGCAGCTACGTTCTTCTTCACATTCCTTTCCAAAACTCTCCTTTCCAATCTGCATTCTAAATTCCAGACCATTAATTAATTGCGTTTCCACTTTTTATAGGCATGTCTTTCTCTACGAGTTATGGGAGGATTCTCTTCGTAGTTATGGTGATCATGTTGGTCATTTTGGTTGCTTCTCCTCAATTTGGAGCAGCAAGCAGGCCCTTACTAAAAGATGGGCTTCTTTTCCAGATGCTTCCAAGAGGCCCTCCAAATGGATCAACGGACGATGCTACTCAGGGTCACGGCTAAGCTTCGCTTTTGTTGTTTGTTTTTAATCAATTACTCTGTTTTGGACCTGTTCCGTACTTATTTTGTTTTTCTTTTTGAGAGTCAAGCAGTTTCAAAATAATAAAAAAAAAAATCTGGCATGTGCACATCTCCAGTATTCAATTGACGTGTCATAGGTTATACTCCAAGTGTGAAATGAGTATGCCAATCTTAGTTAAGTTATTGAGAGTTTGTTGGTTTGTTTTGCTATATATGATTGTATTAGAAGCCAGCCATCTATTGCTGCATTAGTAGCTCATATATGTACCTCCCTGCATATGCAAAACTTGAGATAACAAGTCATGCTTTATTCATCTCTACAGTTCAGCAATCTCTTTTCTCCATTTACTCAATTATTGGCTCGAGAGCTGTAATTGGGTTCCCACGCAATTGTTATGCAATCATTTTTTTTTTGTTTAAAAGATCATATCCTTGTATTGAGATCAGTGTTATCAGAGGGTTTGATTCGACTGATTCAAGCCCTAATGTTCACTTGTTTGGATCGGTTTCTCCTTTAATTTAGATTGGATCTACAAATAACCCGAACAAGTATGGTCAAACTGAGTTTCTCTAACTAATTTTAATGCTAGCCGAAATCAAGTTTGAATGATTCGAGTCTCAAAGGAAATAATTCTAAAAAATTTCATTGTTGAGAATCAAACCTTATCCACACCATTTGTGGGCACATGCTCCTTTAATCTCAAATTGTGATAACCCAAAAATTAAAATTTGCACATGCTTTAAAAATAATAATGAGCATTATAAATAAAATAAATGGGAATCTAATTTTGATATGGATTTTATATTGTAAAATAAAAAGTGTTAAGTATTATGCATAAAAATTACTTTTTCAACAACTAAGAATTTTTCTTAGCCAAGACAATAAACTAGTGACTTCAGACTTCCCCATAAAAAGAAACAAAAGAATGCAAATTTTCACTTTGCCGAGATCACACAAACTGCTTCCTTTTATGTGAAGAAAAAGAAACAAATCAATTTTGCGCAGGTGCCAATGAGATTGAGCTATGAGTTCACGACATGGTGAATAGGACAGATGCAGGACATGACAATTACCTGTCGAGAAACCTTTTTCACGAAACCCATTTATTATAGTCAACTCGAACGCTAGGGATGTGGGAAATTTTGGGCCAAATCTGCCAACAATGGACAATTAACAATCTCAAGTTTCCATAGAGAGCCAGGCAACCTTTCTCCCGCAATGTTCTCCAGCTTCGGACATTCTACAATTTTTAATTGTTGGAGGGAGGTGAGGCGGAGAAGCTCCTTGCACTCCAACGTCTCCAGATTTGAAAACCCCCAGAGCTTCAGAGTGGTAAGGGAGGGAAGCTGAGGCAGCAAACCCTCCTTTGGGAATGACTTCACGCTGCTCTCACAAGCACCGCCATCAATGGTAAGATCAGTGAGAGGCTCATGCATGCCCATTGATGATAGATTGCTGAGCAGTTTCTTGCATTTCCTGATATTGAGTGATTTCATGTTAGACGGCAGACCTCCCTCAAGAAACGAATCAATTTCTGGGTAGTCATCTATACTGAGATAATCTAGATTTGGGAGAAGAGTATTCATGTGGTAAGGCAATGACTTCAACTTGCTGCAATTTGTGACCTAGAAAGTAGCAATGTTGGGCACAGCCAATCCTTCTTTGGGGAACAACATGAAATTGGGGCAGTCATCGATGGTGAGATCGTGAAGAGCATCATGCTGTGACTCTGACAATGAAAGACAATCCAAATTTTCACACCCTTCTATTATGAGACGCTCCAGATTCGGAAAGACTTCCAACGAGAATGTGATGAGTGAATTGCAGCTCTCACATAATTGTATTGTTAGCAACCCGTGTTTCCGTTGCTGTGGATGTGGGAATTCCAATTTTCTACAATTCTTGATTGTCAGTGATTTCAAAGATTTGGGTAAACAATTCCATGGCAATGACATGGCAGTTGGAAAATCTGAGATTGTTAATTCTTGAAGACAAGTTGGGTGGGTGATGCTCATTGCCTGAAACATGGACTCCACTAGCTGGCATCCTCCAAGTAATAAACTTTGCATAGAAAGCGGTAGCTCCTGCAACCCTATTTTATCGCTTTCAGATAAATTCCGAATTGTCGGAACCCTTGGCAAAGACGAGATGAGTTGGCATTTACAAATGTCAAGTGTCTCCAAAGCATCCGAGTATTGCAAGCCTCTTTAGTTGAGGAAAAGCATCCGAGTTAAATGAACTCCATACCTCCCAACATGGCATGTGACAAAATCTCAGATCCACCAGTGACGGGAAGGGTGACATAGGTGAAGAATGATCATCTTCATTCTTGCAAAACTCGGCACCAATGGTCTCCAGCACATCGAAATTTTCAATGCGTAGGGATTTAAGAGATGGTAGTTGTCCAAGTGAGGGCAGCATACAACAACAACTACAAGACACTAGAGATACACTCGTCATATTGTGGTAGGAAGAATGCCCTACCCAATCCGAAAATCTTGTACCCCTATACCCATTGACTCTTAACACTTCCAACCCATCATGAGGTCGTAACTTGTCAAATATATCTCTTTCGGTCTGCGTGTTTGAAACAATATCACCACCTGAAGACCATCCCAAGGACAAATAGTCAATGTTTGTCTTATCCATCAGCCTTGCCCCCATTGCTTCATCGCTATTAGAAAATTCTCCAGATTTCTGATCTCAAGTCTTCCACGTAGTTTCGAAAGTCCTCCTAATTCCTTGATCCCATTGTTTTCTTGCCTGCCCACAACAAAGTAACTTAAAAGATTCAAATGCTTTAATTTGTGATGTTGCAAATTCACCAGATTATACATGCCACTGGGCAGCATAGTCAGATGAGAACAATGCGTCAACTTCAATGTTTGTAAATTGTACAGCTCGCATAATGATTCTGGTAATACCTTGATTCTTTATGGAAAGATCCAAGTAACGCAAATGAATCAATTCACCTATCGAATCAGGCAATGCATTAAGATCACCACCACATGAACAAAATGACACAGCTCTCAAGTATTTAAGCTTTGATAGTATGAAACATTGTGTGCTTTCAGTGCTGATCGGAGGATGTGAGAAACTGATTGGCAAGAATGTTCTTAGAGATTCTACTTTATCAATAGAATCAAAATTGTTTGAGATAGGATGACTCAATCTTTCATATGACAAATGACGAGTCTGAATACCAATCTCCTTTGCTTTACCAAGTTCTTCTAATCTACAATAGAAGTCTCCAGCAAGGAATATTGCTAAGTCATGCAGAGATCGTGCATCATAAAATATTTACAGCCATATTCCCTAAGTGGTTTTAAAAATAATCTGGAAGCTAAGTCATCAAAACACTCAAAACCAACTTCTTCTAAAGCCTCTCCTTTCTTTGGTGGTCGTAAAAGATCTTCTCCATCCATAAAAGGACTAATTCATCTTTCTCAAACTCATAATCCTTGGAGAACAATGAACAATAAACAAAACAACGTTTTAGATGTGCAGGGAGATGGTAGTAACTTATTAACAATGCTAGAATAATTTTACTATCCTCCACGGGAAATCCCCAAATGTCACTCATCAATATAGCATTCCATTTCTTAACATCATGCTCTTGGTGCAACAAGCATCCAAGTGTTTCTGCAGCCAATGGTAACCCTTTACACTTCTTGACAATCTTTCTGCCAATTTCTTCTAGTATTAAATTACCTTTTGACTCTAGAAAACAAGCATTGTCTGCAAACACTGACCAACAGAACTCTTCAGACAACACATTAAGAAATAAAGGGGACAAGTTTGCACTACTGAAGCAACCTTTTTGCTAGGGTTGTTACAGAATTTTACTTCCCTTGCTTCCATGTTGAAAAGGGGTTTTCAATTTAGTCCACTCATGACGATCATGACTCCAGACATCATCCAAAACAATTAAGAACTTCTTTTTGGACAATTTTTCCTTCAAATCAACATGAAGTAAATTTAAATCATCATGAGCAAAAGTATTTGAAGATATTCCCCTTATAATAGTCTTCGTAATCTCAACAACATTAAATTGTTCTGAGACACATACCCATACTTTCAAATCAAACTCCTTCATCAAGTCCTCATTATTGTACACCCATTTTGCTAAAGTTGTTTTACCAACCCCACCCAAGCCCACAATGGGAATCACAGACAACTCATGATCATTGTTGCCATTCAGTATATTGATTATGGCCTTTTTGTCATCTCCCCTGCCATATATATTCCTTTCCACTTCTAGAGATGTGGATGTTCTCCAGGAAGAGTTGTTATCGCTAGGAATCTCTTTCAGACCAAGGATATACTTGCGTTTTTCAATCTCTTCTATTCTCTTAACCACCCTTCCATCTTATTCACCATCTCCCTATCTTGGAAATTGAGGAAGCGAGACCAGAAAGTACTTACCTCCTTTTGAGTGGCGGCTTTGGTGAAAACATGGTCCAGTAAGTCATCAGCCTTATAGACAGCATCCTTCAGACTATCGAGCCAATCCTTCACGAGTGGGTTACCGAACTGCTTGTGCTCAGCATCAACAAGCAAAGCTTCAGCAGCACAGAGAGCAGTCTTCAGCCTCTCAACCAACTCAGAGTCAAGCTTCTTGCCAATGACCAAGTTGGCAGCCTCAGCCGAAAGAAGCCTGTCAAACACAACATTGATGAAGCCAGACAGAAAAGCTCCTCCAACAAGTGCTCCTGCCATGATCTCAACAAGAGAGTAATACGTGACCGGATTTTCAGATTAGATGAGAGAAAGTAAAGGATGCTTGCAAGCTTTATGTTGAACTCGGTTCCTCTAAGAGTAATGCGGTGATAAAAGTTGCCTCCAATAATTCACGTCTTTATGGTATTTGTGGTGCTCACAATTATTCCTTAGCACTAACATGGAAAGATCGTATTATTTGGTTGTTAGCACTGCCTGGCTCTGGATACCTTTACTTTTTATCTCTTTTTGAATTTTTTTTTGAAAGGTGCAACACGTGGAAGGTTTCAACTTTTGTGGCCAAGGGAGTAGCGTAGCCTTTAAGAAAATTATTAAAGACTAGAGTAAACGCTAAATTGGTTCCTAATAATTTTTTTATAAATAATTTAATCCCTAATAATTGTAAACTCCCCAATTAATCCCTCATAATTCAAAAAATAGGACACTATAGGTCCCTACCAATCTGTCAAGGCTCAACTAGAGGCGGAGATGAAAAAGATATCATCTAGAGGAAATAGAGCTTGGCCAGGATGGGAGCTTGGCTGAAGAGACGGAGCTCGGATGAGGGATGAGCTCCATCACATGCCTATCAGTCTCGGCCACCTTGAGCCAAGCTCAGCCTAGTCCTCAGGACCCCACCTAGTCCTCTCGAGCTTTATTTCCTCTCAAACGAGCTCCACCTTCTCCAAGCCGAGTTTTTTTTTTCAGCTCTCTCCTGCCGAGACATTGACAGGATGGTCAAGGGACCTATAGTGTCCTATTTTAACAATTGTGAGGGACCAATTTAGACATTTACAATTATTAGGATCAATTTGTCCATCAACAAAATTGGCAAGGACCAATTTGAGTGTTTACTCTTTTTCCTCCAACATGACCCCTTCCATATTCTTTCTTCCTTTCCTTCTTCTTCCTTACTCCTTTCCCTTCTTCTTTCTTTCTTTTTCTTTCTTTCTGGGGACCTCATCAACAACCACCTGCAACCTCTAGTTGCCACCATCCAGCGCTCTCGCCGCGGACCTCAGCCTCCCTAACCGCAGTGTTCTCTCTATCTCCCCTATGATCATGACTTTATCTCTCTAGAAGAGGGAGTCGCTGCAACCACGAGTTTTGAGGCATTCCTTCCCTCTTTCTTCATATTGGCAATGTGGGTATGCCTCAATAACTCTCTTTTGATCATATTGAACTCAATATGTATTGATATGGAAGATTTGGGGGTTTTGGTAACCTTAGGTATAAAATAGGAGGTTTTGATATATAGAGCTCATGTATGTTAATTGGTGATAGTATTAGCTTACATATATTGTCATTGTCTTGTTCCTAGAATTGTAGAGCAATTGGATGCCAATCAGGATTTTTTTTCTTTTTCCTAGAATTTTAGAGCAATGAGACTCCAATATGCTAGTCGAGGGTGTGTTTGAATAGAAGTTGATAAGGAGAGAGATTATTTGTATTGGGTGAGGGAATTCTATTGATAATATGAGTTGCTGTTGTAAAGGCATAATTCCAAAGGTTTAAAGGTAGAGAGGCTGTGGCTAGTAAAGAAAGACCCATTTCAGTCAAATGTCTATGCTTCCTCTCCACACAACCATTTTGTTGATGGTTATATGGACAGGTAAGCCTATGTGAAATACCCTAACTGATCAAGTATTGATCAAAGGCTTTTGAAACATACTCCTTTCCATTATCAGTTTGAAGTGATTTAATTTTATGCCCTGCTTGCAATTCCATGAAAGTTTTGTACTGCGTGAAAGCTTGAAAACCTTGTGACTTATTGGTTAACAAGAAAATGTATGTGTATATAGTACAAGCATCAACAAAACAAATGTAGTTTCGACTACCATCACTAGCAGGGACAAGGGCAGTTCCGCGACTGGAAACACTAGTTCAAGAGGAGTAGTATATTCAGTGGAAGAAGAAAAGCAAGGCAAATTATGCATTTTTCCCATACAACAATATTCACAAACAGACTGAGTTTTATTCATATCAATTGGTATTTTACAAAGAGACAAGATGTAATGTACAATCTTGCTAGAAGCATGGCCAAATCTATGATGCCAAAGCCTAAAGTCAGAATTAACAGCAGAATTATAAGAAACAGTAGAATTACAAGCAGCATCAAAATTGACAGAAGTGGGAAACATTTTAGAAGCAACAGCTATTTTGTCAAACTTATAGAGTTCATTCTTAATCTGTCCTTGAAGGAGAAGTTGTCGATTAGCCTGAGATTTCACACAAAAAAAGTCAGGGTGAAACTCAAAGAAATAATGGTTGTCTCTTGCAAATTTTGAAACACACACCAAATTTTTTCTTATACCAGGCACATGCATAAGATTTTTCAAACGAAAAGTAGAATGTGATGGCAAGGAAGTAATGATAGAATGCTTAAGTGTTTGATACGCATACCTTGGCCGTTTCCCACTTGGACCTAATCAGATCCTTCGTACTCATGGCATTGCACCAGATTTCTTGATCGAACGTAATAAAGTGATGAGAAGCACCAGAGTCTGGATACCAATTTGGATCAAAAATTGTAGAAGGAGTAGCCAAGTAGGCTCGTGGAACAGAGTTAGGGTTGTGGAAGGAGGAAGGAGGAAGAGGATTCTGTTGTGAACTTCTATTAGAGCTCGAGAAGTTGGGGTCAAATCTATGGAAGATGTTGATCCCATCCCTTGTAAGCAAAAAAAAAAAACTCCTTTATGAATGATACATCACGCGTACCGACCAAATCACTTAATAATAATAATAATAAGCAGTACTTTCTAGGCAAGTGAGGGTGGTTGACGTCAAAGTCATCACTTAAAACTTTATCCATCAATTTCGTTCAGCTGTTGCTGTAGTATTCAGTCCATGCTGCATGGAAAATCAAGCAAAACGTGTTTCTTTTTAAACCAATATAGGGCCACCGGCACCACACAAGCGTCCTATATATATGTGTGTAGTAGCTACGTTCTTCTTCACATCCCTTTCCAAAACTCTCCTTTTAGTTTATACCAATCTGCATTCTAAATTCAAGAGCATTAATTAATTGCGTTTCCACTTTTTATAGGCATGTCTTTCTCTACGAGTTATGGGAGGATTCTCTTCGTAGCTATGGTGATCATGTTGGTCATTTTGGTTGCTTCTCCTCAATTTGGAGTTGCAAGCAGGCCCTTACTACAAGATGGGCTTCTTTTTCAATTGCTTCCAAGAGGTGGAGGCAATCCATCAAAGGGGGCTGATGATCATGGTCATTGAAATGGACAACCACATCAACGCCAAGCTAATTAATCTCTGGTGGTTCATGTTCGGATATCTGCTCATGAAATGCGCCATAGGCTCATGTTTGTCTTTGGACGTGCCTTGTTATTAGCTCTTTTTGTGATGTTGTGTTTTGCAGATGATTTAAACTTCACTTTTGTTGTTTGTTTTTAATCAATTACTCTGTTTTGGACCTGTTCCGTACTTATTTTTGTTTTTCTTTTTGAGAATCAAGCAGTTTCAAAATAATAAAAAATCTTGCATGTGCACATCTCCAGTATTCAATTGACGTGTCATAGGTTATACTCCAAGTGTGAAATGAGTATGCCAATCTTTAGTTAAGTTATTGAGAGTTTGTTGGTTTGTTTTGCTATATATGATTGTATTAGAAGCCAGCCATCTATTGTTGCATTAGTAGCTCATATATGTACCTCCCTGCATATGCAAAACTTGAGATAACAAGTCATGCTTTATTCATCTCTACAGTTCAGCACTCTCTTTCTCCATTTACTCAATTATTGGCTCGAGAACTGTAATTGGGTTCCCATGCAATTGTTATGCAAACATTTTTTTGTTTGTTTGAAAGATCATATCCTTGTATTGAGTCTAGTATTATTAGAGCCTGATTCGATGATTGATGATAAAGGTAACTGTTCACTTGTTTGGATCGGTTTCTCCTTTAATTTAGATTGGATCTACAAATGACACAACAAATATGGTCAAACTGAGTTTGTCCAACTAATTTTAATGCTAGCCGAAATCAAGTTTGAATCGATTTGAGTCTCAATGGAAATAATTCTATAAAATTTCATTGTTGAGAGGTGCATTCTAGGTAAATATGATATTTTTATCTTCATCTTCCAGATCTTATGTGATCTAATAATAAATTGACATGTGTAAGTGATAAAGTTGTTAATACAATGTGTTGAAGTTCCTGTGCATGAAACAAAAAGTTCCTGTCTAACAGTACTTGTAGCAAAATAATTTACTTGTTTTTTTTTTCTCTTGTTTCTCTCTCTCCTAGGTTTACAACTTTTTGCATATAGGTTTACAACTTTTTGTGTATAGGTTTACAATTTTTTATATCCTGATTTACAACTTTCTGCATATGGTTTCACATTTAATCCTAAACTTGTTTAGTATGTATTCTCAATTGGTTTACAACTTTTACTAATTTATAATTTTTTACATATTAGTTTATAACTTTTTAAGTATTGGTTTACAATATTTCGTAACTTCCATTTACAATTTTTTAACTTCATTTCCAACAATAACGACAAATCTCAACTTTTAACGAGTTATTTTTAGTTCATTTTGTTGCTGAAAAAATTGAAAAAAAAAATCATTCATATCTTAAGACATAAACCATAAACACATGAAAAATCAAATTTCACGATTTTTGTCAATTTATGTCTTAATAGTGTTGATTAAAAAATTCAAATTGAAGTAATTTTAAAAATAACATTAAATAAATCTTATTCATAAAACATTCTTACAATACATATAAAATTCAAAACATTCAATTTTATATTATTATCGTGCATCTTGTTTAATTGTAAATCGGTTTATAATTTCTTGTGTAGATTTATAACTTTTTGCATATACGTTTATAACTTTTTGCATCCTGTTACAACTTTTTGTGTACAGATAGTCTTGTTTGTTGGGTTAACCTCGTTTTGCAACACTTTGCTTTGGTTGGTTGAATTTTGGGTTAATAAGAAATGAAAATAATAGTAATGAAAACAAAATGTGTTTAAAATTTTTTTTATTCATGCAACAATCAATGGTTGTGATTAAGAAGTCAGTGCTTTCTTCATTATTGTTGAATTGCAAGGGGTTTAATGCTACATTGAATCACGTACAAAAAAACAAATTTTTCTCTTTTAAATCTTTTATTGGTTAAAAGTTCTTTTTTCAATAAAACCAATCAACACTTTTTCTCTTTTCATAATTAAAATCAATCAACACACAATTATTTTCTCCAGAAACGACATAGCTTTAAATTCCTCATTACACCAGAGGATACGTCGTATAGCAACAATTGTCAAGTCAAAATCTTTTTTTTGTAAAATTTGTTCTTTAATTTTGGTTTTATTTATTTGGTAGATATATAATTGTTATAATTTTTGAGAAAAAATAAATATTTTAAAGTTATAAATAAATTTGTAGAATAAGCTCTAGGTAATCGTATTTATACGGATGTATTAGAATGACACTTTTTTTTGTAAATTAGTTGTCATGTCCGTCACGGCACCCTTTGAGAATGTTGTGACAAGCATAAAATGAGTTTTTTTTTTTAAGATGTGATTTTTTGAGACTCAAGTAATAGTTCTACAGTGTAAATTTAATATAAAACATAAAATATAATCACTTTTGTAAACAAAAATGAAGGTCAATTGACCTTTAGGTAAATTTGTCAAATGAAATAAATCTTTTGAAGGTTAGGGGCAAATATAATTTCTCTTGAGAACTATTTTATCAATGATATAATTTTTCAGGATCAAAATGGTAGTTCTTTCTTTAATTTTTCATAAAATTGTAT
Organism: Dalbergia oliveri; assembly: GCA_030441495.1. Classification (NCBI taxonomy): domain Eukaryota; kingdom Viridiplantae; phylum Streptophyta; class Magnoliopsida; order Fabales; family Fabaceae; genus Dalbergia; species Dalbergia oliveri. The sequence goes on along the minus strand of JAMLFY010000013.1, from coordinate 19,913,062 downwards.
TCAAATAATCTTTTGATAAATATCTATAATTCAACGGTTAAATAATAAAAGCATTATATTTTATAAAAAATTATTAAATGCTAATACATTTTTGACCTTGGCAGGCAGGTCACAACTATGTATGTGAGACCATTGTGAAAACATGAAACTAATGTCAAGCTATTACTAAAGAAGAATATTTAGTGTGCAATACAGTTATGCAATAATATTATATCAATACTTAATAATATTATTTATCTTTTAGTGTATCAATACTCACTAGCACTAAAAGATCAAATAATATTATAAATATGGATATAATATTATTATATAATATTATTGAACACCAAATACTAATCACTACTATCCACAGTTCCACACGCTCCCGTGCAACTCGCGTCGTTTGGGGTGTGTGCTCCTTTCAGTACAGAAGTCACGTAGCACTTTTGACTTTTCTTTTTTCTTTTTGATAAAAGCACTTTTGACATTTTCAGTATGGCAACCTCAACTTGTTATTTTATAAAATAAGTTACAAATTTCCCTTGTTTTGGTAATATTTGATCGTAATTCGTATATAAGTATATATACTTATATTGTAATGTAAACAAAAGTGAAGAAAATTTGCGCAGATTGAAAATAACTAAGAAATATGCTCGACGGTTTGGAAGCTGCAAACAGAAATTTAAATAGTTTATTTTGTATGCATAGATTATTATCCAATCATATATTGGTACTTTAATAAAAATAATTAAATTTCAAATTTTTTATTTAAAAAGTTATGAAAATAAGATAGTTTGATTGGACATATAACAACGTAAAAAGATTTTTAAATAGTGGGTACAAGACTTAACTACTTGTACTAATATGACAATATATGATTTGATTATAGTGTATATAAAAAAAATTTATACTATCAGAACATAACATATGCATTATATATTTATCAATGAGCAGGGATCTATAATTATTCCAAAAGTAAGTTATAATATACTTACTCCATATAATAATTTTTTTTTGACGTGAAATCTTATCAATTTAACTATTGAATTTAAAGTTCCTACCAGTAGATTAAATCCATAAAATTTTATACAATTTGGAAATAATTTAATAGTTTATCATTTCATTTTATTTTAACAGATATCATGTATTTAAAAATATAAGTAATATCGATTATTAGATTACAATTCTATTGTTGCCCAATTTTTGAAACTTCACATACTTGATCATCAACATAATATAACATAAATTAATGGTTCAATTGCTAAATAAAATGTGGATGGAAAGTTATTGAATAGAGTAAATGGATCCCCACTTTTTATTGATAGATAAAAATAGACAAAACTTCATACAAAAAATGGAAAAAGTTGCCTTAATTAAACAGCACCGAATACGGCTAATGTATAAAAACACTAATATTATTAATACATCTTTATACTATTGGATGAAATTATTGAGAGGAAATGAGTGAGAGTCATGATCTCATCCCACACTCGCTTTTATATGTACAAAAAAAAAAACAAACTATTGGTATAAAAAAGTAACTTACAGTAAAGTTTTTCTTTCAAAAAACAGGGACAGCACTTCTAACCAGGTGGAGGCGTTTGACGTCCAAGTGACTTTATTTTGATCTGTTCAATCTCATTTTACGTATATAGAATTAAAATCAGACTGCATGGAAAGTCAAGCAAAATGTTTAGTCTAAACCAACAGGCAATACGGGCACCCAAAAAGCCCAATATATATGTGATTTTTGTGGCTGCTTTCTTCATCACATCCATTTCAAAAACTCCCATTTTCTTCCTGTCTTCTGCCTTCCACATTCAAGAGAATAAAATCATAACAGACGACATATAACATACAGAGACATCTATTGTGTTCCACTTTTTTATAAGCATGTCTTTCTCTAAGGGTTATAGGAGGATTATCTTCATGGCAATGGTGATCATTTTGGCCATTTTGGTTGCTTCTCCTCAATTTGGAGCAGCAAGCAGGCCATTACTACAAGATGGGCTTCTTTTCCAGATGCTTCCAAGAGGCCCTCCAAATACATCAACCAGGGATGGTTCTCACAATTACAAATAAGCTATATACCTTGAAATGGACAAGCATATTCATGCCAAGCTAATTAACTTGTGCTCAGCTCCAATATTCAGTTGATGTGTTAAATGAGTGTTAGTTAAGTTGTTGAGATTTTTTATTAGTGATTTACTATCTGTTATTGTATCAGCAGCCATATGTTATAACAATTGATACTTTATTCTTCTCTGCACTTTCATCACTCTCTTCTCTCCTTTTACTCTTTCTCTTGAGTTCAAGATGTCGAGGCGTGAAACCCTTCATGGTATTAGAGAGTAGAAAGATTCATGGTGTTTTCAATACCTACACCCTCCGAGTGATGCAAATTGCGATCTGCAATGGCTGCTGTGGCCACAGCATTGCAGTTGGGGTTGCGCCAGTGTTCGCAACCGCATCATGGACCGCATTAAACTCACAATAACGCAACGTAACAGTGCTGCAGCCGCGTTACGCACTTGAAAATCCAATATTAACCTCGACCTTGTATTTTCATTCTTGCACAACCTCAATCGCCATAAAGTAGTGGAGATCTGGGGAGTGCATGGGGTGGCGGTTCGACGGACAGAGGAGAAACCGACAAGGGGAAGGTAAGAGTGAGGTTGAGGGAAGTTTAGACATGGAGAAGAATGTGGATACAAAAATAAAGGTGAAGAGAATAATGCTTGCGATTGTGTTCAAAATGGTTTAAAAATTGAAGATTTTGGCATGGTTCTGAAAACAAAATGAAGTTGGGAGGCTGTGGTTTTTTTTTTTTTCAGTCACAAGAAAAAGAATGGAAATATTTTTCTCGTACGTCATTTCTTTAGAACAATTTTATATCTCTTGTATAGAAGTATATGGGCAATATATTTACTTTGTTCTATTAATTAATTGATATATAAATTATTATATTAAAAATATAGAAAAAATAAGAGATAATAATAACTCATAACAAATATATCAATTAATAAATAAAATAAAATAAATATTTTCTCCTACTTTTATATAGTAGGAAAGAATTTTTCATAATAGATCTGTTGAGTCTCATTTAGACATAGCTTTAATTTCAACCTTCCATTTAGCATGCATAGTATTAAATTCAAACTGCGGAAAGTCAAGTAAAACTTTCATTTTTAAACCAACGGCCACTGGCACCCGACAGCGGCCTATATATACGTGTGTGTGGCAGCTACTTTCTTCATCACATCCCTAATTCCAAAACTCTCTCCTTTTATACCAATTAGTATATTCAAGATCATTAATTGTGTTCCCACTTTTTATAGGCATGTCTTTCTCTAATATGAGTTATAGGAGGATTGTCTTCATGGCTATGGTGATCATGTTGGCCATTTTGGCTGCTTCTCCTCAATTCGGAGCAGCAACAAGCAGGCCCTTACTACAAGATGGGCTTCTTTTTCAATTGCTTCCAAGAGGTGGTGGGAACCCATCAACGGGGGATCCTAATCATAGTCCCGGTAGTCACTAATAATTAGCTATTTAGCTACCTTGAAAGTTGAAATGGACAAGCACGTGGACGCCATGCTAGCTAGTTAAGCTGGGGTGTGCATAGCTACAGTATCATTATCATAAGTGTTAGATGAGTGTGATGATAAGTTATTTAAGTTGTTGAGAGTTTGTTAGTTTGTTTTGCTATATGTTATTGTATCAGAATGCAGTCTCTATGTATATGCCTCACTTGTACCTCTAAAGCTTGAGATAACTATGCATACTTCATTCTTCTTTACACTTTGAGAAGTGTTATGTGTAGAACATAAACCTACAATATTTTTATACTATGCATAAAAAGAAATAAAATTTTGGCCTTTTGGGACTCATGGGGAAAGAGAAATGGTTGGATCACAATGTTATTTGTTTTTTTGTGTATAATGTAAATATAATTATAGGTTTGTATGGTACATAAAATATTTCTCTTACATTTTAGCACTTTCTTCTCTTTCACTTCTCTTTCCCTTCAATATTTGAAGGCCTGATGCTTTTCTTGGTGTCAAAGCTAAAATAAAGAGCTCAGACGGTCTCCTTCTAACTCTACTTCTAGGAAACTTTTATTATCACTTCCTCTTGTGTATTGTCATTCTCACTCACTCAACTTTTGTTTAACTTGCCTAAAACACCCTTTTATTCTCTTTTGTAATTAAAATAATAGTCTATTATTACTTTTAGTTTTAATAAATCACAAAAGGGTGTTTTAGGTAAAACAAAAATAAAAATTGAGTTTGTAAAAGTGACAATAAATGATAGGAAGCATGGCAATAGCCGCTGCTCTATTTCTATCATGAAAGGTGCTAAGAATTAATTAGAATCGTACTCTTAAGAATTTTCCAAATCCAATCTCATTTAATATAAGTAACGAGAATTTCTATCCTAGAAGCAGCAAGCGTTGCCAACAATTCACTTTTCATAAGCTAATTAATATTTATTTAAGGAAATATAACAATTTAATGAAATGTAAACTTTAATTCTTTTTTCAAAAAGAATATATGCAAGTTGTAATTTATCATATTTAAATTCCTTAATGACGCATATTGGCAATATATTTCAATCTAGGCGTGGATTTAATAAAAAAATTATTGAAGATATAAGATGTGTGTTAAATCAGACACCGGTGTGCCAACAGAGAGTACTATATATATATATATATATATATACACACACACACAAGGATTAAGTGAAGGGAATGGTTTTATATGAAAGTAAGAAGAACAAATATGGGTAATTAAAATTAAGTTAATTATATCAGTATAATCTTAAACAACTCTTATATTATTTAACAACTTTTTATCAATGTAATTATTTACAAAACTTATCATATTTATGAAATTTCATATTAATTTAAAATTTATATGCATCAAAGTCAACATAAAATATATGTTTAAAATATATAAAAATAAAAATTATTTGACTACATAAGTTATTTGTGTTCAATCTTTACAAAATTTGACACAAACAATCTATGATGGGTAACTATAATTCAACAATTGAATAATAATTATATTTTATAGAATATTATAAGATGCTGTAACTATACTAATATATTTTTTACTTTGGCAAGCATGTCAACAATTATGAATGAGACTGTTGTGAAAAACATGAAACTAACGTCAGCCCATATCACCTAATAATGATAGAGTAAATACTCAAATTATTCATTGACAATTTCATTAACAAATTAGTCACCGACTAAAAAATATTAATGTTGAGGTCCCTTACAATTATAAAAGTAGGACACTATAGATTCCTAACAATTTCATTGATAGATAAATTGATCATTGATAATAAAAATTAGTGTTGAGACCCTCACAGTTATAAAAATAGGATATATAGGTCCCTGACTCACTTATAACTTGTTAAAACTTTAATTATTGGTATATGTGACACCCACTAATCTCAATCAATACTAACTGAAAACATACCCTTTATTTTTATTGTTATTTTTGCAAATTCTTTTCCAAACGTTCCAATATTTCAGCATACCTATTATCAAGAAAGAAACCCTAGCCCCAAGCTTGTCATTCTAAGAAGTGAATCAAATTCCTTATATTTTATCATCACTTTATTCTGATGCATTATAGTATCAATATAATAAATTCACAATTATTTTTCCAAAAGAGCTATTTTCTATAATCCAGTAATTGCATATTACAAAATAACATAATACCACCATATTTGGTATAAGATGCTCTATTAAATTTTGAAATATTTAAGGAGAGATTTGCAAAAATGAAAAGAGTGCATTTTGGTAAATTGATAGTTATTAGAATTAGTTGGTGCCGTATAGATCAACAATTAAATTCTACCTAGCATTTAATAGGTTGCTCCTAAGTGAAGAATCTATAGTATCTTATTTTTTTTTCAATTATGAGGAATGCTAATACTAATATTTTTTTGTCAAGGATCAATATGTCCATCAATAAAATTGTCATAGACTTATTAGTGTCCTATTTTAATTTGCACTTACGAAGACTTCAACACTAATTTTTTTGGTTCGAGAATAATTTGTCCATCAATAAAATTTTTAGAACCAATAATGTCCTATTTTTATAATTACGAGGGACCTCAACATTAATTTTTTTCATCAAGGACTAATTTATCCATCAATAAAATTATCAGGAACTAATTTAGGTGTTTACTTGTAATAATACTAAGCACTTTCTAGGCGGTGGGGGTGTTTGACGTCCAAGTTGGTTTATTTTGATCTGTTCAATCTCGTTAGACATAGCTTTCAAGTGTCAAGCCATAGTATTCAATTCAAACTGCGTGGAAAGTCAAACTGTGTGTTGCAGCTATTTTCTTCATCACATACCTTTCAAAAACTCTCATTTTACACCAATCTACCTTCCAAATTCAATACAACAGAGCAGAAAAGACGATACATAAAAACAATAACAGAAGAGCAATAGTTGTGTTTACAATTTTAATTGTCATGTCTTTCTTTGAAAGTTATAGGAGGATTGTCTTCATGGCTATGGTGATCATGTTGGCCATTTTGGTTGCTTCTCCTCAATTTGGAGCAGCAAGCAGGGCCATTACTACAAGATGGGCTTCTTTTCCAGATGCTTCCAAGAGGCCCTCCAAACACATTTTTTTATCCATGAAAATCTTTTACCCTCACTTTTACCCTTGAACCACACACCCATGTTAAATAAGTGTGCTAAGTTGTTGAGAGTTTGTTAGTTTGTATTTATGCTATATATATATATATATATATATATATATATATATATATATATAAGAAGAGCGATTTATTATTATGAGAATGAAATGAGTAAATTTAGACCGTATAAATTGTCATATGATTTTATATTTTAATTATTGCATATGTTTGTGTTAAAATACAATTTTATTTTTACATAATTATCTGTGTATATTCATTTTATCCAAACAGTGTAGTACTTTGATGTAGTAAAGATATCAAACAAATATTGATTTGTTTGTATTGAAAAATATTTGCATTTCCATATAATTATCAATTACATATATTAATTACTTACATGGAAGAGTGGTTGTGTACTACTTTGTAGTAATAAACATGCCAGCTGTGTATAAAGTTTTAGAATATTTAACTAATTGCTACATTTGAAAAATGAATTTATGTAAAATTATTATTATTATTATTATTATTATTATTATTATTATTATTCAAAAAAAGGTAGTTGACAATATAATAAAAGAGGCTTAATCTTAAGTTGCACTAAATTTTTAAATTAGAAAACAAAATGGCCCAAAAGTTAACTTGCACAAAATTTTTAAATCATAAAATTATTCCATATATCAAAGCTGGGTGCATATTTCTTATCTTTTAATTGAAAATAAATGATAAGTTCAGTGTAAAGAACTTATTTTATTACCCATAATGGTAGGACACATTGATATTATCTATGGAGTCATAATAATTCCTTTATATAGCAAGTATTATTAGATAGTAGTTTATTATGCACCTTGTTCTATATAAAGATGAATTGGCTTATATTGCTTCACCTTTTCCATCATATTAGTAAAATTTTCATTTCAATATTTTTCAATTATTGCTCTCTCTTAACCATGAAATTCAACAGTATCGATGCAAAAATCTCTTATACCTTATAGCTAGGAACGATACATCTCGCACGTCAACCTAAATCACTTAATAATAATAATAATAATAGGAAGAAGAAGAAGAAGTAGAAGGTTTGATTAATCTGCAATAATAATAATAATAATAATAAGGCAAGTGGAGGTGCTTGACGCCCATGTTTGGTTTATTTTCAGATAAATACTTAGGTAATCAAGATAAATCATTTATTTTGTTCCATTAATTAGTTAACACATTAACTGTTATATTAAAAATATAAGAAAAATGAGAAATAATAAGAACACATAAAGTAAATATATCAGTTAATAAAGGGAAGAAAACAGATATTTTCTCTTGTTTTCATAGCCCCTGAGAATTTTTCTTAATAGATCTGTAAGTCTCCTTTAGACATAGCTTTAATTTCAACCTTCCATTTAGCATAGCATTAAGTTCAAACTGCGGAAAGTCAAGTAAAACTTTCATTTTCAAACCAACGGGGCCATGGCACCCGACAAGCGCCCTATATATATGTGTGTGTGGGAGCTACTTTCTTCATCACATCCCTTTCCAAAACTCTGTCCTTTTATACCAATCTGCATTCTAGATTAGTATATTCAAGATCATTAATTGTGTTCCCACTTTTTATAGGCATGTCTTTCTCTAATCAGAGTTATAGGAGGATTGTCTTCATGGCTATGGTGATCATGTTGGCCATTTGGCTGCTTCTCCTCAATTTGGAGCAGCAAGCAGGCCCTTACTACAAGATGGGCTTCTTTTTCAATTGCTTCCAAGAGGTGATGGGAACCCATCAACGGGGGATCCTAATCATACTCCCAGTAGTCACTAATAATTAGCTATTTAGCTACCTTGAAAGTTGAAATGGACAAGCACGTGGACGCCATGCTAGCTAATTAAGCTGGGGTGTGCATAGCTACAGTATCATTATCATAAGTGTTAGATGAGTGTGATAATAAGTTATTTAAGTTGTTGAGAGTTTGTTAGTTTGTTTTGCTATATGTTATTGTATCAGAATGCAGTCTCTATGTATATGCCTCACTTGTACCTCTAAAGCTTGAGATAACTATGCATACTTCATTCTTCTTTACACTTTGAGAAGTTAAATTATGTGTAAAACACAAACCTACAATATTTTTATACCATGCATAAAAAGACATAAAATTTTGACCTTTTGGGGCTCATGGGAAAAGAGAAATTGTTGGATCACAATGTTTTTTTTTTTTTTTTGTGCATAGTATAAATATAGTTGTAGATTTGTGTTGTACACAAAACATTTTTCTTAAATTTCAGCACTCTCTTCTCTTACTCTTCTCTTTCCGATCCCTTCAATATTTTCATGGTGTCAAAGCCAGAAGAACCAGTTTTCAGAGCTCACACCGCTGTCACCTTCTAACTCTACTTCTTGTAAGCTTCCATTGCCACTCCTTATTGTGTATTCTCACTCTCAGTCACTCAAATTTTGTTTAATTTGCATAAAATATCCTTTTATTCTCTTTTCTAATTAAAATAATAGTCAATCATTACTTTTAGGGTAGGTTTGGTTGGAAGGTAAAAATGGAGGGTAAATTTTTCTTGATTAAGTTTCATGTGTAAAACTACACATAAAGCTCAATCATGAAAAATTTACTCTCATTTTTACTCATCAACCAAATATACCCTTAGTTATAATAAATCACAAAAGGATGTTTTAGGCAGAACAAAATAAAAAATTGAGTGAGTAGAAGTGGCAAAAAACGATAGGAAATGACAATAGTCGCTCCTCGATCTACTTCTATTATGAAAAATGCTCAAATTAGTATGGCATTCTTAAGAATTTTCCAAATCCAATCTCATTTAATATAAATAATGAGAATTTCTATCCTAGAAGCAGTAAGCGTTGCCAATAATTCACATTTCATAAGCTAATTAATATTTTTTTTAAGGAAATATAACAATTTAATGAAATGTAAATTGTAATTTTTTTTATCGAATATATGCAAGCTGTAATTTATCTTATTTAAATTCCTTAATGACGCATATTGGCAACATATTTCAATCTAACCGTGGATTTAATGAAAAAATTATTGAATATATAAGATGTGTGTTAAATCAAACACCGGTGTGTCAACAGACTATATATATATATATATATATATTAAGCAACTCTTATATTATTGAGCAACTTTTTATCAATGTAATTATTTACAAAACTTATCATATTTATAAAATTTCATATAAATTTAAAATTTATATGCATCAAAGTCAACATAAAATATATGTATAAAATGTACAAAAATAAAAACTATTTGATTACATAAGATATTTGTGTTCAATTTTTATAAAATTTGACGCAAACAATCTATGATAGGTAACTATAATTTAATAATTAAATAATAATTATATTTTATAGAATATTATTAGATGCTGTAACTATACTTATATAGTTTTTACTTTGGCAGGCAAGTCAACAATTATGAATGAGACTGTTGTGAAAAACATGAAACTAACGTGAGCCCATATCAGTTGATAATAATACTAAGCACCTTCTGGGCAGGTGGGGGTGTTTGACGTCCAAGTTGGTTTATTTTGATCCGTTCAATCTCGTTTAGATAGCTTTCAAGTTTCAAGCCATAGTATTCAATTCAAACTGCGTGGAAAATCAAGTAGAACTTTCATTTTAAACCAATATATATATATATATATATATATATATATGTTTATGATCAAGTTATACTGATGTAACTTTAAGAAAATGTTATACTATTAAATAATTTTTTATTTGTGTAAATCTTTACGAAACTCACTATTGGATTAGAAGCTTATATTGTATAGATCAGTCTGTAAAATTTTAAATTAATCTAAAATTATTTTGCATAGTTTTTATATACATATACATCAAAATCAATGTAATATATATATATATATATATATATATATATATATATATATATTTAAAATAAATAAAAATAAGAGTTACATGATCGCATTGCTATTAATGTTCATTTTTTTATAAAATTTGACACAAATGATCTTTATGATAGGTAATTATAATTCAATGGTTGGATTAACAAAAAAATTATTTCATTGAAAATTATAAGTGGTGTAACTTAACTTAAAGTTTCACCGGTGTAACTTGATGCTAATATGATATATATATATATATATATATATATATTGTGTTTGTGTGTGTGTTGCAGCTATTTTCTTCATCACATCCCTTTCTAAAGCTCTCATTTTACACCAATCTACCTTCCAAATTCAATACAACAGAGTCAGAAAAGACGATACATAAAAGCAATAACAAAGAGCAGTAATTGTGTTTACAATTTTAATTGCAATGTCTTTCCCTAGGGGTCTATTTGAGATGGATTTAGGAGGGGAAGGAAAGGAAGGAAAAGGGATTGGAGAGCTGATTTGTGTTTGGGAGTTTTGTTAATTGAGAAATGAAGTGTTTGAAGGATTTCTAAAATCCTCTCTAATCCTCCATTCACCCTCAATATTTTGTTGTATTACCCTTTAATTTTAATGCAAGTTACTTACGATTTTCATTTTCACTTCTCTTAATTTGATCAATCTTGTCCATTGTCTTACTATAGTAATTTGGAGAATCCATAGACTAAAGTTTCAATATCACATTAATTTCACTTTAGCACAAATCACATTATTTCAAGAGATTTATTTAACGTTCAAGTTAAGTGGATTAAGTCAACCTTGGTCAATTCAACTTAGAACAAACAAATATATAATAGTGTTATATCGAAATTAGGTGTTCAACTCACTTGTAGAAAACTCAATGACTCCAAAGTTTCCATTATGTAAATATTAATCAGCTATGACAAAGTAATGTGTCTTATTCCATCTATTGTCGATGAAGTTATTTAGGATATGACAATAGATCAAATTAGTAGCACTCAAAAATTGTGAATAGTCCAAGAAGGATAGCAGTCAATTAAGATGAAATAGTCAAGGACATAGTTAAGAGACAGATTTAGCCAATGTACAAAAGCAATTGACCAATGAGTAGGTGACGATTAATGATTGATGTAATACATGTTGTTAAACAATGATTGTTGGATATGGAAGAGAAAAGCACACTCAAGAGCAAAAGCTGTTAAGCTTGTTATCACCGAATTGCAATTTCTGAATTGATGCTAAATTGTACAAATGAGCAGTACTCAATATATACAAGAGGTTCTCAGGTCTCACTAATGATCTGAGAGTGTAACTGAATAACAGCAAAGGCAATTAGTTATAACTTGCTAAACCACTATTAGTTACAAAACTAAATTCAATTAATTCAGTTAGCTGATTCATTCTTATCCCTAATACAAAATAAGCTAAAACTTTTGGCCTGATTTTAAAAGGCCATCGGCAGATATCCGAACATTATAATGACTATTATTACGTATTAACAGAATGTTCAAGACGAAATATTTAATGTGGCAACCAAATTTTACACGATGAAGGTAATTTCAGCCCTAAAAAAGATCGTTTTGATATTGTATAGTCCTTTTTTTTTTTTTGGCCTTGTTCCATCTAGCCAAGTACATGATTAATTAAGATTCTCCTTCCTTGTAATAACGACTCTGATGAGATTAGTCCCCTATATACATAAACCGTTTTGTTTGAACATTGAAGCTTGACAATTAATGTCAGCAAATATTACTTGAGAGTTGACGATTGAATAATGATGTTAGTTATATACCAACCGAGGGAATGAATCTCCTATTGAACATTAGTCCTTGTGACAATTTGCCACCTACAAATCACTTTTGAATATTGTTTGAATATTTGAAGGAGAAATGTGCTTCAAAGTTGAAAAGAAGAGTTTTGATCAAGTTTACATCAATCACCTCCTAGAAAATAAAAATAGTTGAGAAAGGTGGATTTTTTGCACACGCCTTCGACTTAGTCCATTCAGCTAGCTAGAATTTTTGTGCAAACACAGGTGCAAAGCAACATCACAATATATATAATATAAGATCAACTTATCCCAAATAAACCACCTTTGGTAAAATTAGGGTTTCCGAATCATTGTAACAAATCTCGTATTTGTGCAGTTTCAACTATACATAATTCGATTTTTGCATGTAAAGATATTACTACATTCTTGAGCACAGAAAATACTTACGCTTGGATATGGCCTTTTGCTAGATCAAATTTCTATGTAGTAAAATAGTATAAATAAGTGGTGTATAAAGAAAAACCTACGTGGAAGAATAATTTTTCATATAATTACAAAGTCTTGATTTTTGCGATGTGTATATTTATAATGACAGAGTCAAGAATAAATAATAATAATGGCAGAAAATCAACTTAAGGATTGGCCAAGTGTAGCATGACCCACTCATTTTCTTATACTGAGATAAATATTGTAAATTCCTTTATAAGTGTTTTCTCATTTGGAACGTTAGAATGCGGCATCTTCTTATACAATAGTTGATCAGTACATATATAAGTTTTCAAATGTTATTAACAAATATGGTGATTTGGGATCACATTTTGCATCTATTGAGTAACGCTAACTGAAAGAATTAGTTTGTTCATAACTTTTTATATATGAATTAGTGATTCAATTGCAGTCGCAACAGGTGATGTGGTCGCAATATAACCATTGTGGTGTATGCAACCGTATTAGACCGCAATTGTAATGTGAACTGAAATCAAGACAAATATGCAATATAATGGCATTGCGGCCACCACGCAACGTAGTTGTGGCTGCAACTGAAAGTAATCAACCCACAATGAACATGAAAATTAAATACCTAGCCAATTTATGCATTTCTATATATCCTCACACAACATTAATCAACATGTGGTCGTGGAAGGTAGAGTGGAGATCTGGAAGAAGGGATGGCCATGGCAGTCCAGTAAAACAAGGAAGAAGTAGAGAAGGCTAGAGGTGGGCTGAGGGATTAGAAATGGAAAGAAAAGATGATACAAAAAGAAAGGAAAAATAACATTAAGGTATTGATGAGAATGGCTTAAAACTGAAGGTTGAGGGATGATTATTCTGAAAAAATTGAAGATTGAAATTGGGGTTGTTGCCTATGTTCTTTTTCAGAAGACGAAGAAGAAAAGCACAAAGAAAGAGATGACTTGAAGTAGGCGTGGTGGGGCTAGTGGGAAACTTTTTTTTTTCCTTGTTTTGATCTGGACTCTGGACAAAGGACGCTCAAATTGAGTGGGGGAATAGTTTTATTATTATTCTTTGTCTAATGGGTGGGCTGTAATGCTTTTTATTAAAAATATTTAGCACTTGTTTTTTGAAATAAAAATGGGACATTTTTGGGATAAGTTTTTTTCCATGTTGTTTTGTAATTTTACTTTTTGGTTGTTAATTTTTTCGTTTCTTAAAAATTCTAATTTTATAGTATGAAAATCATTCTAAACACATGAAAAATTTGTGTTTTTTATCAAATATTTTGGAGACTTGTTAGTTTAGTGCCACAATTATTGTACTTCTTTTTATTTTGTATTTTGTGAAAATAAAATAAAATGACATCGTAATGGCTGGAGTCCACATTACAGTAGCCGCAATTGCAGTAACCGCAATTCAGAACATTGATATGAACGATACATCATGCAGATCAACCCAAATCACTTTAATTATAATAATAATTAAGCACTTTCGTTCTAGGCATGTGTTTCACGTCCAAGTTGCTTTACTTTGATCTGTTCAACCTCGTTTACTTACACCTTTCAAACTTCAATTTAGCTACAGCATTCCGTTCAAACTGCATGGAAAGTCAAGTAAAACGCTGCTTTGAAAATTAAACCCATATATAGGGCCACCGGCACCACACAAAAGCGCCCTATATGTGTGTGTGTGTGTGTTGTAGCTGCTTTCTTCATCACATCCCTTTCCAAAACTCTCATTGTATACCAATCTGCATTCGACAGCAGAATCAGAAAAAGACGACATAAAAGCACATACAAAGAGCATTAATTGTGTGTCCACATTTGACAGGCATGGCTTTCTCTAATCATAGTTATAGGAGGATTGTCTTCGTAGTTATGGTGATCATGTTGGCCATTTTGGTTGCTTCTCCTCAATTTGGAGCAGCAAGCAGGCCCTTACTAAAAGATGGCTTCTTTTCCAGATGCTTCCAAGAGGCCCTCCAGATACAACAAAGGGGGATCCTTCTCACGGTAACGACTAAGTTATATCTGGTGGCTTCCATGATGAAATGGACAAGCACATGCACGCCAAGCTAATTAACTTTAAGTGTGCTCAGCTACAGTATTCAATTGATGTGTGATAGGATATATATACTCCTGGCTTTAAACGTGTGTGCTAAGTTAGTTAAGTTATTGAGAGTTTAATTTGTTAGTTTCTGTTGCTATTTGTTATTCTATGATCAGTAGCTCACAAATGCCTCTTATATAAAATTTGAGGTAACAATTCATACTTTATTCATGTCTACATTTCAGCACTCTTTTTTTCTCCCTTTACTCTTCTCTTTTCACTTCAAGGTCTCGGAATCTTGTAGCTTTCATGGTACCAGAGATATATAAAAGATCCATGAAGTTTTCAGATTCCACACAATCTCCTTCTACATCTCCTTTTACTGTGTTAGATGGTTGAAATCAGAGTCAGAATTTCACTCTCAAGAATTTCTCAAATCCGTTCTCGTTTAATCTAGATGAAGAGAACTTTTTTGTTGAAAGCATCATGGTTTAGACACAATTTGTACTATGGGTTCACCAATCACCACTAAGAATTGGTGATATGAGATGGCTTAAATTCTAAGAAAGGTTCCATATACAACAAAATCTTACAAAAACTTTACAGAGCTTTAGTATATAGAGACATATAAAGACAAAATAAGGGTGAGACCCAATAAGTTGAACAACTCTTTGTCCTTCCCTATTACACAATAAGGTGTAAAGTTGTTGTAGGATTTTATTGTACATCAAGAGGTGGAAGTTGTAACACCTTACTAAGCTCTAATTCTTCCATCTTAATTTTTAATATTATTATTATTTTAAACAATAATTAGCTAATATAATATTACCAACCTGTAATTTGAAATTTTACAATAATTTTTTTTAACTTGCTATGATTATTTCTCATTCATAGTCCTATATTAGAATAATGTATACCAACTATAAATCATGCATATGGTAGATTCCAAAGAGAGGTGGGTCATAGTTGACACGCTTAAATAACAAGTCTTTCCTAGCCGAGCTTTTCCAAATTACACTTCACAGTAATACACTTTCTTCCAAGCAATCCAAGGGTAATTTTAAATGACAAAGAATATTTCTTTTCTAACATATTACTACTATTTGTTAATTCAGGATTTCCAGTTTAGTAACCATATAAACATATTTCACTACTAACATCAATTCATAGGATACAATACATATTACACATTCAAGATACATTAAGGAAAACTTTAATATAACAATATAACATAACCAAAGTCTGGTAACATATAGTAAAGATTGTATCTAACACACATAATAGAATCTGATTATTTAGAAACTAAGTCTAAGGCTACATTCATTTCACTGTTGATGACGATCCATGCTATGGAAACATCAAAGAAAAGGGTGAGAGAAGTCTCCCAGTAGGGTGATGCTTCTAGGGAGAGTCCACTTCATCCAAAAATACTAATAATAATGCCAAGTGCAATAAGATGCAATTCTTATATATTAATTCAAATTATATTTTACTAATGTCAAGCAAGATGGAATTGCATAATATCAATCATAATAAAAGTGTATTAAAAGGAATGTAATAAATAATTATGAGTATACGTAACTCCCTTTTATAATATCTTATTCCCTTCTAATGGTTATAGTCTGCAAGGTTTGTTTCATATTGGATCTATGAGAGCTCTCATTGCTAAGGCGTCCCCAGTCAGATAAATGAATACTAGTCCTTGTCCGCTAGCATGGCGGCCCAAGGTATCACTATGACGTACACGAAGTCTTAGTCCACTACAAGGCGGGGCCAAAGGTATAGTTTAACAACTAAGACTAAGTGTACACCAAGTCCTTATTATTGCTATAAGGCGGGCCCGAGATGTCACTTATTTATGTATCCATTTTACTTAGTGCATACAGTATACATAAAAAATGAAAATTACATAAAGTTTTCATGATTTCTTCATATTTACATATAGACCACAAGATTTTTCATATTTGCACATAAAGCCTAAACAACATAAGATTCCTAAAATACTCATAAAACCCATATTTCTTGTAATTATTATTGAAGTACCAAATCACACTATTATTATAAATGCATTTCCTTTATAATAAAATATGTTTAACTTAGTTTTTAATCATGTAATAATTTAATTTCAAGTAATAATATGTTACTAATCCATAAGCTTAAATACACCCAAAATTATTTCAAATCTATCTTTAGAAAATATGTAGGTAAATTACCTTTACATGTTCAACATAAGTAAAAAAATATTTTTATCTTATATAAAGATATAATCATAGGTAAATAAAAGAGTAATAAAATCTAAGAAATATTTAAAAAGAAATAATCAAAATTATACCCAAACTTTAAGAAATCACTTCAAGCAAGAAACTAGTTAGTTTATATGTCATGTTCCTAATGAGACCTTAACTTAAATATTTGTAAATTATATTTCTTAATGTTAATAAATTTATATTCAAGTCAAATATTTATAGTCTAAGGTCCATAATTCAAGGTCCATGGTTCAAGTCCAAAAATATTATGTCTATGAAGTCATAAATCCATAACAAAGGTCATGATTAATTAATATGAATAGATTTTAGTGTCTTTTTATATCTTATTAAGTCTTAATGGTCCCAAAGAAACATAACACATAAATCAAGTTAAATATTACATGCTCAAAGGTTTAGAATCCATTCATTATAATGAATTAAATAAAACACTACTTATAAACCAAACATATTTTATGATCAAATACATAATGAGGTCAAAACCAATTATATCACCTTAAAATTTCACAACTTGTGCACAAAACTTTATTAAATGAAAATACATGGTTCAACAAATTTATACAACATTGAAATATTTGAAGAAAACATAATCAAAATTTAAAATGATCTTTAGTCATATTTTTCAACCATATAGGTAGATAAATAAACATGCATCATATACACATAGACTAAGTATTTCATGTCACAATCTTTAAATCATCAAAAGATATTAAAACTATAAACACAAACTTTGAGTATCATAACAACATCATATATAAAAATTATGCATGAAGCTTATTAGTGAAAGAAAAACCTCTACTTGTTCTTGGAGCTTTAGAAACTTAGCAATACCACGCTAGACCAGCAACTTCTTCAACTTTTCTAAACCTTCTCTAAGGGCTAAAATTCATGTATAAAGGCTGGAAAGTGTTGAAGTTAGATGGTGATAAGAAGAGGTGATAATTTAGAGGTGATTTGCTCAAAATTGTAAATATTTTTATGTGAAAATGAAGGAGAAATGATGGCTATAATTTTTGATAGATTTTGGACAAGAAGAATGAAGTGTGGAGTTGTGTTTAGAGGGGTGCTATTTATAGAAAAGTCTAGGATTAAAATATTACTAATTTCATAATTTATTTATCATGTTTAATTAGTTTAATTAGTTAAATATTAAAACTAACACTAAATAATTTAATAAATTCTCAATTATCATTTAAAGACATACTAAAATGTTAATGACATGATTTAAATACATTTATTAAATTTTAATATATTTAAATATAATTTAATAATTAATTATTCAAAATAAGGTAAATTTACTTAAACTAGTCAATTTTGATTAAGTTAATTAATTAGTAAATGACTTAATTTTTTTTACTCAAACATCATAATAAGATTATTAGAGATATAATACAAGTATGCACGAAATTTATATAATTTTCTATAATTATTTACATTTTATTTGGTATTTTACACTATTGCTAGTTTTATTAATTATTAATTAACTAATAATTTATTTAACTATTTCTAAATTATTATTTTTCTTCTTTGGCAGCCTATAGGTTTGAATAACATGTCTAATAGAGTTATAGAGGGTGGAAATTTTTCTTGAATTATTAATATATAAAAATGACAAATTTTGCATATTTATCTTAAAGTTATATATACTAAATAATTCATAAAATAATCATAAAAATTAATTTTCCTTCATATATTGTTAAGAACATGTTTTTACCTTATTTATAAGTTATCTATAATTTTCATGAATTTTTTCTGCAATTTTTAGTATTTTTAATATATCTTTACCTTAATTAGGTCTAATTTGAGCTAATTAAAATAATTAATTATCTACAAATAAAATATATAAATTTTATATAGCAGCCCATGTGAAATTTGAGCTGCCTAACATGATAAGGAGACAAGCTCATCTTTGTTGAAATTTTTAGTCAAAGTTTGGTTGGTTTTTGAATAATTATAATATGAAAGTTTGACCATTTAATTTTATTTTTCAAATATATTTTATTTTTCTTCCATGTGGCTGATCTAGGTTTAATTAATTGATTTAATATTATTAGTTTATTTTAAAGTTTAAGTGATTATTTAGGTAATTTAAGCCTTAATTAAGTCAAAATTAATTAATTAAAGATCAATATGATTTTTAAGACTATCTATAGTCTAATGGAGAGAACTATTTCATGGTCCTCTTTGTTTAATATCATAACTTAGTTAAAAAAATTTTACAAGACTTTAGAGTTATTTTTTAGGATTTTTCAAAGTTTATTTTACACCCCATGATAGGTTATTTTTGTGCAATTATGCTAATATTATACAAATTTACTTAATATTGATATTTATGATCAAAGTTATGTTTAAGGTATATTTATAATTTTTTATCATTTTTTTAATAATTTAATGACATTCTTAAGCTTTTCTAATGTTTCTGTTAGCTTTTCTCCAAGCTAATTATGTTATAAGTTTATTTTCTATCCTTTAGTGGCATTTTTGTAATTTTAATAAAATCCAAGGGAATAATTAAAATTTTACATTTTGATGCTAAGTTTCAGATTATACAACTATTAAGTTTTGTAATATTTTAATTAGACATTTTTTTTAATAATTATCCTTAAATATTTCTTGCCTAAACAAAATCCTCATACTTTCTAAATAAAATGTTATAATAAAGCAACACTATATTAAGAAAAATTTGGGATGTTACACAAGTAGACTAGGTTAAGCTAGACTAGACTTTGACTTAAATAGACACAACATGTATTCTCTAAAGAAAGTATGAGCCTAGGCTTATTACCTGACATGGGCTTATTTCATGGCCTTAGCATGATCTTCTTAAAAGCCTAACTTGACCCAAAAGCCAATTTAAAGGTCTTTTTTTGTTAAAAACCAAAACGTTTACTCTTAAATAAGTTAAAAGACTTCTAAATATATGTAAAAGTATTTTTAAATTGACTAGCTAGGCTTTGACTTAAATATATAAGGCTTATTAATTAAATTTAAAAGTTTTAAATAGATTAAAATGTTTCTATTATCATTATATTTTTAAATAATAATATTAATAATATAAGTAGACCAGTTTATTAGACCTAATAGACTATTTTTATTATTTAATTGATTATTTTAGCTAAAAAAGCTTTTTGAAAAGACTAACCCAAACTTTATTTTTTTTTATAATTAATAAACGCTTAACTCTCAAAGAGAGAAGTTGAAGAGAAAACCTAAGGGTGTTTGGTTTGGCTATTTTCTATTTTAATTTTCACTCAAAACAAAAAACAAAAGTAAAAATATGTTTGCTATGTTCTTTTTTAAAATGTTTTTAGGAAATATTTCTAGAAAAACATGAAAATTTGGAAATGATAGAGCGCATTTGGTTTACCTATTTTTCATTTTTATTTCCATTGAAAATAAAAATGAGATAAGAAAATATGTTTGGTTAACATTTATAGAAAACATTTCATGAAAATATTTCTTCAATTCATGGAAAAATTGCAAACGTCATTTTCATGATTTCACGTTTTCAGTGAAATATTTTTCTTCAATTGTGAAAATATTTTCATTCAATTGGCATGTTCGTAATTATAAACACTACAAAAAATTATGTTTATTGTGGCGGTTAAATTAGGGCGGTTCTATTAACCACCACAATATTTATGAAAAAAATGATGGTTGGAGGGTATATAATGGCGGGTTGCCATTTCAACCATTTGAAAAAATTAAAAATTAAAAATAAAAAAGAGGAATAGGGTTATCAGGATGCTATCTTCTCTCAACTCTCAAGCCTCACTTTCCTTCACATTCTCATCTCATCTTCTCTCTCAAAGGCCGCGGCTACATTCCTGAGCACCACCGGTTGGCTCCACGATGTTGTTCCTCCCGTCTCCACGACGCCTCTACTTCGTGCTCCTTCCCTTCACATTGAGCTTGCCAAGCAGTGAGCCCAAGGTCACCGCCCGCTCGTCAACGCCCCTCCCCTCCCCTTTACCCCAAGTGCCCCAAGCTCGACAACACTAACAACAACAATGGTGCCCCTCCTTCTTCCTTTGATTCCCTGGTAACTAACACTTCCTTTTTTTTTTTGCTTCACCTACTACTGCTAGGGTTTTTCGATCAGCTAAGGCTGGTGGGTCTAACATTGTTACTCGCGACTAATCAGGACAAGTTGGGTAAACGAATTTGTGATGAAAATCCCAAACAATAAGGTGTGAAAAGGAGATATGTGCATATGTATCATGTGCATTATAAAATGTTTGAAATATTTGGTTGTTTCATTTGTTTGGGTTAATGTGGCTTGTTATGTGCGTCTTCAAGTTGGACTTATAATTGGTAAAGCAGGAGAAACCATAAAGAATGTACAAGCTTCAAATGGAGCACAAATTTAGGTTTTCTCTTTTAAGTCATTCATGGTATATCCTTTATGTTCACCGATTACATAGTTCACTAGTTTGAACTTCCTTTTGACTTATTTTGTGATTTTGGTAACTCATGATGATGTGTGCACTATAACATATGTATTGTGATCTAGCTGGGAGCAAGCTTGTGTTGAATTTAATTTGGTTATGTTAATTTTTTGAGGGAAATGCTTTACATTATGAATCTAGTTGTTGTGTGCTTATTTTATGCTGCTTTAGAGTTGTATAAGATTTTGTTTAGCATTAGTAATGCAGGGAAAACAGTTCAAGATATTTTGTTTCTTCATAGGATAGAGTTGTTTCTATGAATGGACAAGGTCCTCAACATTGACCAAATCTTAATTCCTTGTGGTTGTGAAAGAAGTGAATGATATGGTTTGAACACAACCATATCTTTCTAATTAAAGCTTTATAATGTATTGTACCTTATGAGGAAACACATATAGTTTGAAAGTGCCTGAGAAGGGACTTGAAGGAATTCCTTTAGCACCTTGTAGCCAGAGCTCAAAATCTAGATTGTATTTTTTTCTTGAGAAAGCTTCACTGGTTGTTACATATGTTGGCAAGGTATTATTTTAGTTATATCTTTTATGATATGTAAATTTGAAGGTTAATTTCCACTTTTTATATATGAAAGGTTCTTGCCTCTCGCTAAGTGTTTTATTTCTCTCCCATTATTATCTAATTGCTAGTGATAAGAATGACATTGATATTTATTAACTTAGTATTACCATTTTGTATTTGAATTTATTAATATCTTGGAAATTTTTTTAGAAGTACTAGATTTTGAATGCAGACGAGCATGTCACTCCAACGAAGGAAGAATAAGAACCCTTATGATTATAGGCCTGATATTGTGCATAAGGTTAGTAACTGGATTTGTCAAATGCCTTTTCTTTTTTTTTTTCCTTCTAAATGTGAGTGGGGTTTGGGGATTGTGAGATGAGATGAGAGATCTTTGTTTGGATCATTGAATCTTATTTTGGAAAATAGAAACAAGAATAAAAATAGGGCAGTTAGGTACAATAATGAATCTTATTATATATAGTGTTCTATTCACAATTCAACACCTCAGCTGAAAATGTAGATGCCAAATGACCCACAAAGTTAAAGTTTTGAACTATAAATGGAATAGAGCACCTAGCGCCTAAGAATTTATGTTTGAAGTGTTCTGCTTCTTGGATTGTTGTTGAATAATGTTCTATAAAATGAAAGGAAGTTGACAAAAGGATGTCCAAGTTAAGAACCTTTCCAATTTTGGAGTCTTGGACTATGACATTTGTTGATTCACTAATATGAATTCCATCAATGTTGGGGCTTGCCTGGTGACACTTTCACTCCATAAATTCTAATAGAATCACATCTTAATATAGTAAAATGCATCTGTTGGCTATTCTGTATAGTAAGTCCCTTCACCTTGATACTTGAGCTTCAATTGGTGGTTAATGCCTAATGAACTCCCTCAAAGTTAAACTACATTTGGTAATCTTAATTACATTTTGCAAAGCCACCTTATTGGAACACAGAATATAATAGTGGTTAAGAAAAAGGTTCTTACTGTTGGTGCACCTTTGCAAGGTTGTGAAAAAAAAAGGATAAAAAGAATTAGTTATTGCCTTCGGCTAAAGCTTTTATAAATTTGTCATTAAGACCAAGTTCAGAAGATTTACATTAGACTTATTCTTTTTGCAGATGCTGCCCACCATTTGCTACCTGAGCAATCTATAATTCCAGGACCTTAGAAAACAGCTCTCTCCTGTTGGAAAAATCAAGCCAAACCCGTGGTAATTTTGGATCCTTGTTTTGATTTATTATAACTATATCCCCATCTTTTGTTTTGTTACACTCGATTGGTTGATAAAAGTTTCATTTTGTAGGGAATTTATTATTTCTCATTACCTTTTCTTTCATTGAATAGCTAGGTATGGGTGGGGTTGGTTACATTTGGCCTAAATGTGAAGGAGGCCATGAAGAAGAGTGGAGGCATTCAGTGGCACCTATTCCTCTAGGAAAAACTGAGGCATTTAGTGGCGCCTATTATTATAGACAATTGACTTTTCCTTAGTTTACCTTGAATTTTTATGTCATTGGTAGATATTAAGACTTGCCCATTAATAGCATTTTTTTTCCAATTATATTTATCTCAAGATTAATACTATGCTATAGAGGAATGTAAAATTATGAATTGGTTTTTAATTATACTTTACTTGTGATGCTATTTTTTTCTTGCTAACAAACATTATGACAGTTTTGAATTGCCAAAAATATAATTATTTTTTTAAAATAAAAGGCATATTGCGCGGTTTTGAACCGCTGTAATAATATTTTTTTCAACTGTAATGAAAATTGTGGTGGTTTGGGACTGCCCTAATTTACCTATGTAGTGGCGATTATTATGGTTGATTGTGGTGGTTCTTTGACAACCGCCGTAATTGACTGAATGGCTTTGGTAATTACCGGTTCCTTAAACGTCATTATTATGAAAAACGGCGGTTATAACCGCCACAATGAAGAAAAATAACCACCATAATTTACCTATATTTTTTTTTTTTTTAGTGAAAGAACTTCCATTTTTTTTCCTAGAAAGACCCCTACGCTCCTCGCGTTCAAGTTCTAGCCCGTCACTCTTGGTGCCTTTGCCTCTAGGCGGTGGTGATCTTGGTGATTGGTGACGGAGAAGCGGTGGTGTCCACGAACCTTGATCTTCGTCAGGCCGCAATTCTTGCTCCTTGGTCTATCGTGCCACTGGTCCATCTTCTTTTTCTTTGTATTTTCTTTTTCTTCTTCTTCCCTGATATGGTTTTCTGGGCCAAACATTTGGAGGTTTTCTCATTTATTTTCTACTGTTGGTTGTGATTGATTCTCTAGTTCTGAGTTGAGGCTATTTGGATCGAATTTGACATCTCTTCATTTGGGTGATTCTGCATCTTTTTTGCAATGATTCTACATTTTGTTGAAGAAAGTTTCAATTTTTCCATTTGTTTTGAGCTTAATAGGTGAATCTTTTAAATGGGTTTGTGTTATTATGATTATTTATGTTGTTTTTGCAAGTTTATTGAAATGGGTTGTGGTATAGGTTGAATCTAGAAATTGCATTGGAATTGTCTCTTGAGTTGACTTTTGGGAATGTATAAGATTTGAGATATATGAGCCTCTATCTGCCTCATGTGTAGAACCCTGTCTAGAGAGCTTCTCTCGTGTCCTTTTGGGTGATTTAAGCCTCCACACCATGTAGCACAACATCAATTGGTAGATATTTTTTGTCCATACATAGAACAGAATCTCCATGTCTCCAAGTTGCAACTTGTATAAGGACAAGGCATTTAACATGATGACCACAAATTATTTAGAGGTTGAGAAGTTTGCTCAAGAACTTTCCATTTCTAGGCTACACATAGTGACAAATTATATGTGAAGTTGTGGACACACTAGTAACATATTTTCAGGTCCTCTACAGTTTTAAACAAGACCATATGAGATCTTAGGCTTAGCCATAAAAAATGTTTACCTTTGTAACAACATAAGAGTTGTAAATGTAACACCTCTGGCTCAAGAACTGCTCTATCGTATAGTATTCTAAAATCTCTAGGAGCCCAGTCCCATAAGAAGCCGAGAACAAGGAGAAGTCCAAGTCCTATTATTTTTTTATTTTTGTTTTTTTGTGTAATTGCGCTTTTGATTGAGACTTACTTATAATATATAGACAAAAAGGATTAAAAGGAACTCTATTAAACACCTTACACAAAGTGCAACGGCTAAAGACTTTGAAAAGAAACAATAAAACACGGCCAAAAGATAAAACTATAAAAGCAAAAGTGCAAGGAAATCGCTTGATCTTATCAAGTTTAATTAGGAAGGAATACTTTCCAAAATAAAGATGCATGTAATTTGAGTGAAGAGATTCTGAAAATTTTATTCCTACCGAGGACAGATTAGTGTAATTGAATGAATAATTGAAATATGATCTAGCTAGCTTAGACCATCCATCTCATTGTATCAATGTAATCATTGTATCAAGTGAACTCATTGATCTGCTGTCTAAATATTCTATGTATCAAGTGATCTCATTGATCTGCTTGTCTAAATTCTTCCATTACTTCATCAATTAAACCATTTTGCATGTTTTCTTAACTTGAGAATCATTACCAAAACTTTATTTTAAATTATTTGTTGTGACTATTATTGTGCTTTTTGTTAAGTAGACTACTATATAGTGCAATGACATGGGACAAAGAAATCTCAATAACATGTGACTCATTCATTTAAAATGCTTCCCCACATGTGTTTGTTCACACTTTCACATCAATGATTTGATTGGACTTTATAGTATTTCATGCTTGTAATGCATAGAATTTGGGTTGAAAATTAGCAAATGTACCTTTGGTCTAAAGATTTGATTTCATGTACCAAATATGAAGTTATTAGCACAAGATGGGAGGGAAAAGTGAGAAGGGGAATAATAAGGATTGGTCAACACAAAATACAAAAGCATTCATTGATATTGTGTACGTTCGCGTCAAGAAGAAGATGTTACAATCATCAACATTTAAGAAGCTAGTATAGGAAGATATAAACAATGAGTTGATTTCAATTAGTGGAGAAAATTATGGAGTTGATAAGTTGATGAGTAAGTTTAATCACCTACACATGCAATATTGCAAATTTTTAGCTTTGTTAGGTAGAATTGGGGTTACATAAGACTTAGAATTTAATAAAGTGAATGCTTTGGAAGATGTATGGGAAGACATGTATACAATATATGTTTGCTTTAGTTTTGTGTTATTGGTATATTATATTGGTTTATATTGTACCATAGGATTGAAAATATTTATCTATATTTGGCAAAAAGGAAGGTTCTACAAGCAATTTAAGAAGAATGGATTTGAGTAAAATTATGAAATACTTGGTGAAATCTTCAACAATAGTACATCAACAAGAAGTCATGCCTCCATTAAAGAGCCACCAACATCTATGAAGAGAAACAACTAGAGAAAGATTTTCTTTCAAAAGGTATACATGTTGACTTTCATATTGTTGATGTTGATGTTGATGGCGATGGCCCAAGAAGCAAATAAAAGAAAGAAAACCATTGGGTCCTCAAGTGAGCGTCGATGTAAAGAGGCCAAGAATGCCAGGCTGGATAAATTTGAATCTACATTGGAGAAATGGGTAGAGTTCAGTGAGTTCACAGAAGTATCAAGGGCCAAGGTTG
This sequence comes from Dalbergia oliveri, assembly GCA_030441495.1. Classification (NCBI taxonomy): domain Eukaryota; kingdom Viridiplantae; phylum Streptophyta; class Magnoliopsida; order Fabales; family Fabaceae; genus Dalbergia; species Dalbergia oliveri. The sequence goes on along the minus strand of JAMLFY010000013.1, from coordinate 19,886,397 downwards.
AAAATACAAATCACTTGCTAGTCAGGCTACTAGTCGATTGACAGATCCATATTCTAAAGGCATGCATGGGGTTGCTAAATTCCATGGATGATGTTTTAAGAGTAATGTACAACAAAGTTGTGGCAAAGTTTTTCCAGAGGAATGGAGATGCATATTTATGACGATGCCTGCTGATAGAAGGATGGACTGACTTGTTGATCTTGAGTAGTTTTAGAAGATTTATGCCAATCTATGTTTGTTATGTTTCATAGACTTAATGTTTTTATGATTGCTAGACTTGTCTTATGTTTCTATGTCATCTCTTCTTGCTAGATGTGATGTGGTATTGTATGATTTGATTGTTTCAAACAATTCTATTTTGTCAATTTGAATTACTATTGTTCGTGTGCTTTCTTATTTTCTTATTATTGTTACTAGCATTAGTTGAATGAATTATTAATTTATTTTAAAAGGAAAACATGCCTATATCTAGATTAATTGCTAATTCACATGATGAGAGTAGTGATGATTCAAGTGATTTCGAAGATGAAATGGGGATATTATTATGCTTCAATTGATGATTGAATATGAAAGGAGTTATGTTGATAGAGTACCTTGTAGAACTTCTGCATTGATGAGAAAGATCTACACTCTTGAATTTTTGGCAGGTCATGAAGCTAGATGTTATGAAAATTTTTGAATGGAGAAACAAGTTTTTAGGAATATTTGTGACACTCTAAAAGAAGTTGTGAATTTAAGTGATGGCAAAAAGGTAAGCGTAGAGGAAGGAGTTGCAATGTATTTGATAATTTTGTGTCATGGTATGCGCCTCCGAGTTGCTACTGAACGCTTCCAACATTCTCCGTACACTAAGCAAATGGTTCAGAAGAGTTTTAAGAGCAATTTGCAAATTGGGCCGCATATAATTCGACCTTTTAAATCAGGGAACCACTTATCTACACATCTTGGATAACTACAAGTACTTCCCGTATTTTAAGGTAATTTTGTATTTATGTTTTAATATTTATAAATATAAATAACCATTGTTAAACTAAAGTATTTTTATTTTGAATGAAGAACTATGTTGGTGCTATTGATGGTACACATATAGCGCTTCGGCTCATGCTTCCAAACGGAATGCTTTTCGGAGAAAGGCTTCAATAACACAATGTGTTAGCAGTGTGATTTTGACATGTTGTTCACTTTTGTTTATCTAGTTGGGAAGGGACAACAAATGATTCTAGAGTGTTTTTAGATGCATTAAAACTTGAAAATGATTTCCCAAAGCCTCATGGAGGTATGTCATATTGTATTAGTATTTTTTTCCTCTATCATTATCGATTATATATTGTTTAATACGTATTTTAATTTTATGATAGATCAATTTTATCTTGTTGACTCTAGATTTCCTAACATGCCTGGCTTTCTTGCTCCATTTCATAGTGAAAGATATCATTTGCGTGACTTTTGTGATAGAGGATAACCATAGGGTAAACATGAATTGTTCAATTATAGACACTCTTCATTGAGGAATGTTATTGAGAGGTGTTTTGGTGTTTTAAAGCGAGATTTCCAATTTTAAGATTGATACCGAATTACCCTGTTAGAAGACAAAGGCAAATTCCCACTGCTTGTTGCACCATACACAATTTTATTAGAATGCAACATGGTACAGATAGATTATTTGAAAATTATTCTAGAGAAGACATGACAGAAGATGAAGAAAGTTTAAAGTTGATCAAGAGGGTGTTCAAGTTAATGCTACGAATGCAGCTCAAATGACACAAGTTAGGGAGATAATAGCCGATGAGTTGTGGGACAATTATCATAGATGATTAAAGACAGTCTTTTATCTTTTGACTATGTGGTTTATTTCTCTTTATTTTTGTATCTTTATGACGGATTAATACATGAAGTATAACAAAGACAATGATTTACTCCAAAATCAAATATATTCTACATATATTTTTGTCATTATAAGTAATTTTTGTAGTAAAAGTTTCCTTTATAGTATTTAATTAATATTATATATCACACCTTAATATTTATGATTTATTACTTTAAAGCAAATATTTCTAGCAATTTTTTAAATAAGCAATAAAATAATACCATAGTATTTAAATATTTATCCATGTACAAATCACAACATAATGATTGATAACTATAATAAAAATAACTCAAAAGTGAGCAATTTATTTTATTCTTAGTCTTAATATTTTATGGAGGTATTTTTATAAATTTGTTTAGCAATGGACCAATGCAAATTAAATATATATATATATATATATGTGTGTGTGTGTGTGTGTGTGTTTTATTATTCAATAACAAATATAATATTATTATCTTAAATTTAATTTTGAAAATATATTTTGAAATCAGACAAACCAAATATATTTTCATTGTTTTCACTTTCTGAAAATAGTACCCGCTTTTATAAACTAAATACATTTCCTAATTTTAAAAATCTAAAAATAAAAATACTTTTTAGAAAATAAAAATAAAAAATAAAAATAAAAAATATTTTCACAAACCAAACATACTTGTAATTTCTCATTTCCAAAATTTCCTTTGTAATATGGTGAAAACGTTTTCAATTGAAAACATGTAAACATGAAGAGTTTCATTTGTTTTACTTCATTGTACTTGGTTCAAACCAATAAAAAGCCCATTAAGTCTATATTTTATTCTTTTGTTAAAGAATGCTCTCCTGTCTTGTTCACATAGCTAAACACTTGACCATCAATTTTCTTGATATGGAGCTCAAGTGAAGAATACACGCATATACTATGTTTTCGGGGAATTTACTGTAGAGTGGATGGGGAAAAACAATCCGCTAAAAGCATATACTGTTGCTAAAAAACCAAACAAAAAAATTATGGGAAAGAAATCCGTTTTTAGTGAATAGTGTTACCATCGAACCAAAATTTTTTTGAAGGAACGGAACCCGCTTTTGGCGGATTATGCTTCCAAAAAATAAAAATTCCATCACTCAATTAGTTTGGTTTGTTTGTTCTACTACGTGAGATGTTTGTTTCTTCTGTAATGAATTTCCAAAGTACTTCTCTGACTTGTCGTGTACTTGTGCATCCAATTAATAGTGATAGCTGTGACGGAATTTTTTTTTTCACAAACGTGGAGGATGATTTCCATGAGGAACTCATGGAGAATATAAAATAATTCTATCTGTCTCTGTAAACTTTAGATAGATAAATTTTTACCTGCTCTCTTTTATTCTATCACCTTTATCACTCGTTTACACTCAATAATTTTTTTCATTCTCCTTCATACTTGTAACCCCATTTTGCCTTCTGTCTCCACACTCTTCTAATAGGACAAAAAATAAGCATTGTCATCATAATAATATATTATAATGGTAATATATTTACAAATTTAAATGATGGTATATTTTTTACATGTGAGAGTTCAGTAAATATTTTTATTCTATACACTTTCTCATTTACAAAACTGGAGAATACTTTTTGTCAATCCATAAATCCAAACACTCAAAAAAGAGTGGCACCTATAAAATAAGGATGCTCATCCTCAATTTTTGGTGGCTTCGTAATTAAACTATCAAGTAGTTCCAATTATCAATGCCCATCCCCTTGCATTTTTTTTTGCATGCACATGGTGAAGAATCCGCTTTTAGCTCCCATTCATGAATGTAGGTCCACGTGCTCAGTCAAGCTCGACCCAAGTAAGGGCGCAGTGCACATGGTATGGCCAAATGCAAGGTGAAGAATCCGCTTTTAGCGGATAGTGTACCTCTTGCATTTTTTTTGGGTTTTCCTTATATATAGCGGATTATGCTTCTTTTCCCACCCAAATAATAATTTTCCCTTAACTCCCATATTAAAATGTTAAACATTATCAAGGTCCATATCAAAATCAATTTTTCCATCAAATCACACTTTACTCACATTTATTGAGAACCTTTTTCAATTTTATTGAAATTTTTGTATGAATTAACTAAAGAAAAACCATAGCATCAATCCTACACACCTTGTATTGCATCTCTTTGATTCTTTTAACTATTACTATTATTATTATTATTATTATTTTATTTATTTATTTATTTGGTACGGGCCGCTGACAGCAAACATCACTTCATTACAGTAGCGAAATTGGTCAGTCATTGTTCGACGACATTCATAATAAAATAGAAGCTTATTTAGCTTATATCATTTTTTTATTGTTTATTATTATCTATTAAAGCTTAATAAAGTTATTTGTGTGCTTTTGTTATTTCTTTAAATGTGAATTTATACTTCCTATTATATTTCAAACAAAATTAGTAAATAGAAACAATTTTAACAGAAGTACCTAAGTTTGTAGAATTATTTATTATTTTAAAAAATATTTTTTATAGATAAATCAATGTCCAAATCATATATATGCTTTCTATTCTTCAATAATAAATATTGTTTTAAAAAAATTGCTTTATTGTTTGAAAATTTCATTTTGAAAACATACAAATCAAACAAATTTTTATTGTTTTCAACTGTTGAAAAAAGAATATAATTTTATAAACCAAATGTATTTCCTAGACTTTGAAAATATTTTTTAGAAAATAAAAACAGCAAATATTTTCACAAACCAAACACACTCCTAGTGTTCAACAATACAACAAAAATTGAAAACGAGACTCAACAACAAAGCCTAAAAGCTAAAGCGATTTCCATCCAATACCACCGATTTGTGGAAGCTATCTCACAAATACAATAAATACAATAAAGTTGGCTTCAACCAAGCAACTCATTCCAAACGAAATGGGAAACTCAAACAAAACCAACACAAGATTCAATCAACAAGCAATCACCACAAATAAGATATCTGGAACCAAGAGAGATTGCAATCGTGTACATACACTTGATCTTGCTAGAGAGATCAACCAGATCTAACAACAAAAAACACAGATCTTAACACCCAAAAATAGATCCAAGCATAAGCCCTAAAAAGATTTGCCATAGAACCATGTCCACATGCATCGCAACAGGGACTCACCAGAGACCATCGACTAAATAAAGCGACCAGGTTCATCATCAAAACAAACCAGCCAAATTGGTGCCAAGACTTAATGCATACCAATAAGAGAAGGAACATCACCTTCCACAGCCACTTCATTGTCTACCTCCACATCTAGCATGCCCTCATCGCCCAACAACCACACCTATGGCAGCCTCCAAAACAAAGTACAGAACCCACACTAGTTTAGATTTGATTCCATGAGCTGACATTAGAGACGAACAGATCTCTGGCGATGTACGTTCAAATAGCAAATGAGTTTAGCTTGTTTACTAAATAGGCTAGGCTGAATGTAGCTACCCGAATGGCCTAACCTATTTCCACCCTGATCAGGACAGGTAACATTTCTTATTAATCTCTCCAACTTCTCTCCATCTCCTTTTCAAAAGAGTTATGACAAATTTATAATAAATTATGTTAAATTGAGTAGAATCATTTTTTTTTATTTAATTTACTTATAATCTTCAATTCAAAATTTATTTTCTTTCCAAATTATTGATCAACACACTACCGAAAAAAATTATCAACATCCTTTCACATATGTTCTATGAATATTTTAAAATATACCTCCAAAACTATTTCAAGTCTTGATTAATATTTTTTTTCTTTCCTTCTTTTCAACTAACTCCAAATCTATCCTTTATCTCTCTGTTTCCGACTTATTGGTGCAGGGTGCTATAATTGTTCCCATCGAAACAAATTACGTGCGAATATTTATCTATATATATATATATATATATGAGGATGTATTTTAGTGAAAGGAGTGATTTTATATGAGAGGAGAGGATCAAATATGGGTCATCTAGCTATATTTAGATGAGATGGTCATGATTAATTGACTGACACAATGCTTAAGAAAATTTTTATAAAAATCATGGAAAAAAATGAAATCATGACATGAGACAGAAACATTCCTTCAAACTTGACAAATATACTAATGGGTCTCATGCCAATTAATTTGTGCAACGTAGTTGAAGAATGAGCAATCTGGACAATTAAAATACCATCTTGTGGTAGGCCAAACACTTTTGCCTACAATACGATAGCTGAGTTGGATCTCATCTCCGTTAGCATATATGCAGAGTTGCGTAAATCGAACACTTGACCAGTTTTAAGCACAACCTCCTATCAAGTCTTGTACATTTCACATGAAGAAGTCCTCGAAACCCCATCTATATGACAGTGTCTCATTGCTCTTGTGTCAAGATCTTACAAATCGTTTGTAATCGGTGACACTGACTAAGAAATACAACCTATATACATGCATTGCAATTAAACTATCAACCATAAAACCTTACTATGAATGATAAAGGGAAAAAATCTGTTGAAGACATACCTTGCCAAATTTCTTCTTATTTTGTTCAGTGCAAACATTCCAATTTCTTTATGCTATTTTTAATGCAAACCTTCCCAGATTTATTTTTGTTTTCTTTGTACAAATGTTCCGAAATTTCTTCTTATTATGTTTCTTTGATTGTTCAGGATTCTGAACACTCTAGGAGATTTCTAGATCACTACTACTTTCATCACTATAGCCATGCTCATCTATATGAAACATATTTTGATTAAATATGTTAGTAGACCGTGTGACAAGCAAATCAAAAGGTTGTATAGGCTAGCCATCCTCCCCATCGTTGATTTCATTAGGATCAAATTCCTTATCTTGATCCTAAGCTTGTCAAATCTTCAACTACAGGTGGAACCGTAATTGAAAACATAGCCAACGTTTCAATACATGGTGACAATACATAGCTATAAAAATTTGTTAGTATCTTCTAAATTTTTCTACCACTTATAATAGATGAAAAAGTGGATATCATGGAATGACATACCATGTACAGAACGCCTAGGACGTCCTTTTCCTCACATCATTTGCTATGCAGGAGTTTATTGCAATATATTCACGTTACCTACTGCAGAACAACAGTGGATATAAAAAATGAAACTAACTACCCATTGGTATATAAATTTCTGCATAGTTGCCCAATTCAAAAGCAAATTAAAAAAAAAAAGGAAATTGAGTAAACTTATGCAAAACATGAGATAATCATTTGTATCAAAGCTAATCTAAACAAGAAATCTTGTCATTCAATTTGTAGTTTCATTCGTTATAGTAATAACATTAAGCATTTAACTTAGATGCATAGGGAGAAACCTACTTGTCCACTGCATATTAAATCTAAAGCCTATGAAGTACTTATAGCAAGGCTAGATAGTTGAGATGCATATCAAACTTTTCATATAGAAAAAGGACTAGGGAGCAACAAGAAGATAAATAACCTCTTGTGAATGATTTTTAGGATACATAGAAGGCATCACAAGCCCAATGTTTTGTCTCGAGCATCCCTTCATCCTCAAAAATACCTTTCTAACAAAACGACTCTATATTGGGTATGACACTAAGCTAGGTGATTAGAAGTCACCCAAAAAATCCACTGTTTGTAGCTAGTAAATTTCCCTCATACGCTCGTAACTTCTTCTAACTTATTGTAATATCCCAAATACGAAACTTATTGGTATGTGAATTATTATTATTATTATTCCAAAAATCAACAATGTATGCAGCGTTAATGTAAGCTCACGTTGGAAGTTCAAAAGAATATATATATATATATATATTTGTCATGAGCCGCCTGGAAACGGCTCGGCACATGAAAGATTAGGTCCCTACGAAGCGTGGTAGCGTAACTCGCTAATATGAATAAATAAATCAAAATACATTTATAATATCTCAAGTTTAACTAAATTCCACAATTCTAAAAATATCTCAAAAACATAAATCCTGAATATAAAATTGCATAAAATCTCTATAATTATCGGCCGAAGCGAAACATAATTAATAAAATAGTTGATATCTATAAAATAAATAAAACCATATTATGCATGTCGAGATCCTATCTACACAACTATTGGAGTACTACTAAATTAACATAACCTATAATAAGCTCTACTTCAAGGTGAAACTCACCAAAAGAAACAATAGCACTACTTGGAAGGATCATGTAGTGCAATTGAACCTATAGCCGTATATGTAAGGAGAGGAAAGAGAGGGGTGAGTTCATCAAATTAAACTTAGATGAGTAAACCTCCACTCACAACCCACATGGGACAACAATAAAAAATACATAATATATACATGCAACTGATATAAAACCGTTTATATATAATTACATATAACTTGGACTAAAAACAATAATTTAGGTAAATCCATGGCAATAATTAGTAGAGAAACATGAATTCTTTTGTGCATAAATATACGAGCTGAATAGTTGAATCTAAGCCCCAATGGCTAATCTGATGGGCACCTAATTAGGTCCCATAAATGAACACTATACGGGTTCTTATATGGGTGAGTTAGTTCTCTAGCGACCACTTGGTATCAAGGTTAACAAAATTCAATGCATAGGCATTAACTTGTTGATGTTTCTCACTAATTATTGGCTAAAATCTAATAGCAACAGAATTCATTGTTCTTAATATTCATACAAAACTTGGGTTCATGAAATTTTTGACTGATAAATAAATCTAAATCATGCATACAACAAGTATTGACCTATGAGCTTTCTAAAATAATAATTTCTCATGATAACTACAAAACAATAATCTTCTAAAATTCCTATAATCCATAAAAACACATTTCTTCATTATAAAATTTTATAAATAATTTATATAATCTAGGAAAAATAATAATAATGACAAAAAGTATCTGATGAGCTTAAACTTACTCACTGTTGGTACTTGGAAGTGTGCTTAAGTTATAACTTAATCTTGGGAGAGGAATAAACATGGTAACTCCAATCAATATAATGAAAACATAAACAATTTGATTTATTCGCCCAAACCAAGTTTAGGATGATAGGGAGGAAGAAAGTTGTGAGAAAACTAACAGACTTAACTCACAAACTAGAATAAAAAGGGAAAAAAAATGACTAAATTCTATGAAGATCACTTACCGGAAGGGATTAATTGGAAAAAATTGAGAAAAATCAGCATTTCTCTAGGAAAAAATCTTGGGTGACTAGGGTTCAAAAAAAATATTTTAGAGTGTTTGACATGTCAAATATACAGTAGGAGATGAAAATATAACTCCGCGCGGAACAGTTTCGCGTCCGCTCCACTGTAGCGCGGGGAGAGAGTTGAGCAACTTGCTCCAGGAGAAGCATTAGGTTTAAATCATTTAAATATTATAAGAGGTGACCGTCGCACTCTACTTTTTGCTTGCAAAAGACGTTCTTTGTTTTCCTATAATACTTTACTATATATATACTTATACATAATAAAGGTGCATCACCTCAGTACAGTGAAGGTGCACTAATCGTTAAATCTAACTAGAATAATAATAATAATATAATAACAACAATAATAATAATAATAGTTTACATACCAATAAATTTAATATTTAGAATATTATAATATTATTTCAAACCCTTTGAATGTTGAATTGCGAAACCGTTTTGTCATAGGAAAAAATAAATAAAATAAAATAAAAATAAAAAAATGGTTTAATGTATATATGTATGTATGTGGCTTTAAATGCAGAATGCGAAGTAGTTTCACGTTCGGTACATAGAGCTTGCTATTGGGGTTTATACTTTTTATACTCCTGGTATATATTTGGCACATCATTATACTCTTAAACAATTTTTTGAGAATTCTAGCCGCCAAGGATTTTTTTTATAGAGAAAAATGTGATTTCTCTCAACTTTCTCCAATTAATTTCTTCCAATAAGTGATTTTCATGGAATTTACCAGTTCTTCCCCTTTTTATCTAGTTTATGAGTTTAGGCACTACCAGGCATAGTTTTCTCATAATATTCTTCCTCTCTAACACTCCAAATTAAGTTCTTGGCACAATGTCAAATTGTTTATGTTTTCATTATAATGTTTGGTTCAGGTGCTAATGCTACTTGCAAGAGTCAAGTTGCTAGTGGAAGCATACTCCCATTTACCAATGTGAGTGGGTTTAAGCTCATGGCTATAATTTTGATCATTGTTAGTCTCTCCCAATATTATGAAAAATGTTTATGATTTTTTAGAATGATTGATGCCAAGAAAACATGCTTTCATGGATTATAGTAATTATTTTAGAAAATTATTGTTTTGCAATCATCATGAAAATATTATTTTTAGAAAACTCATGGGACCATGTTTGTTGTATGTATGCTTTAGAATAATTTATAAATGAGAAAAATGGCATGAACCCAGTTTAGCATGAACATCATGAATAGTGAAATATTGAATATTAGCTTTTAGCCAATGATTAGTGAGAAATAGCAGCGAGTTAACTTCAGGATCAATCGTTAACCTTGGTATAAGTGGTCCGTGAGAGATAGCTCAACCACAATTACAGGAAGGAACCTAGTGTGGTGTCCGTTTATAAAACCTAATTGGTGCTCATCAGTTTAGCCATTGGATAAGTACAATATATAATTAGTTCAACTCTTGTTTCTCTACTAGGTATTGTTATGGAATTGGTTGAATTATTATCTTCACAATCATATGTATTTAAATATAAAAATGTTTTATATCAGCGCATGTATATTTTATGTATTATTCTTGTTGCCCCATATGGGTTGTGAGTAAAGCTCGCTATCAGTTTTGATAAACTTGACTCTTTTCTTTTCCTTCCCTAAGATATAGCTACAGATTCAATTGAAATCAGGATCCTCCCCAGGAGTGTCAGCTTTTTTGATGAGCTTTGCTTTGGAGTGAAGCGTATTATAGGTTTATGTTAGTCTAGCAGTGCTCTATTAATTGTGTAGACATAATCCTGGACATGCATGATTTTTATGATTATTTATATGACTTCTATTATTTTATTAATTATGTTTGGCTTTGGCCCAGATTATGGTTATTATGCAGTTTTATATTCAGGATTTATGTTTTGGAAATATTTTAGAATTATGAAATTCAACAAAATTTGAGATATTTGAAATATATTCTTATTATTTATGCATATTAACTAGTCACATTACCAAAGGCTTTTGTGGGGACTCAATCCTCATGTACCAATCATATTCTCTGGGTCGTGACACTAACTTTGTTGGTACCTTTGCAAGTTCTTCCAACTTTTTCAATTGTTGCCCTTCAAATATATTTTTTCTACAAGTTTTCCAAAGGACATAGCTCTATTTATTGGGTCAAGTTATGGTAATTAAAATATCGCACTACTAGTATTGTGAATAGAAGTCACCCAAAAAATCCACGTCTATAGCTAGTAAATTGCCCTAATACACTCGTAACTTCTTCTCATCATGCTAGTAATTTTATAAATTTCCTGTGCATTTGTAGGTTCTTCCAACTTTTCAATTGTTACAATTCAAATAAATTTTTATTGAGACTATAAGTCTTTCAAAGTCCTTAGTTCTATTTCTTAGGCCAAGTTTACTAACTAAAGTTGACACTGGTGGTAAACCAATTCACACACAACCTATGAAATCCACTATGCGTATGGTTTGAGCAATATGAATGAACCTTCACATGCGAAATCCCATTCGCATAAACACAGTGCAGAAAACAAATGATGTAAGAAGTATTCATGGTTTTGGACTTTTATATAATCAGCTTAATATTTAGGTACAACCTTTGCAAAATTAAAAAGTTGGAATAATCTTAAAGAAAATAGCAATGAGGTGACTTTGCACTTTAACGCAAAAAGTTTGATATACAAAGAAAAGTTTCCAACTAAAGACATGATACATATGCCAATCATTTGTATCACAATTGATATGCACTTGTAGTTTGCTAGCTGCTATTAGTAATGTACAAGAGGAACACTTTATAGCCCAACAAGTCATAAAACCATCTTATACTATAAAGTACATGGTAACACCATATTAAAGCAACATTAGGAAACCACCTAGCAATATAGTTCACAATAATAATAATAATAATAATAATAATGTCAAGTGCTAATCGATTTTCCTTCATGTTAAATCTAGTGGAATCTTAACTATAATAGGACTTTATTACAAATAATTGATCACTTAGATAGCTTACCATCTTCACCACTTTTTATTCAACTAATCAATAATATAATGCATCAACTTGATTTTCTTCCTAAAATTCATTTATTACTCAAATTTGAATAAACAATAGGCAAGGCTTCTTTTTCTTTCTTTTTTTTTTGCTTCTTCTTAAATAAGATTAAAAGGAATCACATGATAAATTGCTAGCTATATGAATCAAAATTTTAGGACAATTTCCAAAGTGAGACCTAGATTAGTCTTTAAAGGGAATAGAAGAACTAATTATCAAATATGAGAAAGAATATGAAGGATATATGATCCTTTAATCTTTAAAACTAGCCAGAGGGTTTTGTAGAGGTCTTCCTAAAGGAATAAGCATCACATTCTCTAAAGCCTAGACCACATGTTCTTCTATCACATCATGTCTAAATTTTAGCTTCTTCCTTCAAAGTTTGAATTTTTATCAAACACCCAAAAACAAAAAACGAATGAAAAGAGTAAAATTCTCAAGAAAATCACCAAGCAAATGAAAAAACAAGGAAAATACCCGTCAAAGAAACAATAGCACAAGCGAGATAGAGCTTGGTGATCCTAGTATTACAATGCGGATGAATTATGCTTACAGCAATTTGCTTTAGCAAATTTCCTTTATGAAATTTAAATGGAATTAATTAGTCATGCTAATTAAGCCTTCTAGGCAATCACAACAATGCCCACACTCAAGTGAAGTCTAGTAATTACATAATTCCATAATCTTTTGCAAATGAATTAGCAACCAAATTAAAATATACTCTCTCTACAAATACTTAACTCCAATCATATGTCACAGATTCATAGAAATATTGCAAGAAATATACAATTACAAATTTAACACAGCAACATAATCCAATCCTCTAGCCCAAGCACATTTCATGCACAAGGATAAATCGACATCTCAACCACACTCAACAACACATTCATCAACGAAAACAAAAGTCAAGAACACAACTAACATTGTAGTGAAAAATACAACAGATTAAGCTCCCTGAATATGCAAAGCTCTAAGACAAAGAGCTTAGCAACCTAACAAGAACATTAATGACTACCCAATGGTTCAAAAAAGAGATCCATAAAACTGATACACAAGAGTGACAAATTTTATAACAAATAAAATCAAAATGAAATGAACCAACATTTAGGGAAATACAAACTCAATAATGAAGAGACTATTTTTAATAGCAAAAGCAAAAGAGACAAGAATTAAAATTCAGAAATCATGAACATTAGAATACTAAAGACCTAGCATAACTAAAAAGGCATGGATACTACCCAATCACAACATACATTCTAATTCAATGAATTAATTTATCCTTTAAAATAAAATTAGCTGTTATTCATTCATAAATCTAGGAAACTATTGAAAAAATTGTAATTGACATGCAAGAACACAGAGATAGTTGTTACAACTTTCTAACCCAACAAAATGATCCAAAACAAGGTTAAAATAAACAAGTAACCCCAACAAATCCTGATACACCTTAACCCCCCCCCCAAAAAAAACACATACACATACACATAAACCTAAGCGGATAATGAGACTAAGCTGACCGCTTTTCATGGCCTTCAAAGAATGGGTTCAGAGAAGAGATGTGTTAAAGCTAGAGGGGAACATGGGTTTTCGCTGAGCTTGAGAGGGAGTGCGGATTTGATAGTGAGCTTGACCTTAAGAGCGGATTTGAGAGGGAGAATGAGCTTGAGGGCAAATGGGTGTAAGTGACTTTGTGTAAGGGTTTGAGAGGTTGGGAACAAGGGAATGCACTCTTCAAGGTTTTAGAGGGTTAATAAGACGGAATGAAACGGAGAAGAGGAGGGTCAAGGGAAATGAAAATGAAGTTTTGGGATCCACTATGGTATACTATTTTTAAGTTCTCCATGTGTGCACCCTTTATCCCCACTACAGTGTTATACGGTGGTTGTCAACGACATCCAAATTGGGTGTTGAAATAGCATATCCGCTTTTGCTATTTGTTATTGCATCGTAGCTTACAATTGCACCTCTCTTATACCCGTAAAATTCGTGAGATAACAATTCATACTTTAATTTATTCATCTCTACTTTTTAGCGCTCTCTTTTCTCCTTTACTCTTCTCTTTTTTTTCCAGATATTTGGAAATGGATCACCCACTCATGAAGAGAAGCAATCTATTATCAATTATCTATTAATATAAAAAATTAAAGAGGAATAAACTTAAACTTTTCCCAATAGATGACAAGTGTCAATCATTGGGTCTTTTTTTTATATGGGATTTTGAGGTGTATTTACATCAATATGGTGTTTTAAAAAAAATCATGCAATATGACTTTTTTTGATAGAATCCACCAAAGGCGGATTCAAATACAATCAATCACATCAGATTTTCAAAAATAACAAAAAATTCGCCAAAGGCGGATTTAGTAATAAATAATTCAAAATTAACACAGAATTTGCCAAAGACCCATTATAATTTGCCCGTACAATTAGAATCTTCCTATAAAATAAAATAAACAGAGAATCCGCATAATTGGATTATAAACATCATATACAAGTAAATTTAATCATTATCCCATATAAGTGTAAATCACCTACCAAAACATCATATACAAATTATTTTTCCTCAATCATTAAGCAATGGTTAGAAGCTTTTTTTACAATGATTTGCAAAAGCATTCTAACTTAAGGAACTTTAAATGAGAAATCAATAACTAGTGGGATATTGGGTAACGGCCCAACTTAATGCACAATTTTTGTTTCCAAAAATATGGCCATTACTCACGCTGGTGAGTGACCCACCAATGAATGATAAATTGCTAAATCATAAAAATGTTTCAATGGAAAATATGAAACTGGGTGTTCAATTGCAACCAAAATGAGACCTCCCTTTGACCAAACAAAAAAGCTAGACCCATGCTCTCTCCTTTGGATGGTGGCTTTTGTGAAACCCTTGCAATAGCCTCTTTGTCCGCAAGCAATGAAGGAAGAGTACAATGCTCTAATGAGGACCAATACTTGGTCTCTTGTTGAACTTCCAAGTGGCAGGCAACTAATTGGTGTTAAGTGGGTGTTTAGAGTAAAAAGAAACCCAGATGGCAATATTAACAAGTATAAGGCTTGACTAGTGGCCAAAGGCTTTTATCAAAGATAAGGTTTTGATTTTTCATAAACCTTTAGTCCTGTAATCAAGCCATCAACAATCAGAGTCGTGCTTTCTGTTGCTCTTTCCAAGGGTTGGTCCATTAGACAATGTGACTTCAATAATACATTTCTCAATGGAGATTTAGATGAGGAGGTATATATGGTGCAACCTGATGGGTTTACTTCAACCAATTCAATGGCTTGACAAACACCCGCTGTGACTCATCTCTGTTTCATAGAGTGACTCCTACTCAGTCCATATATATCTTGGTGTACGTTGATGATATCCTTATCACAGGAAATGATCCAACTACTATCTCTCAGATCATTCATGATTTACATGGCACCTTTGCTCTAAAGGAAACGGGTTCCCTTCACTATTTTCTCGGGTTAGAGGCTACACGCTATTTAGATGGCTTCATTCACCTAAATCAGTCCAAGTACATCTTTGACTTGCTTCAAAAAGGTTGAAGCTAAGCCTATGCCAACTCCTTTGATTAGTGGAGTTAAACTGAGTTCAACTGGAAATATGGCTCATAGTAATCCCAGCCAGTATTGCTCTATTGTAGGAGGGCTTCAATATGCAACTATAACTCGACCAGAAATTACTTATGCAGTCAATAAGGTGACCCAATTTATGCACAATCCTTTGATCATGGTTTGGTATTTCATAAGTCTCCTGATTTCGTCTTTTTCATTCTATGATGCTGACATTGATGATCCCAAGTCAACCTCTGGCTACTGTGTTTACCTTGGCAGCAACCTCATTTCCTGGTCCTCTAAAGAAGCAGCCAGTGGTGTCTCTGCTCTGGCACTGAAGTGGGATTTCGAAGTCTTGCTGCTGTAATGGCAGAACTCACGTGGCTGCAGTCTTTCATGACTTTACTTAACCTGGCTCCCTCTACTACTCCTCTAGTGTTCTGTGATAATCAGAGGGCAATTCAACTCACTGCCAACCCTGTTTTTTGTAATCGCTCCAAACATTTTGAACTAGACCTCTTCTTTGTTCGTGACTTGGTGATTCAAAAGAAAGTTGTAGTTCAGTCTATTCCTTCTCAAGATCAGATTGCTGATGTTCTAACCAAGTCAATTTCTGCTGCACCTTTCCAGAAATTTAGGTCCAAGCTCGGAGTTCTTCCTCGGGCCCCTCTGAGCTTGAGGGGGATATTAGGGAGAGCACCTCTAAGAACTCTTAACTAACTCTAGTTCACAGCTATAATTCAGTCAGGATCAGTTATAGTTTCAGGTATGGTTTGTTAAGCTAGCTCAGATGTAGTTGCATCGATCTTATCCGGGAACGGATTATAAAATTTTTAATTTTTCTTAATAATTATATAGATATAATATATTTGTCCCCATAATTTGGAAATTTTTCACCTCATATTAATTTCAAATGAGACTAAACAATAAAATATAATGTACTTTATCATTTTTATACTGATGTATTATTTTTAACCCCCAGTTCTAAAATTTTCTGAATCTGTCACTGATCTTATCCTCTTAGATCCCTAGTACAAATGTACAAACACTCAACACAATTTCATTCAAGTAATTTAATACAAATATTCAGTTTTTCAATAGCCTTAGCTCTCTCTCCTTTTCTCTCTTCTCTTTTCTTAATCGTGGCTAGACTGATGCCGTTACAATAGGACGTGGACCATCATAAACACAATCAAGAGTTATGAATTGTACAGCTGCTGTGGCCATTATCGCACGAGAATTGATCATACTTTATTCTTATATACCCTTCAACACTACCTTTCATGGTATTAGAGTAAAAGTTCCATGAAGTTTAGAGTCCACATTTTCTCTTTCTACTTTGTAAAATGGTCAAAATCAGTGTCCAAATTCAACTCTTAAGAATTTCCCATATCTAGTCTCGTTTAAACCAGAGACGAAGAGAATTTTTGTTCTCGGAGGCATCAAGGCTTGGACACAATTTGCAGTCACGACTCATGAGTATAAGATCTTTTATGCAAAGAAAAAGTGCTAAGAAAATTCAGCTCAAATCAATAAGCAAAAGTTGGATTCGAAAGCTGAGAATAATATTGGATTGAGAGCAACAGGATCAAGTGATTTTTTCTTAGTTGTTGGCATCAAGGAATGCGACATTCATTAATTACGTTGTAGGATGCGAATTCAATTCGCTGATCATATTTGGTCCAATATTGAAGTGCATTTTAATTCACAGCCTCGAGGAAAGGTGAAATTAAACAACTCAGAACTCAATAAAAGGCTATAAAAGTGTGGGCCAGTAGTTGAATATTGTTAAAGAGCAATTTCATGTTCTGTTTTGTATGGATAAGAATGGAATAGTTGAAATTAAACGTGTTCTATTTTATCGTCCAACGAGATATGGATCTACTTACTCTTAGAATCATCTTATTTATAATCGAAAGCTTATTATATGCTATTCTTTTATTATGCTATACCTCATTTATTCATACTGAAGTATCAATAATTTTTTGATATACTCCACCTCTTGTACAGGTTAAAAGCTTATTTGCACCCTTACCACATTTCCAGGTAAGAACAAATCTAAATATTGTTTATATTGTCAGTCAAATTCTCATATATATAATTTTTAAATGTGGAAGAAGAGTCAAATATATTATTAATGTGATAAAAAATGATTGAATAATCATATAAAAAAATTTGAAAAGTTAATACGTCAAAATTAAGTTCATTGAGAATAAAACATGGATTATTGTTGATTTTTTTTTTCAAAGTCGATGATATTTTTGGGTCCTGATTTATTGTTCATATTTAAGTTGAAAAGGCTTGACTCATTTCAATTTGGGCCAACTAAACTAATTTTTTTCCGCAATGCTTGTTCTTTTGTAAATGCGACTATAATTGGGCGCACTGTGTGTTTAGTTTTCCATTTGTAAAATTGAGACATTTAATGCAATTAATTTTGTTAAAATTGATTTTCATTGAAATTAATTTTTCAGTGAAGTGATTTATATTTGAAAATGTCTTTATATGAAAAGTGATTTTATGTAAATGTTGCTTTGATAATGTTGACCAAAATCACAATGAGTACTACTCACTACAATAATTATTCATCATTTTTTTTTTCAAATTCTATTAACTAACAGAATGCATAAAAATTAATTTGTTTATTTAAGTATTATTTAAATAGTGATAGAATATTAAATTAAAAGAACATTTTTGTCAATACATGCCTCCTAGGGGATTTTGCTCAATGCAAAAAAATAAAATAAATAGTACTTTCACGTGGAAGCCTTCAAAATCAATTTTACTCAAAACCATCCAGACATAATGGCACAATGTTCAAGAGGCTTAGAGTTGATCCTGGAAGGCCAAACGTGTTTCCAAACACGCTAATCGGATATTGGTGGATCACATCAAGTTCGTGATTTTCCACTTTTCTTTTCCTCACCTTACCATGACATTTTTAATTTATTTGATATCTCATCCAACAAATTTGATTTTCTTGAGGTTTATATATATTTTTAATATTTTTTTAAAAATATTATGTTTTTAATCTAGTGTTAATGTACCAAAGAAAGTTTTTACTGTTAACCAGCATTGTTAAACGGTAACATGTTAAAGTATTAAAAGAAGATTTTTGAAATAACTATGAAGATAAAAAAATTAATACTTATAAAGAATAAATATATATTCCAAAATATTTATTGGGATAAAAATTTAGAATGTAGGGATGAAAAATAGAATACTTTTTTAAAAAAGAATAACCAAAAGATAATTTTTTTTAAGGACTATAATCAAAGCAATTTATATTTATAAGAACCAAAATTGTGTTTTTGAGCCTTTTCTTTGAGAATGTATATAGAGTTGTCGGGAAATAATTTCCTTGCCAACCCAAGTCTATCAAATTAATAAATTAAGCCAGAAATCATAATAAAATTAACGTGGTTCGATATTCATTGTCTACATCAACAACTTCACAAAGTAATCCACTAATTTAATCAAGATTGCAATCACTAATATGAATTATCAACAAATCTCAAATAAAATATTGCTTTCATGGAACACATTGCCTAACATCATATTGTCAGGAAGAGTTTTGATACAAGCTATCATCACTTGTACCACCGAGACTCACGCAATACGCCATCGTCAATGATTCATAGAACACGCCCAACACCACATCATCAGGAAGACTTTTGATATAAGCTATGTTCACTTGTATTGCCGTCTCACGCAACATCAATGCAAATTTTATGGACAAAATTGCAAACCCCTTTGTCAATGCAACTTTTATGGAGAAAGTTGCAAACTCTCTTATCATCATCATCATCATCATCTTCACCATCATCACCATTCTCCTCATCCTCATCATCCTATCTTGAGTCTCTCAATTCTATTCTCCTCACATATTTCTCAAACAATTCTATAATATTTATAGCAATCCACTCAATAAAAAAAAAATCCACACTAAATCCTAATCATCAATAAAATCCTAATAAATCTTTGGATTTGTCCTCTAAAGTGAGGATCTCAGTTTAGAGAGTAAAATGAAGACCTTTAACCTTTGAATCAATAGAGTAAAAAGGGCCCCACTTCTAAATTTATTGATCTAAAAGTAAAACTTTCACTTGACTCTCTAAAGTGAGATCTTCACTTTAGAGGATCCAAACCCTAAATCTTTTCTCTCTCTTTTTCAAATCTTCAAAAATATATAACAATCTAAACAATATCAATTAAAAATTTGAATCAAACCCAACAATCTTCATCTTGATCCAAATTCCAACAAATCTTCAAAATTTAAAATCCCAATCTCCACAGAAGTTCCATTGATCACCATCAAAGATCTAACAAAAGCTCCATCACAAATTTACAACTTCAAGCCTTGTATCTTTAACACTAGAACGAATTAGAACCCGTTCTAATAGTTATTGGGTAAATTCCCTTGCCAACATAACCCAAATCTATCAAATTGAAAAAGCCAAAAAAAATAATAAAATTAACATGGTTTGGTTTTCATTGCCCATGTCCACGATTTTACAAATTAATCCACTAATTCAATCAAGATTACAATCACCAACTCAATTCTCAACAAATCTCAACCAAAATCTACCACTTTAACATAACACACCACCTAACACCATATTGTTAGGAAAACTTTTGACACAAGCTATCCCCAATTGCACCGCCGCTACTCACGCAACACTCCATCATCAATGATTCATGAGACATGTCGGCCAACACTTCATCATCGGAAGAATTTCGATACAAGGGATGCTCCCTTGTCAATATACGGCAACACCAATGCAACCTTTATGGACAAAGTTGTAAACACTCCATCAACACAACTTTTGCATATGAAGTTGGAAACCCCCTCATATTCATCATCATCATCATCATCATCATTATCCCCATCGCCATCATCGTCATCCTCAATCTTTAGTCTCTTAATTTTATTTTCCTCACATATTCCTCAAACAATTCTATACTATTTATAACAATCCACTCAATTTAAAAAAAAAAAATCCACACTCAATCCTAATCATCAATAAAATCCTAACTTTTCTCATTTTTTTCCTTTCAAATCATATCTAGTATTTTTTTTTTAAAATCTAGTTTTCTCAAATCTTCTCTTCATATCTCCTTTCTCTCTTTAAATCTTCAAAAATATAAAACAATCTAAACAATGTCAATTACAAATTTGGTTCAAACACAACATATAGGACTTGGAGATGAATATTACCATTATTATAATTCATCTTAATTAATTGGCATGATAGTTCAATGCTATGGTGCTTATGTATCTTTTTGACAAACGGAGAGAATTTTCACCTAAGCATCTTAAAATTATGGGTAAATTACATTTACGTTCTCTGAGGCTTGTTAAAATTTAATTCACAGACCTTCTAGTATTGTCTAATTACATTAATCTCTCCAAATTTAGGATGAGTTACCAAAATTGTATCCATATTCACCCTCACCCTTTCTCACTCACACACTCCTATTCTTTCTACTTTCTCCCCTTTGAACATCTGCAAACTCTGGTGAAACTATTTTTTAAACCATTTTTTTTTATGCAAAACCAATTCTTTAATTTCAATAAGCAATAATGTTATTAGGCTTGAGATAGATTTTACAAGAGAGTAAGTTCATATGAATTAATTATTTTCGTATGAAAAACCCAAATTAATTGAAAAAAAATGGAAACCATGCGAAGCTAGGTTATTCTTCTCCTTTGTTTTTTGGGAAGGAGAGCATTGAGGTCAATTTTCCATCGAAACAAAGAATCTTTCCAGATTTACAGATTCAAAGGCACAAGTTGGCCACCCTCTTATTACTCTTCAACCCATGAATCCTCCTTGAAGTTCTTTGCCCCTTCCATCACTGGGCACTGCTTTGAGATTTTTTGATCCAAGAATTTTTCCAAAACACAAGAATTTAAATTATTTTTGTGGGTGCCACCTGTGAAGCCGTGGAAGGGTGTGAGTGAGAGAGGTGAGGATGAGAATGATGATGATGGTGAGGACATTTTTAACAACTTATATGAAAAATAGGTAAACTAAGGAGGTTAGTGTAGGGTGGACAGCTAAAAGGAAAGAAAGATGGATTGAACCTAAAATTATTGGTAGAAAAAAAACAAAATATACTAATAATCTTAATGGAATGATGGAATCGAATCAAAATTTAAAATACTAGGATCAAATTGATACCAAATTTTAAAATGTTAGGACTAAATTAATATTATTTTTTTCAAAATAAAATTATATTAAATTTTAAATGCTCGGAGTGAAAAAGACATCTACTCATCATTTTAATGTACAAATAATATTAATCGTTACACTTCTTCATATTATGTGACCAGTTCAGTCGTTCTAGCTAGGTGTCATAAAGTGCAGCATTCTAATTGGCAACTCCACACAATCTTCAAACCTTAATTTGAACTCAACGGTCAAAACAAAATTATGCAATTTACTTTTTCTAAAAATAAAATGCAAATTGAAAACGAACCTTCTATAATTTGTAGATACGGGGCAACCAAGCAAACATACCAAGTCGAGTAACGTTGGTATGTTATATACTTTTGGGTTCACAGAGAATGATATATTATTAAAATACAGATAACATTAAATTATTAATTAATATCGTGACATATGCATGTGAAATTTACCGTAGAGTAGTTTACATTCATGTTTTTTAACCAAGTCATGAAGTGAAAAAGCCGATTGGTCTTATTCTTGAAAAATAAACAGTCCCATCCAAAGACGACGCTAAAATAATACATAAAATTGATTTTTTTTTCATATTATATATACTTGAGTTTAAGTGTAGTCTTTTATAGTGTAATTTGATATATTAACAGTGTCATTTTTTTTTATATTGTCATTTAATCATATTTCACTATAACAGTAAATATGTTGTGAAACAGGTATGGCACGTTGACCTTGAACACAGTGTACGTATCTTTAAAAGGATGTCTGTTATGGTATTGGATTCTGTTCAGTATAGACACTTCACGTATACGGTCTGTTCAGCAAAAAAAAAAGTGACCGTCTAGTAGAGAACAGGTCCGGTACTCACCATGGAGCAAATTTGAGTTTGAGAAGTTCAATGGGGATAATTTTTCCCTGGAAATTGAAGATCAAGGCAATCTTAAGTGAGGACAATTGCTTACCAGCAATTAAGGCAGAGCAGCCGAAGTTACTGATGAAAGTGGAAGGAGATGGATGATAATGCTGTTGCCAATTGCATCTTGCAATGGGATTCAGGATTGTAGATGTTGCAGAAAGAAGAAGCAAAGGAGATTTGGGATGCTCTTGTTAAATTAGAGGTCAAGTCTTCACAATAGAATATTTCTAAAGAGGAGGCTATATACTCTTCGGATGAGTGAGTCCACATCGTGACGGACCACATCAACAATCTGAATATCTTATTCTCCCAGCTTACAGCATCAGATTATAAAATAACGGAGAATGAACGTCAGAGCTTCTACTTCAAAGTCTACTAACTCATATGATCAACTCATCATCAACATCACAAATAATAATACTACCAACGTCTATCCTTTGATGATGTCGCGGTGCTATTCTTGAAGAGGAGTCCAGGTGCAAGAATAAGGAAGATAGACTAGAGAGCTCAAAGCAAGCAGAGGCTGTTGGTGATGAGAGGAAGATCAATGGAGCGTGACTCCAAGTGGGAGTCATGGTCAGAAGTAGATCAAAGTCAAGAAGAAGGAAGAACTTCAAATGCTACCGTTGTGGCATGAGAGGGCACTTAAAGAAAGATTGTTGGAACAATAAGAAGAATGCAAATAAAGCCCAGAAGCATCAACCTTTCAAGGATGTGTTGCGAGTACCTCTGCGGATGGAGAAATCCTATGTAGTGAGGCAATTGGTTCCAAAGGCGGAAACGCTCACTGATATTTGGATAATGGATTCAGGAGCATCATGGCATATGACTCCTCACGTGATTGGTTTTACAATTACGACTCTCTTAGGATCTGTGTTCATGGGAGATGACCATGCCTTAGAAATTGCTGGTATTGGTACTGTCAAAATAAAATTATTTGATGGTTCCATTCGAACAATTCAAGAAGTGCGACACGTGAAGGGCTTGAGGAAGAATATATTGTCTATTGGGCAATTGGATGACCTGGATGCAAGACCCATGTTGAAGGTGGGATCTTGAAAGTTGTTAAAGGTGCTCTTGTGGTGATGAAAGCGAAAAGACCACGGCAAATCTATACAAGCTTCAAGGAGATACGTTGCAGGAGGCAGATGCATCAGTAGCATGAGCAAGTCAAGAAGAAACGACGATGATGTGGCATTGCAAGTTAGGCCACATGTCGGAACGTGGTTTGAAGGTTCTTGCGGAACGTAATCTCCGGGCTGAAATAATGAATTTACCATTTTGTGAGCATGTGTTACAAGCAGCAGCATAGATTGAAGTTTGGTAATTCAACTGCTCGAAGTAAGCATATTCTAGACTTGATTCATTCTGATGTGTGGGAGTCGCAGAAATGTCCTTGGGAGGTGCAAAATATTTTGTATCATTCATTGATGATTACTCCAGGAGATTGTGGGTGTACCCAATCAAGAAGAAGTCAGATGTGTTCCCAATATTCAGGGACTTCAAAGCAAGAGTAGAACTTGAATCCGGAAAGAATCAAGTGTTTGAGGACAGACAATGGAGGAGAATATACTGATGGAGATTTTCTAGCATTTTGCAAGCATGAAGGTGTTCAAAGGCAATTCACAGTTGCACATACACCTCAGCAAATGGTGTAGCAGAGCGGATGACAGGACTCTAGAAAGAACAAGAGCAATGCTGAGAACGAGGTTTAGCCAAGTCTTTCTGGAAGGCGAAAGCTGCCTGTTACGTGATTAATCCGCCATCAACCGATTGGTTTAATGACACCAATGGAGATGTGGAATGGCAAGCCGGGAGATTATCTTCTCTACAAGTGTTTGGATGTACGGCATATGTGATGTATAACTCCCAAGAAAGAACAAAGTTGGACCCAAAGTCCAGGAAATGTATATTCTTGGGTTATGCTGACGTGTAAAGGGGTATCGCTTGTTGGATGCCCGCAAGGTTATTGTTCAGGGATGTTATATTTGCAAAAAATGAACTACAAAGTGAAGAAAGAAATGACAGCACTGTTAAGAAGATGACTACAGTCAGATAGATGAGAAGTCTGAGAAATGATTCTGAAGCAGAGCCAAAGCAAGATGAACAAGTACCAGAAGAGGCCAATGATACAAAGTTAGGCGATCAACACGCAGACACAGCCACCATCATGGCATTCAGACTATGTTATGGCAAGCCAGATGCATTCTGTCTTCTCAGAAGAAGGAGAACCATCAACTTTCAAAGAGGCTTTGAGTAGCAGATGCTTCTCTGTGGATGATAGCAATGCAGGAAGAAATGGAGGCCTTGCATAGGAACAAGACATGGGAACTTGTTGCACTTCCAAAAGGTCGGAAAGCCATTGGCAACAAATGGGTCTATAAGATCAAAAGAGATGGCAATGATCGAGTAGAATGATATCGTGCAAGACTGGTGGTAAAAGGATTTGCTCAGAAGGAAGGTATCGATTTCAATGAGATATTTTCTCCAATTGTCTTACCACTATCAGAATAGTATTGGCTATGTGTGCTACATTTGATTTACATCTTGAGCAGTTAGATGTGAAAACTGCTTTCTTCATGGAGAACTTGAAGAGGAGATTTATATGCTCCAACCAGAAGGTTTTGAGGAACAAGGAAAAGAAAACTTGGTTTGTAGGTTGACCAAATCTCTATACGGTCTAAAGCGGGGCCAAGGTGTTGGTACAAGAGATTTGATTCCTTCATAATTCGCCTTCATACACAGATTGAGTTCAGACCATTGTACATACTACAAGAGGTTTGGTAACAATGTTTTCATCATTCTGTTGTTGTATGTGGATGACATGTTGGTGGTAGGGCCCAACAAAGATCGAATCCAGGAATTGAAGGCACAGGTTAGCTAGGGAGTTTGATATGAAGGACTTGGGACCCGCAAACAAGATTTTAGGGATGCAAATTCAGGAGACAGAATGGACAGGAAGATCTGGCTTTCACAGAAGAATTATATGATGAAAATCTTGCGGCGCTTCAATATGCAAGATTTAAGCCAGTTTCAACCTCACTTCCTGTGATTACAAATTATCCTCAGGTATGTGTCCTAAGGTGAAGTGGAGAGGATGGAAATGTCTAAAGTACGTATGCATCGCGGTGGGAAGCCTTATGTACGCCATGATTTGTACTAGGCCAGATGCTCAGCAGTTGGAGTAGTCAGTTCGGTTTATGGCAAATCAGGAAAAGAGCATTGGAATGCTATGAAGAGGATCCTGAGATACATTAGAGGAACCTAAGGTGCTGCACTATGTTTTGGAGGATCAGAGTTCGTTGTCAAAGGATATGTTGATTCAGATTTGCAGGTGATCTTGATAAAAGGAAATCTACTCCAGGCTATGTGTTCACACTTGGGCGGAGCTGTGCAGCTGGTTGTCCAAGTTACAGATTGTTAGCTCTGCTACTCCGAAGCTGAATATATGGCAGCTACACAAGCTTGCAAGGAAGCTATTTGGATTCAAAGGTTAATGGAGGAACTCGGCACAAACAGTCAAAGATTACTGTGTATTGTGAGGTCAAGTGCCTTGCACATTGCAAGGAATCCAGCCTTTCATTTAGGACAAAGCACATAGGAGTCCAGGATCACTTTGTTCGAGAAGTAGTAGAAGAAGGAAATGTGGATATGCAGAAGATTCACACGAAAGACAACCTAGCAGATGTCATGACAAAGCTGATCAACATGACAAGTTTAAATGGTGTAGATCTTCCTATGGCCTATCAGAAACATGGACGCATGGAATTGACAAGATGAGAAAAGATTGAAAGCTCACTAAAAGTGACTTTAAGTGGGAGATTGTGGTGTGATAAAGCCACTTTTGTGGCAAATTTTTCAAAGTGCACGGTGAAATTCTCCTGCACATGTGATCAGAGGAGAAAATTTCAAACTCGCAGTGAAAATTCCTGTGTATGCGTGAAGGATTTGGCAGAAATCACGAGAGTTCCTGTGCAAGTTACTATGCATGCAGTGACTTATCATGTGAGCACCGAAATCACAGAGAAAGTTACTGTGTTTGCACAGTAACTCCAAAGCTCTATAAATGGAAGCTGAATCAATTCAGTTTTAGCATCGAAGCAACTGAAATGTTCTGAATATATAGTGTCTTCTGAGAGTTTCTCCTATATTTATAGAGAGGTGTATTCTCCTAGTATAAGAGAGTGTTATTGTTCTCCTTAGTATTAGAGAGAAGTGTAATTTTATCTTCCACATAGTGAAAATCTTTCTCGGCCTTGCCCGTGGTTTTTCCCTCATCATTAGGGGTTTTTCCACGTAAATATTGTGTGTCAGTTCCAATTCTCTCAACTCTATTTTAGTTGCGTTGATCTGTTTTATAACTCGGTACCCAACATCCTCTTCCTTTTTTTCTTCTGATCTTTACGCTTCAAGATCTCGAGGCCTAATATACACCTTTCATGGTATTAGAGATAAAAGATCCCTGAAGTTTTTAGAGTCCACACTTTCCCTTTCTGGTATGTAAAATGGTCAAAATTGTCCAAATTATAAGAACTTATCATATCTAGTCTTGCTTTTATGCTGGAAAAACTGAGAAAATTGAGCATAAATCAATATGCAAAAGTTGGAATCGAAAGCCAAGAATATTGGATTGAGATCCAACGGACCAAGTGATTGTTTCTTAGTTGTTGGCATCAAGGAATGCGATATTCACCTTTAGGAGGTTGCTGGTGTTGTGTTCTGATGAATTTCTCATATACGTACTTCGATTATTTATGCTAGCTCCTCCCTTGGTAAGTTTGAGCTTGCTGCAATTTATCAAAAAAAATAATGCAATATTCACAAATCGTGTTGTAGATGTGAATTCACTCATCATATTTGTAAACACACAATGAATTAATTTAAAGCCGCTTTACGCTTATCTATAATTTTTTGCAATTTATTCAGTCTTTTACACTTAGTTTTGTTAGGTTTGGATGAAATCTAAATGCTCTTTAGTAGTTTGGAGACTCGTTTGCCAAGTGATAAAATCTTTCAAGCCAGTGTCAATCGCTTAATATTTTAGGAATTAGTGGTGCCTTGCATTAGTCACAATTCTTTACAGATTTAGAAACATTCCCCGGCATGCCTTCAACTATCCATTTAGCTAGTCAAACTTGTTGAGCAAAACAACATCAAAAATCAATATTTTTTAAAAAATCTCTAAATCAGTCTATACAATAGTTGGACATATTGATCTTTGACAAAAATTAATTAGTCTCCTAGACAATTGTGAAAATTGGAAACCTATGGTCCGTAATCCACTTGCAAGTAGTAAACATAAATTGTCTAATGCATAGGTAAAATGATGATTAGGACTTCCCAAACCCAATTCTATATGGCATCCTCTAAACACAAAATTTGTGTAACTTAAAACAAAATTTCCCCAAACTCGCAATTTTTAAACTACTAAACCATAACTTTTCCAAAATGGCACGTTTGAGTTTTTTTATTTCTTTCTCTTTTTTAAGTTATGCAAATTTTGTGTTTAGAAGGTTCCTTATGGGACAGAATTGAGAAGTCCTAATCATTATTTTACCTTTATACTAGTCCTTTACTAGTTGCAAATGAGCCAAAGACCATCGGTGTCTAATCTTTGCAATTGTTAGGACCATGAGTGTCTAATTTTCGCAATTACAAGAGACTAAGTGCAGGCACCAATATTCTCATCAATGAGATTGTTATGACCTGATTTGGAGGTTTATTCTTAACAAAGAAAAATAAAACATTGATGGTGATAATTCGGACCAAGATATTAGATATTTCTTTTCTATATATGTTGTCCTCCGATCCTTATATTCTTTTTAATATACAAATAATATACTTATACTTCCTCATTGTATCTGACAAGTTATCATTGACTCAGTCTTCGTCGCAAATTCTTAGTAAACCCTTCATTTGAACGAAACAGACAAAACAAAACCATAAACAATTTTATCTAAAAAATGCACATTGACAACAAATATTATATAACGAGCAAATCCATTCAAGCAAGCGTACCAAGTCATGAAGTCAAAAAGACTTATAGGTCTTTTGCTTGAAATGAAGAAAGATGAGAAAACAAAAAACAAAAAACTAAAAACACTCCCGTCAAAATTAGATGTTGGTCGAGTAATGTTTGACTTTTTTTTATCTACATAATATATATACTTGATGAGTTTAATGCATATATAATAGTGTTATATCGAAAGTAGATGTTCAACTCACTTGTAGAAAAATCAATGACTCCGAATTTTCCATTACGTAAATATTAATCAGTGATGACAAAGTAATGTCTTATTCCATCTATTGTCGGTAAGTTAATTAGGATATGACAATAGAACAAATTATTTGCACTCAAAAATTGTGAATAGTCCAAGAAGGATAGCAGTCAATTAAGGTGAAATTAGATAGTCAAGGACATAGCTAAGAGACAGATTTAGCCACTAGTCAAAAGCAATTAGCTAATGAATCGGTGACGACAAATGAATGATGATATAATACGTGTTGTTAAAGAATGGTTGTCCAAAATAAGCTAAAACTTTTAGGAAAAGCAAAATAAAATATTAATAATTGATTTTATTCATTAATTGACACATTAGTTATAAGAGTTATTATTACCTCCCTTTTTTATTACATTTTTATTATAATAGCTTATTTTAGTTACTTGTTGAGGGAATGAATCTTGTATCGAACCTTAGTCCTTACGACAATTTGACACCTACAAATCATTTTTTAATATTGGTTGAAGACTTGAAGGAGGATGTGGGCTTCACAGTTGAAAAGAAGAGTTTTGATCAAGTTTATATCACTTCCTAGAAAATAAAATATAGTTGAGAAAGGTGGGTTTTGTTTTAGTTTGAAAAGTGGAGAAATAGTTGAATAGCTGCTTTGAAAACTTACAACATAGAAACCATCAACTGGTTCTTCATGAGCAGGTTTTGAGCAGATTCTCTTACATTCCTTCGACTAAGGGTGGATTTTAATGCTTTTCGGCTAAGTATTCTGTCATATGAAATTCAAGACAACACAGAATCAGAAAAGACCGACGACATAAAAGCAATACAAAGAGCATTAATTATTGTGTTTCCCACATTAATTTGACAGGCATGGCTTTCTCTGACAGGTATAGGAGGATTGTCTTCGTGGCTATGGTGATCATTCTGGCCATTTTGGTTGCTTCTCCTCAATTTGGAGCAGCAGGCAGGCCATTACTACAAGATGGGCTTCTTTTTCAATTGCTTCCAAGAGGTGATGGGAACCCAACAAGGGGGGATGATTCTCACGTTCATTAATAAGTTATTATATCTAGCTTCCATGATGAAATGGACAAGCGCACGCACGCCAAGCCAATTAACTTTGGGTGTGCTCAGCTCCAGTATGCAATTGATGTGTGATAGGAAACGTGTGTGCTAATAAGTTAGTTAAGTGTGCTAATAAGTTAGTTAAGTTATTGAGAGTTCAATTTGCTAGTTTCTGTTGCTATTTGTTATTCTATGATCAGTAGCTCACAAATACCTCTTATAATCTGTAAAATTTGAGATAAAAAATCATAATTTATTCATGTCTACATTTCAGCACTCTTTTTTTCTCCCTTTACTCTTCTCCTTTCGCTTCAAGATCTCAGGACCTGATACCTTTCATGGTACCAGAGATATATAAAAGATCCATTAAGTTTTCAGATTCTACACACTCTCCTTTTACTGTGTTAGATGGTTAAAATCAGAGTCATCGGCATTTCACTCTCCTGGTATGTTTGGTTTGGAGGGTGAAAAAAGGAATAAATTTTTTATGATTAAGTTTCATATATAAAATTATCCATAAAACTCAATCATAGAAAATTTATCTATTTTTACCCTCCAATCAAACATAGCCTCAAGACTTCTCAAACCTATTCCCGATTAAGATAAGATAGTAAGACGAAGAGAACCTTTTTGTCCTTGAAAGCATCATGGTTTGGACATAATTTGTACTATCGGTTCACCAATCACTACTAAAGAATAGGTGATATTTGATGGTTTAAATTCTAACTACAATGCTTTTATTAGTACGTAGCTCTATCAACTGACAGAATTGTTTTATCTCTTCAACTCTGCTCTCCCTCTCCTTTTTCAAAAGAGTTATGAAAAATTTATAATAAATCATTTTAAATTGAGTAGAATCATTTTTTTATTTAATTTTCTTCTAATCTTCAGTTCAAAAGTTTATTTTCTTTCCAAATTATTGACACACTAACAAAAAAAAATATTCACATCCTTTCACATATGTTATATAAATGTTTTGTTGAAAAATACTTCCAAACCTTTTTGGAATCTTGATTAGTATTTTTTCTTTCTTTCTTTCTTTTAAACTAACTCCAAATATATCCTTTATCTTTTTCTGCTTCCCAATTTATTGGTGCACGGTGCTATAATTGTTCCCGTCAAAACAAGTTACGTGAGAATATTTTTCTTGAGCTTAACTTGGAGCTCTGATACCACTTATTGGGTTTAAGGACTGATTTATAGTATAATTAAATGATATAATGTGGCAATGGGCACCAAAATAAATATGATAAATCTAAATCTATCAATTGGCATAGTACAACAATAATAAATATGTGAAAAGTCAAAAGAAAATGGGACAAGTGAATTTTAGCATGGAAACCCCCAAATCCTGGAGGAAAAACAATGGGATAGACTTCAAAAAATATTCCATTATATTTAGGATAATTACAAGATATCTTTTCCATATTGTCACACCTAAGAGATAAATATAGTATTTTCCAAGAACTCTCCCCTATTCAATTACTACATTTTGCAATATCAAGGAATTATAGAGATGATACTCAAAATATCTCGTTATTGCTAAGAATTCTACAGAAAAGCCTCGCGTCAAGTGGCAACTTCTTCAGGCTTGCTTTACTCACTATAGCGTAGGCCTAATATCAGAATAGTACCAAAATGACAAGTTTCACTTAAAGAGCTTTTCCACCCCTTTAAAACACCCCAATTCGGGTTGGCCACCTCAATCTGATACCCTTCATCCCTAAACGCTCTCAACCCTTCTCTGTCAATCCAACATCAAACTTTCTTCCTTTGAGATCCAAGGTAAGTGATTATTATTGGTTTATGCTAGTTTCTTCCATGTTCTTCCTCCCCATGTTATGAGTTGCTATTATTCTCCATTGTTGTCAAGTGAGGATACTCCCCAATGTTGTTAGAGTTATTTAGAGAGTATTAGAGATTAATCTAGAGTTCTATGATTGTTATAGTAGACTTTGGTGCTCTCCCTGCTCCCAAAGCTTAGTTGGTGTTGGCATCATCTCTTCCTCCCTCCAGGTGAGTGGGTTCAAACTCTTAACCTTATTTTTGTTGTCATTATGAATATGTTATGCATTACATTTTTTAACTACGAGACTAGAGATGATAATATGTATAGAATATGATTTTTACAAGTTATGACAAGCTATCAAATGTTATGATTTTTAATAGAGCATGAGAAATGTGATTTAGAATATCATGGGACCATATTTGATAGGTTGTGTGCTATGGAAAGTGTTTTACATGTTTGAGAAAGGAATTATTAAAAATTTATGTATTGTAGCAGGATGACTATTTTATCGAATATGTTTTTATAGATTTCTTTGATATCTCTATGTTTTCAAGTTTAAGATTTTAAGTTATGTTTTAGAATGTTCAGTTAAGATAATTATATATGTTAGAGAGTGTGAAAAGAGCATGACCCAACTTTATAAATAAATATGTTCTATGGTTTCCAAGATTTACGATTATGAACCCCAAGTATTTTGAACTATGATATTAGAGTTGTCAAGCCCATGAAAATATGTTAGTTTAAGATATGAATTTGGAATTTAGCTTTATGGTCCCAAGAGATATGGAATTCAGCATGATTCGGCAAATGCCAGATACATATTATGTAGACTTGAAATCGAAATGCCTACAAGCAGTGATCTCTTGGGCTGATTTCACAACCATAATTATGCTAAAGTCACGTTGTTAGAGTTATATGAATCCAAACTCTCAATGTACTAAGAATTTAGGGGTTCTTGTTCACGGGGGAGCACCCACCCTTTAGTTATGAAATTTCAGTATTGTTGACTTTATTTATTTCCATTGAGTTATATATGATAAGATATATTAAGCTATGAAGACAATAGTATTAAACGCCATGGAGGCAAGCTTTTAGAGACCGAGAAGTTCGAGATATAGTAAGGTGCCCAAAGAAAGAGAGATAATTACGGATAACTATTATATATATATATATATATATATATATATATATATATATATATATATATATAGCTTAATGGTCATAGTTATCAAGTTCAAAGTACTATTGGTTAGGGCTCAAAATAGCTTAATGGTTTATTTTACAATGTTTTATCATGACTGTTATGCACCTTGGTGGTTGTCCCATGAAAAGGGTTACGAGTGAAAATTCACTCACTAAGTTTTAGATAAAACTACCAAGTTAGATAAAACTCACCCCTCTCTTTTTTTCTTTATACACACTTCCAGGTTCTTCCCAGCCACCTCCTCCCCAGTAGTAGGATGTTTCAGTTGGTGAACTTCATTTCAAAGTGAAGTACCTTTATCGTTGATATAGAATGCTCCAATATCATTGCGGGCCGAGTCCGAACCATAAGAATAGTATTTGCATTTTGCATACCATGATAGTATATTCTATTTGTAATTAATGATTTAGCATTCATGGTTATTTTGTATCAGCAACTCTATATACATATATGTTTTGTATCAGGATTCACAGTATTTATATTTGATTTATGAAATATCATTATAATTATATTGACTTAAGGAGAATGTGAATTGTATGTAGAAAGAAAAATTATGTTTTAATGGTTTCTATGATTTAAATATAGGCATATAGAGTAACTCAGCAATCATGAGGCTGATGTGGATGAGATTCCTTACGTGTTAGTCACAATCAAGTCAGGTTGTGAAAGAATCTTAACTGAATCATGAAAATATTCAAATTTTATATGTTTTTATCTTTTTTTTTGGTCCCATTCCTTTTTTCACAACCAAGCTTCCTTATTTTTCTGAACCTTAGGGAAGGAGAGAACATAATACACAACTAATAACACATATGATATACCAAAGTCTAGACCTTCTTGTCTAGCAATCACTGAGGCACCGACCAATGGCGGCAACACAACGACGACGCAATGCAACTTTCGGTGATTGGTGAGGAGGTGATCCAAAGGCCAAAGCTAGATACCGGTGAGGCCTGAAGCTTCTTTTCCTAGGTTATTTAGAGCATCTTTTGTGACTGACTCTATGAGTGACCATATTCTTCTTATTTTTCCATGGAGGGAGAGAGAGAGAGATAGAGAATTTTAATTGCATTGATGGAAGCTTCTAGGATTTTAGTTTAAGTATATTAAATTACTAGTCACATGACCCGTTGCACGGGTGATAATAAAAAATAATTTTTTAATCATTAAAAAAAATAAATAATAATTTATTTAGATATATCTTATAGAAAATTGAATATATAAATTTATTTTGAAAATAAGTTAATAATTAAATAATTAAACAAACGGAAAAAAAGTATATAAATGCGTATTATATTTTATATCTTATTTCAAATATCATATTTATAAGTCTAAAAAACTTCGATAGATAACCTATAACTAATAATAAAGAGCTTATTTTATGAATATTTTGCACATTTCGAAGAGTTGAAATTGTTAAAAAATGAAAGAGAATAAGTGGATAATTTAACTATATCATAAGCATTTATAGGAATAACAATGGTTATCCATGAAAAGGGGGCATGAGTCCAAATTTAAAATTTTGCTTTGATCCTATATTCCTGCAATTGTACATTCCCTATCCCTGAAGATTTGAAACCCTATAGCTATTTATGGCTTTATTAAAAATTTTCAAAAAGAGAAAGAATAAAAATAGTTTGAAATTCAAAACATAAATATCAAAACAAATACTACTAATACAACATAATCCAAATTAAAATTAAAAATGCATACATAATGCAAATCTAATAAAGATAATTGAAAAAATGATGGTGTGTTATTCTTCGTCTCTTCTATTTAACAAATAGGAACTTCTTCCTTGTTAGCCATCCCCAAGAAAACAAAATATGTCCTCATTCTCATCCTATTATTAGGTAATCATATGTATATCCACTTTCATTAGGTTTTTTTTTTTTGTCATCCTAGTCATTTATAACTTTGTAGTAAATTAAAGTATTTAATTTATAAAAACATAAAAATATATTTTTGAATTAATAAAAAATTAATGAATATATTTAATTTATGTGATTTCAATTACACATCCTCTCCTTATACATCCTTTTAGTAAATTAAAATATAGATTTTAAAATATATATTATAATTAATATGTTATCATTAGTAAAAAAATCATTTATAATCCTAATTTATGTC
Source organism: Dalbergia oliveri (assembly GCA_030441495.1). Lineage (NCBI taxonomy): Eukaryota > Viridiplantae > Streptophyta > Magnoliopsida > Fabales > Fabaceae > Dalbergia > Dalbergia oliveri. The sequence continues at coordinate 19,851,269 of JAMLFY010000013.1, read as the reverse complement.
ATCTCAATTATTAAAGTAGTATATTAATTACATAATTATTTTCAATTAAAAAAGTATTGTAATTATTTAATTTTTAAAAAATTAATAAATAATTAGTATCATTATCAAAGAAGTACAAATTGTGAAACTGATTTTTTAAAATATTTTAATTTTGAAAAATTGAAGTTTTTTTCAAAAAAATAATATGAAACAATTGTGGAATTGATAAATTGAAATGTTTAAGTTTCAAAAAATTAAATATGGCATAGTGAAATATATATATATATATATATATATATATATATATATATAATTTTCAAAAGCTCTATATTTGATGTTGGAAACTTTTCTCCTAACCCGTCCTCATTTAGAATTTTCCTTTCATCCCTATCCTCATCCCCGTCATGGGTTCTTATTTCTCATTTTTTGTGGAAATTTGAATCCCTACGTGTATTCATGGATTTATTAAAAAAATTTCAAAAAAAGAAAAAATTTTAAAAATGATAACGGAAAGGATAATAATACTATTAGTATGTATACATTATTGATTGATATGGATATCAGTATCAATTAAAGGTTATAATATTAGGCTTATAAAAAAAGGCAATAATATTATTTATTATTAATTTTTGCTATGTTTCTATTTTTTTGGTGTGTGTGTAATATTAGCTTTTATGAATTAGAAAATGAAATTTGTCACTTAAATATTTAGGTAGGGATTTGGAAAATAAAATTAGCAATCTATCAATAATTATATTTTTCTAAATAGAATAATATATTAATAATGATTATACCTTAAAAAAGCAAACACAAATAAATATGGATTGTATATAGTTACAAAAATAATATTTTAAATTTTATCAATCAATTAAAAGTTTTAGCATGAGAAAAGAAAAGAGAAAATAAATGCATACATTGGAAGAAAAATCAACCAATACCTATACATATATCAGTATATTGAATTCACACCAAAATAAAAAAGAATAATAGTTAATAATTAATTTGTACAACGTTAATGCACAATGAAAATTTTAAATAAAAATATAATTTTGTTCCAAAATATTATTCATTCTCCATAATTAGTGTTTGTAAATGAAATTGAAATTATAATTCAATGGCTATGTATATATTGAATTCGACAATATTTAAACCTTACAAAATAATGAAGAAAAAATAAATTGAATAAGATAGAACAACATAAACAAATTCCAATGGAAATTAGCTAATGAATTTTGTTTAATATTGCAATTGGAATCATCAACTAGCTTGTTTGGACTAAACTAAACTAGGAAAGTGTTGCTCTCATCACAACAATAATTCTCATATAAATGTTTTGCCAAACAAATGAGCAAAACAAAATCAAAAGTAAAAATAGATGTAAAACCAAACACAATCTTCAATTATTCTTAGTCCTTAATCTTTACTACCTTCAGTTTAGTAAAATGACCAGTTGAGATAGTCTATCAATAGCATCTCATTTACTTAATTGTGGCTTCAAATTTTGAAATGAAAAAAAATTATAAAATCATTAATACTCGTTCATACAATAATAAAATTAATCTCAAATTCAATAAAATATTTTTAAAATTATTTATGAAAAATACAATTACCTTTGCCACAAAGGATTGAACAATACACGGTTGAGCCTACAAGCCTAATGATTATCTCCTACACAAAACATAGAAAAAAAACTATTAAGATATATACACAAAGTAAATCACTAAATAAACATAGAAAAATCTCTATACAAAACCAAAAAAATCACAAAGAAGAAAGGTAGAAATAAATTGGATATAAACAATGAAAATGGAAAGCATAAATAAATTGGTTTATTTTAAGAGAACTTAAAAAATCAAATCTTTATTTCATTGAGCAAACATTTAAATTTATAAAATATATATACAAATTAAAAATACTAAACAAACATAAAAAAATGTTGTACTAAAAAAAAGAAATCTCACAAAGAAGAAAAGAGTTTCAAAGAATAATGGTGGAACAATTGAATTTTCTAACCTACAAATTGTTATTCTTTATTATAAACCACGAAGAAGAAAATTAAAAGATGAAGTAAATTAATGTTTTTGAGAAAACTAATAGATAATGAACGAAGAGAAATGAAAAATATGAAAATATAAAAGGAAGAATGGAAGAGAAAGAAAGTTGTGGAATAGTAGAGAGGAGAAATGAAATAAGGTGCTAGCATTTCACACTAAAGCTTTAGAGGTAGAGATCTCAGGAACAAATTGATATTGCAGATTCTAAGAGAAGTTAAGGGTTTTTATTTCGATTAGTATAAGTGGTCATCTTTTGTAGCAATATGTTACAAATTCTAGGAGTAATTTAAGGGGTTTATACTTCGATTATACGTACCTTTCTTGATAGCAATAATTTTTATTTTTGCACTAATCTGATTGGATTCTTGTTTGTTGTGGAATAGAAATTAAGTAGTTTATTTAATCCAAAATTCAAAACATCAAGGTGAATTCAAAATTTAAAATTTTGTAATTAATATGGAAAACAATGTTTAATTGAAAAAAATAAAAAAATATTATATAGAAAATAGAAAAAGATATGTATCGCGTAAATATCTATTTTTAATGTTAAATAATTTAGATTCATATATTTTGATTAGTTATATAATTTAAATTAAGAATTGTAATGGTTTGAAATCTAATATTTAATGTGAAATATTTATGTTGTATTAATGAAATAGATATGAAGATAATTTTTATAACAAAATAAGTAGTAATCAATGTTATAAAAATTGTGGGTCATAAGTTGCTCTATGAGTAACACTTGTAAAACTTTCCCTAGAATGAGTCTAAAATATTAGTATTATAGATTATAGATTATAGATTCAAGAGTTTTTTAGAAAAAGAAAAAAATAAAAAAGATGAGTGTAGAACAACAGAAGTAGTCAATTGCACTTGCAGAAGAGAGATGAAATATCTTCAAGTGGTGGTGAATGGTGTGCATTGTATAGCACTAGTGGTCTAGTGCATGTGAGCATAATTATGACATATATAATTAATTATTTATTTTTCTTTTACCATACAATAACGCTATTTATTTTTTTGTATTTTGCAATATAATATGAATATTATTATTGTACATATTTTTATAATTTTTATATTATTATATAAGTATCTTATTTCTTCTTTTAGAATAATGGCATGAGCAAATATGTATCCTATGAAGATCAAGATTCCAAAAATCCTCTTTGGGCACATGTTAAGATTCTAAACAAGAAAGCAAGTGTTGGCGGTGGAAATAAAAATTAGCAATGCAATTTTTGTGATAAGGTGATCATTGGGTCGTATTCAAGACTTAGGGCACATTTATTGAAAATACTAGGAAACGGGTTGCCGCTTGCAAGAAGGTAAACAATGACTATTTGTTGGAATTGAAAAAAATTGATGAAGAGGCTACAAAAGCATTTGAACGACCTCATGTTCCGTTGCCTTTTGAAATTAGACATGTTTCTTCTAGCTTTGGCTCTAGTTGTGGCTTTGATGGTTTAACAAAAAGAAGAAAACCAAGTCCTTTGGAAAGAGTTTTTAATAATGAAGAAAGAGCTAAACTTACTAAACAATTTGTTAGGATGTTCTATTATGCTAGTTTACCTTTCCATATTGCTAGAAATCCTTCCTATATGAGCTCCTACCCTTTTGCAGGAGTCATTCCACGTCTAGCTAGCTATATATAAACCTCCAGGTTATAATGCTTTGAGAACAAATTTCTTACAAAAGGAGAAAGCGAATGTTGAAAGAATGCTTCAACCAATCAAAAGTTTGTGGAGTTCAAAAGGTGTTAGCATTGTTGCTGATGGAGGACTGATTCATAGAGGAGACCCTTGATTAATTTTATGGCTTCAAGTGAAGGAGGTCCTATTTTTTTGAAGTCCATTGAAAGCACTATGGAATGTAAAGATAGGCACTATATGGCTCGCTTGTTCAAAGAAGCAATAGTTGAGGTTGAAGTTGATAATGTTGTTCAACTTATAACTAATAATGCTTCTATGTGTAAGCTAAAGATTGTTAGTTGAAGATGAATATCCTCATATTTTTGGACTCCTGTGTGGTGCACACATTGAACTTAGCTTAAAAATATATGTGCTGCAAAGAATAGAAAAGAATGAAGTTGCATATCCTGAGTGTCATTGGATTACTCTGATAGTAAATGATGTTTCCTTCATTAGAAATTTCATCATGAACCATCCAATGAGATTGGCTATCTTCAATCAATTTGTGCCATTAAAACTTCTTACTATTGCTAGACAAGATTTGCACCAGTCATAGTGATGCTAAAGAGGTTTAAACTCATAAAGCAAGCTTTGCAAGAAATGGTTATCAATCAAGATGGAAAACTTATAGGGATGATGATCAACAAAAAGCTACAACTGTTAAAGGTTTTCTCTTGAATGATCTGGTGGGATAAAATTGATTATATAATCAATTTCACAGATCCATTCATGAAATGCTGAGTTTGTGACATAGATGCTCCTACTCTTCACTTAGTATATGATATGTGGGACACAATGATAGAAAAAGTGAAAGTGGCTATTTATAGACATGAAGGAAAGCAAATGAGGACTCTACATTCTATGACGTGGTGTATTCAATACTCATTGATAGATGAACTAAGAGCAATACCCCACTCCATTGCATGACACATTCGTTAAACCCAAACTAAGTTTATATGTTACTAAATTATTTTTTAAATTTTATTAAATTATTTTTAATTTTTATTAGTATGTAACATGTAATTAAATTTATTTTGTGTAGGTATTATATTGCACACTAGCTTCAAGGAGCTCCAAATAGAGTTGCTCCTCATCAAGATGAAGAAATTTCTACATAGAGAAATAAATGTATAAGAAGATACTTTTCAAGCCCTGATGATAGAAAGAAGATTGCTATTGAATTCTCTAGATTTTTTCAAGTCATGAAGTTAGCCAAGGTAGTTGTAGGCCAACTTATTAGTCAAGACATTGTTGTTAGCGGAAAACATTATTATTGTCCAATAGGTTCAATGTACATATGTAGGAATGTGACTAGTTATAATAATAATAATAGTAATAAGCAGTACTTTCTGGGCAAGTGAGAGTGGTTGACGTCAAAGTCATCACTTTAAACTTTATCCATTCAATTTCGTTCAGCTTTAGTTTTCAACCTTAAATTTTGCTGTAGTATTCAGTTCAAAATGCATGGAAAATCAAGCAAAACGTTTCTTTTTAAACCAATTTAGGGCCACCGGCACCACACAAGCGTCCTATATATATGTGTGTAGTAGCTACGTTCTTCTTCACATTCCTTTCCAAAACTCTCCTTTCCAATCTGCATTCTAAATTCCAGAGCATTGATTAATTGCGTTTCCACTTTTTATAGGCATGTCTTTCTCTACGAGTTATGGGAGGATTCTCTTCGTAGTTATGGTGATCATGTTGGTCATTTTGGTTGCTTCTCCTCAATTTGGAGCAGCAAGCAGGCCCTTACTAAAAGATGGGCTTCTTTTCCAGATGCTTCCAAGAGGCCCTCCAAATGGATCAACGGACGATGCTACTCAGGGTCACGGCTAAGCTTCGCTTTTGTTGTTTGTTTTTAATCAATTACTCTGTTTTGGACCTGTTCCGTACTTATTTTTGTTTTTCTTTTTGAGAGTCAAGCAGCTTCAAAATAATAATAAAAAAAAATCTGGCATGTGCACATCTCCAGTATTCAATTGACGTGTCATAGGTTATACTCCAAGTGTGAAATGAGTATGCCAATCTTAGTTAAGTTATTGAGAGTTTGTTGGTTTGTTTTGCTATATATGATTGTATTAGAAGCCAGCCATCTATTGCTGCATTAGTAGCTCATATATGTACCTCCCTGCATATGCAAAACTTGAGATAACAAGTCATGCTTTATTCATCTCTACAGTTCAGCAATCTCTTTTCTCCATTTACTCAATTATTGGCTCGAGAGCTGTAATTGGGTTCCCACGCAATTGTTATGCAATCATTTTTTTTTTGTTTGAAAGATCATATCCTTGTATTGAGATCAGTGTTATCAAGCATTGATTCAACTGATTCAATAAGCCGGTGAACTGTTCACTTGTTTGATCGGTTTCTCCTTTAATTTAGATTGGATCTACAAATGACCTGAACAAGTATGGTCAAACTTAGTTTCTCTAACTAATTTTAATGCTAGCCAAATCAAGTTTGAATCATTTGAGTCTCAAAGGAAATAATTCTAAAAAATTTCATTGTTGAGAATCAAACCTTATCCACAGCATTTGTGGGCACATGCTCCTCTAATCTCAAATTGTGATAACCCAAAAATTAAAATTTGCACATGCTTTAAAAATAATAATGAGCATTATAAATAAAATAAATGGGAATCTAATTTTGATATGGATTTTATATTGTAAAATAAAAAGTGTTAAGTATTATGCATAAAAATTACTTTTTCAACAAACTAAGAATTTTTCTTAGCCAAGACAATAAACTAGTGACTTCGGACTTCCCCATAAAAAGAAACAAAAGAATGCAAATTTTCACTTTGCCGAGATCACACAATCTGCTTCATTTTATGTGAAGAAAAAGAAACATATCAATTTTGCGCAGGTGCCAATGAGATTGAGCTATGAGTTCGCGACATGGTGAATAGGACAGATGCAGGACATGACAATTACCTGTCGAGAAACCTTTTTCACGAAACCCATTTATTATAGTCAACTCAAACGCCGGGGATGTGGGAAATTTTGGGCCAAATTTGGCGGTGCTTATTCTTGCAGCGTTCTGCCAACAATGGACAATTAACAATCTCAAGTTTCCATAGAGAGCCAGGCAGCCTTTCTCCCGCAATGTTCTCCAGCTTCGGACATTCTACAATTTTTAATTGTTGGAGGGAGGTGAGGCGGAGAAGCTCCTTGCACTCCAACGTCTCAAGATTTGAAAACCCCCAGAGCTTCAGAGTGGTAAGGGAGGGAAGCTGAGGCAGCAAACCCTCCTTCGGGAATGACTTCACGCTGCTCTCACAAGCACCGCCATCAATGGTAAGATCAGTGAGAGGCTCATGCATGCCCATTGATGATAGATTGCTGAGCAGTTTCTCGCATTTCCTGGCATTGAGTGATTTCAAGTTAGACGGCAGGCCTCCCTCAGGAAACGAATCAATTTCTGGGCAGTCATCTATACTGAGATAATCTAGATTTGGGAGAAGAGTATTCATGTGACAAGGCAATGACTTCAACTTGCTGCAATTTGTGACCTGGAAAGTAGTAATGTTGGGCGCGGCCAATCCTTCTTTGGGAACGACATGAAATTGGGGCAGTCATCGATGGTGAGATCGTGAAGAACAACGTGTTGTGACTCTGACAATGAAAGACAATCCAGATTTTCACACCCTTCTATTATGAGACGCTCCAGGTTCGGAAAGACTTCCAATGAGAATGTGATGAGTGAATTGCAGCTCTCGCATAATTGTATTGTTAGCAACCCATGTTTCCGTTGCTGTGGATGTGGGAATTCCAATTTTCTACAATTCTTGATTGTCAGTGATTTCAAAGATTCAGGTAAACAATCCCACGGCAATGACATGGCAGTTGGAAAATCTGAGATTGTTAATTCTTGAAGACAAGTTGGGTGGGTGATGCTCATTGCCTGAAACATGGACTCCACTAGCTGGCATCCTCCAAGTAATAAACTTTGCATGGAAAGGGGTAGCTCCTGCAACCCTATTTTATCACTTTCAGATAAATTCCGAATTGTCAGAACCCTTGGCAAAGACGAGATGAGTTGGCATTTACAAATGTCAAGTGTCTCCAAAGCATCCGAGTATTGCAAGCCTCTTTAGTTGAGGAAAAGCATCCGAGTTAAATGAACTCCATACCTCCCAACATGGCATGTGACAAAATCTCAGATCCACCAGTGACGAGAAGGGTGACATAGGTGAAGAATGATCATCTTCATTCTTGCAAAACTCGACACCAATGGTCTCCAGCACATCGAAATTTTCAATGCGTAGGGATTTAAGAGATGGTAGTTGTCCAAGTGAGGGCAGCATACAACAACAACTACAAGACACTAGAGATACACTCGTCATATTGTGGTATGAAGAATGCCCTACCCAATCCGAAAATCTTGTACCCCTATACCCATTGACTCTTAACACTTCCAACCCATCATGAGGTCGTAACTTGTCAAATATATCTCTTTCGGTCTGCGTGTTTGAAACAATATCACCACCTGAAGACCATCCCAAGGACAAATAGTCAATGTTTGTCTTATCCATTAGCCTTGCCCCCATTGCTTCATCGCTATTAGAAAAATTCTCTAGATTTCTGATCTCAAGTCTTCCACGCAGTTTCGAAAGTCCTCCTAATTCCTTGATCCCATTGTTTTCTTGCCTGCCCACAACAAAGTAACTTAAAAGATTCAAATGCTTTAATTTGCTCATTCTTCCAGGCATTTCTTTCAAACAAGTTCCCAGAATATCAAGATGTTGCAAATTCACCAGATTATACATGCCACTAGGCAGCATAGTCAGATGAGAACAATGCGTCAACTTCAATGTTTGTAAATTGTATAGCTCGCATAATGATTCCGGTAATACCTTGATTCTTGTATCGGAAAGATCCAAGTAACGCAAATGAATCAGTTCACCTATCGAATCAGGCAATGCATTAAGATCACCACCACATGAACAAAATGACACAGCTCTCAAGTATTTAAGCTTTGATAGTATGAAACATTGTGTGCTTTCAGTGCTGCTCGGAGGATGTGAGAAACTGATTGGCAAGAATGTTCTTAGAGATTCTATTTTATCAATAGAATCAAAATTGTTTGAGATAGGATGACTCAATCTTTCATATGACAAATGACGAGTCTGAATACCAATCTCCTTTGCTTTACGAAGTTCTTCTAATCTACAATAGAAGTCTCCAGCAAGAATATTGCTAAGTCATGCAAGAGATCGTGCATCGTAAAATATTTACAGCCATATTCCCTAAGTGGTTTTAAAAATAATCTGGAAGCTAAGTCATCAAAACACTCAAAACCAACTTCTTCTAAAGCCTATCCTTTCTTTGGTCGTAAAAGATCTTCTGCCATCCATAAAAGGACTAATTCATCTTTCTCAAACTCATAATCCTTGGAGAACAATGAACAATAAACAAAACGTTTTAGATGTGCAGGGAGATGGTAGTAACTTATTAACAATGCTAGAATAATTTTACTATCCTCCACGGTGTGAACACCCGATTTTGTCCCTTAAACAAAAATCCAAAATTTGCATATTTCATAATTTAAATGAATTTCCTTTATAGTCTTTTCATCTATTTATTTTAAACCAAAAAATTTTATTATTGTTCAGCCCATTCCTACATAAAATAAAAACAAAAAATACTCAGCCCATTTTAATCTCTTTCAACCCATTTTAGTTGTTCAACCATTTTCATTAAGCCCATAATTTGTTGGTCCATGTCCATTCAAAAAATGTCCTTATAGTTCATTTCATATCTAGAGTAAAATAAAAATTAAAAAATTAAAAATTAAAAATAATAAATAAAATAAAATGACAAAAAGGAAGAAAACAAAATGTGCATCACTGCTTTCTACCCGTGTTCCTTGCACACGTGAAGCCATAGGGGAAAAGGGGGAAAATATTAGAAAACAAAAATGGTGAACACAATGATGGTGTTCCTCCCACTTTGATGCAAGGCGTTAAAATTCTTTCTGAAGGTGAGAAGGAACGGGAGCACACACACGAGAGAGGAGTGAACCTGGGGGTTTCATTCTTTCACCACATATACCCAAGATCTCTATCAAGAGAAAAAAAGATCCATCACCACCTCCATTCCAGGAAGACAAAAAAAATAATAATAAACCAAATCACAAAAAGAACCAAGCAACACCCAATCTCACTTCACCCCTAGACCACTAGCAATCCATAAATTAAGACCATCACCATTATCATCAACCAACAAAAAAATAAAACACAAAAAATATATATACACTGATATATCCAACAAGAAATCCAACAATACAATCCAGGAGCAGCTAAAAAAGAAGAAGAAAGAACCAGGTAAAGAGCAGTGACAGGTATATCATCATCATACAAAAAAAAATTTAATAAAAAAGAGAGGAAAAGGGGAAGAGGCCGCGTTCTCCCTCCCACCACGGCCTCACATCATCATCATCCTCAGCTTATCATCTTTACATCATCATCATCTCCTTTCCTCCTCCTCTCGCTCACGTCATCATCCCACAACACCCAAAAGCCACCACCGCGGCCTCAGCTGTATCATCTTTACATCATCATCATCTCCTTTCCTCCTCCTCTCGCTCACGTCATCATCCCACAACACCCAAAAGCCACCACCACGTATGAACCAAACACCACAACCACCCAAGACCCGTGGCCTCCTCTTCAACCTCTCTCTCGCATCATCATCATCCTAGCATCATCCATTGTCACCCTCCATCGCCCTTTAGACCAGGAAGCCATAAGCCTCCACCGCGCAAGCCTCTCCTCCTCTTCCACCATGCATCGCGCCTCCCTCTCCCTCCCTCTCCTTTCCACCACACGCCACCACCCTCAACTTCCATAACTGGATCGGCTCCCTTCCTCATCATCATCGATAATCTAACCAAACACTTCTCTCCCTCTGATTTCACTTGAAACCACCACCACCAAACCCCCAATACCACACCGCGTTTCCACCATGAAGCCCGAGCTCACCCACCTTGGATCCGCCATGGATCTGCGCTCCCATACCGCGATGGAACTATCGCGAGGCCTCCACTCAGCGCACAACCTCCATGACCGCGGCCTCTTCCTCCAAGCCCCTACCGCGCGCACCATTTCCCTTCAGACCGCAGAAAACACCATCTCACTACCAGCCTCCCATCGCGAACTACCAACGCATCGGACCACCACCATGATCCGTTGTGCCACCATCATGAGCCGGGCGCACCCCTTTCCTCGTCCCTCACGCTCGATGGAAGACCATCCTGCCTTGCCGCCGCGTGTTCTCGCTCCTTCCCTTTCCTCTTCGCCTTCCCCTCCTCACGTCACCGCAGCCCCCTTGCGGTCACCGCCGGCAATAGCCATCTTCCCTTTTCGCCAACCTCCTACTCATCCATAGCCACCGTGACGCCCCCCCTTCTCCCTTCTCTCGGCCTCTACTCCAAATTCCTCTCTCTTGCTTTCTCTCTATTTCTTTTAGTGAGTGTTAGTGAGAGAGTGAGTGAGAATGTGAGAGTGTTTTGTGTTAGTGCCTTGTGTATGTGAGTGTGGGGCTTGTGGGTGAGTTCGGTTTTTGTGTGTGGGCACTAGTGTTAGTGTTAGTGTTAGTGATAGTGTATGTGTGTGTGGGTTTAGATGATAGAATTAGGAGTTGTGTTCTAAGTTTGTTGGGCCAGAGTTTTTTTTTATTTCTAAAAAGAAATGTTGAGGGTTTTTGGGGTTTTTTTTTTTTTAGTTTGGTTTGAGCCATTGTTTTGTGTATGTTTTGTTGGGCTGATGGTATATTTTTTTAGAATTTTGTCTTAGGCTTATTATCATATATATTTAAACATGTTATGTTTTTTTTAAAAAAAAATAAAAATGTCCTCTTTCTCATAAAATGTAATTATTTTTATTACTTTTCTACGTCATGATAGTTGTTCTGGTTTTTTATAATAAAAAATATAAAAAAAATAGAGGTTTTATTTACTTTGGATTTTTTTTATTAATTAATCGTTGAATTACAACTTTTTTTTAATAGGATTAATCTAGTCTTTACCCTTGGTAATCACGTGATGTAGAATATTTTAACTGTAAAGGTTTACATTCTAATAATAAAAGCAATCAACTCACAATTATTTTCAACAGAACTACGTGACTTTGAATTCCCCATTGCACCTAGGATACGTATAGAGGCGATTCCAATCCCTGTCAAGTCAAAATTAAATTTTGTAATTTTTGTCCTATTGATAAAATTTTATGAGATATTTCATTTAATTTAAATAATCATTTCTTTAGAAAATATTTTATTTCAAATAAAAAAGTTAATTTAGCCGAACTTTGTTAACCCAATATTGGACATCTGAGTTGTGACAGCTTGATGTTCCAAATTTTCTTTAAAAGCATGTTCTCTTTTATATTTTATTTTATTTTTGCAAAAAATATCAAGATAAATTTTTATCTTATTTGTAAATATTTATAATTCATAAAGAAATTTTCATTTTCATATATTTAGTTTAAATTTGCTACTTATTTGTGAAATATTATATTTTGAATAAAAATGTTAATTTAACCGTAAAAGTGTTAACACAGTGTTTTTAACACCTGAGTTGTGACAGCTTGGTGTTCCTTAATTTATTTTTTAAAATTTTGTCGTAAATAAAAATATAAAAATGAATATTTTGAAAGGTTATTAATAATTTGCACAAATCAATTAAGGTACCGTCTAAGACGTGTATTAGGGTGCGTAAGACTAAAATCTTACCCTTCCCTATGCATAACCTACTCCCGAGCTTAATCTTTCAAAGACCAATTTTTAATAAAGCGGGTTTTTCCATGTTTTTCCAATTTAAATAAATTTGGTGGCGACTCTCAATTTTAACAAATAATTTTCGCCCAGCGAATCCCTTGCGACAACGGGAAATCCCCAAATGTCACTCATCAATATAGCATTCCATTTCTTAACATCATGCTCTTGGTGCAACAAGCATCCAAGTGTTTCTGCAGCCAATGGTAACCCTTTACACTTCTTGACAATCTTTCTAAATTTCTTCTAGTATTAAATTACCTTTTGACTCTAGAAAACAAGCATTGTCTGCAAACACTGACCAACAGAACTCTTCAGACAACACATTAAGAAATAAAGGGGACAAGTTTGCACTACTGAAGCAACCTTTTCGCTATGGGTTGTTACAAGAATTTTACTTCCCTTGCTTCCACATTGAAAAGGGGTTTTCAATTTAGTCCACTCATGACGATCATGACTCCAGACATCATCCAAAACAATTAAGAACTTCTTTTTGGACAATTTTTCCTTCAAATCAACATGAAGTAAATTTAAATCATCATGAGCAAAAGTATTTGAAGATACTCCCCTTATAATAGTCTTCGTAATCTCAACAACATTAAATTGTTCTGAGACACGTACCCATACTTTCAAATCAAACTCGTTCATCAAGTCCTCATTATTGTACACCCATTTTGCTAAAGTTGTTTTACCAACCCCTCCCAAGCCCACAATGGGAATCACAGACAACTCATGATCATTGTTGCCATTCAGTATGTTGATTATGGCCTTTTTGTCATCTCCCCTGCCATATATATTCCCTTCCACTTCTAGAGATGTGGATGTTCTCCAGGAAGAGTTGTTATCGCTAGGAATCTCTTTCAGACCAAGGATATACTTGCGTTTTTCAATCTCTTCTATTTCTTAACCACCCCTTCCATCTTATTCACCATCTCCCTATCTTGGAAATTGAGGAAGCGAGACCAGAAAGTACTTACCTCCTTTTGAGTGGCGGATTTGGTGAAAACATGGTCCAGTAAGTCATCAGCCTTAGAGACAGCATCCTTCAGACTATCGAGCCAATCCTTCACGAGTGGGTTACCGAACTGCTTGTGCTCAGCATCAACAAGCAAAGCTTCAGCAGCACAGAGAGCAGTCTTCAGCCTCTCAACCAACTCAGAGTCAAGCTTCTTGCCAATGACCAAGTTGGCAGCCTCAGGCGAAAGAAGCCTGTCAAACACAACATTGATGAAGCCAGACAGAAAAGCTCCTCCAACAAGTGCTCCTGCCATGATCTCAACAAGAGAGTAATACGTGACCGGATTTTCAGATTAGATGAGAGAAAGTAAAGGATGCTTGCAAGCTTTATTTTGAACTCGGTTCCTCTAAGAGTAATGCGGTGATAAAAGTTGCCTCCAATAATTCACGTCTTTATGGTATTTGTGGTGCTCACAATTATTCCTTAGCACTAACATGGAAAGATCGTATTATTTGGTTGTTAGCACTGCCTGGCTCTGGATACCTTTGCTTTTTATCTCTTTTTGATTATTTTTTTTTGAAAGGTGCAACTCGTGGAAGGTTTCAACTTTTGCGTGGCCAAGGGAGTAGCGTAGCCTTTAGAATATTATTAAAGACTAGAGTAAACACTCAAATTGATCCCTAACAAGTTTTTTTATAGACAAATTAATCCTAATAATTGCAAACACCCCAATTAATCCCTCACAATTCTAAAAATAGGACACTATAGGTCCTGGCAGCTGTAAGCCTCGACCGAAGAGGAGAGATGAAAAGATCTCGTCTAAGTAAATAGAGCTTGGCTAGGATGAGGCAAAGCTTGGCTGAAAAGATAGAGCTCGGATGACAGGGAGTAAGCTCTCACATGCCTATCAGTCTCGGCCACCCATCAGCCAAGCTGCTTAGTCCTAGCTGAGCCCACCTAGTCCTGTCCGAGCTTTATTTCCTCTCAATGAGCTCCACCTTCTCCCAGCTAGCTTGTTTTTTTCTCCTTCCCGATCATTGACAAGATGGTCAGGGACTTATAGTATCTATTTTAACAATTGTCAAGGACCAATTTGGGTATTTACAATTATTAGAGTCAATTTGTGCATCAACAAAATTAGCAAGGACCAATTTGAGTGTTTACTCTTTTTCTTCCAACGTGACCCCCTCCATATTCTTTCTTCCTTTCCTTCTTCTTCCTTACTCCTTTCTCCTTCTTCTTTCTTTCTTTCTTTCTTTTTCTAGGGACCTCATCAACAACCACCTGCAACCTCCAGCCTCACCATTGTCGGTTCGCCAGCCAACCTCAACCCTCCCTAACCACGGCGTTCTCTCTCTATCCCCCTGATCATGACTTTCTCTCTAGAAGAGGGAGTCGCTGCAACCACGAGTTTTGAGGCATTCCTTCCCTCTTTTCTTCATGTTGGCAATGTGGGTATGTCTCAATAACTCTCTTTTGATCGTATTGAGCTTAATATGTATTGATATGGAAGATTTGGGGGTTTTGGTAACCTTAGGTATAAAAACAGGAGGTTTTGATATATAGAGCTCATGTATATTAATTGGTGACAGTATTAACTTACATATATTGTCATTGTCTTGTTCCTAGAATTGTAGAGTAATTGGATGCCAATCAGGATTTTTGTCTTTTTCCTAGAATTTTAGAGCAATGAGACTCCAATATGCTAGTCGGGGTGTGTTTGAATAGAAGTTGATAAGGAGAGAGATTATTTGTATTGGGTGAGGGAATTCTATTGATAATATGAGTTGCTGTTGTAAAGGCATAATTCCAAAGGTTTAAAGGTAGAGAGGCTGTGGCTAGTAAAGAAAGACCCATTTCAGTCAAATGTCTATGCTTCCTCTCCACACAACCATTTTGTTGATGGTTATATGGACAGGTAAGCCTATGTGAAATACCCTAGCTGATCAAGTATTGATCAAAGGCTTTTGAAACATACTCCTTTCCATTATCAGTTTGAAGTGATTTAATTTTATGCCCTGCTTGCAATTCCATGAAAGTTTTGTACTGCGTGAAAGCTTGAAAACCTTGTGACTTATTGGTTAACAAGAAAATGTATGTGTATATAGTACAAGCATCAACAAAACAATTGTAGTTTCGACTACCATCACTAGCAGGGACAAGGGCAGTTCCACGACTGGAAACACTAGTTCAAGAGGAGTAGTATATTCAGTGGAAGAAGAAAAGCAAGGCAAATTGTGCATTTTTCCCATACAACAATATTCACAAACAGACTGAGTTTTATTCATATCAATTGGTATTTTACAAAGAGACAAGATGTAATGTACAATCTTGCTAGAAGCATGGCCAAATCTATGATGCCAAAGCCTAAAGTCAGAATTAACAGCAGAATTATAAGAAACAGTAGAATTACAAGCAGCATCAGAATTGACAGAAGTGGGAAACATTTTAGAAGCAACAGCTATTTTGGTAAACTTATAGAGATCATTCTTAATGTGTCCTTGAAGGAGAAGTTCTCGATTAGCCTGAGATTTAACGAAAAAAAAAGTCAGGGTGAAACTCAAAGAAATAATGGTTGTCTCTTGCAAATTTTGAAAAACACACCAAATTTTTTCTTATACCAGGCACATGCATAAGATTTTTCAAACGAAAAGTAGAATGTGATGGCCAGGAAGTAATGATAGAATGCTCCAAGTGTTTGATACGCATACCTTGGCCGTTTCCCACTTGGACCTAATCAGATCCTTCGTACTCATGGCATTGCACCAGATTTCTTGATCGAACGTAATAAAGTGATGAGTCTGGATACCAATTTGGATCAAAAATTGTAGAAGGAGTAGCCGAGGAGGCTCGTGGAACAGAGTTAGGGTTGTGGAAGGAGGAAGGAGGAAGAGGATTCTGTTGTGAACTTCTATTAGAGCTCGAGAAGTTGGGGTCAACTCTATGGAAGATGTTGATCCTATACCTTGTAAGAAAAAAAAAACAAAACTCCTTTATGAATGATAGATCACGCGTACCGACCAAATCACTTAATAATAATAATAAGAAGCCGTACTTTCTAGGCAAGTGAGGGTGGTTGACGTCAAAGTCATCACTTAAAACTTTATCCATCAGTTTCGTTCAGCTGTAGTTTTAAACCTTTAATTTTGCTGTAGTATTCAGTTCAAAATGCATGGAAAATCAAGCAAAACGTGTTTCTTTTTAAACCAATATAGGGCCACCGGCACCACACAAGCGTCCTATATATGTGTGTAGTAGCTACGTTCTTCTTCACATCCCTTTCCAAAACTCTCCTTTTATTTTATACCAATCTGCATTCTAAATTCCAGAGCATTAATTCATTGCGTTTCTACTTTTTATAGGCATGTCTTTCTCTACGAGTTATTGGAGGATTCTCTTCGTAGTTATGGTGATCATGTTGGTCATTTTGGTTGCTTCTCCTCAATTTGGAGCAGCAAGCAGGCCCTTACTAAAGATGGGCTTCTTTTCCAGATGCTTCCAAGAGGCCCTGCACATACAACAATGGGGGATCCTTCTCACGGTCAAGACTAAGCTTCGTTTTTGTTGTTTGTTTTTAATCAATTACTCTGTTTTGGACCTGTTCCGTACTTATTTTTGTTTTTTCTTTTTGAGAGTCAAGCAGTTTCAAAATAATAAAAAAAAAATCTGGCATGTGCACATCTCCGGTGTTCAATTGACGTGTCATAGGTTATACTCCAAGTGTGAAATGAGTATGCCAATCTTAGTTAAGTTATTGAGAGTTTGTTGGTTTGTTTTGCTATATATGATTGTATTAGAAGCCACCCATCTATTGTTGCATTAGTAGCTCATATATGTACCTCCCTGCATATGCAAAACTTGAGATAACAAGTCATGCTTTATTCATCTCAACAGTTCAGCACTCTCTTTCTCCATTTACTCAACTATTGGCTCGAGAATTGTAATTGGGTTCCCATACAATTGTTATGCAAACATTTTTTTTTTTTTGAAAGATCATGTCCTTGTATTGAGACCAGTGTTATCAGAGTCGACTTGATTTGGCTCATTGACAATAAGTTGGTGAATTGTTCACTTGTTTGGATCAGTTTCTCCTTTAATTTAGATTGGATCTACAAATGACCTTAACAAATATGGTCAAATTCAATTTGTCCGACTAATTTTAATGCTAGCCGAAATCAAGTTTGAATCAACTTGAGTCTCAAAGGAAATAATTCTAAAAAATTTCATTGTTGAGAATCAAACCTTATCCAAGACGTTTGTGAGCACATGCTCCTCTAATCTCAAACTGATAACCCAAAAATTAAAATGTGCACATGCTTTAAAAATAATAATGAGTATTATAAATAAAATAAATGGGAACCTAATTTTGATATGGATTAAGTTGGAATAATGTTAGGGATACAACATATAAGTGCAGCTCACTCTCTCTTTTTTTTCTTTTCTTCCCTCTTTCTTTCTCTATTTCATTCTTTTATTTTTCTCTCTTCTCCCCTCTATTTTTTTTCTCTACGTGACCCCTATTCTTTCTTCCTTACTCCTTTCTCCTTCTTCTTTCTTTCTCCTTCTTCTTTTTTTTGGGGGGCCTCATCAACCACCACCTACAACCTCCAACTACCATTGTCCAGGAGCCATTGGTGACCTTAGCCTCCCAATTGCAAAGCTTTTTCTCTATATCTCCCCTATGATTGTGACTTTCTATGATCGTGACTTTCTATCTCTAGAAGAGGGAGTCACTATAACCGCGAGTTTTGAGGCATTGCTTCTCTCTTGTCTTCCTATTGGCACTGTAGGTAAGTCTCAATAACTCGCTTGATCATATTGAGCTTCATATGTATTGATATGAAGAATTTGGGGGTTTTGGGAACCTTAGGGTGTAGAAATGAGAGTTTTGATATATAGAGCTCAGGTATGTTAATTGGTGGCATTGTTAGCTCACATATATTATTATTATCTTTTTCCTAGAATTGTAGAGCAATTGGACGCCAATCAAGAATTTTTGTTAGCTTAAGAGTGTTCTTCGAATTCCTTGAACCATTATTGTGAGTAGATTTAGTATCTATAGTTAATTTCTTGTACTATAAATTATTTATGAATTTTATTATATCCTTGTTGTTTTAGGTTAATTGATTTACATGATTTATGTATTTTGAGAATCTAATTGTTGTTATTGATTGAAAATTAAATATATTTTAGTCACCAATGAGACAAATAAATTATTTTATACACAATATTACAAAAAGATTGGTTATGATTATGGATTTTAGAACGTTGAATTGGTTTATGGTTGAGCCAATTGTATTGATGGACTGGAAAACAATTGGAATTGGAAGAAAAATTCATGGAATGGATTATGTAGGGTTTATGATGAAAATGCTTTGGAAGAATTATTATATATGTATATATTATATGTCTCTTTATACATTGTTTGGAAATGCCTGAGATAGGAACTGTAGCTAACGGCAAGTGGCGTTAGCCATGGTGCATCTTGATTGATGAGTTGAGAGTGTTACATGACCATATGAGAATGGTACATGATAGATAAGTGTAGATCCACGTGTTTGTGGTTCCTAATGAAAGAGGGGATCACATGAAGGAATGGCTGCCTAAGTGTGTGATTCTGATAGAATTTTCGGATAAGACCGTTTCCCATATTTATCAATTTTGATTATGAATATACTTTGTTTCCATGTTGTTAATACAATTTTCTAATATTATTTATTTGATTTTTCTATTGTCACATGTGGACTATTGATGCTTTATTTACTCACTGAGTTGTCAAATTCACTTTGTTATCTTCTTACTTTTTCAATTTAGGTGCTGTCAAGTTTCAATCCCCCTCAATCTAGTAGATTTTGGATCCCTTATTTTGGTAAGTCCACTTTGATCCGTGAGCCATGTTGAAGGAAGAGCCCCTTGCTCTAAATGATAGATGTTGCTCCTTTTGTCATAGGTAGGATTAGCGATAAGTTTATGTTTTAAAACTTATTTTGATAGATATTTAACTATGATAGTTATGTATTATGTTATGTTTCCTGCATATGTACTTTGATAGGATAACACCATATCTTTTTATTTTCTAAATTTAAACATTATGGATAGACAAGTTTTATGGTAAGTTATGCTTTGAACTTAGAATGATATATTTGATAAGAAATTTGAGACTTACAAATATATATAATTATAGTATTCTGATGTGCATGCTTGTGGTGTTAGATATTGTTAGAATGTATTTTTGCATGTTTTAATGCCTTAAAAAAGAGTAAACTCTCGTTTTTTTGGAAAATTTAATATCTTAAAGCTAGATAGGGAATATGCTCCCTATGCGCTGGTAATTTATTTGGTCGTGACACAAACTATGCAACCTATTATGCTATATATGTCAAAAATAATATATATTACATATTTATTTAAATTATATTATATGTTTATATATTTATTTAATTAAATCTGATTTCAAAGTGATTCACTTGTTAAACTAGTGACCCAATGTATGAAAATATATAAGAACTATTTGATTACAGACTTACATATATTTGACTTTAGGAAACTATCAGTTTAGCCCCAAATGATCATATGATTGACAAAATAGGCCCTAAAAGAAACTATATTCACATGTAACCTTCAAAAATCTATCATGTTTGACAAATTCACTCAAACATTAACTAGTCTATGTTTTTTAAACAAAAGTAATTCTTTCAAGAGTTATTTTATCAAAGATATGATCATTTGATGGCTAAAATGGTCATTCTAGGATATCAACTTAGCACTATGAACATCATAGTTTGTTGGGATGTATTTGTAAATAAGGAAAATAAATGAAAAATAACAAAACAAAAATTCAAATTTTTTTCCTCTCCGTTAGCTTTTTTTTAAATTGATTTAGTTTTTCTTATTAGTGTCAGCCAATTTTTTTTTTAATTAGTTCAATCAGCATTTTAACTAGAATAAAATTCAATCCTCAATCAAATCGCATCTACATCAATTAAAATCATTTCCATTACTTGTCATTTTGTGTATAAATAGGATAGTCTTTTAGTCAATAAGAGGCCGCTAATGACAATTACAGACAAACGGCAGCACAGTCTCGCTCAGTAACCTTCAGCTACCTTTATCTTCTTCATCAACCATCAACAGCCACCCCATCACCCAGCACAACCACAACGTAACCCACAGCTTTGGCCACGACCGCACATCACCTCGTCCTGGCCACCACCATCAAGCTTCCATCAACCCGTAACCACCGAGCCAACCTTCACCCCTTCTTCGTTGTGAGCGTCACAACCAACCCACACCACAGGAACCGTACTCGCTGCTCGGCCTTATCCCCTACATCATCGACCGCGACATTCACTATGCGCAACCACCACACAACTCTGCTGATCAAAACCGCCGTCACGCCACCGTATTTAGGAGTGTCATGTCACCGGAGACCCTTGTCCACGTCGATGTCCAACCACCGCACCAGCCTTCTATTGTGTGCCACAATGGCACAATGCTTACTTCTCCGAAACTAAAAGCATCGTGTCGGTTAAGTTGGTCACCTGGCTTTGTTTTAACTTTTAATGTTGCTTTGGTCTTCTGTTATTATTATTATTATTATTATTATTATCTTGTTGTTCCTTTCTTCTTCTTCTTCTTTTTTGACCTTTTATTTTGTAAAGCAACGTTTTTGTTTGTTGGGTTAACCTCCTTTTGCAACACTTTGCTTTGGTTGGTTGAATTTTGGGTTAAAAAAAAATGAAAATAATAGTAATGAAAACAAAATGTGTTCAAAATTTTTTTTATTCACACAACAATCAATGATTGTGATTAAGAAGTAAGTGATTCCTTTATTACTATTGAATTGCAAGGGGTTTAATGTTACATTGAATCATGTACAAAAAAAAAACAAATTTTTCTCTTTTAAATCTTTTATTGGTTAAAAGTTCTTTTTTCAATAAAACCAATCAACACTTTTCTCTTTTCATAATTAAAATCAATCAACACACAATTATTTTCTATAAAAATGAAATGTCTTTAAATTCCTCATTACACCAATACGTTGGACCAATAATTATTAAGTCAAAATCTTTTTTTCATAAAATTTGTTCTTTAATTTTGGTTTTATTTCTTTGGTAAATATATAATTGTTATAATTCTTGAGAAAAAATAAATATTTTAAAGTTATAAATAAATTTGTAGAATGAGCTCTAGGTTAATTGTATTTATACGGATGTATTAGAGTAACTCTTTTTTTAAAAAATTAGTTGTCATGTCCGTCGCCATCCTTTGAGAATGTTGTGACAAGCATAAAATGAGTTTTTTTTTTAAGATGTGATTTTTTAAGACTAAAGTAGTAGTTCTACAGTGCAAATTTAATATAAAATATAAAACATAATCACTTTTGTAAGAAAAATGAAGGTCAATTGACCTTTAGGTAAATTTATCAAATGAAATAAATCTTTTGAAGGTTAGAGGCAAATATAGTTTCTCTAAGAACTATTTTATCAACGATGTAATTTTTTAAGGTCAAAATGGTAGTTCTTTCTTTAATTTTTCATAAAATTTTATTCAAATAATCTTTTGATAAATATCTATAATTCAACGGTTAAATAATAAAAACATTATATTTTATAGAAAATTATTAAATGCTAATACATTTTTTACCTTGGCAGGCAGGTCACAACTATGTATGTTGTGAAAACATGAAACTAATGTCAAGCTATTACTAAGAAGAATATTTAGTGTCCAATACAGTTATACAATAATATTATATCAATACTTATAATATTATTTATTTTTTAGTGTATCAATACTCACTCATACTAAAAGATAAAATAATATTATAAATGTGGGTATAATATTATTATATAATATTATTGAACACCAAATACTAATCACTACCATCCACAGTTCCACACGCTCCCGTGCAACACGCGGCGTTTGGTGTGTGTGCTCCTTTCAGTACAGAAGTCACGTAGCACTTTTGACTTTTCTTTTTGATAAAAGCACTTTTGACATTTTCAGTATAGCAACCTCAACTTGTTATTTTATAAAATAAGTTACAAATTTCCCTTGTTTTGGTAATATTTGATCGTAATTCGTATATAAGTATATATACTTATATTGTAATGTAAACAAAAGTGAAGAAAATTTGCGCAGATTGAAAATAACTAAGAAATATGCTCGACGGTTTGGAAGCTGCAAACAGAAATTTAAATAGTTTATTTTGTATGCATAGACTATTATCCAATCATATATTGGTACTTCAACAAAAATAATTAAGTTTCATATTTTTTATTTAAAAAGTTATAAAATGAGATAATTTGATTGACATACAACAACGTAAAAAGATTTTTAATAGTGAGTACAAGACTTAACTACTTGTACTAATATGACAATACATGATTTGATTATAGTGTATATAAAAAAATTTACACTATTAGTACATAACATATAAATTATATATTTATCAATGAGCAGGGATCTATAATTATTCCAAAAGTAAGTTATAGTATACTTACTCCATCTAGTATTTTTTTTTAACGTGAAATCTCATCAATTCAACTATTAAATTTAAAGTTCCTATCAGGAGATCAAATCCATAAAATTTTATACAATTTGGAAATAATTTAATAGTTTATTATTTCATTTTATTTTAACAGATATCATGTATTTAAAAATATAAATAATATCGATTATTAGATTACAATTTTATTGTTGCCCAATTTTTTGAAACTTCACATACTTGATCATCAATGTAATATAACATAAATCAATGGTCGAATGGTTTAAATACAATGTGGATGGAAAGTTATTAAATAGAGTAAGTGAATAAAATTTACTCATAGAGTAAATGAATCCCCACTTTTTATTGATAGATAAAAATAGACAAAACTTCATACAAAAAATGGAAAAAGTTGCCTTAATTAAACAGCACCGAATACGGCTAATGTATAAAAACACTAATATTATCAATACATCTTTATACTATTGGATGAAATTATTGAGAGGAAATGAGTGAGAGTCATGATCTCATCCCCGGCGAATGAACACTCGCTTTTATATGTTAAAAAAAAAAACTATTGGTATAAAAAAGCAACTTACAGTAAAGTTTTTCCTTCAAAAAGCAGGGACAGCACTTACAACCAGGTGGAGGCGTTTGACGTCCAAATGACTTTATTTTGATCTGTTCAATCTCATTTCCGAATGACTTTATTTTGATCTGTTCAATCCCATTTTACCTATATAGAATTAAAATCAGACTGCATGGAAAGTCAAGCAAAATGTTTATTCTAAACCAACGGGCAATACGGGCACCAAAAAGCCCTATATATATATATATATATATATATATATATATATATATATATATATATATATATATATATATATATATATATATATATGTGATTTTTGCGGCTGCTTTCTTCATCACATCCATTTCAAAAACCCCCATTTTCTTCCTGTCTTCTGCCTTCCACATTCAAGAGAATAAAATCATAACAGACGACATAACATACAGATTGCATCGATTGTGTTCCACTTTTTTATAAGCATGTCTTTCTCTAAGAGTTATAGGAGGATTATCTTCATGGCAATGGTGATCATTTTGGCCATTTTGGTTGCTTCTCCTCAATTTGGAGCAGCAAGCAGGCCATTACTACAAGATGGGCTTCTTTTCCAGATGCTTCCAAGAGGCCCTCCAAATACATCAACCGGGATGGTTCTCACAATTACAAATAAGCTATATACCTTGAAATGGACAAGCATATTCATGCCAAGCTAATTAACTTGTGCTCAGCTCCAATATTCAGTTGATGTGTTAAATGAGTTTTAGTTAAGTTGTTGAGAGTTTTTTATTAGTTAATTTGATTTACTATCTGTTATTGTATCCAGAGCCATATGTTATAACAATTGATACTTTATTCTTCTCTGCACTTTCATCACTCTCTTCTCTCCTTTTACTCTTTCCCTTTTGAGTTCAAGATGTCAAGGCGTGAAACCCTTCTCATGCATTAGAGAGTAGAAAGATTCATGAAGTTTTCAGTGCCCACACCCACTTAGTTATGCAAATTGCGATCCGCGACGGCTGCTGTGGCCACAACATTGCAGTTGTGGTTGCGCCCAGTGTCCGCAACCGCATCATGGGACTGTAATTGCACTGTGAATTAAACTCACATGAAATACTGCAACGTAACGATGTTGCGGCCGCGTTACGCACTTGAAAATCCAATATTAACCTCGACCTTGTATTTTCATTCTTGCACAACCTCAATCGCCATAAAGTAGTGGAGATCTGGGGAGTGCATGGGGTGGCGGTTCGGCGGACAGAGGAGAAGCCGATAAGGGGAAGGTAAGAGTGAGGTCAGGGAAGTTTAGACATGGAGAAGAATGTGGATACAAAAATAAAGGTGAAGAGAATAATGCTTGCGATTGTGTTCAAAATGGTTTAAAAATTGAAGATTTTGGCATGGTTCTGAAAACAAAATGAAGTTGGGAGGCTGTGTTTTTTTATTTTTTTTCTCAGTCACAAGAAAAAGAATAGAAATATTTTTCTCATACAATATTTCTGTAGAACAACTTTATATCTCTTATATAAAAGTATATGGGCATTATATCTGCTTTATCTTTGGATATTTTATATACTAAATATATAAAGTTACTGTAAAAGAATGTACATCAAATACTTTATCAAAACAGAAGCAAGAAGGAATGGATTAAAGAAGATGAAGTGTCTAGAGGGTGGGGAGGTGGGATCTTTTTATTATTATTTTTTTCTTGGTCTGATGGGAGGTGAGTGTTTGGGTTTTTTAATTCTTCTTGGGTGGGTGGGCTCTTTTTTTTTCTGGGTGGGTTTGAAACGAATTTTTTTTTCTTTAATGAATTGTTATGTATGTTTTTAGCTTTTTTATTTTTTATAAATAATGAAAGGGTAGAGTTTTTAGATTTTATTTTTTCAGTTTGTGTCTTTCTTCAGGTTTAATGGATGAATTATAAGATTAAAAAGGAAAATAATTATATTATGGCTAAGATTATGTTCAAAAAAATGAGGGAATACAAATTTAAGAATAATTTTGTAATATTTTATCCCAAAATATATAATTAAATATTAAGAAACTAATAATAAAATAATCTAATTTATGTTAAAATCATAGTTATCAAACTCTAAACCCCGCCAAAAAAAAAAGACTCGACTAATGATTAACTTGATAAAGACATTGGGTCACTATATTAGTTCAATTAGTGAGTCATAGTTAAACTGATTGAATTGGATATAATTAAATTATAAATAAAAATGTATTAAAACTCAAATAATACAATAAAATAATAACATAAATAATTAATTATTTAACATACTTAAAAAATTTATATGTAATATAAATATGTAAAAACATGTGTACAATTAAAAAACGGTATATCTAAATTATAAAATGCATATATTTAAATTGTGTAATACATATATTAAAGGAAAAATTGTTTTTTGTTGTCATACATGATGGCCAAAGCCCAAAACAACTGCAGCAGCAGCAAGAGAGAGAGAGGATCAGAGGACCATAACCCCCATGTCATTATGATATAATAAAGATGGTAGAATTTATAATAAAGTAATTGTATATTAAATAAAGTTGATTGGATCTACTTCTATTATGAGTAGACCTAAATTTAAATTGATGCATTAGAGGATATGCTTACATTAGAAATTAGTTAGAGTTAGTTTAGTTTATTAGATGTTAGATAGTAATTTGTTATGCACCTTGTTCTATATAAAAATGCATTATGCTTATATTGCTTCACCTCTTCCATTATACTAGTAGAATTTCTATTTGAGTATTTTCTCCATTGTTGCTCTCTCTTAACCATGAAATTCAACAGTATCGATGCAAAAATCTCTCATACCTCCTGGGAATGATACATAGCGCATGTCAACCTAAATCACTTAATAATAATAGGCGCTTTCTGGGCAAGTGTGGAGGTACTTGACGTCCAAGTTTGGCCTATGTTCAGAGGAATATTTTAATGCTCTGATAGCTAGATAAATTATTTATTTTATTCTATTAATTAATTGATACATTAATTATTACATTAAAAACATAGAAAAAATGAGAGATAGTAATGGCTCGTAATATAAATGTATCAATTAACAAATAGAACAAAGCAAATATTTCCTTTTGCTTTTATATCTCCTAAAGAATTTTTCTTAATAGATCTGATAAGTCTCCTTTAGACATAGCTTTAATTTCAACCTTCCATTTAGCATAGTATTAAATTCAAACTGCCCGGAAAGTCAAGTAAAACTTTCATTTTTAAACCAACAGGGCCACTTGGCACCCGACAAGCGCCCTATATATATGTGTGTGTGTGACTACTTTCTTCATCACATCCCTTTCCAAAACTCTCCTTTTATACCAATCTTCATTCTAAGTTAGTATATTCAAGATCATTAATTGTCTTCCCACTTTTTATAGGCATGTCTTTCTCTAATTAGAGTTATACGAGGATTGTCTTCATGGCTATAGTGATCATGTTGGCCATTTTGGTTGCTTCTCTCAATTCGGAGCAGCAACAAGCAGGCCCTTACTACAAGATGGGCTTCTTTTTCAATTGCTTCCAAGAGGTGATGGGAACCCATCAACGGAGGATCCTAATCATAGTCCCGGTAGTCACTAATAATTAGCTATTTAGCTATCTACCTTGAAAGTTGAAATGGACAAGCACGTGGACCCCATGCTAGCTAATTAAACTGGGGTGTGCATAGCTACAGTATCATTATCATAAGTGTTAAATGAGTGTGCTAAGTCATTTAAGTTGTTGAGAGTTTGTTAGTTTGTTTTGCTGTATGTTATTGTATCAGAATGCAGCCTCTATATATATATATATATATATATATATGCCTAACTTTTATCTCTAAAGCTTGAGAAAACTATGCATATTTCATTCTTCTTTAAACTTTGAGAAGTGTTATGTGTAAAACACAAACCTGCAATATTTTTATACCATGCATAAAATGACAAATAAAACTTTGAGAAATGGTTGGATCACAATTTTTTTTTTTTTGCATAGTATAAATATAGTTGTAGGTTTGTGTTGCACACAAAATATTTTCTTACATTTTAGCACTCTCTTCTCTTACACTTCTCTTTCCCTTCAATATTTGAAGACTTGATACTTTTCATAGTGCCCTCCAAAAACAATGTGACAAGCATAAAATGAGTGTTTTTTTTAAGATGTGATTTTTTGAAATTGAAGTAGTAGTTCTGCATTGCAAACTTAACATAAAACATAAAATATAATCACTTTGTAAATAAAAATGAAGGTTATTTGACTTTTAGGTAAATTTATCAAATGAGATGGATCTTTTAAAGGTTATGAGCAGATATAATTTTTCTTGAGAACTATTTTATCAATGATATGATTTTTTAGGGACAAAATAACAATTCTTTCATCAACATTTCATAAAATTTGATACAAATATTTTTTTTTATAAATAACTATAATTCAACGGTTAAATAATAAAAACATTATATTTTATAGAAAATTATTAAATACTATATATCTATGCTAATACATTTTTTACTTTGGCAGGTAAGTCAACAACTGTGTATGAGAAACCATTGTGAAAACATGAAACTAATGTCATGCTATTAATAAAGAATAATATTTAGTGTAAAATAAAATTGTATAACAATATTATACCATCACTTATAATATTCCTTGCCTTTTAATGTATCAATGCCCACTCTCATGAAAATAAAAATAACATTGTGAATTTGGGCATAATATTGTTATACAATTGAAAATATTATTTATATTCATATTTTATTTAGAACGCGTCGAATACACTTTCATCTTCATTTGGATGAGATATAGGCACCAAATTAAGTGAAATCTATGCCATTCAATGGAGAAGAAGTTATTGGACAATATCTAACAAATAATTAATATCAATTATATTTCTTTATATAATTTTATTATATACCAAACACTGCTCATTACTGAAATCCACAGTTCCACACGCTCCCATGCAACACGCGGTGTTTCGTGCGTGTCCTCCTTTCAGTGCAGAAGTCACGTAGCACTTTTGAAATTTTCAATATAGCAACCTCAACTTGTTATTGTATAAAAAAAGTTACAAATTTCCCTTGTTTTGGAAATATTTGATCGTAATTCGTATATAAGTACATACTTATATTATAATGTAAGAGTGAAGAAAAATTGCGCAGATTGAAAATGACGCACGACGACTCGAAGCTGCGAACAGAAATTTAAATAGTTGTTCATCGACCATCATCCAATCATATATCCATACTTTAGTAAAAATAATTAAATTTCACATTCATTATTTAAAAAGTCATGTAAATAAGATGATTTGATTAGACAATAATATAAAAAAATTTAAGTAATAGATATAAAGATTTAATCACTTATACTAATATGACAATACATGATTTGATTAGTGTATATAAAAAAATTTACTCTGTTTGTACATAGCATATGCATTGTATATTATTTATCAATGGTTAGGGATCAAGTTATTCCAAAGTAAATTATAGTATACTCACTCTATCCGTAACTTTTTTTACATAAACTCATTAATTCAACTGTTAAATGTAAAGTTCCTATCAAAGTAGATCAAGTCCATAAATTTTTATACAATTTGAAAATCAATTTCCATAGTTTTATTATTTCAATATTTTATTTCAGATAGCATGTATTTGAAAATATAAGTAATATTGATTATTAGATTACAAGTCTATTGTTATTCAATCTTTTGAAATTTTGCATATCTTATTATCAATATAATATAACATAGACTAATACTTGGATTGATTAAATATAATGTAGATGGAGAGTTATTGAAGAGAGTAATATACAATACTTACTCCTAAAATAAACAATCTCCACTTTTTATTGATGGATAAAAATAACAAAACTTCATATTAAAATTGGAAAAAGTTACCCATAATTAATAGCACCGAATCACGGCTAATATATAAAAACACTAGTATTATTTTACATCTTTATTATTATTTGGATGATCATTGAGTAAAAAATGAGTGAGAGTCACAATCTCATCCTCTGTGAATCGACACTCACTTTTATATGTATAAAAAAAAAAAACTATTGCTATAAAAGTAACTTAAGTAAAGTTTATTCTTTCCAAAACGGGGACAGCACTTGTAACCACTTGGAGGCGTTTGACGTCAAGTGACTTTATTTTGATCTGTTCAATCTCATTTTACCTATATTGTATTAAAATCAGACCGCATGGAAAGTCAAGCAAAATGTCTATCCTAAACCAATGGGCAAAATGTTTATCCAAAAGCCCAATATACATGTGGTTTTTGTAGCTACTCTCATCACATCCATTTCAAAACTCCCTTTTTTTCCTGTCTTCTGCCTTCCACATTAAAGAATAAAATCATAAAGATACATATAACATAAGATGTTATTGTGTTCACTCTTTTATAAGCATGTCTTTCTCTAGAGTTATAGGAGGATTATCTTCATGGCAATGGTGATAGTTTTGGCCATTTTGGTTGCTTCTCCTCAATTTGGAGCAGCAAGCAGGCCATTACTACAAGATGGGCTTCTTTTTCAATTGCTTCCAAGAGTGATGGGAACCCATCAAGGGAGGATCCTAATCATAGTCCCGGTAGTCACTAATAATTAGCTATTTAGCTAGTACCTTGAAAGTTGAAATGGACAAGCACGTGGACGCCATGCTAGCTAATTAAGCTGGGGTGTGCACAAGGAACACCATTTGGCACACGCGAAAATTGAGCAACACAACAAGATGAACAGAGCAATTTTTACAAAATATTGATATCAAGTGGTTAGGATAGGTCCGAGTGTTATCAGTATGTTAGTGTCCAAGTGTCCACATGGATGCAAAGTTTGTGGAGCAATTCTACTTTTTAACTATTGCACAGTATCATTATCATAAGTGTTAAATGAGTGTGCTAATAAGTTATTTAAGTTGTTGAGAGTTTGTTAGTTTGTTTTGCCATATGTTATCAGAATGCAGTCTCTATATATATGCCTCACTTGTACCTCTAAAGCTTAAGATAACTATGCATACTTCATTCTTCTTTGCACTTTGAGAAGTGTTATGTGTAAAACACAAACCTACAATATTTTATACTATGCATAAAAAGACATAAAATTTTGTCCTTTTGGGACTCATGGGGAAAGAGAAATGGTTGGATCACAATGTTATTTGTTTTTTTGTGTATAGTGTAAATATAATTATAGGTTTGTGTGGTACATAAAATATTTCTCTTACATTTTAGCACTTTCTTCTCTTTCACTTCTCTTTCCCTTCAATATTTGAAGGCCTGATGCTTTTCTTGGTGTCAAAGCTAAATAAAGAGCTCACACAGTCTCCTTCTAACTCTACTTCTAGGAAACTTTTCTTATGACTCCCTCTTGTGTATTGTCATTCTCACTCACTCAACTTTTGTTTAATTTACCTAAAATACCCTTTATTCTCTTTTGTAATTAAAATAATAGTCTATTATTACTTTTAGTTTTAATAAATCACAAAAGGGTGTTTTGGTAAAACAAAAATAAAAAATTGAGTTAGTAAAAGTGGCAATAAATGATAGGAAGCATGGTAATAGCCGCTCCTCTATTTCTATCATGAAAAGTGCTAAGAATTAATTAGAATCGTACTCTTAAGAATTTTCCAAATCCAATCTCATTTAATATAAGTAATGAGAATTTCTATCCTAGAAGCAGCAAGCGTTGCCAACAATTCACATTTCATAAGCTAATTAATATTTATTTAAGGAAATATAACAATTTAATGAAATGTAAACTTTAATTCTTTTTTTCAAAAGAATTTATGCAAGTTGTAATTTATCATATTTAAATTCCTTAATGACGCATATTGGCAATATATTTCAATCTAAGCGTGGATTTAATAAAAAAATTATTGAAGATATAAGATGTGTGTTAAATCAAACACTGGTGCGTCAACAGACAGTACTATATATATATATATATATATATATATATATATATATATATATGGATTAAGTGAGGGGTGGTTTTATATGAAAGTAAGAAGAATAAATATGGGTCATTAAAATTAAGTTAATTATATCAGTATAATCTTAAGCAACTCTTATATTATTGAACAACTTTTTATCAATGTAATTATTTACAAAACTTTTCATATTTATAAAATTTCATATTAATTCAAAATTTATATGCATCAAAGTCAACATAAAATATATTTAAAATGTATAAAAATAAGAATTATTTGACTTTGTACATAAGTTATTTGTGTTCAATCTTTATAAAATTTGAAACAAACAATCCATGATGGGTAACTATAATTCAACAATTGAATAATAATTATATTTTATAGAATATTATAAGATGCAGTAACTATACTAATATATTTTTTACTTTGGCAAGCATGTCAACAATTATGAATGAGACTATTGTGAAAAACATGAAACTAACGTCAGCCCATATCAGTTCTTAATAATAGAGTAAATGTTAAATTATTCCTGACAATTTTATTAAAAATTAGTTCATGATAAAAAAATATTAATATTGAGGTCCCTCACAATTATAAAAATAGGATATTATAGATTCCTAACAATTTCATTGATAAATAAATTGGTCTTTGACAATAAAAAATTAGTATTAAGGCCCTTAACAATTGTAAAAATAAGACATATAGGTCCTTGACTCACTTGTAACTTATTAAAATGTTAATTATTGGTATATGTGACATCCACTAATCTCAATCAATACTAACTGAAACATAACCTTTATTTTTATTATTATTTTATTTTTATTTTTGTAAATTCTTCCTCCAAACGTTCCAATATTTCACCATATCCACTATCAAGAAAGAAATCCTAGCCTCAAGCTTGTCATTCTAAGAAATAAATCAGATTTGGAATCAAATTCCTTATATTTTATCACCACCTTTTTCTGATGCATTATAATATCAATATAATAAATTCATAATCATTTTTCCAAAAGAGCTATCTATAATATAGTGATTACATATTACAAAATAATATAATACCACCATACTTGGTATAGGATGCTCTATTAAATTTTGAAATATTTAAGGAGAGATTTGTAAAAATGAAAAGAGTGCATTTTAGTAAATTAATAGTTATTAGAATTAGTTGGTGTTGATATATCAATAATTAAATTCTACCTACCATTTAGTAGGTTGGAGCTAA
This sequence comes from Dalbergia oliveri, assembly GCA_030441495.1. NCBI lineage: Eukaryota > Viridiplantae > Streptophyta > Magnoliopsida > Fabales > Fabaceae > Dalbergia > Dalbergia oliveri. Next base: position 19,818,623 of record JAMLFY010000013.1, on the reverse strand, counting down.
GTGAAAAATCTATAGTACTTATTTTTTTCATTATGAGGGATGCCAATACTAATATTTTTTTGTCAGATAATTTTTCCATCAATAAAATTGTCAAAGACCTTTCAGTGTCCTATTTTAATTTGCACTTACGAGGGGCTTCAACACTAAGCTTTTTGGTTCGAGAATATTAGTCAATTAATGAAATTATCAGAGACCTATAATGTCATATTTTTACAATTATAAGAAATCTCAACACTAATTTTTTTTATTAGGAACCAATTTATCTATCAATAAAATTATCAGGGACTAATTTGGGTGTTTACCTATAATAATAATAATAATAATAATAATACTAAGCACTTTCTAGGCAGGTGGGGGTGTTTGACGTCCAAGTTGGTTTATTTTGATCTGTTTAATCTCGTCTAGACATAGCTTTCAAGTTTCAAGCCATAGTATTCAATTCAAACTGCGTGGAAAGTCAAACTGTGTGTCAGTTTTTTCTTCGTCACATACCTTTCAAAAACTCTCATTTTACGCCAATCTACATTCCAAATTCAATACAACAGAGTCAGAGACGAAACATAAAAACAATAACAGAAGAGCAGTAATTGTGTTTCCAATTTTAATTGTCATGTCTTTCTTTGAAAGTTATAGGAGGATTGTCTTCATGGCTATGGTGATCATGTTGGCCATTTTGGTTGCTTCTCCTCAATTTGGAGCAGCAAGCAGGCCATTACTCCAAGATAGGCTTAAGAGGTAGTAAATTTAGACTTGGATAACTGTCATAAGATTTTATATTTTAATTGTTGTATATGTTTGTGTTAAAATAAAATTTTATTTCTATAATTATCTATCGTGTATATTTATTTATATCCAAACTGATAGTGTAGTACTTTCATGTAGTAAAGAGGTCAAACAAATATTGATTTGTTTGTGTTGAAAAATATTTGCATTTTCATATAATTATCAATTACATATGTTAATTACTTACATGGAAGAATGGTTGTGTACTACTTTGTAGTAATAAACACGTCAGTTGCATATAAAGTTTCAGAATATTTAACTAATTGCTACATTTGAAAAATAAATTTATGAAACAAATTATATTATTATTATTATTATTATCATTATTCGAAAAAGGGTAGTTGACAGGATAATAAAAGAGGTTTAACCTTAAGTTGCACTAAATTTTTAAATCAGAAAACAAAATGGCCCAAAAGTTAACTTGCACAAAATTTTTAAATCACAAAATTATTCCATGTATCAAAGCTGGGTGAATGTTTCTTATCTTCTAATTTAAAATAAATGATAAGTTCAATGTAAAGAACTTATTTTGTTACCCAATGGTAGGACACATTGATATTATCTATGGAGTCATAATAATTCCTTTATATAAGAAGTATTATTAGATAATAATTTATTATGCACCTTGTTCTATATAAAGATGTATTAGCTTATATTGCTTCACCTTTTTCATCGTATTAGTAAAATTTTCATTTAATTATTCTTTCAATTATTGCTCTATCTTAACCATGAAATTCAACAGTATCGACGCAAAAATCTCTTATACCTTCTAGGAATGATACATCTCGCACGTCAACCTAAATCACTTAATAATAATAATAATAATAATAATAATAATAATAATAATAATAGGAAGAAGAAGAAGAAGAAGGTTTAATTAATCTGCAATAATAATAATAAGGCAAGTGGAGGTGCTTGATGCCCATGTTTGGTTTATTTTCAGATAAATATTTAGGTGATCTAAGAGTAAGATAAATCATTTATTTTGTTCCATTAATTAGTTGACACATTAACGTTGTATTAAAAATATAGAAAAATATGGAAATAAGAAAGACACATAAATTAAATGTATCAGTTAATAAATGGAAGAAAGCGGATATTTTCTCTTGCTTTCATAGCCGGCAAGAATTTTTCTTGATATAGATCTGTTAAGTCTCCTTTAGACATAGCTTTAGTTTCAACCTTCCATTTAGCATAGTATGAAGTTCAAACTAGGCGGAAGTCAAGAAACTTTCATTTTCAAACCACGGCGCTGGGCAAGCGCCCTATATAAATGTGTGTGTGGCAGCTACTTTCTTCACCACATCCCTTTCCAAAACTCTCTCCTTTTATACCAATCTGCATTCTAGACTAGTATATTCAAGATCATTAATTGTGTTCCCACTTTTTATAGGCATGTCTTTCTCTAATCAGAGTTATAGGAGGACTGTCTTCATGGCTATGGTGATCATTTTGGCCATTTTGGTTGCTGCACCTCAATTTGGCGCAGCTAGCAGGCCCTTACTACAAGATAGGCTTCTTGTCCAGATGCTTCCACAAGGCCCACCAACCCATCAAGGGCGGCTCCTGATCATACTCCCAGTGGTCACTAATTAATAATTAGCTATTTAGCTACCTTGAAAGTTGAAATGGACAAGCACGTGGACGCCATGCTAGCTAATTAAGCTAAGGTGTGCTTAGCTCCAGTATCATTATCACAAGTGTTAAATGAGTGTGCTTAAGTTAGTTAAGTTGTTGAGAGTTTGTTAGTTTGTTTTGCTATATGTTATTGTATCAGAATGCAGTCTCTATATATATACCTCACTTGTTTCTCTAAAGCTTGAGAGAACTATGCATACTTCATTCTTCTTTACACTTTGAGAAGTGAAATTATGTGTAAAACACAAACCTTCAATATTTTTATACTATGCATAAAAAGACATAAAATTTTGACCTTTTGGGGCTCATGGAAAAGAGAAATTGTTGGATCACAATGTTTTTTTTTTTTTGTGGATAGCATAAATATGGTTGTAGATTTGTGTTATACATGAAACATTTCTCTTACATTTCAGCACTCTCTTCTCTTACTCTCTTTCCGATCCCTTCAATATTTTCATAGTGTCAAAGCTAAAAGAACCAGAGTTATCAGAGCTCACACCGCTGTCTCCTTCTAACTCTACTTCTAGTAAGCTTCTTTGCCACTCCCTATTGTGTATTCTCACTCTCAGTCACTCAAATTTTGTTTAATTTGCATAAAATACCCTTTTATTCTCTTCTATAATTAAAATAATAGTCAATTATTACTTTTAGGGTAAGTTTGGTTGGAAGGTAAAATGGGGGGTAAGTTTTTCTTGATTGAGTTCTATATATAAAACTATACATAAAGATATTTGGGACTTATTGATTTTATGAGACATTATGGTTATTTGTGTATTAGTGTAGTTTAAGCTATTTGGGACTTATTGATATTTGTTTTCTATTTCTGAATATTGCCAAGGAAGATTTGGCAGTGGAAAGTCTTGCATTGTTACTTTTCCAAGTCAAGTTTATTTAGACTTTTGCATTGCTACTTTTCTAAGTCATGTTGACTAAAGACTTTTGCATTGTGATTTTTCCAAACCGTGTTGATCTAAGACAAGTGATGTTGATTTGAGACGTCGAGGAAGAAAATAAAGCCTTTTCAAATATTTTCTTCAAAAATCGCAAACCAATGAGTGCAACAATATTTACAATTTTGTTGTTCTTTCATAATGAAGTTAGATCATCAAGGCCAAATAGGTATGGTTGCTATTGCTGCAATTATCACCTTCATGCTATTCATGTCTTTATCACCTGCTAATACAAAGCAAATACCACTTGGTTCATCACTATACCCTACTTCTTGGCTTTTCCCTTCTGGCCTATATGCATTTGGTTTTTATCAGCAAGGCAATGGTTTTGCCATTGGGATTTGGTTGGTTAGGGGAACAACAATACTTTTTTTTTTCCTTTGCTATCCTCCACCTCTTCTTCCATGACTACTTCATCTCCAGGTTCGTTCTTTTCTTCTATGCAAATCCACTATCAAGTTTTGTTTTATTTTTGCCTTTTATAATCTGTTTATTATATTATGCAGAAATGGGTGTCTCTTTTGTTAATGTGTGTGTGTTTTCTATGCTTTCTATTTTCTTGTTTTCTTTGTGGGAATACTGGGTTTTCTTTGTTTTGCTCCCATAAATGTCTCATAAACTAAATTTATTTCAATCTTTGAATACACTAAATTTGATTCGATTTTCTATTGACTCGCAGAACTCATTCTCTGTTGTTAAGCAGATTAAAATTTAGTTATCTGAATGTTTAAATGCTGAGGTTTCTGGTTTTTCAGCATAAAGGCTTTGAATTTAATAGCATATCTTGCAACATTGACGTGTTATTTGGTCAAGTATGGTGTAGATCTTTTACATAATGGGCTGGTTTCCATTTGTTGTGCATTTTAAAATTGACAAAAGTTGTTGTAACTTGTGTGACTTTTGTTCTCTTTCAAACATCTCGTTTTGATGGGTATAGTATAACTATTGGTAGTGGAGTAGTGATGTAAGTTGGTTCAAGCAAATGGGGGTTTCATTCAATTGAGTGGGTGACAAAAAATTCATATTCCTGATTTTTAGTTTTGTTTTTATTACACTTTTAAAACATTATTATGGAGGTGGGAACCAGAATTGTTACATGATTTTGAATTGGTTGTATCGTTTGTGTCATTTTTCCCAAAAGATTTACATGATGGTCAATGTAATGAGCCTTGGTTATCGTATTCATATCCTTATGAAAATTTGCTTTTGGATGTTTGGACATGAGTTTAACTTGTTAGGCTGTACTATTATGAGTTTTGGATTTTTGAATGAACATAATAGAGTATGCTTTCAAGGCTGTTGAAGCTATTGGGATAACCTCAATTGGTGTCCAAGGAAAGGATTCAGTTTGTGTTGTTACTCAGAAGAAGGTTCTGGTGCGTGCAAAAAGTTCACTAGATCTTTCTTTTGCTTGTATAAGTATTTTGGCTGCTCAAATTGTGAAGTTCAATGCACGACAAGCTATTGGATCAGACAAGTGTTACACCTGTTTCCCATCACCAAGTACCTCGGTTTATTGGTGACAAGAATGACAGGTTTACCTTTCATCATATCTTTTCACTTTTCAGTATTTCTTTGTTGGACATATTTGTGAACTTTCTTTACGTTCTTTATCAGTTAAAATATAAATATGTTTTCAGTATAGGCAAATTTGGGTAGCATGTCTCAAATAAGATAGTTTTTCTGTAAATTGAATTTTGATATATGAGAGCTGCCTATATTTAAATCAGAGAAAATAAATATTTTGCTTACTGATTTATTTTGAACAAAAGTACATCTTTACATCCTAAGTTCACTTCTGCTTTATCTCGTTGGAATACCTCTGTCTAGCTTATGCTAGGACTTCAGTTCAATAAGCAAGAAATGAAGCAGCCGAATTTCGCTTTAGATATGGATATGAGATGCCTGTGGACATATTGGCTAAATGGTAAGTGGTGTAGTTTTAGAAAGATATTCATTCGCTACAACATTTATTAGCTGCTGATTTCCATGTCATATTTTCAATTCATACTGCTAGTATTTTTCATGTGGAAAATGTTTACACCCCTTTGTCCACTTTACTGGAAAAAAAATATTTTTCTCTTCTACTCATA